>OZ024720.1:40527627-41755258 GCA_964016875.1 Fallopia convolvulus
GAAATTTTTGAACGAGAAAGTTAAAAGGATGGTGGGGCCTAGTGATCTAGTTCACCAACTTTGAATACAAAGTAATTTGAACGGAGGAAAGTATTTATATGGGTGATTTCACAAGGTCATCACGTTATAGCCAAAGTTCTTGGCTTGCAAGAAAAACAGTAGGAAGATAATTCTTGGTACGCAAGAAAAGTAAATAGATGAATACGTAACCTGCAAGTGAAAATGGATAGACTTCCGTTTAAAACAGTAAGAGTATATCCGGATTAGAACAGAACTTGAGTTTCAGGTGGTAAAATTATATACCCCACATTAAAATACCCCTTTTATAGAAACAGTCTTAAAAATTATGTAGACTTAAAAAATCCACTCGAATGATTTTATCTTGCTACTTTTAATTTTAAGATTTCCGTTTCAGAGTATAGCATTAATGAGTATATAATTAATTGAGCGGATCTCAACCGATCAAAGAACTTCTTTCATGGAAGTGGTCCTAAAAAATTATATAGGTTAATAAAATCAGTCCTAAAAAATTATATAGGTTAATAATGCGTAACGGGATTGACTGAACGAGTCTTGGAAAGGTGCCAGAAATTTTCAGAAAATATCCATAAAACTAAGGATATTACAATTTCATCCCAAGTTCAAAAGAGTATAAAAGCAAATGAATAGTACTTGGAATAAGTACTTCTCCCAGAACGCATATCCTTATACAAAGAAACAAGAGAGATATTGAGAAAAGTGAAGAGAAGTCCCCGACGACGATTGTTCGATCTTGGCAAAGGCGAATCCAAGTTCCCAAGAGTAAGGGAATCGTAACAGTGAGCTCAACGTGTAAGGTTCGATTTAGCTTGTGTTTAGTTGATTTGTTCGCTTAGGAACTAGGTTGAGAAGACTTGCTAGTGTTCCTAGAGTTAGGAAGAACTGCTAGGAACAGAGAAGTGTAAGTCTTTCCTGTTGTAACTAGGGAACAGTCAATAAAACAAGTAGATAGTTCAACATCCTCCAAGCGGAGGTACAGGTTTACCCACACAACTACTTGGTTGTCGTGGGGTTCATCTATAAAGGAACTATGTCTTTTACTTTCCGTATTACTTGCGATTGTTTACTTCTGCTGCCTTGGGAATAGCCTAACCGCCAATTCACAAGCTCTTACTAACGCACGTCGATCCAACTATTGGTATTAGAGCAAGGCTCGCTCTAGATTTCTTTGTTAGTATCGCAGGTTATAGGATGTCTCAAGAACTCACTCAAGTCGTTCATGAGAACAACAAGCCTCCAAGGCTTATCACCGGAAGGTTCAAAAACTAGCAGCGCAACATGAAGGACTGGATGCGCATCCATGACTTTCAAGCTTGGTGTGTCATCGAAGTACGGAACTTCGAGGTGGACCCAACCATTCTCAATGACTTCTCCAAGTGGGGGAAAATGAATGGAAGTGCATGGAGGCAAACTTCAAAGCCAAACAATACCTCAAAAATGCCATGTCGGAACAAGAATGTGACAGAGTGGCAAATCTGGAAACGGCAAAGGAGATGTGGGAAGCCATCCAACAAATGCACATCAGTAATTTTGACCTCAGAGAGGACCTCCAAATGAATGCTAGAAGGGAGTTCTTCAACTTATGAATGGAGATGGGAGAATCTGTCGATAGCTACCAGTCTCCCTTTGAGGCCCTATGTACCAAGCTTACTGGACTTGGGATCACCAAGGAGGAGATCACCAATAAGATGAAAGTCCAACAACTGTTCAACGACCTAACTGGTGAATGGACCAACGAGAGGACCATGTTCAAAGAAAATCATGAGAACAAAAATCTCATGCTTCACCAAGTCTTTGGAAAGTTGGTGGGACATGAGAAGAGGAAGCAAGACGACAAGGAGCAGGAAAGGGCACACAAAGGGATAGCCCTAAATTTGGAAAAGATGCTCAAATCTGTTCATGAGCAACACGAGGACTTTGAAGAAGAAGAAGATAGGGAAGTCATCCTTGTCACCAAGGCCCTTCGATCATTCTACAACAAAGGAAAATTCAAGAAAGGTCATGGGAACTCGCAAAGGGGTCAGAGTTCCCAAAGCAGGCCCACGGAAAAGGACCTCACTGACGTCACCTGTTACAAGTGCTACAAGAAGGGGCACTTTGCCAAAAACTGCCCATAGGGAATTGACGATAAGAAACCAGGGAAGAAGGCGTACATCGCAACTTGGAGTGATGATGAGGATGAAGATCCTGAGTCTTGAGCACACCCAAACATGGGTGCAATGGCTATAAGGGAGACAAATGGGGAACAACCCAGTGAGGTAACCACCGAAACCATTCTTAAGTCCTTATCTAACTATGAAAAGCATGAGTTATTGAAATTGCTTTCTAGTCTTGTCAAAGATAGCATCAAATTGCAAAAGAAATTAGATGAATCAGAACACACAAATGTTGAACTTATTGGTCTTGAATCTTGTTCCAATTGTGTGAAACTTGTTGATAAGCTTCAGTTTTACCTATCCAACATCGTGGCCCTTGAGGATGAAATTAAAACCCTAGAGAGTGATAAAAATGAGTTCCTACAAAAGCTGAGTAAGGATAAAATGAGTCATGAAGCCTCGAGTTCCCAAACTAAATTTGTCGCTGCCAAACATGGGATTGGGTACAAGTCTGAGTGCCCTAAGAATGGGAAATCTCCTCTAAACGAACATGAGATAAATGAGTGTAGGGCCCTAGAACTCTATGTGAAAAACAAAAGAATGCCTATCTAGAAGAGAAAATACGTGTCTTGGAAAGTGGGGTAAGTGGAAAGAGGGACTACTACACTAGGAACATTGGGCGCAAACTCTATGTCCAAATCGCCAAGGGAAATGGGTCAAGGGTTTACAACAAAGAATCCATGGATAGGAACAGGATACAAAGACCCCATCCCAAGTACTACTTAGGTGAGTACTACAGAATCTGCTGGAATTGTGGTGCACATGGGCACTACAAGGAAAGTTGTCCCAAAAAGGAAGCTCAAGCTCAAAGGATTCATGAGTATTGGAACAGGAAAACAACAACAAGCAAACAGACATGCTAGAGGTCCCACTCATGGGAGCCAACATAGGAACTTCACCTATCACTCTAGGAACTCTCGTGATATCAATATTACTGATTACGTTGTGTTTGAAACTATCTTTCCTTGTAAGGGACCAAGCAAGAGTCATCTTGCTTGGATCACCAAAAACTAACTCTCCTTGTAGGTGGCAGTGAGGGGGAACATCACATGGGTCATTGATAGTGGTTGTTCAAATCATATGACTGGGAACAAAGACAATCTAACCTCACTCCACACACAAGCCGAAGGAGGTCATGTATCCTTTGGCAACAAAAAGAAAGGAGAAATTATAGGAACAAGAGAAGTACTGATTAACAAGTCAACCAAGATAAGCAATGTCAACTTGGTAACAGATCTAGGATACAATCTCTTGAGTGTATCTCAGATATGTGATCAAGGGAACAATGTTGTCACCTTCGACTCAGAGGAATCCTTGGTCATCAACAAGAAAACCAACAAAATCATTGTGAGAGGGAGGAGGTCCAACAATGTCTATGTGGTGGACATGGACTTCGAACCACCAAGAAAGTTGTGCTGTGCAAGCTCCCATGATGACACGGAACTCTGGCACAAGAGGCTAGGCCAGGCAGGCATAAATCAAATTCTGAAGCTATATCTACATGACTTGGTCATCGGTCTTCCACGATTCAACATTGAGGGAGCCAAACTTTGTGAAGCATGCGTTTGTGGCAAGCAAACCAGGAGTTCCTTCAAGCCAAAGAAGGTGGTAAGCACAACGAGGCCCTTGGAACTAATTCACATGGATCTTTGTGGTCCCATGCAAACGGCCGTCTACGGTGGTAAAAGGTACATTGTATGTATTAATTGATGATTTTTCAAGATTTACATGGGTTATTTTCTTGAGATCCAAATCAGATGCATTCAAAGAGTTCGAGCCCTTCATCAAAAGAATGGAAGTTAGCATGGGATTGAAGCTCAAGTCTCTCAAATTTGATCATGGAACTAAGTTCTAGAACTCAGAGTTCCTTAAATTCTGTGACAACAATTGTGTTTCTCACAACTTCTCGGCGCCACGCACACCCCAACAAAATGGAGTTGTCGAGAGAAAGAAGAGAACCCTAAAAGATATGGCTCGTACCATGATGCTTGAGAGTGGAGTTCCCGAAAGCTTTTGGGTCGAGCAATCTTCACAGCAACATACATTCTAAATCAAGCCATGATCCGACCCATGATCAAGAAGACCTCATATGAATTGATCAAGGGAAGAAAACCCAACATTTCCCATCTCAGAACCTTTGGCTGCAAAGGGATCTTCTTAGGATACACCTCTCAAAGTAAGGCGTATAGGGTTTACAACAAGAGTACCAGAAAGATCGAGGAAAGCACTCATGTCGTCTTCAACGAACAATCCGTGAAGATGGGAACAGAGCCCCAAGGAAAGGGAACTCTGTTCAAATTGGTTAGACAAGAAGAGGACGATGACGATGATGAGCCAAGGAAGAGAGATGAAGACTATCCAAGTGGGAACACTGTCCCACCACCAGACAACAATGAAAGAGCTCAACATCAAACTGATCAAGACTCTTTCGAAGTTCCCTCCACAATAGAAGAACCTCAAGATGCCTCTCAATCCAACACTCTTGTTCCCCAAGATGATACCATACCAAAGTCTAGTGTCCAGGGGGAACAACGAGGGAACAATGAAGAAATCCTGAAGAAATACTCAGTGAAGAAGTTGAGAACCACTGTTCCCATGAAGAGGAAACTCAAGTTCAAGATGAAGAAGAGACAAGGTAACAACTTGATGTCATAAACATTCAGACAAGGAACTACCACCAAAGGAAGGATCATCCCATCGAAAACATCATCACTCCCTATGACAAAGGTGTGCAAACCCGCTCCTCTCTCAACAACTTATGTGCCTTCAACGCCTTCGTTTCACTAGTGGAACCGAAAAGCATCAAGGAAGCTCTAAAAGATCCAGATTGGATCCAAGCGATGCAATAGGAACTCCACCAGTTCAAAAGGAATAGAGTGTGGAAACTGCTCCCTAGGACCGAACAAGAAAATTATAGGAACTTGATGGGTCTTCAGAAACAAGCTTGACGACACTGGGGCAGTGGTAGGAACAAGGCCCGCCTAGTGGCCTAGGGGTATAAGTAAGAGGAAGGAATCATTAATGATGAAACCTTTTCTGCCCACAAAGGATTGAAGCCATTCGACTTCTCATATCCTATGTTGCACACAAAGGCTTCAGGTTGTATCAAATGGACGTCAAGACAACGTTCCTAAATGGGCACCTCAAGGAAGAAGTCTATGTGGCACAACCACCCGGTTTTGAAGATGAGAACTTCCCAAACCATGTCTACTTCTTGGAAAGGGCCCTGTATGGTCTCAAGCAAGCTCCTCGGGCGTGGAACGACAGGTTTGCTCAATTCCTCTTGTACCATGGATTCCTTCGTGGTTCCATAGACAAAACTCTTTTTATTAAGAAAGAACCAGAATATATCTTAATAGTCCAAGTGTATGTTGATGATATTGTGTTTGGTGCTACTAATGAGCTTCTTGTTGAAAAATTTAAGAATTTGATGAGTAGCGAGTTTGAGATGAGCCTCATAGGGGAATTGACGTTCTTCTTGGGACTTCAAATCTCTCAAACCAAGGAAGGAACAATGATCCCTCAACAAAAGTACATTAGAGAGATGTTAGTGAAGTATGGAATGGAGCAATCCAGACCCATCGACATTCCTATTTCACCAAACTCAAGGCTAAATGCAAACAAAACAAGTATCAGTATGGACCAAAGGAACTTTCGAGGTATGATTGGGTCCCTTCTCTACTTAATTGCTAGTAGACCTGATATCATGTTTTCAGTGTGCCTATGTGCGCACTTTCAAGCTAACCCTAAGGAATCACACCTTAAAGAGGTGAAGAGAATTTTCAGGTACCTCAAAGGGAATGACAACTTGTGCCTCTGGTATCCAAGGAACAGTTCCCTTGAGCTTGTTGCATACTCAGATGCAGATTTCGCTGGGCACTTAGTTGAGCGAAAGAGCACCTTTGGAATGGCCTAGATCCTAGGGTCATGTCTAGTATCATGGGGATAAAAGAAGCAAAAATCGGTGGCACTCTCCACAACAGAAGCGGAATACGTGGTTGCCGCCTCATGTTGTTCCCAGGTTCTATGGTTTAAGTACTAACTTCAAGATTATGGTATGACTTTTGGCCCAGTTCCCATAAGATGTGATAATACAAGTGCCATTAACATTTCCAAAAATCATGTGCATCATTCACGAATTAAGCATATAGACATTAGGCATCATTTCCTGCGTGATAATGTTAAACATGGGAACATCCTCTATGGAACACTGTAGAACTGAAGAGCAAATTGCGGACATTCTCACTACTGCTTTAAACAGACGTCCCTACCAGTGTCTTAGGATGCTTCTAAGGATGATAACTCTAAACTGAACAAGACCTTGTTTATTATTCCCTCAATGCTTGGATAGTTCTTCTTAAAATACATGATCGGGAACACTAGGAATAATCGCTTTCATTTTGCCCTGTTATTAGTCTAAAGCATTGTGTACAATTTGGAACTTCACTTCTTTTGGCCCAAAATTATCAACCAGAGTTCCCTTAACCTTCATTATAAGCCACTATTATGGTTGATCATAAAACCAACCCTTAGCCGTGAATCAGACAAATGCTTCTCATGAACCCAATCTCTTGTCCCATTATCGAGTTGTAATGGTCTGGTTCCCTTTTGAGTTCCCTAGCCTCACAAATGATTTTGAGTAAGATTTCCTTTGTCCATATCACTCAAAATTGGCCTTTCAAAAATCATGGGAATTGGAGTGTATTATGATCACTAGCAACGAAACACTGGTATTCGGGAAGTTGAAACGCCACTCGGGAAGTGGGAAAATGTATCAAATTCCAAAGTGTTAAGGGCCAAGTATTTGAAACGCATGATGTGATTTTCCACGGAGTGTGTGAAGCGTGTCCCAAGCGTGCAGAAGAAGTTGAAACGACGATGCGTCCTCATTGGTTGGCGTTTGAAATGGGAAGCGTCTTTACCATTCTACCCCAATCCTCTTCCCACTTAAAAGACCAAACTTTTCCATTTTTGGAACCTTCTTCAACCTTCGCTCTCTGCAACTCGCATTCTATGAAATCCCTTTCCCTTCCAAATTAAGAAAACCACCAAACTTCTCTCTTCCTCAAATCTCTCATGTCTCCTGTTCACCCTAACTCCCACGCCTGTGAATGGATCGCAAACAACCCTAAATCTCTCTTCGCTTACATGCTCCAAGAGGCGGATAAGGAACAAGATTCGGCCTCTCGAGAGAAACTATACAAAGGCCTTCATGACTACGTTCGCCCCCACCTCCACAAAGAAAAAACCGGATCCTCACTTCTCGAATTCGAGATCCTAGGGTAATCCTCTGCCCTTTCTGGCGGCGCAATCCCTTGCGCTTCTATCTACCACAACCACATCTCAACTACCTCCTCCATCTTCTTCCTCTCAACCACAACCAATCTCCACTTCCTCCGGGACTGTCATCTACAACGATTTCGGTCCCGATCCCCCAAAATCCAAATCCAAGAAACGCAAAGAACAAAAATTTTCTTCTTTTGAGCCCTCAAAGAAGAAGAAGAAAAAGACCTCTCTCTTCTCCATCGATAACCTCCTCAATCTCTCATCCCCCTCCGCACCACTACCACCACCACCACCCCCTTCTCGTCCCTCCTCTCTTCCTCCTCCTCCTAATTCTGGGAACACTCAATCCCAGGATCTCCCTCCTCTCTCAAACCCTACTCCCATCTCTGGGAACTCCATTCCCACAGATTCTACTTCCACCTCCTCTTCTCTTCCTATCGTTGATAGGAACACTGCTACCATCGACCCCTTCCATCTCCTCTAAACACCATCAATCCTCCCTCCTCCTCTCTTCCACCCACTGATGGGAACATCGATCCCATCAACCCCTCCTCCACCTCTCTAACCGACAACAACCCTCCACTCTCCTCTCCAAAAGCCAAATCCCCTACTCCTCCCCCTCAAATTCCTTCTCCCTCTCACCAACAATATCCTCCTCCCACCACCACAGAAATTTGTTCCTCTCCCTCCCCGTCCAAGCAACACATTAACCTCGATTCAGACGAGGATTCATTGCCCATCGCCGAGGTCGCCCATATGAGGCAAAGGGCCATTTCTCCCATTGTCATGGGAACAACCGAGGACAATGCTCGCCTCTCCAAACTTGAGGCGGAACTCCACCGGCCATCAAAGCGCCCAAGGGAAATTGGCGCTCAAGATGAAGAAGTGCTCGACGAGTAGGAGAACGCCCATAAGGATGGGGCCCCAACACAGGCTGATGATGCTGACGCAAGTCTGGGTCGTCAAGAAGAAGATGATGATGACATAGGCCTCTCCTCTGACACCAAAGGGGACTTGGATGGTGACGGCGCCATTGACGTGCTTGATGCTAAGGTTCTTGCCAGAGAGAACGCCCATGCCTTATCTCATGAACAAGAAGGGCGCCAAATGATGGTGTCGTATGGGTCTCCCAAGGATAAGGAGCCCATCCTTATGATTCAATCCGCTCCCACTCCTCCAAAGAAGAGGAAGGCCCCTACCTCTACCAAGGGAACCAAAGCCAAGAAGGGCAAGGGAACAGATCCGAAGAGGGTTCCCATCACAGCGGACCAAAATCTTATCACGCCACTGGTCCTCACCGAGTCCAGTCTGATTCCCCACGACCTCGGGGATCTCTAGGAGTTGATCAAGGCCCAAGGATGGGCAGAGGTGTGCGACTGTTGTGATTGTCGATTCTGAGCAAGTGCACCTCTTCTACAACTTCATCATCCATGACGAAGCCACTAAGGGCACTCTCTCCCTTCAAGACGACGACTATGTCTTCACTGTCTCTTCCATCCGCCGCTAGCTGAACGTCCTTGTTCAAGGCTTAGGTCTCCTTCCTTACAAAAACTGGGGTAACTTCAATAAGGATGAGATCCTCTACAGCGTCTACGACGGCAGAGTTCCCACCCAAGGGACCCCAACACACAACCTCGGCCTCATCGCCAAGCTGGCGCATCAGTTTCTGATAACGGTTGTGATCCCTCGGCAAGAGAAGCGCCACACCCTCAACATACAAGATGTCGTCCACCTCTTCCATGTCCTCCACAAGATGCCCATCAACCTCCCCTATTCATCCTTAGGCACACAGAAAAGTGTCTAGCCTCTCCAACGCACTCCTTGCCTTATGCTGGCTTGGTGAAGAAACTACTAGTCAAGGAGGGCCTATACGACGACACCAAAGAGGAAGTGACCATTGGATGTGAAATGGGCCTTTTTGTGGTCCAGAAGATGCGTCACTCTGAGCAGTCTAAGGAGCAAGCTCAAGGCACCCCGCCCTCTGGTGAAGGATCTAGTGTTGGGAACACTCAAGTGCTTATGCACATGGCTGCCACTCTCGAGAACATCTTGTCCATTATGATGCATCTACATGATCACTTGATCCCCAAGGCCCCATGATCTTTCCCTTCTTTTCCCTTAGCTTTATCATTCCCCACAAAATGTAACGGGTTCCCATATTGTATATCTTAGCTTAAGTAATGTACTTGCTTTTAGTATGATTGCGTGTTCTTACTCTCTTTATTATGCTTTCTATTTTCGATGATGCCAAAAGGGGGAAGGGCAAAATATGTGAGATGAGTCTTTTAAGGGTTATCACAGATTATGCTTTGGCTAAGGGGGAACTAACGCATAATATGCTAAGTAGGGACTTAATGTTTCATAGAAGTGGCTCCCAAGGCCCATGCTTAGGAACTCAGATGCATATCATGATTTTTCACACTTTGAAATACTTGCTTATTTTGTAATGGGTTTGTCATCATCAAAAAGGGGGAAATTTTTGGGACGATGTTGGGAACTCTAGTTCGAAACATCCGAACAACGATGTTGTGACATTTTTGATATGACAAACGTCATATGGGAACTAACTTTTACACTCAAGTATTTCAAGGGAACTCCAGGTTTAACAAAGACTCTCTAGAAGGGAACACAAAAGGAACAAAGGAGTACACGAAAGCAAGTTCCTATCAAAGGAACTAAGAAGAGAGATGTTCCCTACATATGGGAACTCAAATGTGAAGATAAGACCGTGCAACGCAAATCGCGGGATCCTGTCTTGGACAAAGCGAAGGCATAATCTAAGGAAAAGACTAGGACAAGCGATCCAACGGTCCAATTGACATTTGAAGTTGACTAGTCTTAAATCAAGTCACATGTGAAGATTTGCAAACTTGGCTTGCAAAACAAGGGCATTTTGGACAATATGAAAATGAAGATTTCATCCCAAGTTCAAATGAGTATAAACGCAAATGAATAGTGCTTGGAATAAGTACTTCTCCCAGAACGCATATCCTCATACAAAGAAGCAAGAGAGACATTGAGAAAAAGTAAAGAGAACTGATGCGACCCTTGCCTTGGATGATAGTCAGGAGGCCGAGTCTTTCACACTGCTTTCAGATGACCCCGTCACCCGTGCCAAGGCTCAAGCCATCGAGACCGTGACACAATCCCTTGTGTCACGCTTATCCGCAAGCCACGACGCCCCATGCACTGCACCATTGCTCGACACCATTTGCTTCATCGGCGAGCTAGAACCTCAAGTCGAGTCCTCGGAACCAACCACCCAAGACTTTTCCTTCACGCCAGCGTTCGGACTCGAGTCGCGGCTTGAGGTTCTTGCAAGCACCGGCCAGAACCTCGTGCCAAGCCTCGGAACCGGATCACAACGTGAGGTTCTCGGAAGCCTCGGGGAGTCCCGCGCGCCAACGCCTTAGCTTCGCCAACTCCCATGCTAGTGCCATGTCCGGACCTTGCAACACCGCGCCAGACTCACGATAACCTTGTCTTGACACCTCGGTGCCTGCCACGAATGACATGCATATTTTATACTATTTTTAGTTTTTTTTTTTCTATTCCCGAACATTACTATTAGTGGTTTTATATATATTTAGAAGGTCATTTACGGGCCTTGCACCACTGGGCCTTGGCTGCATCCAAATCCTAGGCACGCCGCACTAGCTATTAGGGTTTTAAATTTCCACACCTATATAAGTTGCTATGCTTGTTACTTCAGTTTTTCAGCGCACATGTAGGTTTTAATAAAGTTGAGGGATTCTCCTTATTTTATCCTAGTGCTAGCGCCGCCCTTTAATTCGAATCAAAACTCGTCGTTGTTCTCGTGTATTCGTACCAAACTAGATGAATCCAACGTTGATTCAAGTTCATTCAAGCCTTCCGCCGCCACTCACGAGACCTACTAAACACCGCAAAGATTCATCGCGTCCCGTAACGAGGTCGCATCAACTGGCATGAGAGCCACGGTTTGAGTAAGTCTCACTACACCCTTCTTTGTTCATACTCACACGATCCATTCCGTTGCATCAACCTTAGATTCATCCTCCACTTCATAAACCTTCATCAAGGGCCCAAATTTTTTTCTTGATCACGTAAATTATATATAAAAAAAGCCTTGACCATACTCGCTTGATCGATTGATTTTGGTGAAGATTACACTTTGCCTTGCTAGTTGCTTGCACAATAGGGTTTTGCTTTGCCAATTGCTTTGCTTGCATCTTCGAGTATATCTTGTGTTGCTTTCGATTGTTAGTTGGCTTCTTATCTCTAGAAGAGAAACCCTAGAGATCGTGTGTTATAAAAAACGATTCGGATATGACAAACCAAAATAATGTAAGATATCTCGATTTTATTAAATTTCGAGAAGATCACAAGCTAAAATAAGGCAAGATCTTTCTCTATCTAGCCTTTTCACTTTTCGGCATCCCTAATCACGCCGATTGCTCTTGCTTGTTTGGTTTCGATTTGCAATCCTACTTTGTATCTTGCCTTGCTTGCTTTGTTGTTTTTCCATCCATATATAATTGATCGAGTTGAGTGACCTTTAGCCTAGCCTATCCTTGTGTGTTCGTGTGGTTTGAACATTAAGGGTCAGGTGACTTAAGTGAACCTTCAACTCGTTGTTTTTTGTTGTGAACATCTTACTGCGATGAATGGTGTTACAATAGGTACAGTCTCGGAGTCGGGCAATGAGGACAATCGAGATCACCCACCCACGGCGTCGCAACAATAAAAGAAAACCCAGAATTTTTCCCCAAGGCCTTGGCTCGGATCGAAGAGATCGAGCGTCTCTTGGCCGAGAGCCAGGCGCAGTCTAATCACACCGTGCCACATGAACATGTGCTCGCTTCGGAAGTGCATGCCAATCCGAGAGTTTCCCCACATGATGTGGCACGTGCTCGTGCCAAGGACAAGTGCAATGCCCAGCATTCATCACAGTTCGGCACCATGCAACGCATGGAGTCGATAAAAGAAAGTCGCCAATTTGATCGGCACGATGGTGGTCCCCGGACCGCGGATCGTTATCAAGTGGCGCGAGATTATAGGGACACGCAAGTGTACGACGTATATGCTGGTGAAGAGTATGACTCCGAGGAGTATAGACGTCAACACACTAGTGGTGACCCTAAAAAGAAGAAAAAGACGAAGTCATCGGCGTATGTGTGCGAAACTCCAAAGCGGAAGCACATGGCCAAATACTACGAAGCCGACGCTTATAGAGTCGAGGACGATCTCGAGCATCAAAGTGCTCGGAGTCCTTATTCAGATTTTGAAGATCATTACAAAGAATTTAGTGATTATTCTAACGAGTCTAGTTTTGATCATCCACAGGTCCAAGATCCCGAGGAACATGACAATCGGCCATCCGATTGGATTCCTCCACCGCATCTTGCTAAGAACAACAAGGAGTACGAGCGTGCCATAGGCACGGCTCGCAAGGATGGCAACCAACACCGGCGCGATAGGGATCGCGATGGCAGGTGCCCGGACGACAGTGATGATCCGGATGATGGAGACGACGGTTTCGAACGCAGGCCGCCCCATCATCGACGCAATCGGCGTGCACATTTTCCTCGGCATTGCAGCCCTCGCCGAGACAATGATCGCCGCGATGCTCGTGATCCGCACCACAACCACCAAGACATCAAGGTAAAATTCGAACCCTTTTATGGTACTTATGATCCTGATGTTTTCATTGAGTGGTTACAGGGTACGGAGCACACGCTCCGACATCTAGGTTATGAAGATAATGAATAGGTCAAAGTTGTGACCTTACATTTCCATGGTGCCGCTCGAACATGGTGGAACCGATTCGAGTCCGAACGGATTCGGAAAGGCAAGCCCCTCATTCGAGAGTGGCATCAACTTGTCTATATTCTGAAGAAGAGTAACATCCCAACGGATTATAAGGATAAGATGCACATCGAGATCATGCGCATCAAACAAGGCTCCATGACCCCGGAGGAATACTTCGCCAAGCTTGAAGACATGTTTTTCAAGGCTGGCATGAGCGTCTCTCCATCGGTTTGCGGACTCGGTTTATATCGGGTCTACGACAATCAATACAAGATTGTTTGGAGATTTTGCCGATTAAAGATCTCAAGAACTTGGTGCATACGGCGATGCAAATCCACAAGCAAGAAATGCGTGCCAAATCCAATTGGCCCAACTCGAGGTATGCGTCGACCCCTAGTCCATTAAATTTTTCTACTAACCTTGCACCTTCTTCTGTGCCAAATGCTAAGATAGGTTCGCAAGCAAAATCGGAAGCCACGCCTCAAAAGTCACCAGCCGTGACATGTGACCGTAACACCAAGGCTAGCGCCGAGCGCGCTCATGACATGGCGTGCTATAAGTGTAGGGTCGTGGCCACATAATCCGCAATTGCCCGAACCAAAAGAAGGTGTTATTTACGGCTCAAGGGGATCCATACGAGAGCTAAGAAGAGGACGATATCGAGGCGCCTTTACCCGACGGAACCGAGATGGAGTGCGATCCTTCGGAAGCCATTGGCGTCTCCAAACTTCAATTGGTGACACGCTGAGCTTTAAGCATGCAAGAGGCACCTAAAACTGACAAACGAGAGCAATTGTTCCACACCCGTTGCTTGGTTAATAATGTGTCCTTGTGCGTGATTATTGACTCGGGAAGTTGTGCAAATTTCCTCTCTAAAAAGGTTGTCGATCACTTCAAGTTGCCAACTATACCACATCCGTAGCCGTTCAAGCTTCAATGGATATCCAACGACGGCGTCAACTGGGTTGACAGGCAAGTTCTTTTCTCATTTTCAATTGGTGCTTATTCAGATTCTATTTTATGTTATGTAACGTCAATGGATGCGACACATCTCTTGTTGGAGCACCCATGGCAATACGATCGTCGCGTGCTTCACGACGGGTTTTTGAACACTTACATGTTTAATTTCCACAGGAAGCACGTGAATCTCTTACCTATGTCACCTAATGAAGCCTTGTAGGATGAAGCCGAGAGGCAACTCCAAAAGACTAGCGACACAAGCACCGCCACGGCGAATGAATCGCCTTCGGCATCAACAACCAAGCAACCGGATTCCAGCGGCGTTCCCAGTACAAATCAACATAATTCTGTCCCACAAGACACTGGGGACGTGAAGCGCCGAGAGAAAGCCGAGTCGCGCCGACAAAACCTGTCGCGTGGCCTACCATGGGCATTTTTGGTGGGAAATCCATTAATTTGGAGTTTCCAATAGAATTGACGCAAACATGCCCAAGGGAGATGCATTTAAGCAAGGGACCGCCGACATCTTCTCCAACTGTTGCACACCACGCAGTCGCAGCACGAAAATTCGGATTCTAGGAGCTTCGGGACGAGTTTACAGGTGTTTCCAAGGCCATTCCTCCTCAAATTCCAAGGGCTACAACATATCCAAAAAGCGTCCCAAAATCATCCAGATCGAGTGAGGACGGCGAGCCACCCCTTTTAGGGACGTGCCAAGACCGCTTGCTTTTGGCCCGGCGTCGCGACATCACTAAATTCATCCAGGGGAGTCTTTCTTGTTTCATTTTATGTCCTTTTCTTTCAATTACTCAATCTTTGGATCATAAGCTACCCCCTTCTATTGTCTCTCTTTTGAAGGAATATGAAGATGTGATGTCGGACTAGCTTCCGGAGGGATTGCCTCTGATCTGAGGCATATAACACAAGATCGACTTCATGTCAGGCCCTTCTTTACCAAATAGGGCAGCTTATAGAGCTTCACCAAAGGAAACACAAGAGCTCCAACGCCAGGTTCAAGAGCTTTTAGACAAAGGTTTTGTTCGAGAGTAGTTGAGCCCGCGCGCCATGCCAATGATTCTCGTGTCGGAGAAAGATGGTTCGTGGCGCATGATCGCCTCTCAGATGCGAGGGTCTAGAGATACAATTTATAACCCGACCCCGTTGTAGTACGTGGTGGGTGTCGAACACTCGGGAAGTCTACTCGATCGATGTGCCTAGATACTAGGAAGCTAGAAAGGAGAGCATAAAACAAAGGAAAACAAAGAAAACAGTCAGGACCGACACTGAGGTCACGTTGGGCCCGAGGTTGGCGACAAGAGGAAGTCGGGACCGACACTGGGTAAGTCGGGCCCGAGGTAGCTGGGGATGTCGAACTCAAGGATTTAAAAGTAGGTCTTGGGCTTTTGGGTTCCTTCCCTAGTAGATTTAGGCCTTTCCACCCCAATTCAAGCAAAGAGTGATGATCGGACTAGGATCGAGTGCTTTCGCCCTCGTTCCAACCACATCTACACCTCGATCCATGGGGAAATCCCCTTCGAAGCAAGGTCTTGAGATTGACACATGTTCACTTTCGTTAGTTTGCCAATCTCAAGCCTTGATTCCCAACTTTCGCAAGGAATTGTAGCTCTATGTAGAGTGGGTTCCTTAGATCAAACACTCAAGGCTATGGAATTGGGGTTTCTAGCCTAAATCTAGCTAGGGTTTTCCCCCATAACCCAAGATCAAGGAGATCTACTCCATTTAGCAAGCAAAGAAAGCAAACAAATCAAAAGGGAAAGCAATCATCATAATCAATCTCAAAACAAAGCAAAGTTTCATTCAAATCCAAAGCAATCCACAAATTCCAATCAAGGGTTTTCAAATCCACAAGATCAAACAAAGCAAAGCTAAACAATCAACAAAACCTATCAAGCCTTCCTCTCTTGGCCGATTCTCTCTCTCTTGCTTCTCCTCTCCTTCCTCCTTGCTCTTCAAGAATCCTCTTGGCTCCCTTGGAACCCCCTTTTTTTTTGTGTGTGAGGGAACCCCCTTCTTAGAAGACAAGAGGGCCTTTTATAGATTAGATGAGGGGTAAAAGTGGAAGTCCACAAATTCGTGCCTTGGAGCCCAAGTAGTTCGGTGACCGACTCGGACCGACACGGAGGACCTCGGGCCCGAGTTACTGTGCAACTCGGTCCGAGGTTGGAGACTTCAAAGTCGGGCCCGATGTGGTTGCAACTCGGTCCTGACCTCGTTCCACCTTCTTCTTAGTTGGCTTCTCTTGTTCTTCTTCATGGCTTGCTTCTCTCCTTCCCGCTTTAGCTCGGCCTTTGCTCCATGTCCCGACCCTCCTTCAAATCGATCCTTGATTCATGCCAAATTACCTACAAAACACATAAAATGTGCGTAGTCTCCGAATCTCATAGAAATACGGGAACTAGGCTAAAAAGGAACAACACGCACAAGAAAAGGGGAAAAAGAAACATATTTACAAAGGAAATCACATATGAAAACACCACCAAATAGAGAGACATCAAAATACCCCATACTTAAACTTGCTTGTCCTCAAGCAATAACAATGTGAGCAAGACCGAAACATAATCTTCAAGTAAAGCCTCGTATGAAAACACATTTTAAGCACAAGTGATCGATATTCAAGCAAGATTACATCATCACACATGATTAAGTGTTCCAAGGAATAAAGTCAATGCAACTAAGCCTCACTTTAGGGATATGTGAATGTGTATCACTCATCATGTGTTTTGGGTTTAGCAATGAACACTCAAGCTCAAAAATCATTCAAGTAAGGACTTTACTATTGAAGCTAATATCACCAATTCCTCCACCTAGAGATGCCTAATGCAAAGTACACAAAGAATTTCGAACTTGGCTCAATGGAGGTCCTCAAAGAGGTTCCATTCGGCCGGGTTGTAATGGGGCTTTTGGTATTTCTCAAGGTGGGAATTATTTGGTCTTGTGGTGCTTACAATGGGGATTGAACAACCTAAACTCTCACCAACTTCACCAAATTCCACAATTACTTTCACACTCACCCAAAAGACTTAACATTTTCCTTTCAACCCAAAATTTCACTTAACATTCCACTTCATCTTTGCTCTTATGCTTTTTGTTGGATTTTCAACACTTTCTACATTTGGACCGACTTTCTTATGATATCGGGCCCGATGTTGCTTGTAACTCGGTCGGACCATTTTCTTCACTTAAGCTCCTTGCTTTATTCCACTTTATATTTCCAACATTTTCTCTCTTCCTTTTCATTTTTGTACAACAAAGATGCACTACCCACATGATTCATAACACCATTCTTTTGCCCTTAAACCCAAGAGAATCTCAACTCTTCAAATACAATCCCAACCTTTCTTCTAAAGTCCAATCCCATAAGGGTCAAGTCATATAAGGCTAGGAATAATATTTTTGAGGAGTTTCAAACAAAGGCTTAGGCTAGAACGGGGCTACAAACAAAGGATTATCTTCATGGTAGGATATGGAACATTTATGTGACTAGAAGAATAAAGTTCAAAATCAATGTGACCATGCTAGGACAATTCTCATGACGGTCTTGGAAAATAGATAAACACCGCAATAGCAAGTTTTACTAAGCATGCATGAGCTAATCACACAAGAAACATGAGGGATATGCAAATATGAACAAGCATCCCTAAAATGGCCAAAAATAAATCTCACAAGGGTCACTCATACTTAGTTGCATAAGAACTCATCCTAGAACTCACATGTTCAATAAAACAAGCAAGATATCATGATCACATCAAAAGCAACATCATTTTTAGAGGCTAAACTATCCAAAAATATGCAAAGGAATTTACATGCTCACATCATCATTAGCTTTGGCAATCTAAGATGGGAATTTCTAGTCCAAAACCTACAAAACACAAAATCTTTTTGTTGTTTTTAACACAATTTTTCAATTTTTTTTTTTTTTGGATTTTTGCAAAAATTTCTCTAAAACCAAAAACTCATCCATTCTAGACCAAATTAATCATCCATGTCATTCCACAAACCACAAACCAATAAGCAAACATCCCAAATACAAACTAGAAACACAAACTAAATATCCTCAAAATAATAAACAAACATAAACAAGTGAAATCATGAACACACTTACCCCCACCCCATACTTAAAATTTTGATGTCCCCATCAAACAAGGAAATCAAAACTTAAAAGCAAGAGAGAAGAGTATGAAAAGCTCACAATTTCTTATTCTTCAATGGCATGTATAGGATCACTCGAAGGGGTTGTCACGTCTACGTCCTCTTTGGAGCCTTGCTTGCCGCTCCCTCTCGTACACTTGCTCTTGGTAGAAGTCTTGTGGTGGTGGTTGGAGTTGAGGCTCCGGGCGTGTCCATTGGTCCTCACGGGAAGGGAAGTTCCCGCTCATCCACGTGTTGAAGCTATCTTGGACCCGCCACCTTTGGTCTTCCACCTCCCTAAGCTCCTCCACCTCTCGTCTAGTGTAGCCGAGGGCTCGGTTCATCTCTTGTTGGGTAGCTTGGAAAGCACTTTGTTGTTGAAGCAATTGTTGTTGTTGTTGGTACATTTGTTGTTGTTGGAGATTCATTTGATGGACCTCTTGGAGAACATTTTCTTGTTGAAGTTGGAGATGGGCCATTTGGTTGGCTAAGAAGGACATGTCCACCGGTTGTTGTTGCTCGGGGAACACCATTCCCGGACCGTACCATTGGGCATAGCCTTCATAACCGCCACCTTGAGCTTGCTCTCGCCTTGCACCGCTCCCTTCTCCACGTTCATAATGCCTCGGGACCTCACCACCATGGAATGAACTGGACCGACGTTGAGGGAAGTCGGGCCTGACTTGGTGTGTACCTCGGTTCGCCAGTGTTGGAGCTTGGTGCGTGGCTCGGAGGTTGGCCATCAAACCTTGGAAGCGCTCATCTTCTTCATTTTGCCCTTTATCGACATCCATGTCCTCCCCACGAGGTGCAAACACGAAGTTGTCTTGGTCGGAATCCGGTGTAGATGGAGGCGAGGTAAACCGAATGTGTTGAGATTGTTGTCGCCGCCCTTCTCTTGCACCTTCGGGGTCACCAAATGAGTGTGGCTTGCCGGCCCACACTTGGTACCAATTTTGATACCGAGAAAGATCATAAAGGTTGTGCACCAACCGGATCGACACTCCATCATAGTTTGAGTGAGGGGCCAAGGAAATCATGTAGAGCTTCTCCTTGATGATGTTGGCCTTCTTGAAATACTTCATGTTCATGAACTCAACACCATTCGGAGCCGGAGAATACTTGTCAAGATCAACTCCTAGACGCATGGCGAGCCTTGCTATCATCCCGCCGAAGTAGATCCAAGAGGAGCTTTGGAAGTCTCGCACCATCTTGACCCACTCCCATGCAAGGTTCATGGGCTTCTCGGTGTTGAAAAGCATCTCATGGAGCAACATGATCTCCTCCTTCATCGGCTTGCTCAACTCATTAGCATCCCATTAAGACCGATGTGGGAGTAGCATCTTGGAAGGGCTTGATCCATGTCCATCTTCCTCACGGCTTCCCAATCAAGCCACCTCGTGTGGTGCTCAAGCGCCATATATCTTTCATAATTCTCCACTTGCTCATCCTCCTCCAAATAGACATCATCCAACTTCGGCTCTTTCCTCGTCTTCTTGGATTTCTTCCTTGGCCTTTCCACATGAGAGGATGAGGCTCTTGTCTCCATGGTACCTACACACATCCAACCAAACAAAAGGATCCAAGATAAACTCCATACAACTCAACAAAAGCACTCATCTACACACAACAACATTTCAACACAAGGGAACCCCATACTTAGTCTCTAGACTCACATGCATCTCAATCCAACATAAATCATCATGGACATCTTCTAACAATAGCTAAGCAAATGATCATTCTACATCATGATTAGGCTATAGCCGACAATTAAACACATGAATCCACATGATATCACAAGAAGAGAGCAAAAACAACATGGATCGACTTCCGACCTATGTCGGGCCCGACTTACTCAACCTCGGTCCGACTTGTTGGACCGACTTCCACAACTCGGGCCCGACTCTCCTGGGCACGTCGATCTCGACCTAGTTCATGCTTCGACTCTAACCTCAAATCAACCCAAATTACTCTATCATGCACTTAAATTTCAAATTCAACCATCAAACATCCCTAATCGAAGTTCTAAATGGATCTAAGCATGCATAAACAACTTTAAAGCTCAATTTCACAAATCATGCAAATCCACCATTGATGCTCAAGCTCTCAATCAAACATGGTATTACTCAATCTATGCAATGAAAGCACAAAATTTTCAAAGAAATAAGTAGAGATCGAGTAACACATACCGGATTCGAAGAGTATTGAACTTTTAAACAAATAAGCAACTTAGAACTCAAATTTACTCAATCTAGATCTAGATGGGGGATGAAAGACTATATTGAACTCGAAATTTCTACTCGGAATCGGGTTAGGTAGGCCTTTTTGTGGTTGGAACGAGATGAAGTAGGGAGGGTGTGGATCGAGTATGGTGAGGGGAGGGGCGACCGACTTTGAGAGTTTTTGAGGGAGAGGGGTTGTATTTTGGGAATGGTGGTTGATATGAAGATGATAGGTAGGTGGGGGTGGTATTTAATGGGGGAAACGGACAAATTAGGTCAAGGGTAAAATTGGCATTCCAACTAGTCAATTTGGAACGGACCGACTTCATGGACCGACGTCCCTAAGTCGGGCCCGACTTACCTGGGCTCGATGTGGGAGTATTCGGGTCACCAATTTTACTCCATCCTCATGCAACTTCTTTCCCATATTTCCATTTAAATATTTCACCTCAAATCCTACACAACTTTGAAGAATGCACGACACCATAAATCCACAAAACACTAGATAGAGATTGGTTAGGGAAAAGCTAGGCTATACTAAGAAAAATCAAACTAAAATTACGAAAAGAAAGCTACTAGCTCGGGTTGCCTCCCGAGAAGCGCTCGTTTAGAGTCACTAGCTTGACTTCCTAACCTCAACCTTATGGCGGGTGAAACACGGTGAATTGCTCGCCATTGTTGTGCCCATTCCCATTGCCTTCATACCCATAAAACCACCAACGATGGTCTATATAGGCATGGCTCTCCGATCTCGGGCCTATCTCATCATACTCTTCCAACGGATGAGATTTCTCCTCCTTACTTGCTCCATCATATTTTTCTTTTCCTACACCAAAGTTATCAAAAGAATTCCTAGGAGATTCTACCAATTCATCTTTCAAATCACTAAGGCAAATGTAGGAGTCTCCTAAGTCATCGTTCAAATCACTTAAACAAATGTAGGAATCAAAAGTTTGGGAAGAATTGTGGTCATCACCAACATTAAAAGGATATAAGTAAGGATACTCTTCATCTCTCCTTGGGCTGGCATTGATCCTTGACTCATTTTGATCCTTGAATAGCTCCAACAACTCCCTTACTTGTATTTGTTCATTGAAGCTTTCATCCCTCCTTAACACAACGACCTCTCTAGCAACTTCCACTTCTTCACTTTCTCTCGTGGCACTCTCTTCAAGTTTAAGGATGGCCAAGGCGTCCGGCTCATTCAAAGCTTTGTTGAAGTGAAAATCGACCTTATCTTCCCCAATCTCAAAGGAAACCTCGCCGTTCTTGACATCAAACCTTGCCCCCGCCGTAGCTAAGAATGGTCTTCCTAAGATTATTGGGACCAAGGGGTCCTCATGCATGTCCAAGATCACGAAATCATCGGGGACAAAGTACTTTCCAACTCGCACCGGAACGTCATCCAATATTCCCTTGGCCTTGATGATGGAACCGTCGGCCATAGTTAGGGACATATCGGACGGCTCCATTTCACCCAAATTTGCTCTTCTCCAAATGCTAGCGGGCATCACCGAAACACTTGCCCCAAGGTCACATACGGCTTGGAAGTTTTGAGACCCCACACCAATAGTTATAGCAAAGCGACCGGGATCTCCTAGCTTTTGTGGTAATTCCAAGGTCTTGACTTCATCTTGCATTTCAACTATAGACCTCTTCTTGCTCAAAATCTCCTTTAAAAACTTGGCATAAGATGGCATCTCACTCAATGCATCGGTGAACGGGATAGAGATGTTCAAGCCTTGCAAGAGTTTGAGAAACCTCTTGAACTTGTTCTCAACAACATCTTTCGGCTTCTTCGAGGGATATGGAAGAATTATTGCACCTTGAATCTTGCTTGGATCAACTTCTTTGGACTTCCCTACTTCACTTGCAACATTTCCTGGTTGGACCGACTTGGGCACCATGTCGGGCCCGATGTTGTGAATCTCGGTCCTAGACAAAGGAGTCGGATCGAGGTCTGTGTACGTCGGTTACGAGTTGCTCTCGACCTCTGTCCGTGGTGAAGGAGTCGATCTTCTTGCTGGGTCGACTTCGGGGAACGTCGGACCCGACTTACTGGGTAAGTTGGTCCGACTCTCTTCATTCTTCTTAGGCATGTGTGGCTCGGGTAGGTTAAGGCCACTTCTCAATCCAATTGCCCGGACTTCATTTTGATTGTTTTGAGCTTGAGGGTTCTCCTCGGGTCGGCCCGGAAGTCTCCCATTCTCTCTTGGGACTTGAGTTGCAATTTGGGCAAATTGACTTGCCTCCTCCATGCACCAAACTCATTAAATTGGGTCCTCATCTCCTTGAACCCATCTCTCATCTCTTGAGCAAATAATTGTAACTCATTGAATCCCGGTGGTCTATATGGTGGTGGTGGCGCCCTTGGCTCGTTTTGGTTGAAGTTGTTGTTGTAGCCTTGAGCTTGACCGTTGTTCCACCGGCCATTGCCACCATTGTTGAAATTGCCTCTTCCACCGAAATTTCCTCGAACATAGTTTGCCTCCTCAATTCGCTCGGCCAAGCGCACTTGGCTCTCATTCGGACAAACTTGTGTAGCATGTGCAAAGGATCCACACTCCTCACAAACTCTAGCATTTTGCTTGTAGTAGTGGACTTGCCTCTTAAGCTTGTTCACTTCACCTTCAAGGAATTGGAGCTTCACATCCCTATCAATGTCTTCTCCCTTTGGGTCATATAACTTCCTTGCACCTTCGCCTTGAACTTTCACCTCCTTACTAGCTTGACTCACCCCATACATGGCCTCATAATCGGATAGCTTGTCAAGTAGCTCCCAAGCTTGATCCGGTGTCAAGTCTATGAACCCACAATCGGTGTGGAGATTAAGCTTGTCCTTCGTTACCGGATTAATGCCTTGGAAAAAGATGTCTTGAAGCACATATGGTTGTTGCCCATGAGTAGGACATTGGCGCAACATCTCCTTGAAACGGTCCCATGCTTCGAAGAGATGCTCATTCGGACCTTGTTGAAAACTTGCAATCTTCCTTCTTAACTCGGTTGTCTTTGAGGGCGGGAAGAACTTCATCAAGAAGGCATCATAGAGTGTCTTCCAAGTTGTGATTGACCTAGGAGCTTGGCTCTCGAGCCAATGTGTGGCCTTGCCCCCAAGTGACCATTTGAACGCCTTTAGAAGCACATACTCCAATGTCTCCTCGTCGGTAGAGATCGTCTCACACATATCCACAAATCGTTTAACATGCTCTATGGGACACTCATGTGGACGGTCCTCGAATTGATCACGCTTGATGAGGGAGATGAATTGCGTCTTGATCTCAAAATTCTTGGCAACCTCGGGAAGCACAATAGCCGGCTCGGGTACCCTCAACTCCGGATGCATGTATTGGCGTGCATTCCGGGGTAGAGCGTTGAGTTGAGCCTCGGCTCTCATCCGTTGCTCCCGTTCTCTTCTTGCCACCTCCTCTTGATTGTCCCTCTCAAGCTGCAATCTAGCCATTTCGGCCCTAAGTTGAGCCAACTCCTCATCAACATGGAGAGCTTGATTCGCCATCCTTTTCCTTCTTCGGGCTTCCTTGAGAATACTTTCCGGATCACTCACAAACTCAAGCTCAAGTGTTCCTCGGGAGGAACGAGCTAGCATACACCTATGAAACAAAAACACAAACCAAAACAAATCAAAAATAAACAAAGGGTTTGGGCTATTCCCTCACCCAAATCACTACCAAAACACAAGAAACTCACCAAATTGGCACTCAATGCACTTAGACTTCCCCGGCAACGGCGCCAATCTTTTTGATCGCCTCTCAAATGCGAGGGTCTAGAGATACAATTTATAACCCGACCCCGTTGTAGTACGTGGTGGGTGTCGAACACTCGGGAAGTCTACTCGATCGATGTGCCTAGATACTAGGAAGCTAGAAAGGAGAGCATAAAACAAAGGAAAACAAAGAAAACAGTCGGGACCGACACTGAGGTCACGTCGGGCCCGAGGTTGGCGACAAGAGGAAGTCGGGACCGACACTGGGTAAGTCGGGCCCGAGGTAGCTGGGGTTGTCGAACTCAAGGATTTAAAAGTAGATCTTGGGCTTTTGGGTTCCTTCCCTAGTAGATTTAGGCCTTTCCACCCCAATTCAAGCAAAGAGTGATGATCGGACTAGGATCGAGTGCTTTCGCCCTCGTTCCAACCACATCTACACCTCGATCCATGGGGAAATCCCCTTCGAAGCAAGGTCTTGAGATTGACACATGTTCACTTTCGCTACTTTGCCAATCTCAAGCCTTGATTCCCAACTTTCGCAAGGAATTGTAGCTCTATGTAGAGTGGGTTCCTTAGATCAAACACTCAAGGCTATGGAATTGGGGTTTCTAGCCTAAACCTAGCTAGGGTTTTCCCCCCATAACCCAAGATCAAGGAGATCTACTCCATGTAGCAAGCAAAGAAAGCAATCAAATCAAAAGGGAAAGCAATCATCATAATCAATCTCAAAACAAAGCAAAGTTTCATTCAAATCCAAAGCAATCCACAAATTCCAATCAAGGGTTTTCAAATCCACAAGATCAAACAAAGCAAAGCTAAACAATCAACAAAACCTATCAAGCCTTCCTCTCTTGGCCGATTCTCTCTCTCTTCCTT
Organism: Fallopia convolvulus; assembly: GCA_964016875.1. NCBI lineage: Eukaryota > Viridiplantae > Streptophyta > Magnoliopsida > Caryophyllales > Polygonaceae > Fallopia > Fallopia convolvulus. The sequence goes on from OZ024720.1 coordinate 40,552,827, forward strand.
CTCCTCTCCTTCCTCCTTGCTCTCCAAGAATCCTCTTGGCTCCCTTGGAACCCCCTTTTTTTGTGTGTGTGAGGGAACCCCCTTCTTAGAAGACAAGAGGGCCTTTTATAGATTAGATGAGGGGTAAAAGTGGAAGTCCACAAATTCGTGCCTTGGAGCCCAAGTAGTTCGGTGACCGACTCGGACCGACACGGAGGACCTCGGGCCCGAGTTACTGTGCAACTCGATCCGAGGTTGGAGATTTCAAAGTCGGGCCCGATGTGGTTGCAACTCGGTCCTGACCTCGTTCCACCTTCTTCTTAGTTGGCTTCTCTTGTTCTTCTTCATGGCTTGCTTCTCTCCTTCCCGCTTTAGCTCGGCCTTTGCTCCATGTCCCGACCCTCCTTCAAATCGATCCTTGATTCATGCCAAATTACCTACAAAACACATAAAATGTGCGTAGTCTCCGAATCTCATAGAAATACGGGAACTAGGCTAAAAAGGAACAAAACGCACAAGAAAAGGGGAAAAAGAAACATATTTACAAAGGAAATCACATATGAAAACACCACCAAATAGAGAGACATCAGCGCATGTGCGTCGATTGTCGAGCCATAAATCAGATCATGGTGAAGTATCGACATCTGATCCCGCGGTTGGACGACATGCTTGACGAGCTCCACGGCGCAACCTTATTTTCCAAGATCGATCTGCGAAGCAGATACCACCAAGTCCGCATGCATGAAGGCGATGAGTGGAAGACTGCATTTAAAACCAAGCACGGTTTGTACGAATGGCTTGTCATGCCTTTTGGCTTGACAAACGCCCCTAGTACTTTTATGCGACTAATGAACTTTGTTTTTCGTAAATTTTTAGGACGTTTTGTCGTCGTGTATTTTGACGACATTCTTGTTTTTTCTAAGGACTTAGAATCTGACGCGAGGCACCTTAGGATGGTGTTAGATTGCCTTCATGAGCACAATTTGTATGTAAACCTTGCTAAATGTTGTTTTTGCATGGACACAATGAACTTTCTTGGTTTCGCCGTGTCCAAGGATGGCCTTCATGTGGATGACGACAAGATCCGCGCCATCCGAGATGGCCCACCCCTACAACCCCGACGATGGTTCGTTCTTTCTTAGGGCTCACATGGTTCTATAGGCGATTCGTCAAGGAATTTAGCTCCATCGCTGGGCCACTCCACAATCTTACCAAGAAGGCAACCACAATCAAGTGGATGCCCGTCCATGAGGCCACCTTTCCGGCCTTAAAAGATGCTTTATGTAGCGCTTCGATCTTGCAATTGCTAGATTTTACAAAGCGCTTCGAGGTCGAGTGCGACGCCTCCGACTATGGCATAGGCGGCGTACTCCTCCAAGAAAAACGCCTCATCGCTTAAAGAGATAGATCAGACACATTAAACGTCGGATGGACATTATACTTAACAGGCAAGTCCACATGATAAGCATTAGGGCCAATTCTTTTGAGAATTCTGAACGGTCCTTCTCCACGCTGATCTAACTTATTCTTTCTTTGATTTGGGAACCTCTCCTTCCTAAAATGAACCCAAACAAGATCACCTTCTTCAAAGATCACTTGTTTTCGCCCCTTGTCAGCATGGGCCTTGTACTTCATGGATTTCCTCTCTAAGTGCATCTTGGTTCTCTCATGTAGCTTCTTCAAAAACTCAGCCCTCTTGTCAACTTCAAAGCTCTCTTTTCCCTTGTATGGATGAGGCGTCAAATCCACTAGCGTCCTTGGATTCAGCCTATAAACAACCTCAAAAGGGGTCATTCTAGTAGCTGAATGGATTGACTTGTTATAAGCAAAATCCACAAAAGGAAAAACATCTTCCCAATGTTTGAGGTTAGCTTTAAAGCATAATTCTAAGTAAAACCCCTAATGTTCTATTAGTAACTTCAATTTGCCCATCAGTTTATGGATGACACGAGGTAGAAAATAACACCTTAGTTCCCAATTTAGACCACAAACTTTTCCAAAAATAACTCAAAAACTTAGCATCACGATCTAAAACAATAGAACAAGGAATGTCATACAATCTAACAACTTCTCTAAAGAACAAATCAGCAATATGCACAACATCATCAGTCGTGTGACATGGAATAAAATGAGCCATTTCGGAAAATCGATCTACAACCACAAAAATAGAATCTCTACCTTTCCTAGTTCTAGGCAATCCAACAATGAAGTCCATAGAAATGTCCTCCCAAGGTGAACTAGGAATAGGCAAGGACTGGTACAAGCAATGAGGGTGTAATCTAGATTTAGCTTTAGCACACACAACACAACTTTTGACAAACCTAAGCACATAATTACTCATTTTTTGCCAATAGTAGTGTTCTTTTAAACCTTCTTAAGTCTTCTCTAGCCCTCTATGTCCTCTTGATTCATGAACCTCTTTAGTTAGAAGCCTACGTATACTAGATGAAGGTATGCATAATTTTCCAGCTTTAAACAAATAACCATCATCAATAAAGTAGGAATCTATTTCTACCCTAGACATGCAATTCTTGTAAATTTCAGCAAAGTGAGGATTACTAGCATACAAATCTTTAATCATTGCAAATCCAAGGATTTTCACATCACATTGGTTCAAGAGAACGTACCTGCAAGAAAGGGCGTTAGCTACCACATTCTCTTTGCCTTTCTTATGCTTTACAACATAAGGAAAGGTCTCCATGAATTCAACCCATCTTGCATGTCACCTACTGAGTCTTGATTGGCCCTTCAAATACTTCAAGGCCTCATGATCAGAATGAATAACGAACTCCTTAGGCCACAAATAATGAGACCAAGTCTTCAAAACCCTAATTAAAGCATAACGTTCTTAATCATATGTAGGGTAATTCAATTCAGCCCCACTAAGCTTTTCACTGAAATAAGCTATGGGTTTCTTGTCTTGTAAGAGGACGCCTCCTATGCCATGGCCTAATGCATCCACCTCAATCTCGAATGCTTTGGAGAAATCAGGGAGTTGGAGCACCAGGGCGTTGCACAACATGTCCTTCAAAGTGTTGAAGGCGTTCTCTTGTTTCTCTCTCCATTTAAATGTTGTATACTTCTTTGTAAGCTCATGGAGAGGGGCTGTAATTGTGATTAAATCACGCACAAATCTTCTATAGAAGCCAGCCAAGCCGAGAAATGAGCGCACCATGGGTGGGGTAGTCAACTGTGACCACTCCTTTATAGCCTTGATTTTTTCTTCATCTACCTTCAATCCATCTTTAGACACAACAAAACCAAGAAAAACAGTAGATTCCGAGCAAAAAGAACACTTCTTTAAATTAACAAAAAACATTTCTAATCTCATAGTGTCCAAAACAGCCCTAAGATGATCTACATGTTCATGCAATGTTTTGCTTTAAACTAAGATATCATCAAAGTAGACTACAACAAACCTGGCTCTGATACCACTTGATACGTGACTGCCTCGGAATCCTCCTTAGAAATCTCGTATTTGACCCACAAAGTCCCGATCTTGCCTTGTAATGTTAAATTCGAACCTATAATGCTCTCAAAGTTAGTGTCTTGCGATGCAAGTAATGAAACTGAATTGAATTGATGAATGGAAGAACTGATCGGAATTCTAGAAATAATCAACTTCATTCTTCAAACGGATTGGCTCTAACGCTAAATACGAATGATTAACTAGTTTGATCTTTAATAATCAAACTAGAACAATCTAATTGATCAAAACCACAATTTAGATTTGAAAGCAAAGAGAGTGAGGGAGATCGTGAGGATTAAAATCGCAGTTGAAGGTTGATCGATTGAATGAACTCAAAAGCTGAATCACACGTGTGTTTTTGAGCCCAAGGACTAGATAAACCTTCTCTGGTTTTTTCTAATCTCAAGCTGATTTTATTAAACTGAAACTGCAAAGTATAAATAGTAGAATACAAGAGTCTTCCTTGGAGAGCAACCCCTATGGTCGGCCCTAATAGATAGATAGAGACCCATGTCTTGCTTCCCAAGATATAATAAAATATCTAAAGCTTAACTAACTAGATCTCCCTTAAATAAAATAAATCATGGCTGATTTATTTATTTATTTAAGGAAAAATCCTAACAAACTTAAAATATCTAAAAGATACCAAAAAGATAGGAGAGAGATTATCAACCAACTAACATTAGCCTATTGATTGAAAATATCTATAACAAACTAACAATAAAATCGTCCAACATATTAAAATAACTAAATTGATATTTTCCACTATTTAGATTGGTCAAGTCAAAGGGTTGACTTTGACCCATGTAACAACTTATCTCACCCGGTCACTTACTAAATTCAGCCCTAAAGTGAGACAAGCTAATACATGTTTCTAAATAAGGAAATAGAGTGAAATTTCAGCCCATATAGTTAATCCATAGAATACGGGCTTAGTTGATGCCGAATGCACATGACCCATCTCGTCTTGCTTGACTCTTCAACAACAGCTGCCAATTGAACTAAGATTGTTGTTGTGCCTTGAGCAATCTTCTTAACTCGACTCCTTGTGATTGGTCCGTCAGAAGGCACTCGAATCAACTCATCGACGTCGGTAGGAGACATGGCTGGCTTCACTGCATCACATAGCCAAAACACTAGAAGGACTACGTGAACATTTTTTCTGGCCACAATTGGTCTCGGATGTTCACAAGTATTGATGGGGTTGTGTGCCGTGCCAAATGGCTAAATCAAGGTCCCAACTTCATGGTCTTTACACGCCATTGCCAATTCCAGATACTCCGTGGGAAGATCTATCCATGGATTTTATCACAAGGCTTCCGATGAAAAGGCATGGAAAAGACTCTATCTTTGTTATTGTGGACCGTTTTTCAAAAATGGCTCACTTTGTGTCGTGCAAAGGGAACAACAATGTGACAGAAATCGCAACCTTGTTCTTTGAGCACATCGTGAAGCTACATGGTATTCCTAGAACTATCGTTAGCGATAGGGATACCAAATTTAGTAGCCATTTTTGGAGGAAATTGTGGGGCAAGCTGGGTACTCATTTAATATTTTCTACCGCTTATCATCCCCAAACCTATGGTAAAACTAATGTGACCAATCGGACCTTGGGCACCCTTCTTCGGATGGTGAGGATCTAATCCCTTTTGTTGAGTTTTCGTATAACATGTCCAAACACTCGGCGACGAAGAAGACCCCATTCGAGGTGGTCTACGGGCTCAACCCACACTCTCCTATGGATTTGGTTCCACGACCTTTGTAGAACGGCGAGCACATTGACGCGGCCAACCGCGTAGATGCCATTCGCTGCTTGCACGAGCGGAATCGAGTCCAATTGGAGCGTCGGGCAGCACAGTACGAGGCGCAACACAACAAAGGACGCCGACGCCTTGTTTTCAACCTCGGAGATCTCGTTTGGTTGCATCACCGCAAGTACCTTTTCCGGACGCACGAAAAACCAAGATTCATCAAGGAGGAGACAGTCCTTTCAAGGTCTTAGAGTGCATCGGCGACAATGCATACAAGATCGACCTCCCAGGCAAGTATTCGGTTCATTCCACTGTCAATGTTGACGATCTCTCTCACTATGTTGATCCCACTTATGAGGAAACGGGGACGTTTCCCAACCAAGTGGGGGAGGGTGATGCGAACCCTGCCTTGGATGCTAGTCAGGAGGCCGAGTCTTTTACACTGCGCTCGGATGGCCTCGTCACCCGTGCCAGGGCTCGGGCCATCGAGACCATGACACAATCCCTTGTGTCGTGCATATCTGCAGGCCACGGTACACCATGCACCGTACCATCACTCGGCACCATTTGCTTCATCGCCGTGCTAGAACCTCGAGTCGATTCCTATGAACCAACCACCCAAGACTCATCCTTCACGTTAGGGTTCAGACTCGAGTCGTGTCTTGAGGTTCTTGCAAGCACCGGCCAGACCCTCGTGCCAAGCCTCGGAACCGGATCACAACGTGAGGTTCTCGGAAGCCTCAGGGAGTCCCACGCACCAGCGCCTTAGCTTCGCCAATGCCGTGTTGGGACCTCGCCACGCCGTGCCAGATTAACGACAGCCTTCTCTTGACACCTCGATGCCGGCCACGAACGACATGCATATTTTATACTACTTTTAGCTTGTTTTCTATTCCCGAACATTACTATTAGTGGTTTTATATATTTAGAAGGTCATTTATGGGCCTTGCGCCTACGGGCTTTACATTTGCGCCGCTTGGCCTTGGTTGCGTCCAAACTCTAGGCGCGCCGCACTAGCTATTAGGGTTTTATTATTTCCGCACCTATATAAGGTGCAATGCTTGTTACTTCAGTTTTTCAGCGCACATTTAGGTTTTAATAAAGTTGAGGGATTCTCCTTATTTTATCCTAGTGCTAGTGCCACCCTTTAATTCAAATCAAAACTCGTCGTTGTTATCATGCATTCGTACCAAACTCGATTAATCCAACGTTGATTCGAGTTCATTCAAGCCTTCCGCTGCCACTCACGAGACCTACTACTCTAACAACGCAAAGATCCATCGCGTCCCGTAATGAGGTCGCACCAAGAAGTCCCCGACGACGAGTGTTCAATCTCAACGACGACGAATCCAACTTCCCAGAAGTAAGATAACTATAACAGTGAGCTAAAGGTGTAAGGTTCGATTTAGCTTGTGTTTAGTTGAGTTGTTCTCTTAGGAACTAGATTGAGAAGACTTGCTAGTGTTGCTAGAGTTAGGAAGAACTGCTAGGAACGAAGAAGTGTAAGTCTTGCCTGTTGTAACTAGGGAACAATCAATAAAACAAGTAGATCGTTCAAAATCCTCCAAGCGGAGGTAGAGGTGTACCCACACAACTAGTTGGTTGTCGTGGGGTTCCTCTATAAAGGAACTGTGTCTTTTACTTTTCGTATTTCTTGCGATTGTTTACTTCCGCTGCCTTGGGAACTGCCTAACCGCCACTTCCCAAGCACTTACTAACGCATGTCGATCCAAAACTTAGAATGGTGCAAGTGAAGATTGGATGATCCAAGACCCAAGAGGAACCAAGTGAAGATGAATCTGACTCAAAGGAGATGACGCAAGCTGGAGAGGGTAAGACGCTACCGCATCTTTGAGTTACCAGACCGCACTCTATGTTTTGACATGGGAGAGTTGGGTCGACAATTGGGCTTCGTGTTGGGCTTGTTAATTTCCAACGGGCTTTTGTGTGACTCTGGGAATAGTTTATATTTGGATATATTTGGGTATTTAAACTCTTAGTTTGACTTTTATTTAATAATTCTAATTGCAATTTGGAGATTACGGTTTTGTTCTAGGGAGTTTTCTCAAAAGGAGACCTTTGAACCTTATTGTAAGTTTATTTTAATTTAATTATGAATTGCTAAAATATCTTGTGTTTGACTAGTTTATTGAAATCACAGATTGCATATTATTGTGAGGTTTGATTGATTTTCAACAAACTTGAATAGAGTTTATTCCCTATGCTTAATTGAAACAAAGTTTTTCTAGGGTTTTGTTAGCTTGATCACCTAACAAGATTTATAGGTTGAATTACAATTAGTCTGATTAATTTCCGTTTGGAATTAGTTAGATAAAGTAGAATCTATAATTGTTTGGACCCGTTTGGGCTTTTCGGTAATAGAAGGGAATAAAATCACAAATAACATAGATGGTTGTTTTCTCTAAGTGTTTGTTTCTAGCTATAATTGAATCATAAAGTTGTTGTTTAATTGAATCTAGAAGTTCTTCTAGGTTGTTAGATGATTAGAGTTGTTAGACTGTTAGTTATCAATTAAACCTGAAGTTTGGATCATAATCCACGATAGATTATTCAAGTGAAGTGAGAATCACGAGAATCAATGATCAATACGCATACCTATGATGGATTTAACTAGTTAAACATGCTTTTCTCATATTGCTTTGTTGAGAGGGATTTACTTAACAACAAATAAATTTATAGTCAAGACCCCGCCGAGTATAGGGAGGTCAGGATCGTCCACGGGAAGCAAGGTTCGTTATTGAACAATATCAACATTCAAGTTCACAACTTTCTCTTTCGATCAAGCGAAAAAAATCAGATTACTTCGACTTTCGTCAAAGTATAAGCACAAAACAAGTAGATAAAAGATAGAAGGCAAAAAAATTCATCACACACATTCAATCATGCATAACTATGCCGGGTTTTAGCCCCGACCCTAGAAAAGCTAACTACTCACTCATGATCGAAACTAAACAAGCAACTAAATTGAATGAGAACATTGAATATGAACTAAACAAAAGCTTACTTGTATAAATTCAAAATTTGTCTTTAAATACAATCAAACTCGAAAAAAGAGAAAGACAAAGCAAGGACTCGGTTTGCTCTCTCTCATCCCTCCTTCCACTCGTTCGAAACATCCCTTCTGAATAAATCCGAATTCTGCCCCTAAAACTAGACTTAAACAAAGGTATTTATACTAAGAGAAACTATCTAAGAAGGGTACTATAAGATAAAAACTTTCCTAAATAAAAAGATTACGAGATAAAAGATAGAAAAACTGAAAGTCGACGCCGCCTACCGACACAGGCCACCTCGGTAACGACTTGCACAGGATCGGTAGGACTCTTTACTGAATTCTCTCACCAAACTTTGTTGCACAGCTTAGTACTGACCCTCACATCTCGGTAACGAGCTCTTTGTCTTGGTTCTTTTGTACATTTTGCATAGCTTCTTTTGGATTTGACGGGATCTACAAAGCGCTTCTTTCTTCTCCTTCTCTTCCACATGCTCCACCATCAACCTCTCGATCTTAACTCTCTTGGAATGTTCCTTTCTGCTTCTTAAAACTTATAAAAAAACACAAAAACGGAGTAGCTTCCATACTTTTCACAAAATATGTAAACTTATCCAAAAACACATAAAACAAACACTAAAACTCAACTAATCTAAGCTAAACAACTCAAGAAAAACACTTAAAATTATACTAAAAACATGAACATCAATATACCCCATACTTAAACTTACTTGTCCTCAAGCAATCACTAGACACAAACCAAAACCAAATCAACATGCTCATCAAGTAATAGCCCTTATCTAAAAAGCATCTTCAAAGTATAGCAAACATAGAAAAATGACTCTTAACGTCATCACACATATATACAACTAATAGACTTAAGCAACCACAATCCAACCTCGCCAAGGGTAATGTGTTTCACTCAACTCTCATGTGTTTGGGCTTATAAATTTATCTCTCAACTCAATCTTATAGCAAAAACTCATAGAAATTGGAACTTATATCACCAAACTCTCCACCAAAGATTTGTCAAAACAAGCAAAAATCATCAAGAGAACTCAAGCTCAATGAAAAACTTCATAGAAGTTTCCATTCGGCCGGGTTGTAATGGGGCTTGGTAATAATAAATAGGCGTGGAAATATGTTGGTTATGTGGTGCTAATAATATCCGGAAATCAAAGACTCATAAGAACTCACACAGCCAAAACTCTCAAAACCAATATACCAAACTCACTCTTTTTTATGCACATTCTCTTCACTCACCCATGAAATCCTAGAAAGCCTCATAAAAATATAAAGAAAATCGTGGTATTAAACTTCTGAACTTTGCACATCTTCCTTCTTATTCCTTCCCCTTTTCTTTATCTTCCCTTTTTACCTGCATTTTTGCTCACGACATGCCTCGGTACCGACCTGAGAGGGTCGGTATCGAGTTGTGTTTCTTCTTCTTTCTTCCTTGAAATCCTTGGTACCGAGCCCACATAAGCTGGTATTGATCTTGATATTCCTTTCTTCCTTTGTGAATTTTTCTAACCAAGAGATGTTTTTACATAATTGAAACAATAGACTTCCAATCTACCCCACTTAAACCTTTATTATTGAACCAATAAATTTTGCACTCTACAAAAACAATTCCTCTCCAACTAAGTCCTAATCCCTGGATAGGGTCAAGCTTATCTCGGCTAGAGATAACTTTGTGGAGCAACAAATAAAAGGCTTAAGCTCAAATTGGCTATCAAAAACAAGGATAATGTAAGGGTGGATATGGATTAATAGGGCTTATGAAAAATAAGTTCTCTATCATATGACTTTCACAAGTAATGAACTAAAAATCTTATATTGGTCTTGAGAAATAGATAACCATCACAATTCCAAGAGATAATATACATAAAGAGAGCAAATCACACATGAAAAATCAAGGATAAAAATAAGAGCTCACAAGGTCATTCTTCGTTGGATTTCAACTACTCAAGTTAATAGTTCTACATGCTCAATTTCATCATATGCTATTTCACTACAAAAACAATTTCATCATAAGACTCAGGCTATACTATCAAAAACATTTTGAAAGGAAATTACATGGTCATGCAAAGTAAAAGCTATCATAGAACCATAAGATTAAGGGTACTCATACAATTTCAAAATCTTTTTTGAATTATTCAAAATTTTCAATTTTTTTGTGATTTTTTTCTTTAGAAACAAAAACAGAAAAAAAAAACTAAAGCAAGAACATGAAAACACACAAAAATAAACAAGCTTTATTTTACCTCCCTAACCCATACTTAAACATTACAGTGTCCCCACTGTAAAATAAAGCAAAGCATAAGAAAAGATAGGGAAAAGAAAGAAACTCACAAAGAAACTATCGAAGCAGAGGAAACATCCTTGAAAACGAGATCCTCATTGGTTTGGTGGTGGAAAGGTGCGCACAAAGTTACCCATAAACTGATACATTGTCCGCCAGCGTTCTTCATCCACTGTGACGCGCTGCTCGATCGTCCTCCATCGATCGTCAACCCTTTTCTGTTGTGCATCCTCAAGTGCCATGCGAACAAAATAGACATCCTTCCAATGATTCATCCATTGGTGGAGCTGGGAATGCTGCAAATTCAGCTGTTGCATCTAGGATGACAAATCTTGAGGCCACTGAGGAGTATCAGAACTAGCGTAGTTGGTTTGGGGCGGCGGTTGGTAATGGGTGTGTTGTTGGAGGTACTCGTGATGGACGAAAGGGGCGTAAGGCACTACACCGAACAATGATGGCTCGGTAGGATGATGAGAAGGCTCGGTGTCGAAGTGAAATTACTCGGTGCTAGCCTCGAAGTACTCGGTACCGAGGCCAGGATGCTCGATACCGATGTTGGCGTTCTGTTTTGGGGCTTCGGTATCGACCTGTGGGACCTCGGAACCGAGCCCTGTCGTAGGGGATGGCTCGTCCTCATCCATAGCAGCTTCTTCTTGCTCATACTTCGTCTCAAATTCCCGCAATGTCGGCTCGTCTTGAGGCTTCTTGGCCAAGGGGAACAGTTGAGACGTCCAAGCTTCATACCAGTTTGGCACATGCAACAACTCTAGCTTGTCCTGAGTAATTACCACGATCTGTCCAAGCACCATGGTGGCGACTCCCCTAGCATTTCTCTAAAAAATGCCAGAAGATAACCAATACTTCGTGTTCAACGTTTCGGGACTGTGTGCATTGTAGCGTGAGAGGTTGACGTCGAGAGCCATTGCCAAGAGGCTCACCAAGTTGCCACAATAGATGCCTTGTGAAGAGGACCCGTGCTTCTCTACATACTTCATCCATTCAAACCCCAAGTTCATGGGGGCAGGGTCCTCAAAGAGCATAGTACGAAGGCATCCAACCTCTGTCCTCGTCGGCTTGGAAAGCTCCTTTTTGGGCCAAATGGTTGCACCCAAAACTCGGAGAATGATCCTGAAGATGGAGTTGGTGATGTGTGCCCCTGGAAGTGCTAGTGCGGTCGGATTGACTTCCCCAAAAATGTAGCTCCAGGTATCTGTGACCTTGAAATCATCAGGAGCCTTGTAATCTTGAGAATGGTTAGGGAAATCGAGAAGTTGGTTGAACTCCGCCATGGTGAAGTCATGATCAGCGTTGCCTAACTGGAACCGGATCCTTCCTACATATGTCTTGGACTTAAAGTTGATGTGGAGAGTGGCTAGGAACTCTGCAGTGAGAGCCGGATAATACGGGACATCCTCCTTTTGAGGAGATGTGGCACACGGAGGATTGCGAATGCGTGCTTGACGTCCTCACAGATGCCAGAGGATTTTGCACTTGATCTTTGGAACCATCTTGTGAGGTGGTCCTTGTCAATGACAGAGTTGAAGACCATCAGTTGCTCCCTAGTTGGCAGGATGACCTCGTCCATTCTCGGAGGAGATGGAGATCTTTTGGTCCTCCTCTTCTTTCCTGCCCTAGAGTTAGCTCTACTTGAGCTTGCCATTTGGTACCTGAAAATACCATAAATAACTAAGGTAAAATCAACTCAAACCAAAAATAAAACCCCATACTTGCATTCGAAAATAGCCTTAACCGACTTCGGTACCGAGCCTCCAAGGTCGGTATCGAGGTCTCTGAGTTTGGGTCTGGTTTTGGGCAATCACAGGTCGGTAACGAGCCTGGTGCGAGAACATTATGCTTGGAATTCCGAATCTCTAACCCCTAAATTTTTGAGTTCTAGCACAATTCAAACAAGATTCCACATAAAAACACACAATCAAGTACTTGCAACCCCATACTTACTCAAAGCCTTATTTGATCATGCCAAAAATTGCCAAATATCATGGTGAAAATTATGCAAATCAAGAACAAGTTACTTCATGCTTTTCTATAATCGAAATTCATAGGAAATTAGGCATGAGGAACCGAAAATCATTCAACATTGAACACCAATATAAAAGCAAAGAGGCACGATGCAATAAAAAACATGCAATCTCGAATCTACACATAGATATAGATATGAAAACTACCTAAAATTACCATGAATCTTCAAGAAAAGAGTTTTGGGTCAAGAAATCATACCGTAGTCTTGTGAATTTGATGAACGAAAATTGGATTGCAAGAGTAACGAGGGTGTGAAGCTTCGGTAACGAACAAACGAGGTGTTGCTCGGTATCGAAAAAGGGTGAGATTGGGGGTGAATGGATCACGTACGGGGCGTGAAAGAAGGTTGAGTTGACTAGATCTCGAGAGATTGGTGAGGATTGTTGTGGGTTTCGTGGCTTGAGAGTGTTTTCAAGGGTTTTAGGTAGAGACGGCGTGGAAAAGACTGGCAAGGGAAGGAAGAATTTTTAGGTTAAGAACACTTAGTTGTCGCGCGTCTCGAATTTGGGTTTTGTCAAAGGTCGGTACCGACCCTCATAGCTCGGTACTAAGTGTGGCACGACTCTTTTTCGGCGTCGTTATCGTGCCGACTCTTATGACATGTTAGACCAAAAATATCCTATCCTGCAAAACTTCTATTCTACTAAAAAAGTCAAAAGAATGCTAAGAAAAAGAAATAAAAAGTAAAGAAAAACTAAACTAAACCGGGTTGCCTCCCGTGAGCGCTATTTTTAACGTCGTTAACACAACGAACTTACCTTATCTTACTCAAGGTGGTTCTGTTTCAGCTTTGTCGGGGTTGTGGAAGACCCCCATACTTAGCCAAAAAGGTGTTGTTGTTTCGCACTAGATTCGGTGCTTCATCCTCTAACAAGATGCTCGGTATTCCTAAAGAAGGGTTAGTGAAGTCCAAGAACAAAGGAGGTTTCGACTCATCTATCGTATGGATAGTAGGGTACGGTGTAGAAATATGATATAAGGAAGGATTGTTACTGGAAATAGTGAAGTTGGAATTAGAATACTCACCTTGATCAGTCAGGGAAGGCACTTTTACAGAGGTGATTGAGGTCGTTATCCACTAGTGTGGAGCATGGTCTCCTTCTGTGTCGTGCCAGAATGCGCCTCCCTCGTCATATTGCTGAATGAAGGGCTCGTTACCGACCCAAAGTGAATTGATAGCTGGCTTGGTGCTGCTCTTGTATTCGTTGTTGCTTGAGAGGGAAACATTTGGCTTAATAATGTTGAGCTCTGGCTGGGTGTCTCGATCTTTACGGCTGCGGCTATGTCATTAGCAGCTTGATTGAGACTGAACTTGACCCTCTCTTCTCCTATGTCAAAGGTAAGGAGTCCTTTTCGAACATCGACTCGAGCACCTGTTGTGCCAAGGAATGGTCTACCTAGAATGATGGGTACTAGCGGGTCTTACGGCATATCAAGGACAATAAAGTCGTTTGGTATGAAGATTTTCCCACTTGAATGGGAAAATGATCAACGACTCTTGTAGCTTTTACACTAGACCCATCTTCCATGTACAGTCTCATATCAACAGGTTCCAGAGGTCCCATGTTAGCTTTGGACCAAATCGATAGGGGAAGTAAACTGGCATTGGCTCCCAAATCACATAATGCCATGAAAAGGTGGTCGCCAATCCCGATAGTGATAGCAAACCTCCCTGGGTCACCTAGCTTTTCTTGAAGAGATATGGATTGGACCTCATCTGTCAGCTCGGACATCGACCTTTTCCTGCTAAGAATGTCTTTCAAGAATTTGGTGTAAGACGATATTTCGCTTAGGGGCTCAGCGAATGGTATAGAAATATTTAAGCCTTGAAGAATCTTAACAAAACGCTTAAACTTGCCTTCCGTGGAGTCCTTAGACTTCTTAGTAGGGAAGGGGTGATACTTCACCAATCTCGAACCAAAGCGGGATCGAGAGGTGGTGCTATCGGATTAACAATTGGGTCGATTGGTGCCGTAGAAGGTTCGGTACCGACCCTTGTGGGGTTGGTATCGTGCCTGGGACTAAGGGAGTGGTTCGGTGTCAAGAACTTACCTGGTTTAGGGTCGGTAACGAGCTTTGGAGCATCGGTACCTAGGGTGTTAGGCTCGGTAACGACCCTTTTAGCATGTTATCGATCTTGGACGTGGCATCTTCTTTGGTGTCGGGGTCTTTTCCCTAGCTCCAGCACAATCTGGTAACGTCTTTCCGCTCTTGAGGTGTACGGATGCTATTTGTCCTCTAGGGTTCTCGTCGGGGTGGCCTGGGAGTTGCCCTTGCTGTCTCGGGACCTGTGCTACCAAGTTTCCTAATTGGAAATTGACATTCTTTCTCCATGTTTCTATTTCCCCCGATTGAACTTGTAGGCCTTTTAGGTCGGAACGGACACCATCAATTTTGTTATGAACTCCGTTAATCCCTTATTGTAAACCCTGTACCCATGAAGGTGGCTCTTGATAACCTGGAGGTCGGTAAGGAGGAGCCTTCCTTTCTTGTGGTGGAGGTGCTTGGTTTTTATTCTGATTGTAACCTCCCCAACTAGGATAATTGTTTGGCCTATCCTAATTGTTAGGCGGGTTTCTGTATTGCCCGCTCATATAATCCATCTCAGCATATGTCTCAGCGGCTCTAACCTGCTCAATGTTAGTGCAAGCAGAAGTACTATGGGCATAAGAGCCACACTCTTGAAAATTTTGAGAGGTTTTTAGAAAACTTACATGTTTCTTTAGACGGTTGATCTCATCTTGCAAGAATTGATTTTTTAACATCAGGATCAACTTCGTCTTTATTTGGGATGTAAAGACGTTCATGAGGTTGGGGTGTCTACTGGGTCCCATACATGGCATCGTAATTGGTCAATTTGTCCAACAACTCCTGTTAGGCCCAAATATTCATCGGCCCATTTGGTAGACCGAGCACGCAAGCACACAAAGAAGTCACCAGCCGGTATGACTGTGAAAGGATCCAGAAGTAAAGAGAAGGCATCAGTCACTCGATTGAAGAAAGAAAGCTTCTGTAACGAAGTGGAGAAGCGTGTTCGGAAGGCCTTGGCTGGAGCGCTTCGCGTCTCCGATCTATGCGGGAAGTGGGAGGTAGTTACAAGATATGTCCTAGAAATCCGAATGTGGGAAATAACCATTGGAACGAGGGTATACATAGGTAGAATTATACACTTTGTAAAAGAGACGATTGTAACCAGAGAGGATTTTGGCCCTCGGCGTCCCAAAAATTCGAGCTTTTTCGTAATCATTGTTTTCCTTTGAATTCGATCGTGCCCCGATTAAGGAAAATAATTTGTTGATCAAGTTTTTCTCCAAAACAATTTGGCGCCCACCGTGGGGCCCTACGATCGAAAAAGATTCGGTTCTTTGCGTTGAAAGGAGTTTAGGAAGATCACCATCAGCAATCCTAACGAAGGTAGCCAAGAGCTAAACACCGGGGGTGATGGAGGCGCACGCCAGGACACTTCGACAGCCCTTCACCTCGAACTGTCCGAGTTCGCTCAAAGGCTCCAAGCTCTGGAGAAAGAACTGACTGATCAGCGTGCTTGTAACGAGAAATACAAGGCTAGCATCGAGCAGTTAACCGCCGATAACGACGGTTTACACTCCCAACTCCGATCCGTGTCCTCTATCGGCCCGCATGCCCGAGTAACGGATCGAACCCGAAACAGTGGGGGTGAAGGTTCCTTTAGGAACCACACCAACCATCGCGAGGGAAATCTTGGTCTAGAGTTCATTACCCCACCAGCAATGGTTCTCGGGGTATCGTCATTTACCCCTGCTCAGGATAACCCTATTAGGGAAGGAGCAAGGGCACCCATACGCCTACGATCGATGCGAGAGGTTAGACCCCGATGCTTGGAGGATGAAGTCATGGACGATGATGAGGATTGGGACCGTCGCCGTCCTCGAGACCTCGAGAATATCGTCAAGAACCAGTTCAGGATGTTCACCGAGCAGTTGGCGAAGATACCCGAGGTTCTGTGGCCCATAGAGAAGGAAGCGGTTGACGGTTACGATGAGTCACCTTTCGCCCCTCAAATTGCCCAAGTTGAGATACCAAAGAAGTTCTCGGTACCCAGTATGACCACATACGACGGCACGGGGGATCCTGACGAACACGTGGCCATATTCAAGCAAAAAATGATGACCAGTGCGGTACCGTACCATTCCCGCGGAGCGCTAATGTGTAAGGGATTCGGAGCTGCTCTTGCGGGACCGGCCCTGAAATGGTTCGTTAACCTCCCGAGGGGAAGCATTCGTTCCTTCGCCGAATTGATGAACTCATTTAGAGTACAGTTTGCTAGTAGTCCGAGATTCGAGAAGCAGTCCAGCGACCTGTATCGGGTTATCCAAAAGCCAGAAGAGTCCACCCGAGAATACCTAGACAAGTTTAACCGAGAGAAGATCTCCATCCCGTACTGCGACGTGTCGACGGTGATGGAAGCCTTCCGTCAAGGGGTAAATCAAGACGGGGATCTCTACAAAGAACTCACTAGGCATCCTTGTCACAGCTTCGAGGACGTGCAAACCAAAGCCTTGGCTCAAATCAAGCTCGAGGAAGATTTGAAGATGAGGAAGACCGCAAGAGTCTGTGAGAGAGTAGACAAGAAAGCAGCATCAAATCACCGCCGAGAACGCCGATCAACCGTACCGGCGCCTCACCCTAACGCAGTGAAGGTGAACGTTGCCGAAACCAAACCGGCCAAACCATTACCGCCGAAGTATGATGAGTTCAACCTGGGTATATCCCCCGAGGACCTCGTAAAGAACATAACTCAAACAATACGAGGCGTTAGGTGGCCGAAGAGAAATGAAAAGCCCTATCCAAACAAGGATATGAGTAGGTGGTGTGACTTCCATAACGATTACGGTCACGTGACCGAAGAATGCGTAGCCCTGAGAAGAGAGTTTGCCTACCTTGTATCTCGAGGAAGAATTACAAAAGTCGCGCCGAATGCGCAAGTCCCTCCGGATGTCGCGGAGGCCTCGCGCGCAGGAAGGCCAACGTCGCCAGTACCCGCTAAAATCGTGAATGTGATCACCGGAGGGTCAAGTGTGTGTGGTCTTACTTATTCAGCATCCAAGAGGAACGCACGTGAAAGCATTCTTCATTTCCCAGCGCAAGAGAAGAATGACGTCATCAACCTCGTGATACACTTTGACGAAGATGACATTAATGGTCTTGACAGACCCCACCATGACGGCCTCGTGGTTTCTCTATCAATCGGAAACGTCTTGATGAAGCGAGTCCTCATCGATACCGGGAGCTCAACCAATCTCATGACGCTGGAGGCCTTGAGTGAATGAGTTTGAGCAAGAAGGATGTGGAAAAGAACCCCACAACACTCGTAGGCTTCAGCGGAGAAGTGAAACACACCGTAGGAGATATCATCCTTCCCACGTACGCCAAGGGCGTAAATATCCAGGTTAGGTATTCTGTTATAGATTTCCCTTCGTGTTATAATGTGATAATGGGAAGGCCATGGCTTCATGACACGAGAGTCGTCGCATCCACTTACCACCAAACGGTGAAGTTCCCAACACCATGGGGAGTTCAAGAGATCTGAGGTGATCAAAGAACATCCCGAGAGTGTTATAAGTCGACGCTGAAACCAGCCGCCAGTCAAAAATCCACCTAGCAATTAAAGGAGGCCACTAACTCTACCTCTCTAAAAGAAAAGAAAGATGAACAGGTAGAGGAAGTGGTCCTAGACCAGTCTGACCTCAATCGGTCCGTGAAGATTGGAAAGGATTTGGAGCCATCTATGAAAAATGAGCTAGTAGTCTACCTCAGTAAAAATGCAGAATGTTTTGCCTGGTCCCATGAGGATATGGTGGGAATCGATTTGGATATCATCACACACAGACTGAATGTGGACACCAATCACCCACATGTAAAGCAGAAAAGGAGGAAGTTTGCCGCCAAGAGAAATAAAATAGTGGATGAAGAAGTGAGAAAGTTGATGGAAACTGGAAAGATCAAAGTCAAGTATCCTGAATGGCTGGCAAATGTAGTCGTCGTTCCCAAGAAGAACGAAAAGTGGAGGATGTGCGTAGTTTTCATGGATTTGAACAAGGCTTGTCCCAAGAATTCGTTTCCGTTACCTCACATAGACGCCCTGGTAGATGCTACTCCGGGCCATGAATTGCCGACTTTCATGGACGCCTTCAGTGGTTACAACCAGATTAAGATGGAAGAAAGCGATCAGGAGAAGACATCCTTCATCACCAGTAAGGGAACATACTGCTATAAGGTGATGCCCTTTGGGTTGCGGAATGATGGGGCCACATATCAAAGGCTAGTGAATAAAATGTTTCAAGACCAAATCGGAGAAACTATGGAGGTGTACATAGATAACATGCTCGTCAAATCAAAGAAAGTTGTAGACCACAGAAGCCACCTAGAGAAACCTTTTCAAATTCTAAAGCAGTTTAACATGAAGCTGAACCCACAGAAGTGTACGTTCGGTGTGAAGTCGGGAAAATTCCTAGGGTATCTAGTCACCTAGAGAGGGATAGAAGCCAACCCCGAGCAGGTTCGAGCCATAACGACGCTGAAATCCCCCCAGGTGTGTGAAAGACGTTCAAAAGCTTACTGTGCAGATTGCTGCTTTGAACAGGTTCATATCTAAGTCAACAGACCGATGTCGTCTATTTTACGAAGTGCTTAGAAAGAACAAATGTTTCCAATGGACCCCCAGACATGAGGAGGCTTTCCAAGAACTAAAGAAATACTTCTCCAATCCTTTGATTTTGGCCAAACCCGAAGCAAGAGAAGCCCTAACCTTATACCTAGCTATCACCAAACAAGCCATCAATGGGGTGTTGGTCAGAGAACAAGACGGGCAGCAGCAACCCGTGTACTACGTTAGTAGGACCCTCCTATCTGCCGAGACCCGATACTCTTCCTTGGAAAAGTTGGTCCTTACCCTAGTCATGTGCTCCAACAAGCTTCGCTCGTACTTCGAGGCACACCCGATAGTGGTAAGAACCACGCACCCCTTGAAGACGGTGATACATAAGCCAGAATTCACAAGAAGAATGACTATGTGGGCGATTCACTTGAGTGGGTTCGACATTAAGTACGAGCCTAGAACTGCATTGAAATCTCAGGCGCTAGCTGATTTTGTGGTTGATTTTAGCCCTACGACAAAAGAAGGGTCCGATCCAACAGAGCTCATGACGCTAGAAGCTAAGTCTCCGGTCAAATGGACGCTTCACACGGATGGCACTTCTAACGCTGGGGGAACGGGGATAGGATTAGTCCTAAAATCAACACAGGGGGATAGGGTGGCACAATCCGTAAGATGTACATTCGAAGCCACGAACAATAAAGTTGAGTATGAAGCTCTGATCTTCTATTTGATCCTTGCCAAAGACCTGGGCATACAGCAGATAGAAGTCAATTGTGACTCGTTGTTGATAGTCAACCAAGTTCTGGGGTTGTATGAAGCAAGGGATGAGAGGATGGCAGCTTATCTAGGCGTAGTAAAAAATCTGATTCCTCGTTTCGAGAAGGTGTCCTTCGCGCAAATTCCAAGTGAGCAGAATGCTCAAGCAGATTCTCTTGCCCGCTTAGCGTCAGCCATTGATCCTGATGAGTATCCTTTAATCCCGATGGTTCACATCATGATCTCCGCAAGTAGAAGAACTCACACCGGTGATAGCAAGAAGTCTGATAGAATGACCGATGACGTCGGCCTTCTCGGAGCTACCCCCACAACATCTTCATGAGTAGTGACGACTTTGACGCTAGAAGTTATCGGAACAATCCCGATCTAGACTTGTCCCTGAGTAGATCAAACTGCGAGAGAACTGCCTTTGATCCTTCGGAGGCCAACGAAGCACCTTGGACTCAGCCGTACTTGGATTGGCTAACCAAGGGAAAGCTTCCGAAAGATAAAGTTGAATCCAAGTTGCTAAAGATGAAGGCCACCAATTTCACAATAGAAGGCAGGAAACTATTCCACAAATCGGTGGTGGGAACGTTACAACGCTGCCTATCCAAAGAGGGTGTCCAAAGACTTCTTGAAGAACTTCATGAGGGAGATTGTGGGAACCATACTGGAGGGAGAAGTCTATCCAACAAAGCCCTTCGACAAGGGTGGTTTTGGCCTATTATGAGGAAAGACACTGCAGACTTCTGTCGTAAGTGCGATGCTTGCCAAAGACACGCGCCAACCACTCACCAACCTCCTAAGCCACTCTACCCCACACTTAAGCCATGGCCCTTCATGTGTTGGGGGATGGACATAGTCGGGAAGTTACCCCCTTCATCTGAACAGAAAGTATTCTTCCTCGCTATGACCAATTACTTCTCTAAGTGGATCGAAGTTAAGGCTTATCGAGAGATCAAGGATAAACAGGTGATCTCTTTCATTATCCGAAATGTCCTCTATCGTTCCGGGGTACCCGCGAAGATTGTATGTGACAATGGGTCCCAATTCATAAGCCAGAGAACCAGAGACATTTGTAGTCATTGGAAAATCAGCCTGGTCACAGCAGGATATCATCCGCGATATATACAAAAAAAAGAGAAGAAAGAAGACGGTGGGAGGAAGTGTACCTTCCAAACCGACAGGCTGGCGTCTCTAACCAGAGCAGAACTGGGAACATCCAAGAGAGGTTTCTTTGAACTGTGGGCACCCCGGAGCTTTTGCCACAGATCTGAGGGACCTTTCTCATCCAAGTTGATGACTTCAGTAGCACCAGGCGAGGGCCTCTTGGTAGGGGTCACTTTCACCGCAGCCTCCGTCTTCACCTTTGGGTCCAAGGGGGGTCTCTTGTCACTTGACAGAAGGTTACGTTGAATCAGGGCGGCAGCAGAGAAACTCCTCCCCAGAGAAGACGAAGCTTCTAGGAGTGCAAATGTTAAAACCCATAAGGGACAAATTGGTACAAAATGCAAAAGCAAAGAAAAGAAACACATACTGGCAGGGTTCGTTACAGAGTTCATGGCCACCTCAACGAGCTTTACAGGTGTCGGAGCACCATCCTCAATCGTCTTCTCAAAATTAACCGATCCTACATCATCTTCGCCGTCCCCAAGATCCCTTGTAATTTCCGTCCTCTTATTGCTGGACTCGCCTTCAAGCTCATGTTCCACAGACCTCCAGTATATCCTCTTTGCTTCAAGAAGAGAGAAGAGTTTCCTGCATGCTTCCGACTCCAGAACATGGGTCTCCAAACTAGGCGGAACTGCACGAGAAACCCTTGAAATCAGAAATTTAAGGATAAATAGCGAAGTAACAACGGGGAGAGGTGCGAAAATTAGGGTTAAGAACACTTAGTTTTGGTGGTCCAAGGATCAAAGAACGCAGTTTCATACATCTCCTCCAGAGTAGATTTCTCCAAGAAAAAAGAAGCGCGAGGCCCAGTCCTTGTCGTTGATCTTTGATTTCGGGATCAATGGGTTCTTGGCGTCCCTCGCATGGAGAGTGAAGCGTCCAACCCTAAGAGGACATACCCGGTACGCGCATAGCAAATCTTCCACACCGATGGCATTAACTGCGCCGGAGAGGCTCTTAGAGTCATCAGGAAGTTCAAAATCAAAGGGGAGAAAGGGAAAAGGGCTCCTAGAGTGAAGGGATACTCCAGAAAGCAAACCCAACCTCCCTTTACCCAGTCTACGGCCTCGCATGTAGGGGTGTAGTAGTTGGTGCCAGACGGAAAGCCATGGTTTTGGATTATCGCCTCTACCTCATCGGAAGAGAGAGAGCAAGCGCGATAGTCATGGGGCTCGAGAACATCGGAAGACTCAAAACCCATATCCTTAGCATCAGCGTTGGCCATGGAGAATGAGCAACAGAAGAAAAGAGCAAGAATTGGAAGGAGGAGCAAGAAGACGATGAGACACGAAAGTAGGAAGGGAATAGCGCGTATCTCTGAAGAGGTCTGGGGTTGAACATTGAAACCCTAAGTGACGTGACTCTTCCAGTTCTCGAGGGTGATCGAACGGACGGGTACTAGCCACGTGTCACACGCTGCCTAAAAGCTCACGCGGCAAATCCGATTCAAATCCCGCCTAAAATATTTGGATCACGATTTGGGGGTAATGTTAGGCCCAAATATTCATCGGCCCATTTGGTAGACTGAGCCCGCAAGCACACAGAGAAGTCACCAGCTGGTATGACTGAGCCCGCAAGCACATGGAGAAGTCACCAGCTGGTATGACTGCGAAAGGATCCAGAAGTAAAGAGAAGGCATCAGTCACTCGATTGAAGAAAGAAAACTTCTGTCACGAAGCGGAGAAGCATGTTCAGATGGCCTTGGCTAGAGCACTTCGCGTCTCCGATCTATGGGAGAAGTGGGAGGTAGTTACAAGATATGTCCTAGAAATCCGGAGATCGTGGCATGTGGGAAATAACCGTTGGAACGAGGGTGTACATAGGTAGAATTATACACTTTGTAAAAGAGACGATTGTAACCAGAGAGAATTAATAAAAAGAGAGGATTTTGGCCCTCGGCATCCCAAAAATTCGAGCTTTCTCGTAATCATTGTTTTCCTTTGAATTCGATCATGCCCCGATTAAGGACAAGGATCTCTGTGATCAAGTTTTTGTCCAAAACAACTCCCATGCAGCAGCGAGCTCCATCTTAATAAAACCGCAAGCAGTGTGCATGTTGATGCGGTTCTTTGTGTCAACATTAATCCCTTGAAAGAAGATTTCTTGGAGCACATATGGTGGTTGCCCATGAGTAGGGCACTGTCTGAGCATCTCCTTGAATCTCTCCCAGGTCTCCACAAAGGTCTCGTTAGGCAGCTGGTGGTAGGAGGTGATACGTTTTCTTAACTCCGTTGTTTTAGCAGGGTGGAAGAACTTTGTTAAAAATTACAAAGCTTTTCAAGTCCTGATAGACTTAGGGGGTAAGCTCTCTAACTAGCTCAGAGCCTTTCTTGTAAGAGACCACCTGAATGCTTTTAACAAAACATATTCTAAAGAGACACCTTCAACAGCAATAGTGTCACATAAATCAAGAAAAAATTTAATATGTTCCATAGGGCACTCAATAGGTTTCCCTTCAAATTGATCCCGTTTAATTAAGGATATGAATTGAGACTTAATCTCAAAAGTCTTCTCTATCCTCGGAAGCACAATTGCAGATTCTGGCACCCTCAGTTCTGGATGCATATATTTTTTAGCATTCCATGGATAGGCATTGAGTTGTTCCTGTAGAAAGGTTTTTTTAATTTGTGAGGCTCCGAGCTGCATTTGCAGTGCATCAATCTGTTGTGCCATCTCTTCATAAGTCATTGCCATGGCTTGGTTTCCTCTTCTTCTACGATGAAGGACGCGCTCAGGTTCAGAATAATAATCAGTGTGATCAAATTCAAGTCAGCGTCGTCTTGCTGGCATAAGGTGAGAAAACATACAAAAGAAAACAAAATTAAAAATAAAAACGGGGTCGGGCTATTCCCACACCCACGAGTAATCAAACAAGCAATGTTGCTTCCTCGACAACGACGCTAATTTGTTGAGAGGGATTTACTTAACAACAAATAAATTTGTAGTCAAGACCCCACTGAGTATAGAGACGTCATGATCGTTCACCAAGAAGAAAGGTTTGTTTGATTACTAAAGTATAAAATAGGAAAACACAGAAACAAAATAAAATAGAAACAACAGTAGAAAACAAGGCTACAACAGCCTCGGTACCGACCTTGTCAAGGTTAGTAACGATGTTGGGTTTCGACATGAACTAAACAACTAACACAATCAGATATGCAGGCTTGGTACCGACTTGTAACCCTCGGTAACGAGTCTGAACAGAGTGAAAACGAAGGTAACTCAAATGGAGAAAAGTCTAGGACAAGGGTTTACCAAGACATAATCATGCACATGAAATAGAGTGAAGGATAAATAACATGCCTCAAGGATAAAGCTATCAACTTTCGTTGATCTAAGCAACCAAATCAATCAATTTTCACAAATCAATTCATTCTCTACTTATTTTTTAATCCAAATCTCGAAACTTTCGTTATCGAACAATATCAACATTCAAGGTTACAACTTTCTCTTTCGATCAAGCAATAAACTCAAATTACTTCGATTTTCGTCAAAGTATAAGCACAAAACAAGTAGATAAAAGATAGAAGGCAATAAAAAATTATCACACACATTCAATCATGCATAACTATTGTTAACGAGCCTTTACTCTGGACAACAAATAAATTAATAAGTCAAGACCACGATGAGTATAGGGGAGTCAGGATCGTTCCACGAGAAGCACGGTTTGTTTATCTATTGACTACTACTTATGAAAATCAAACAAAAACAAGCAAAATACTCACGGCCAGCCTCGTTAACGACTTTGTCAAGGTCATTAACGAACCTGTATACTACGAACGACCTAAAAATGAATTCGGTACCGAGGCTACGAACTCAGTAACGAACACGATCTAGAAGAATTCAAATAAAAATAAAGATCTAGGATAAGGGTCACCACAACATAGTCATGCATATAAACTTGTAAGAAGATAAAGATCATGCCTTTAAATAGATAAATTAATCAACTTTCATTGACTAGTAAGTAAGTTAATCTACTCTCATAAATTAATTCACTCAATCACTTGTTTTGGATCCAAAGCTTGAAACTTTCGTATTCAAACAATATCAACCTTCAAGTTTATAACTTTCTCTCTCGGTCAAGTTTAAAACTCAAATTACCTTGACTTTCATCTAGGCATAAACACAACAAGCAAACTCAAAAATAGATAGAAGGCGTTCAACACATCATCTTACTCATCAAACCATGCATAACTATGCCGGGTTTCAACCCCGACCCTAGATAAGAAGACTACTCATTATTCATAATTAAAAAGCAAATAACTTCTATAAAGGAGAACATTGAAAACAAAACAACTACTTCAAATTAATAAGAAAATATCATCTTACAGAATTCAGAAGAAACCGAAAAATACAAAACCGAATCGAAACTCGTGATTAACAACCTCGACTAACTCTCGTTCCACCGTGGCTCGATCTCGTTCTCCGACTCTTCTCTCTCTCGGCTCTTCTAAACTCGTCTCCTACTTCTTCTCTACTTGCCACACCTTCTCTAGGCTATAAAGAAGGGTATTTATACTAATAAAGCTATCTAAATAAATAAGGATAGAAGATAAAAACTTTCCTAAAAGATAGAAACCTACTCTAAAAAGATTGAAATAAAAACCTAGAAGGATAACAAGACTTAAAATAAAATATAATAACCCTAAAACTCATCAAAAACACCCTACCGACACGGAATAAATTCCCGCACAGGATCGGTAGGTCATCACTAAGATTTCTCGAAAAACCCTATCGCTAAGCCTCGTTAATGACCCTGCATAGCCTCGTTAACGAGCCCGAGTTATGACTTCTTCATCACTTCAACTCTAAAAGCGTGGACTTCGACTTCTTCATCTCGTATTCTTCCATCCTTCACCATAGCATTCCAAATTCAACTCCAAAAAGCATTGTTCCTTGCTAAAACCTACAAAAAAACACAAAACGGAGTAGCTTCCATACTTATCACAAAATATGCAAAACCATCCAAAACCACACAAAACTAACCCTAAACTTATCAAAACTAGTCCTAACAAACTAATAAAACACCCTAAAAACTATACCAAAAAACATGAACATCAAAATACCCCATACTTAGACTTGCTTGTCCTCAAGCAATCACTAATCAATAATCAAAATCAAACAACAATACTCATCAAACTATAGCCATCATCTAAAAAGCAACATCAAAACATATAGAAGAAAAATAGCAAATGACTATTAATGTCATCACACATATATACACCAAATAGACATAAGCAAATACAATACAACCTCACAAGGGATATATGTGTTTCACTCAACTCTCAAGTGTTTGGGCTTATAATAACAACTCTCAACTCATCTTATATACAAAAACTCATAGAAATTGGAACTTATATCACCAAACACTCCACCTAAGATTTGTCAAAACAAGCAAAAATCATCAAGAGAACTTAGAGGGCTCAATGAAAAACTTCATAGAAGCTTCCATTCGGTGGGGTTGTAATGGGGCTTGGTAAAGACAATAAGGCGTGGAAATATTTGGTCTTGTGGTGCTAATAACATCCGGGAATCAAAGACTCCTAAGAACTCACACATATCACCAAAAAATCTTCATAAAAGAAATACCAAACTCATTTAAACATTATACACACTCTTTATTAACCCTTTTTACCCTAAAAAGTCTCGTAAAACAACTCAAAAGAATCTCTGGTTTATCTATAAACACACATGCATATCTGATCTTTCTACTTCATATTCTCCTTCAGCTCTCTTTTTTTCTTTATTTTCTTCTTATCTACGCTGCCTCGTTAACGAGCCAACATGGTCGTTACCGAGCTTCATCGTGTACTCCTCTTCTTTCTTTCAACAAATAATCTTATTTCGTGCATCTTTTGTACCAAGAGATCTTTCGTTTTATACAATTTAAGCAAGAGACTTCCAATCTACCCTGCCCAACAATTCTTAAATTCAAACCAAATCATAACATCTTACTCTCCTTTTTTTTACACTCAACAAAACAAACCTTTCAAAACTAAGTCCTAATCCCCGGATAGCGTCAAGCTTATCTCGGCTAGGGAACAATTTTTGTGGAGATAAAAATAAAAGGCTTCAGGCTCAAATTGGCTTCAAAAAAAAGGATCATGTAAGGGTGGATAGGGATTAATAGGGCTTATAAAAATAAGTTCTCTGTCATCTGATTTTCACAAGTAATGAACTATAAATCTTATATAGGTCTCAAGAAATAGATAACCATCACAATTCCAAGAGATAATATGCATATAGAGAGGAATCACACAAAAAAGAAGAGGGATTCTTGATCTCCCTATAAGGCCAAAAATAACTCACAAGACAAATTTTGTTGGATTGCATCACTTATGCTAAAAGGTATACTTGCTCAATTTCATCAAATGCTACTCCTTCCTAAAAACAACTTCAAATTAAGAATTTGGCTATATTCTCAAAGATATGTTTGCAAGGAATTATATGATCATGCTAGCAACTACTATCATAGAACGCAAGAAAGGGATATCTATCAATTCTAAAACTTTGTTTGGAATTTTTTTCAATTTTTTCGATTTTTTTTCGATTTTTATGGAACAAAAACTACTTAAAACACATAAGACACATAAGGCAAATCACAAGACAACAAGTTTTCTACTTTCTCCCACCCCATACTTAAAATTACAGTGTCCCCACTGTAAAAAAAATAAGAAGAAGGAAAGAAATAGAAAAGAAAACAAGAAAAGAGAAAACAAAAAACTTACAAAGTCATGAAGTAGAAAATAAGAAAACACTTCTTCAAGCTGAATCAACGGTTCGGTGGAGGAAAGTAATGCTCGAAGTTTCCCATGAAGTCATACATCGTCCTCCAGCGCTCTGCATCTTCCGCCTCTCTCTGTTGATGCCTCGTGTCCTCAAATGTCATGCGAGCAGAATAGACACTCTCTCATCTATCCATCCTCCTATGAATATGGTTCTGCTGAAGGTGAAGTTGTTGCATCTGAGCAGAAAGATCTTCGGCCCATGGAGGCGGAGGAGGTGGTTGATAGTGATTGTGAGGCTGGAAGTGGTCTTGGTAAAGCACCGAATTGTATAGCATGAGACCATAAGAGTGAGGGTCGAGAGGAGGTTGGGAGGGGTCGGTAGATGCTCTCGGTGGGTCGTTACCGAAGCTGTGTGCCTCGGTAGGAGCATCGGTAGAAGCCTCGAAGTGGTCATTAACGACCCTGACTGGCTCGTTTACGAAGATATTTTCTCCCAGAATTTCTGTATCGAGATCTTCATCCTCGAGGTTGAGCTCCTCTGTGCCTCCCTCAATAGATGCCTCTTCAGTCTCATCT
The DNA here is from genome assembly GCA_964016875.1 of Fallopia convolvulus. NCBI lineage: Eukaryota > Viridiplantae > Streptophyta > Magnoliopsida > Caryophyllales > Polygonaceae > Fallopia > Fallopia convolvulus. The sequence continues at coordinate 40,581,257 of OZ024720.1, forward strand.
TCATCTTCATTCATCGCTTCTCTTTCTCGCTCAAACCTTGTCTCACACGGCCTAAGTGATAGATCATCCTCCGACTTGGGCTCTAACGGGAATGCATGACCCGTCCATGCCTCTTACCAATTTGGTAAGTAAAGTAGCTCCAACTTGTCCCGGGTGACTACAACATCTCGGCCTTGAATTTTAGTAACATACCCATCCCAAACTAGAGCTAAACCAATAGTTCCGGTTGAGAAATTGGGCGTGATAGGGCGTGTAACGAGTGAGATCGACTCCAAGATTGGTCGCCAGGAGACTAACCAGATTCTCGCACCATACTTCCTTTGACTTGTTGATTTCTCCACATAATAAAGCCATTCGTACCCCAAGTTCAATGGTGCGGGCTCCTCAAAAAGAATAGTGCGGAGGCAAGCAACTTCTGTCCTTGTCGGCCTGTTCAACTCTCTCTTTGGCCAGAATATAGCGGCTAGGACTCGGAGGATAATCCTGAATATGGGGTTGATGATGCTTGCCCCGGATAATGCTACAGCGGAGGGCTATACTTCTCATGTGATGTAGCTCCAAGTCCTTGTTACCTTGTAATCTTTGAGACTGTAATCTCGAGATGGATTTGGGAGCTCCAGAATAGCATTGAACTCCGCCAATGTGTATTCTCGGTTCACATTGCCGAGCCTAAATAGAATGTGTCCCGCCGAAGTCTTCGTCGGGAAGCTTGTCTCAAGACTGGCTAGGAACTCGGATGTGAGAGCCGGGAAGTGTGGTAAATTCTCCTTCTTCAGCAAATGAGGCGCACCGAGAATAGCAAAGGCCTCCTTAACATCATCATAGATCCTCATGGCTTTAATTAGCACTAGACCTCGAGAACCACCTAGTGTTGTGGTCCTTGTCTAGAATGGTATTGTATCGGTCCCCTTGCCCTTGCGTGCGCAGGATCACGTTATCCATGCGAGGTGGAGATGGGGACCTCTGATTCCTCTTCTTCTTTTGGGCTCGGGTAGCGGCTCGGCTTGAACTTGCCATGTGGTCCTACAAAAAATTACAACTTTTCCAAGATAAGACCCACTCAAATAGATTAGACAAGAGACCCCATACTTTGGTCTCGAAACAGCCCTCGGGATTCGTCGTTAACTACCCAGTTGGGTCGTTAACGGGCTAGACTGGTTTTTTTTCTCTTGAAGATATGCAGGGTCGTTAACGAGCCTGTGTGGATCGTTAACGACCTGCCGACAACCAGTTTGCAGAATCCGAGTATAACTAACTCTAAAATATAAGCCATGAATTAAGCATGCATCCTCCATAATCCTACACTAGACACACAATTAGATATACGCACCCCATACTTACTCAATTACCCATCCCGAACATGATAGAATTGCCCAAAATTAACATGGTAAAGATCGAACTCAATATCTAGAACAAGAAAATTCATGCTTTTCCAATTAAATTTCAATGGGGAACTCGACATGAATAACCTATCCTAGATCGAGAACCACTACCGATGTTCGAGACAAAATTCATGGGCAAGAATAAAACACGCAATTTAACCACCTCTATAAACGCAATCTAGACATGAAATTTCTACCCTAAAAACCATGAATCATGCAATAAATAGTTAGGGTTTAGAAATCGTACCGGGAGATTGAGGAATTTAAGAGTAAAAGATTGAAGGTTGGGTGGTTAACGAGCCCGGATCTCGCTGGTAATGAAAACAGGGGCTGCGGGCTTCGGTAACGGGGTGTTCGCCGAAGTTCGGTGGAGTTGTGATTTCCGATTGGTGGTGAAGGGTTTTTGGTAGGATTTTTGAGGGTTTGAGCTTTTGGATTGAGGATTTGAGAGTAGAATTTTGGGATGTTTAGATGGGTTATATCGGAGAGGGTAGAGATAGGAGGAGGGGTAGGTAAGAGGCGGCAAGGGGGGGGGGGGTAGAAGATAGAAGATAGATTAGTGTTAAAAAAATAACTTACCTGCCTGTTTGCCGAGTTGGGTCACCAGACCGGGTCATTAACGACCCTGTGTGGGTCGTTAACGAGCCACCGTACCCTCTTTTGAATGGTTGACGAGCCCATCTCCTGCATCTTGTTAGCTGAAAGGAAACTATCCTATTTTCTATCCTAAAAATTACAAAAAAACTCAAAAGAAAGCTAGGAAAAAGATCTAAAAAGAAAGGAAAAATCTAGTTCTATACTAAAAGCGGGTTGCCTCCCATAAGCGCTATTTTTAACGTCGTTAGCCCGACGTACTTACCTTGGCTCAAGGTGGCTCTTTTACGGCTATGTTGGGGTCTTGAGGTGCCCCATGATTAGCTTTGTAGGCATTATTCTCTTGAGTCACTAAACTTGGTCCTTTGTCTTCTATTACTATGCCCTACATTCCTACATACGGGTTAGTAAAATCCGAAAACCAAGGTGGTCTGGACTCCTCTTGATTATACCCTTGCATGTGGGACTCGGTAATGGACTCATGAGGTTCAGCAGGGTCTTGCGTGAGATTCTCGTCTGCTTTTGTAGTTGAAGGGGGAACGGTAGGAACAGCTATATCGAGTTCTGGTTGAGGCAACTCGATTTGTGCAACAGTAGTTGGATCATTAGCGTTTTGGTCAAGGCTGAATTCCACGCGCTCTTGTCCAATATCAAAAGTGAGGAGTCCTTTCCGCACATCGACCCGAGCACCTGCTGTAGTTAAGAATGGTCTACCGAGAATAATAGGGACGTGAGGGTCTTCAGGCATATCGAGGACGATGAAATCATTCGGTATAAAGAATTTCCCGACTTGAATAGGATAGTCATCCACGATTCCTGTGGCTTTGACGCATGATCCGTCTGCCATGTAGAGGTTCATATCTACAGGCTCTAGTGGTCCCATGTTGGCTTTAGACCAGATTGAGAGAGGAAGTAAACTAGCACTGGCTCCCAGATCACATAAAGCTTTGAATTTGTGGTCGCCAATGCCAATTGTTATGGCAAATCTTCCTGGATCTCCTAACTTTTCCGGTAGAGCAATAGATCGGACTTCATCCCGCAACTCCGTGATGGATCTTTTCCTGCTAAGAATATCTTTCAAAAATTTCGTGTAAGCCGGCATTTCGCTTAGGGCCTCAGCTAATGGGACAGAAATATTAATGCCCTGAAGAATCTTTACGAAACGCTTGAACTTACTCTCAGTAGAGTCCATAGATTTCTTAGTGGGAAATGAAAGAGATTTCACCATTCTCGGAACCAAGTTAGGCTCGAGAGGTGAAGTTACCGGGTCAACACTAGGGTCGTTAGGTATTCTCGGAGGATCGTTATCGACCCTGTTGGGATCGTTAACTACCCTGGGATTGAGAGGAGGGCTCGGATTAGAAAACTTACCTGGACTAGGGTCGTTGACGACCCCGGAAGCCTCGTCGCCATGTTGTCCCAGTTCGGTACTTGCCCTCGCTGCCTCGTTACCGAGCTGAACCGTGGCGTCCTCTTCAGTCTTGTCCTTAGCTTGAACACACTCCGGTAGTGTCTTTCCGCTCCTAAGGTGTACCGTTGCTATTTGTCCCCTAGGGTTTTCCTCGGGACGGCCTGGGAGTTGCCCTTGTGGTCTTGGAATTTGTGCAGCAAGGTTCCCTAGTTGGGAATCAACATTCTTCTTCCATACATCGAACTCTCCCCATCTTTTATTTTGGTGGTTAAGGTTGGCTTGAACTTCATTAACTTTATTGTGGACTCCATTAATGCTTTCCTGTAACCCTTGTACCCATGATGGTGGCTCTTGATGGCCTGGAGGTCGATAAGGCGCAAGTCGTCTATCCGATAGAGGCGCTGTATAGCGTGGATTTGGATTTTGATTGCCCCACGTCTGATAGTTGTTTGACCTGTCAAAATTACTAGGATGGTTCCTGTATGGGCCTCTCATATAATTCATTTCAGCAATTGTCTCAACGGCTCTTACCTGCTCTATGTTAGTGCAAGCAGAAGTACTATGGGCAGAAGAACCACACTCTTGACAAGATTGAGAGGATTTCAGAAAACTTACCTGCTTCTTTAGGCGGTTGACCTCGTCTTGTAGAAATTGATTTTTAACATCTGGGTCAACTTCTTCTCGGTTAGGCACTTAGAGACGCTTCTGGGGCTGGGGAGTTTGTTGGGTTCCATACATGGCATCATAATTGGACAGCTTATCCAGCAATTCCCATACAGTCGTAGGGTCCATCTCTATAAAACCGCATGTTGTATGTGTGTTGATGCGGTTCTTGGTCTCGACGTTGATACCCAGGAAAAAGATTTCTTGAAGAACATATAAAGGTTGCCCATGAGTGGGGCACTGTCTAAGCATTTCTTTAAATCTTTCGCATGTTTCAACAAAAGTCTCATTAGGCAGCTGGTGATAGGAGGTGATGCGCTTCCTTAGCTCCGTTGTCTTGGCAGGAAGGAAGAATTTTGTAAGAAATTGATCATACAAGTTCTTCCAAGTCCTAATAGACTTAGGAGGTAAGCTCTCCAACCAGCTTAGGGCCTTTCCAGCAAGAGACCACCTGAAAGCTTTTAACAGAACATTTTCAAGTGAGACACCTTCAGCAGCTATAGTGTCACATAAGTCAAGAAAATTTCTAATATGTTCCATAGGGCACTTAGTAGGTTTCCCTTCAAACTAAGCCCTCTTAATCAAGGATATAAATTGAGACTTAATCTCAAAGGGTTTCTCTATCTACGAAAGCACAAATGGGGATTCTGGCACCCTCAGTTCTGGATGCATGTATTGTTTGGCATTCCTCGGATAGGCGTTCATCTCTTCTTGTAGACGAGCATTGTTAACTCGTTGACGCTCAGCCTCGGCAGCAGCGTCTTCTTTCTCGGTTTTCAACGCCTCCATCTGGTGTTGGAGGACTTCCAACTGACGAGCCAGCTCTTCAGGTGTGGCCATGGCTTGGTTCTCTCGTCGTCTACGGTGCAGGGAACGTTCAGGTTTTGAATAATAACCAGTGTTGTCAAATTCAAGCCTTCGACGTCCTACCGGAATACGCTGAGAAAACAGACAAAGAAAACAAAAATTAAAAATAAAAACGGGGTTGGGCTATTCCCAGACCCACATGTAAACAAACAAACTCATTGCTTCCTCGGCAACGGCGCCAATTTGTTGACGGGCCCTTACTCTGGACAACAAATAAATTTATAAGTCAAGACCCCATTGAGTATAGGGGAGTCAGTATCGTTCCACGAGAAGCACGGTTTGTTTATCTATCGACTACTAATTATGAAAATCAAACAAAAACAAGCAAAATACTCACGGCCAGCCTCGTTAACGACTTTGTCAGGGTCGTTAAGGAACCTGTATACTACTAACGACCTAAAAATAAATTCGGTATCGAGGCTAGGAACTTAGTAACGAACATGATCTAGAAGAATTCAAATAAAAACAAAGATCTAGGATAAGGGTCACCACAACATAGTCATGCATATAAACTTGTAAGAAGATAAAGATCATGCCTTTAAATAGATAAATTCATCAACTTTCATTGACTAGTAAGTAAGTTAATCTACTCTCATAAATTAATTCACTCAATCACTTATTTTGGATCCAAAGCTTGAAACTTTCGTATTCAAACAATATCAACCTTCAAGTTTATAACTTTCTCTCTCGAGCAAGTTTAAAACTCAAATTACCTTGACTTTCATCTAGGCATAAACATAACAAGCAATCTCAAAATAGATAGAAGGCATTCAGCACATCATCTTACTCATCAAACCATGCATAACTATGCCGGGTTTCAATCCCGACCCTAGATAAGAAGACTACTCATTATTCATAATTAAAAAGCAAACAACTTCTATAAAGGAGAACATTGAAAACAAAACAACTACTTCAAATTAATAAGAAAATATCATCTTAATGAATTTAGAAGAAACCGAAAAATACAAAACCGAATCGAAACTCTTGATTAACGACCTCGGCTAACTCTCGTTCCATCGTGGCTCGATCTCGTTCTCCGACTCTTCTCTCTCTCTCGGCTCTTCTAAACTCGTCTCCTACTTCTTCTCTACTTGCCACACCTTCTCTAGGCTATAAAGAAGGGTATTTATACTAATAAAGCTATCTAAATAAATAAGGATAGAAGATAAAAACTTTCCTAAAAGATAGAAACCTACTCCAAAAAGATAAAAATAAAAACCTAGAAGGATAACAAGACTTAAAATAAAATATAATAACCCTAAAACTCATCAAAAACACCCTACCAACACGGAATAAATTCCCGAGGTAGGTCATCACTAAGATTTCTCGAAAAACCCTATCGATAAGCCTCGTTAACGACCCTGCATAGCCTCGTTAACGAGCCTGAGTTTTGACTTCTTCATCACTTCAACTCTAAAAGCGTGGACTTCGACTTCTTCATCTCGTATTCTTCCGTCCTTCACCATAGCATTCCAAATTCAACTCCAAAAAGCATTGTTTCCTTGCTAAAACCTACAAAAAAACACAAAACGGAGTAGCTTCCATACTTTTCACAAAATATGCAAAACCATCCAAAAACAAACAAAACTAACCCTAAACTTATCAAAACTAGTCCTAACAAACTAAGAAAACACCCTAAAAACTATACCAAAAACATGAACATCAACTATGCCGGGTTTTCAACCCCGACCCTAGAAAAGCTAACTACTCACTCATGATCGAAACTAAACAAGCAACTAAATTGAATGAGAACAATGAATAGGAACTAAACAAAAGCTTACTTGAAATATAAAAATCAAAATTTTTCTTTGAATACAATCAAACTCGAAAAAAGAGAAAGACAAAGCAAGGACTTGGTTTGCTCTCTCTCATCCCTCCTTCAACTCGTTCGAAACTTCCCTTCTGAATAAATCTGAATTCTCCTCCTAAAACTAGAATTAAACAAAGGTATTTATACTAAGAGAAACTATCTAACAAGGGTCCTAAAAGATAGAAACTTTCCTAAATAAAAAGATTACGAGATAAAAGACAGAAAAACTGAAAGTCGGCGCCGTCTACCGACACAGGCCACCTCGGTAATGACCTGCACAAAATCGGTAGGACTCTTTACTGAATTCTCTCACCAAACTCTGTTGCACAGCTCGGTATTAACCCTCACAGATCGGTAACGAGCTCTCTGTCTTGGTTCTTTTGTACATTTTGCATAGCTTCTTTTGGATTTGACGGGATCTACGAAGTGTATTCTTTCTTCTCCTTCTCTTCCACATGCTCCACCATCAACCTCTCGATCTTAACTCTCTCAAAATGCTCCTTTCTGCTTCTTAAAACCTATAAAAAAAACACAAAAATGGAGTAGCTTCCATACTTTTCACAAAATATGTAAACTTATCCAAAAACATATAAAACAAACACTAAAACTCAACTAATCTAAGCTAAACAACTAAAGAAAAACACCTAAAACTATACTAAAAACATGAACCTCATGATTTAGTACAATCATCTTTGCATTCATACTTTAGATTTAATTTGCATATTAGATTAGTTAGTTACTCAATCATCCAAAAAAAAAACCTCTAGTGCTAATACTTGGCACGTAAATAAAGCACATATACATGAGTCTCTATGGTATCGACCCTTACTTACCATTCTACTAAGTTTGGTTAAGTTAGGTTCTTTGGTAAGTATTAACGACTGCGAAAATACCTCATCACTGTGCTTAATTGAATCAAAGATTAAATAGGGTTTTGTTAGCTTGATCACCTAATTGAATTTCTAAGTGAATTTACAACTAATCTAATTAATTCGTGTTTTGGATTAGTTAGATAAAGTAGGATCTACAATTGTTTGGACCCATTTGGGCTATTCAGTTGTAGAAAGAATAAGAGTTGGACTAGATTCTCGACGAGCATCCCCATCTTACACTGCGTTTGACATGCTTACAAGCACTAAACAAACAAGATTATCCCACAAACCACAAGTAATGACAACCACAAGTTCCTCCTAAATCAACCAATAAAGAGAAATAAAAACCAATTCAAATGTTTTTTCTTTAGGGTCAAGGCAAGGAGTTAGGTATGGCTGGGCAAAGAACAATCCAAATGCATACACAAGCACCAAACTCAGCAAGGACTTAAAGGAATTAAGAAGATACTAGCCTACTAGGTACCAAGTGTTTTTTTTCACAACAACAATTTAAGCAAATTTGGTCTTGCTCGGATTCTCTTTCTCACATGATCCAACTTTTTCTATGCCCGACCTCTCTTTCACTTTAGCCAGATCTGAGTTTTTCTATGTTCCTATTCTTTTCTTTTTCGAGTCTGACTTTTTCTTTTAAGGCACAATTCTAAATTTTTTTAAATAGAGATTATCAAGCAACCACAATTCAAAGCAACAAGCAACTATGCAATTTTTTTTCTCAAAGTTTAACAACTTGATGCCATTTCCGTGTCTTAAACCAAGCCTTTTTAAAGTCCAAATGCAAGACATGTGCATGAAAAATGGGCAAGGTCGTGGTTGGATTGGTTTTGACTCAAACACACAAGACAACACTTAAGACTTCGGAAACGAAAGGTTGTTTCAAAGGGGGGTTTTGAGGCTTTTCGGTTTGAGAATTGTATTGGACAACCCTTGGGCTATCTTTTTCAACCTTTGGTCAAAAATCCTTGGATGAGTTCAGAAAGGATCTTGCACAACTCAGCCAACAAAACAACAACACTCAACAAAGACAACAACCACAATTCTAGGGCAATTCGGAAGCAATTTCGAGTAACAAGGGTGGCTCCTATGAACACTTGTAACCCTAGATACTCGATCAATTTTCAAAAAGAGGAGTACCTTGAATGGCTCTTCTGATACCACATGATGAAGGTGATACAAAGTCGTCTCTTAAAGTAAATGACATAATTCATGTGCAAATTGAAAAAGAAAAATATTGTCTCCTGAAGTAGACGATAAAAATCATATGACAAATATTATCTCTTAAATTAGATAATAAAATACACACATGGATATCACATCCTGAAGTATGTGACTAAAAGGTCTCATTGAAATCACATCATGAAGTATATGATTGAAAGATCTTATGAATAATCACATCTTGTAGTATGTGATGGAAAGAAGTCTAGAAGACTTCGTATTCAATCTCTTGTCACCAGAAGTTGACAATATTTTATGACACTTTATTTCTTTATTTATACTTTTCAATTTAATTATTTATGTTATTGCTTGTATACATTTTTATTTGTTTTTAAAGTTAAAACTTGTCATATCCTGAAGCAAATGCTAGTATGTCCAGTAGAGACAATTTGAAATCATCCTCGAAGAGATGAAATAATAAATCTCGTTACTCCATGTAGTGAGCAATGATAGAAAATATCACTTCTTAAAGAAGATGATGAAATTTATGTGACAATGATCATCTCCTGAAGTAGATGCTTTTATAAATAAGAGTATTATCCATAGAAGTGGATTTACATACATAATTACTTCTTGTAGTATGATAAGAAGAATTTATTAGTGGAACTATATGAACATATCATCTCCCGAAGTGGATGATAAATGTTCAAGAAATAAAATTACATTGTCACTTGAAGTTGACAGATGAGATGTTTGGGAGATTCATGAAGCACTTGAAGTTCCAATAGGCATGTGCTAAGTTATAATGAACGTATCATATCATCAACTCCATTCGAGCTTGAAGAATTGAATTTTGACAAGTATAGATCACTATAAACTCTTGGAGAGTTAAGAGATCTCATACCAAACCATGTACTCTAGATGTAGTACAAGAAATATGGCATGTAATCCAGAAGTAGTAAAAGGAATGTGGGTCGTTACAATATTCAGAACTATGTCTAAATGACCACCTACCTAGCATGAACTAGAAGTTCAAGGTCATGTTTGACCAACCTCTTGCATGCCGGAATCATGCCTTCTCTGGAAGAGGGTGTGAAAGAGGTTACGGTATATTATGCATGCGGCCGTTAGTCATAGTTATGACTTATAGCTAGGACGTCGTGGGTTAATTTGATGTCCATAAGAACATCTAAGATAAGGAATGTCCCATAAATGACATAATTGATCATTAGTCTTGTACCAGTTGTACAAGAACCACACCTTATGAGTACAAGTGTGGAGACCGGTCTAATCTATATTAAAAGTTCTGAATGCACACATTTTGAGGCATCTAATTTTGATATGAAGATAACAGTTTATCTGATATGAGTTGATGAGCTCCCAAATTTATGTATGGATCACCGACATTTTCAATGGGGTCACACCATATAGTATTTTGAAAACCAGAAGTTTTCACAAGTCATGCGCAAATTTTGGTGTGAAGGTTATGATGACTCTAAAAGAGTATATCCCATTGAATAATGTAATCTCACTAACTGGAAGTTAGTTAATGATAAGATACATTTGTGGCATGACTAACTTGGTGTAACACCCCCTTCTTACCCTGGAGGTATTACCGCCAGTAACCCCGATTAAGACCAAACCGAAGCTACCCAAGGCTTTAAACTGACTGAAGAAACTAAAAATAACGTAAATGAAATCATTTAAAACCTAACAAAATTAAGTAAAACTTTACAGAGGAAAAGAGAATAAAAGGTCTTATACAAGCCTTAACTTAAAAAGAATTAATAAAGTGAACAACCTTCTATTTAAACAAAATCTTCATCAAGTCTTCCTTGAGTTCTTATTTCTGAAACTCATCTTCGCTTTGAAGTAGTTCAATCATGATCTTCACTCAAGTATAGCCATTGGAAACCTTTCTTCAACTTCTGGAGCTTCAAACATCTGAATTTGCCTCTTGAATCAACTTCCAAGAAGAACCTGATGTAACAACGGTGGACACCAGCCGACCATATAAAAGAAAAGAAGATGGACGGGTTACTCTAATGATAGACTAGCAAGCAGAGAATCTAACTTGGTTCTTATGGTTGTAACTAAACATATTGGCATCCAAATCCGATTAGACTCGGATTATGATCCAACAGTTAACAGTCTTATAGAGAATGAGAAGGAAACTCGCATAATCAAGAGGGAGAACACCACCGCTTGTGGTTTCATTAAGAAACATAAACAATTGTTGGGAACTCATATTAATCACATCACATTTTGAAAAGCCTCCATCGACTAATCAGATTGAATTAACCAAAGTTTGATTAAGAATCATTCATAACCGGGAGCAAGAATGGCTTTCCGACTGGACGAACCATTCATGTATATTAATGTGCCTAACGGACTTATCTTATATTACTTTTAAAACTTTTCACAAACAGGTTGGTGATTCATAATCGGCTCAAACTACTGCCGAAATATTTGGTAACGTAGAGATCATCGGAGTATTTCATCCATGGTCATCTACCCTATACCAAGATCACAGGACTTAAGCTATCCTTGATCTTTCATTTCCATATGGTGAGGTAGAGAACAGAGAGGCCTATTACCCTGTCGTCTACACTGCACCGCCAATTGCACTTAGCCAGAGTGCGCATCACCCCTCTCACACGAAGAGCAGGGGAAGAGTCATGACACACCATTATGATTAGGCCCCTCCTTATGTAATATTCATTTAAAGAGAGGATATGGAACCACGTTCCCCTCCCTGAAACTACCTTAATCACAACAATGTCTCAGCGTGAGACAACATACAAGGTCACCCAAAACGGACCTAAATCCAGTTCTACCGCAAAACTGAATAAACAACATGGTCATTATTTCTAACAAATATAACAACCTATCATATTTTAATAAGCACACAAGTTGTTCCCAACACAAACATTAAATGGGATTCAATTTCGCATTTAATGACCATAATGCAAGAGAGAACCGTCCACTTGCCTTAGAAGGCGTGTTCAACGTCCTTAGCAATTCCAACCGTAATCTTTATCATCCTTCTGACAAATATAACAAAAGGATTTCTCACCAACGAGCTCACGGAAACACTTCTTAGTTGTATTCTCAACTCCTACAACTTCCTAATCGATAAAAGATTTAATTTTCGAATATCGATATATAATAAATCCTTAGTTATCATGCTTTAAGGAGCCATCTTGGTGGAATTATAACTAATTATCCGCTTCACTTTTGAAACAATTTTATAAATAAAAATTGTTCATTAGCAACAGTTCTTAAAGGTTACCAAATTTCGGATCAAACGGATTAACAACGTATCCCAAGTAATTAACCGAAGTCCTTTACTTGCCAATCGGTATCCGAAACTTGTATTCGCTATAACAGAAGATCCGGACATCCGTTTCTCGAGCGGTTTGAACCTGTGGGATCGTAAACGTCAAGATTATAAAAACCATAAATTTAATTAGCAAAGCGGAACCGAAAGGTTCTTACGGTGGCTCCGTAACCAACCCGCTAATTAATTTCGATCGTATATACCTTGACTCGAGCCTATGGCTCGTTTGGCTCGATAGTGGCTCGATCCTCGAGCCCAAGGGTGGTCAAGTACATCCCGGCGGCAGCACCTTGATGTGGGTGGTGGTCGGAGAGTGGTGGTCGCCGGTGGCGTGGCGTAGCGAGACAAAGGAAACACCGGCGATGACGTCTTTCTCCCGAGACCGTCGTTCCGCCATGATTCTCTAGCTGGTTCCTTCTCTTTTGCAGCAGCCCAAACAGCCCACAAATAATGGAAGAAGAAGGTGAGGTGGAAGTGAAGATGGAGGTGGAAGGAGGTAGGGGAAGAAGATTAGCGCTGGCGGTGAGGACGTTGGCAACCGAGTCCGTCGTTCTCGTCCAAACTCCTCTCTTTCTTTCTTTTCTTTTCAAAATTTTGAAAACAATTTCGTAGACTTGATAAGGCAGAGAAGATATGCCTCAAATTCCTTCTCAATTAAGCTAGTGAAAGGCGGCTTACAAAACTAAATCCGTCTCGGAACGGGACTCGCGTTAAAGCGGTAAAATTATGTACCTCGGATGGAAAAACTCACTAAATGAAAAACGTCCCGTAAATTATGTAGACCAATAAAATCACTTTTCCATGATTTTATCTTGCTACCTTCAATTTTTAAGGCTTCTGTTTCGTATTTTAAAACTTTTACAGTACATAATTAAAAACGGCTTATCCAATAAATATTCTTTTTCCACCGAAAAATCCTAGAATTCACACCGATGCATAAAATCATTTCTTCGTGATTTTAGGATATCACCAACAATTTTCTAGGATTTAATCTCCAACGAAAATATTGGATTAAGCATTAAAACGGACAAAGATGTTAAAAGGATATCCGAGGAAAATTCAAAAATATCTTCAAAAACCACAGTTATTACATTAGTACCCCCCTTAAAATGGTTTCGTCCTCGAAACCAAGGAGAACTCGAATCACAAGGAAAGATAGCATAACCACACACACACACAACCACTACAAACCTATACAGAAAGATAGCATAACCACACACACACAACCACTAAAAATGGTTTCCGTCTAGTTTCTCAAGTCTTTTCTTTACCTCCATTTATAGGCTAAGATAACCTAATCAAAGGTATTTTTCTTATCCACGATTCAACCTGACCTCTCTTCATAGGTGTCATTTGGTTGAATATCCATCTTATTGTTGTTGAGTACAAGAGATATATTGAACACATACTATCAAGGAAGACATTACGGATAGAATGCACTGATGGTGGCAATGTCAACTGATAAACAAGCTTATCAGTTGTTTCCAGTATCTCAAAAGATTCAACATAGCGAGCATTTACGTTGTCTCGCATTCCCCAACGGAATACACCTTTCAAGGCAGATACCAGAACAAAAACGTTGTTCTTTACAATGAACTTAACATGCTCTCGCTTTAGCACAACACACAACTGTTGTCGCTTTTGAGCAGTTAGCACCCTTGAACGCGTTAGTGCAATATCAGCTGTTGTTCTCTTGGCCAAATCTGGCCCATGAAGAACCTTGTCAGTGTTGTCATTCCAACGTAATGACAACCAACACTTCTAGCCTTACCAAGCCTCAAAAAGAATCATTTTCTTTATCGTGAAATCAAAATTCTTGTATGTGCATTCACTCAAACTCAAACTACCATTCCAACTTGTTTGGAATGGAGAATACATATCCTCGGGAGTTTGAATTTGTTTCTTTGTATTACTCATCAGTTTAATGAGGGAAACCATCGCTAACATTTAGTTCATTCCACAAAGCTTGTTGTTGCTCCCTTCAAAACTTTGGCATGAACCATCCGTCTCAATCAGAAATAATAGTCTTTGGAGTTTTATAAAGATGAAAAACTTCATGCGTGAACACCTCAGCTAACTTCTGTACTCTTTAAGTCATCTTGAATGCATTAAAAAGAACACTCTAGGTGAGTTTATTAACAACCTTCATATTGCATTTTTCTTTCATTAAGTCTTGAACGACTAATGACAAGAATCCATTGTAACATCTCCCCACTTCCATTTTGAAACAAGAAGAGACTATAACATTTCATCTGGTCTTCTATGCTCAATCAGAACTTCCAGATAAACTAAATGTATCACAATGAACTCGGTGATATTTCGCTTCATGTCAGTCCATCAAAAGCTTTATCTTAAATCCTTATACATTTACTTGTTCCAGGATGAACCAATTAAGCAAATAAATATGCTTCCTTTGAAATAGGCTTTAAAAGCTCATCACAATAGACACACATGAACAGTCTTGAAACCAATCAATCCATGGTCTTAAATAACAATTTCTGGTGTCTTACCTTCTTGATCTTCCCCAATGATCTTAAACAATATTACTTTCCCATACTGCTTTTCCTTGATCTGGTCAACAAATTCTGACATTCAAAACCTAACAAAATTCTGTAACACCCCCTTCCTACCCAGGAGGTATTACCGCCAGTAACCCCGATTAAGACCAAACCGAAGCTACCCAAGGCTTTAAACTGACTGAAGAAACTAAAAATAACGTAAATGAAATCATTTAAAACCTAACAAAATTAATTAAAACTTTACAGTGGAAAAGAGAATAAAAGGTCTTATACAAGCCTTAACTTAAAAAGAATTAATAAAGTGAACAACCTTCTATTTAAACAAAATCTTCATCAAGTCTTCCTTGAGTTCTTATTTCTGAAACTCATCTTCGCTTTGAAGTAGTTCAATCATGATCTTCACTCAAGTATAGCCATTGGAAACCTTTCTTCAACTTCTGGAGCTTCAAACATCTGAATTTGCCTCTTGAATCAACTTCCAAGAAGAACCTGATGTAACAACGGTGGACACCAGCCGACCATATAAAAGAAAAGAAGATGGACGGGTTAGTCTAATGATAGACTAGCAAGTGGAGAATCTAACTTGGTTCTTATGGTTGTAACTAAACATATTGGCATCCAAATCCGATTAGACTCGGATTATAATCCAACAGTTAACAGTCTTATAGAGAATGAGAAGGAGACTCGCATAATCAAGAGGGAGAACACCACCGCTTGTGGTTTCATTATGAAACATAAACAATTGTTGGGAACTCATATTAATCACATCACATTTTGAAAAGCCTCCATCGACTAATCAGGTTGACTTAACCAAAGTTTGATTAAGAATCATTCATAACCGGGAGCAAGAATGGCTTTCCGACTGGACGAACCATTCAGGTATATTAATGTGCCTAAAGCACTTATCTTATATTACTTTTAAAACTTTTCACAAACAGGTTGGTGATTCATAATCCGCTCGAACTACTGCCGAAATATTTGGTACCGTAGAGATCATCGGAGTATTTCATCCATGGTCATCTACCCTATACCAAGATCATAGGACTTAAGCTATCCTTGATCTTTCATTTCCATATGGTGAGGTAGAGAACAGAGAGGCCTATTACCCTGTCGTCTACACTGCACCGCCAATTGCACTTAGCTAGAGTGCGCATCACCCCTCTCACACGAAGAGCAGGGGAAGAGTCATGACCCACCATTAGGATTAGGCCCCTCCTAATGTAATATTCATTTAAAGAGAGGATATGGAACCACGTTCCCCTCCCTGAAACTACCTTAATCACAACAATGTCTCAGCGTGAGACAACATACAAGGTCACCCAAAACGGACCTAAATCTAGTTCTACCGCAAAACTGAATAAACAACATGGTCATTATTTCTAACAAATATAACAACCTATCATATTTTAATAAGCACACAAGTTGTTCCCAACACAAACATTAAATGGGATTCAATTCCGCATTTAATGACCATAATGCAAGAGAGAACCGTCCACTTGCCTTACAAGGCGTGCTCAACGTCCTTAGCAATTCCAACCGTAATCTTTATCATCCTTCTGACAAATATAACAAAAGGATTTCTCAGCAACGATCTCACAGAAACACTTCTTAGTTGTATTCTCAACTCCTACAACTTCCTAATCGATAAACGATTTAATTTTCGAATATCGATATATAATAAATCCTTAGTTATCATGCTTTAAGGAGCCATCTTGGTGGAATCATAACTAATTATCCGCTTCACTTTTGAAATAATTTTCTAAATAAAAATTGTTCATTAGCAACAGTTCTTAAAGGTTACCAAATTTCGGATCAAACGGATTAACAACAAATCTTGAGTAATTAACCGAAGTCCTTTACTTGCCAATCGATATCCGAAACTTGTATTCGATATAACTGAATATCCGGACGTCCGTTTCTCGAGCGGTTTGAACCTGTGGGATCGTATCAACGTCAAGATTATAAAAACCATAAATTTAATTAGCAAAGCGGAATCGAAAGGTTCTTACGGTGGCTCTGTAACCAACCCGCTAATTAATTTCGATCTTATATACCTTCACTCGAGCCCATGGCCAGTGACGGACCGGAGTGGAGGCCAGTGGGGGTCGGTGCTCCCACTTCCGTCTGGCGGCGAGTACCCATAGAGAGAGGAGGAGTGGAGGCCCGAGGAGGCGAGGAGTCACGAGGCGACCGGGCACCATTAAAGGCCATCTCCATATCTGTTCTCTGCCGCCTCGACGTTTAGAAAGAAGAAGACCAAATAATTAGGTCTTTTTTTATAAAAAAAACGCATCAAAACGACCCCTTTTCGGCCAAAACGGCGTCATTTTGTTAAAAATTTTATCAACTGATTTTAAATTTTAAAAGTATTTTATTTTTAATAAAAAACAACCTATTGTTAAAGGTAAACTACAAATTGTTCTAACAGAGAAGGAATTGGGCGATTGAAGTCTCGCACCAGTCCACGCCTGAGTTCTGACGCTCGCGGCTCCGCCCTCCTCGCCGACGAGTTGCTCCGCCAGTCCTCTAGTCCGTCCTCTTACCTTATTAAATTGCTTGAATTTTGTAATTTGATTTTAGTTAATTGAAATTTGAAATACTAGGGTTTTGTTATTGCTGTGTAATTATGTAAAATTTACTACAAGTCTTTTGGTTAGTTTGTGTAAATTTGAAATTAAAAACTGAATCTTAGGGTTGTATTCTTGTACTAAATGTTGGTTAATTCAATTGGTTTAAATGGTTTTATTTGATTGATTTATGTTTAGAAAAATGAACAAATTTTTTATTGGGTATAACAATTCATCAATTCCGATGACTGTAAGTATTGAACCTCCAAGAAATTTTAGTGAGCCTCAAAATATAGATCGTGATGTTGGTGGATCGAGCCATAAAAGACCTCAATTGATATCAATCTTTTGTATTAAGTCTCTAAACAATTCTAGCGAGCTTTAAAGTATTGACGACTTTATTTGATATCAATCTTTTGTAAAGCTCTTGTAGTTGACGACTTTATTTGATATCAATCTTTTGTAAAGTTTTAAAGTATGTGCGGTTTAAAAAATCTCTTAAACGAATCGTGCCCCCCCCCCCCCTTAAACAGCCCACAAATAATGGAAGAAGAAGGTGAGGTGGAAGTGAAGATAAAGGTGGAAGGAGGTAGGGGAAGAAGATTAGCGCCGACGGTGAGGACGTTGGCAACCGAGTCCGTCGTTCTCGTCCAAACTCCTCTCTTTCTTTCTTTTCTTTTCAAAATTTTGAAAACAATTTCGTAGACTTGATAAGGCAGAGAAGATATGCCTCAAATTCCTTCTCAATTAAGCTAGTGAAAGGCGGCTTACAAAACCAAATCCGTCTCGGAACGGGGCACGCGTTAAAGCGGTAAAATTATGTACCTTGGATGGAAAAACTCACTTAACGAAAAACGTCCCGTAAATTATGTAGACCAACAAAATAAATTTTTCATGATTTTATCTTGCTACCTTCAATTTTTAAGGCTTCCGTTTCGTATTTTAAAACCTTTACAGTACATAATTAAAAAGACGGCTTATCCAATAAATATTCTTTTTCCACCGAAAAATCCTAGAATTCACACCGATCCATAAAATCATTTCTTTGTGATTTTAGGATATCACCAACAATTTTATAGGATTTAATCTCCAACGAAAATATTGGATTAAGCGTTAAAACGGACAAAGAGGTTAAAAGGATATCCGAGGAAAATTCAAAAATATCCTCAAAAACCACAGTTATTACACTTGGTCACTAATAATGCGCATGATCGATATAGGACCGAAAGATCTTGAGACTTGAAGTCTCTTCCTAAGAGTGACCTTGAATGTCTTGTGTTCTTGGTAAAATAGTAGCAAAGCGAGTATAAGTCAACTAAATACAAAGTCTCATATACTCCTTGACAAAGTTCAAGTGATATAAGAGGACTAGCTAAATCGCCATGTGGACCATTGTGGATTATCATAATATTGAAAGATGCCTCAACCCATTGGTTCCAAGAAAAATGGAGGAGAATGGAATAAATCAATATGTGTAGTGATTGAGCATTGGATAGCTCTCACACATATACACTGTTGAGCAAAAATGTACACAAAATTGCAAAATACATTTAAATTATTTTTGTTTTAGTTCGACCCTCTCTTTTGACTCTTTTAATTAAAAGCAATACCGATACAAAATATTAAGTGTTTTTAAGATTTGGGTTGCACCTAGTTTTGATGGGTTGCCTACATATCTCGTTAAAGAGAATCAAGCCTTACTTAGTTCAGAGTGTTTTAATTTTAGTGTAGTTTGATTTTCACGCATCAGCGGAACGAAACCCAAACTCACCTTCTAGGAAGGGTTGCTCGGATTCAAACCAACTATCATTTGCGCGATGTGAATAAGATTAAACCTACCTTCTAGGAAGGGTTGCTTAATTTCTTCACTATCAAACATGTGACTTAAAAAGGTTTATATATTTTTAATTTGATTTGTGGCTGAATATGACATATTTATATATTATGTCAAATGTCCTACGTATCCACTTATATGATGTGGAATCAAGTCAAACGTAGTTCTAGAAATCAAAAAATATATGTTGAATTTTGACTTTATCTTTATATTTAAAAGTCAACTTAACGATTATGATTAGACTCAACCTTATATATGTCGAGTCTCCTACATGACTCTTAAAAGAGATATCGAGTCAAATATAGATCTCAAAGAACCAAAGGTTCCATTAAAATATGATTTTTTTATCGTGACTAAACTCAATGAGCTTTTTGCTTCATATTGAGCTTCCTACGTATCTGAGGAATCAGAATCAAGTCATCGTAGTTCAAAGATTAAGACTTCGGATATCATATCTATTAAATTTGTTTTCATGCATCAGAGAATTGAATTCGGACCCACCTTCTAGGAAGGGTTGCCCAAACTCTCTTCAAATATCATTTGCATGTATGTTATTTTTTTTATCTTTTATTGACTTTAACTTATGTTTGAAAGTCAACTTAAACTTTATGTGTCAACTCGATATTATGTTAACCAAGTTTTTCACATAACCCAAAAAAAGGACATCAAATTATACATAGTTCTCAATAAGAGACCAATCAAATATGATATATGGCCTTCAATGTATCTTAATTTAAGGTTGTGATTGAACCGACGAGTATATGTATTTTATGTAAAGTTTTCTACGTACCCTTTTAAAAGGGATCAAATCTTCACGTAGTTCTTTAAAACTAATTTTAATCTTAGCTCTATAAATTTATGAGAGCCAAGATAACATCAAATTGTAACGAGTTTTCCCATGACGGGTACTCTTATTAACCCATCTTTGGTGGGTAATCGAAGTTATTAAACCAAATATGACTTGTAATTTTCACAACCGGGTGTGAGTCCATATATATATATATATATATATATAGAAATGTATGTAGAAAACTTTACATAAAAATGTATACACAGTTCTGTGAACCCCCACTCGTGACTTGTTTCGTTTGGCCCGCATATGTGTCACGTCCATGACTGTATATGATATAGAAATGTATACACAGTTCAATTTACATGTATACGTATAGTGTGATAATTTTATAAATTACACTTGTTCTTAAAATTTAGGAATATGATTTGGCTTCTTTTGTTCGGCCATGGATATGGAATCTATATTGTATATATGCATATATACCCCTGTAATTTTAAATCTCACGTACACATATTTATGCATTAATTTAAGATCACATGCATGCATACATGTAGTAAGTTACAATATGCAATTTCTCAATTAATCACACATCCAAATTTAAAACCCACCATATATAGATTATAATTAATGATCAATTGGATATCCAATAACTATGTACGTATTGATTTAGTTATTTAGATAAATTTTAATGGATCATAAATACATCTCTATGTATTGAAAATGGGTAAAAGACGTAATGATTTATTCAAGGGGTCTTTTTTAATTAACAAGGTCCAACACTAGAATTTCTCATAATTAATATAATTTTCAAACAAACACGTCCATTGCGTTTATTATTCAAGATCGTTAACTTTTAACGATCAATGGCATGATTTTCATGAATCTTTATGTCCAAACATTTCGGCCTTGTCCCAATTAAACTGATCCATACCCAATCATAAAATTGAGAAATTAAATGGCCATTATAACAACATAAAAAAGCTTTTTTTTATGATTTGTGGACCCATTCGGTTCCACGGGTCACAAATATATATATATGATAAGATGACATGATATATATAACATGGTATATTGATGACAATATATATACACATGTATGTCAAAATATATGTATGACAATTTATATCATGACAATTTATATATGTATGTATGTCAAAATATATGTATGACAATTTATATTATGACAATTTATATATGTATGTATGTCAAAATATATGTATGATGATTTATATAATGACAATATAAAATATATGACAATATATATCATGACAGTATAATATATGTATGCCAAGTTATATGACAATTGTATACACATATGTCAAGATATATATAGGAACAAGATCAATATATATGTAATAGGATATATATGTACAAGAGGAGATATAGATAATCAATTATACATATATAATCAAGAGAATATATAGACCAAGGTATATGACCGAGAGTATATATAGACATGGGATCAAGAGCATATATATATATATGGTCAAAATATATCAATAAGAGAATATAGATATACATAAATATGTGATCAATAACATATATATATATATATAGAATCACGCTCTAGTAAAATACTCTCTTAGAGTAAATCATGTGATTAATCTACATCAGTCAGATTAGGATAAATAAAGGGTGAGGATTAAAAATAAATAGGGTGCATAAAACTTTTATGGGTGAGATGCACTTGATTTGCACACAATCTGATATATTAATTAAAAATCCCTATATTTTTTGTCATGATTTATTTTTCTTTCCTTATTTTGCTGATTGAGATCCATTTCTCTCCCTTCATATTTCTTTTTCATCGTATCTCTTCCTATTTCTTTTTCATTGCATCCATAGCATTCATTTATCTTCAATTTCATGGCACCATTGCAGACTCACGAAGATGAGTGGATGGCACGATCGGAATCTAAGACTAGCACGATGCAGCGATGGCGTGAGTCATGACGCATATCCGTAGCACAACAACGATATTCAATGACACGGTAATTTCACCTTTCTTTATATCAGGTTTGGATTGCACTTCATACTCTTCGATGTTAAATAGTAGATGTAGATCTTCTTGTATGGTGAGATTTTTTAGGGTTTGAGTTAAATTGAGCCTTTTGTTTGTAACTATTTTTTTGGATCTGATTGAATTGGATGGTTGTTTTTTCATTCTAGCAATTCTATATAATAGATTTTCTAGATTTAATTTGGTTTTCAATGATTTAATACAGTAGGTTTCCTAGATTTCAATTGCTTAGTCTCGTGTTTAAATTATTCATCTATGTATTATATGTTATTCATGGATGCGTATCTTATTATTCAAACATGCGTGCCTTGTTATTCATACATGTGTGGCTTGATGTTTATGTTAATGTTTCTGGATTTTGTTATTCATATATGCATGAATTGTTATTCAACTATACGTGTTTTGTTATTCATATATACTATACATGGATTGTTATTCGTATATACATGCATTGTTATTCGTCTACGCATTATTTGTTTTTCATATATGTTTGATTTTTTATTCATATATGTGTGGTTTGTTATTCATGTATGCATTTTTATTTTTCGTATATATGTGACTTGTTATTCATGTATGCATTCTTTGTTATTCATATATGTGTGAATTGTTATTCATATACATATAGTGTGCTATTCAAATATGCGTATTTTTATTATTAATATATGTGTAAATTGTTATTCATAAATGTGTGTTTTGCTATGTAGTTAATCAAGAATGACGTACGTATATTGCTATGCAATAATTGGTTTTAACATTTGCATGTTCTACTATGGAGTTATTAAAGAGTGACGAAGAAGTGTAAATGTTTGATGTTGAAGACGAAGACAATGGTTTATTTTTTATATTAGTGTACATACAAATAAATAGATGTACTCTTTATTGGAGTATGTATTCGAGATATAGAACTCCTTAAATTTGTATTATTCAATGTATATATCCAACTTATTCAAATAAATGTATGATATTATTCATAAAACTCTCAATCAGTTAAAGGCTCATTATATTATTCATGGTAATAAGATTACTTTTTCAAAAACAAAAAATTACTTATTCAACAAAAAATAGCAATTTTGCAATCATCCCTTCCAATGTTGCGTGGTTATTCAAAAACACAAAAATACTTATTCAACAAAATAGCAATTGTGCAATAGATAATTCCAATATTCCATTATTGTTCACTATAAAATGAGTACTTATTCAATTGTATAAATATTTAGCAATTATATATCTTCTATTGTTCAAACCAGTATATATTATTATTCGAACGATCATATATTCTTATTCAAATCAAAATTAAAAATTACGTTTGAGTTAAATTCGATTATTTATTATTTTTCTAAAAATCTTCTCCTTTTATCAATCTCTAAAATCATGTTGATCCATTAAATTTAAATGTGGATTTTTTTTAAACGTGGTTTTTTTATTTCACAATCCCTTAAATTTAGGAACTTCCATATTTAAATCCAATCCCCCAAATTTAAATCAGCCTTGAATTAATCCAATCCCCCTCCCTATTTTTTCTTATTATGTTGCCTAATTTTTAATCGTTGATTTATGAAGATCGAAAACCCCATATTCAACCACACATTGCACTCTAATTTATATTGTACTTGAGCGTTTCTCTTGAACCCTCCCCTATATATAAATATATATAACCAAGAATATATATATGATCCAATGGCGTACATAGATCTCAACAGATCACAAGAACATATACGCGCATGTATATATAGGCATATCTCACCACTACCTTTGTTCACCAACTGCACAATAATTAACGAAGATATATAAGTGATGATGAATTATGGTGAAAGATGGTAGATTATGATGGATGATGGTGGACTGTTGGTTTTGTTTCTTGTCCACTACCGATCCTTTCTCTCTTTTTTTTGCAGATTGTAGTTGTAACTAGTGAAGAGGAATCACCCCTTGTGAAATCTCGTTTGTATTTGGTGGAGAGAGTCATCACGTAGAGAGGGCTTCTTTGCCCACGAATTTTTCTATGTAATTTTGATCTTTTTTTTTTTAACCTCTCCAAATCGGTGGGCCATATTTGCATGTTGACCAGCCAACCTTATTCCCATTCCAACTTCCCTTTATATAGGAGAATTAAAGAAAAGTGGTTAATTAACTTCCCATTAACCACCTCCAACTTTTTTAAACGTAGGAGAAAGTTGTAACTCCGACTGATAGCGATCAAAGGACCATGAAGAACAAGGTTGAAAAGAAGGTGTTTAGGAGGCCAAGAATAAGACCTTTCTCAAGGTCTCGAGCGTTCAAGTTCAAAGAGGTGTTCATGGATTTTATATTATCTCTTCAAAATATCCATCCATGGCGTTCAAGGCCTCCAAGGAAGAGAATCAAGTTATGAAAATTCGGAAAGTTAAGAAACCCGTCAAATAGAAAACAATACTCAGTAAACTGGTCATAACTTGGGCTAGACAATTCATCTCAAGTCAGTTAAGTACTCGTTGGAAAAATAATTAAAAGTTCTACAATTTTGTAGTTTACATCAAATCTAGAATCCAACGGCAAAGGGCCGAAAAATGGTTTTTACTGAGAGCTGTTTAAGTCTTACGGGAATTTTATCTTCAGTTAAATTTCTATCTTTATTTATTTTATTATGGACGTTTTTTATGCTAGAATAATTAGAGATTTCGACCATAGGCATATGTTATTTGGTTGATAATCTCTCTCCTATGTTTTATTATATTTTAGATATTTTGAGTTTGTTAGGATATTTTCTTAAAAAAATAAATCAGCCATGATTTATTTTATTTAAGGGAATCTAGTTTGTTATAGGACTAGATATTTTATTATATCTTTGGAAGCAAGACATGAGTTACTTGCTCTCCAAGGATCAGCTTTGTATCTCTATTTATACTTTGCAATTCCATTAATGAAAAATCAGCTTGAGATAAGATAAACCCTAAGAAAGGTTTATCTTGTCTTTGGGCTCCAAAAATAACGAGTTTTGTGTGTTTGCAATTGTTCTCGAGATCATCATCAATCCGACTTCTTTATCTCTTTGCCAAATCTGGTTTTTAGTTTAATCAATTAGATTGTTCTAGTTGTGATCATTAAAGATTAAACTAGTTAATCATTCGGATTTAGCGTTCGAGCCAATCCGTTTGAACTATCAATTGGTTTATTCTATCAATCCGATCGATTCCAATTTCATTCAATCAATTCTGTTCATTGTTACTTGCGCAAGAAGGAAACTAATTTGAAGGCTTTTATAGGATCGAAATCAAGTTGCTGGCAAGATCGGGATCGTGTGGGTCATATACGAGATTATCAAGGAGGATTCCGCGACAATCACGTATCACCCACACCACATCAGAAATTGTCATTTATTTAATTTCTTTTCATTAATTATTTGGGCTAATTTTAACCCATAAAAACAACCTCAATTTGGGCCCAAAATGATTAACTTAAAAGCCCAAATTTTAAATAAGGGTTATTTCTTTGTTAAATCTCAAAAATAATAAATTAATCAAATCAATTATTTTGATTAATTAAATTTGCTTTATTGGGCATAAAATCATGAATAATTTAAATTCATGAAAATTTACCCGTCAACATACACAAAACGACCCAGGTAGAGTCGTCAATAATGCGGTCATATTGATAGCCAGGCAAGTGCTATACATGGAATGCGCGACCTAGAAGAGTCGTGGTTAAATAGGGTCATGAATATGAATATCGATTATTTAATTCGACAAGACCGACCGCTTATAGCAAATTCTCTTAATGGAAATGCTATATATGGCCTCCACCCCCAGATAATTTTTAAGTAATGCCACACAATGAAAGTTGGGATTAGACGAGGGGTTTGAGTTCTTATCGTTTATAAAATACCTAGAGCTTATAAGCGGTGATCAATATATTGCTCGGTATTAAGATTAACACTTTGGCGAGGTGAAAATTCCAACTTTAGAGGGAGAAGAAAATGAGACTAGAAGTTAAGAGATTGCATGAGATGCATATTCTTCATAACTGCACTCTTTTTCCCTTAGTCTTGGTTTTGTCCCATTGAGTTTTTCAGACAAGGTTTTTAACGAGTCAGTTAGTGATGTACATCTAAGGAGAGTTTTATAATATTATTATATTTAGATGTACATAGTAAACCCTAATTTTGGGCTTATCCATTAAGTCTTGTATTCTCTATATAAGACCCCTATGAGTGACCTAATAAGACAACTCTGATCTCTCCCCTTTCTCTCTATTCTATCTGTTCTCTTTAATTTATAACAAGAACTTTATACTATCTCTTAAAAGATTGACAATTATCTCTTTATGTAAAATTTCTTTTAAAAACGAAGTATGATTAAAAATTTAAAAAAACTTTTCTTAAATCGAATTTTGGTAAAATATTTTTTTATATAATTTTTATAAAAATTAATATGAATCTAAATTACTCTTAGAATTAAATCTTTTTCTTTTATCTATTTATGAAAAATATTTTATTAAAATAGAATTTTGATAGAAAAGATAGAAATTTACATTATGTCTTACCAAATTGACAATTAAATGATTAAATTAAATTTTGACAAAAATAATTAAATTTTACAATTTTTGATAAGAGATTGACAATTAATTATCCATAGTTAATTTTGATAAAAAATTAAAATTATATTATATTATTTTTATAAAAATAAAATTTTCCTAAAAACTTAATTTTAATAATTTTTGGTCTAAACTATTAGAGTAGAACTAGGTAAAATATTTTATACAAAGATAAATATTCGAGTAAAAATAAATGTACAATATTCTTTTCAAATATGACTCTCCAAAACCAATTTTTCCTTGAAAAGTTATAAACTTTTTCAATTAAACCATGTACGTTAATGAATACGACTATGTATTTTTTTAAAATAAATAAATTCATAATACAAAAATTTCTATTATTTAATAATTTATTTATTTTATTTATATTCAATAAAACCGTAAAAGTACGGGCCCTTACACTAGTATAAAGACATATCAATGAATTTCTACACAATTGATGCACAATCTTGTAATTTATTGTGTTAGAAATTATTCATGTAGAAAGTAAATTCATATAAAGATATATCGATGTATATTAAAAAAGACATATATTCTAAAACTACTTTATTATATTAGAAAATATAAACATATAAATAGAAAATTATATATATAAATTATATAAAAATGTTATCTATTTTATAAAATCTATTGGATGTATATATAGCAAGAATAATATAAGTTTTATTATAATATTTATTAAAAAGTTAATATAACTCATTTATTGATGTAATATCAGGTGGAACAATTTTCTGAACTGGATTTCTGCTTGTAGATTACGGATAAAACATCTCCACAAATTAAATAGTGAGTGCCATATTTCAAAAACTTTAATTTGCAGAAAATCAGGAATAAAAAGGGCAAAAAAGGGAGAGAAACTGAGAAAGAGAGAGGGTCTCAACTCTCAATGGGGGTGGTGTTCAAAAATATCCGATCCGGTCAATCCGATCCAGTGATCCGACGATCCGATCCGTGAAAATCCGAATCCGTTGGAAAATTATCCGAATCCGATCCGATCCGAGAAAATTAGCCGGATCACCGGATCGGATACGGATCGGGTCGTCAAACCCCCCGGATATCCGAGGGTATAATACTATACTTATATATTTTGTGCAATAACAAAAAGTTTAATAGTCCAAGTAGTTTTATGTGTTTCGACTTCCTAGTACTACCCTTTTTTTATTATTTTTCTAATTATTTTAAATATATTTCACCCCACAAATAAAATTAACAATAAATAAAACCTAAATCTATATTTAACACCCCATTTATTTTTATTTAAATTATTTTTTCTCTTTCTTTTATGCGGATGATTATTTGGATCATGATTTTTGGGTGAAATTTACCGATTGAATAAATTATTTGGAACTTAAAGACAAAAAAATATATAAAAATATGAATATTCGGATATTCGGATATCCACCACAAATATCCGATCCGATCCGAGCTATATGGATCGGATATCCGGGTATACCCGGATCGGATACGGATATGGTTTTAGAGAAAATTTTATTGCGGATATCCGATCCGATTAGCCGGATCGGATCGGATATCCGGTTATGAACACCCCTAGGGTGTATTACTCTCCGTGATTTCCACGCGGTGTCATGCAAGTGGGGTTTGCTATGATGAACTCGGATGCAGAAGTCGAGTAAACCAGCGATGGCCACGTGTCAGGCCATCTGGCATCAGGCCATCGCATAATTTTCTCTCTAGGCAAAACCCAACAAGGCGATGAAGAAAGCCATGGCGGTGCCTCTCTCCTCTCAATCATCATCAATCAACCCTCATCCTCCACTCTCGCTCTCCGTTAGCTCAGATGACTGGTGATTTGCGAATGTCGTAAATTGAGTTGCAATAGATTTTAATTTGATTTGATGTGGAAGATAGGTGTACAGAGAACGCGTGTGCGAGAATTTTGATTCTGGGAATATTCGAGAAGTGTCGTTACGATTCGATTCGGTTTTACATAGTCTTCCGATTATTCTAGGGTTTCCAGAATTTCCGAGTTTCGCCCGTGAGGGTGTCAATTTCTCTCTCAGGTACGCCCTCTGGTTCTTAGATTATCTGAGCATTTTGCCTGATGCGTCTCTTTTGATTGGGATTTCGTTTTTCGGAACAATAAACCAAAAATATAGGTTTTCGCTGAGGGTTTTGATTGATCATCGTAATTTTAATAAATCATCGTAAGGCTTGCTTGTCTCATAATCTTGTGTTCATTTCTGCCATTTGCTAGTGGCGGGATATGGCGCTTCTCCGGAAATATGTTGAATTTTTGGTGTTATCATTTTGAACAGGAGTTTTCTCGTGTTCTGTTGACAATCAAATGCTGGGTTGGGTTAGAAGAAGCTCTGGATTACTAGAATCGAGTCATACTCATGTGTAATAAAGAGATTGACTCGTTGGGAGATTCTTCCTTCTCACATTCAGGCACCTCGGTTGATCAAGTGCAGCACCAGACCGCCCTAAGGATGGACAGCCCTTCAATGAGTGCGGCGGCTGCAGCAGGTAGTTATAATGATGAAAATCCTCGTGTGAAGTTCTTGTGTAGTTTTTCGGGCAGTATTCTGCCTCGTCCTCAGGATGGAAAGCTTAGGTATGTTGGGGGTGAGACAAGAATTGTGAGCGTCCCAAGAGACATTTCTTTTGAGGAGTTGATGGCTAGAATGAGGGAGCTCTATGATGGGGCTGCTATTTTAAAGTATCAACAACCCGACGAGGATCTAGATGCCCTTGTCTCAGTTGTCAATGATGATGATGTGACCAATATGATGGAAGAATATGATAAGTTGGGCTCTGGGGATGGGATCACCAGGCTTAGGATCTTCCTGTTTTCAAACCCTGATCATGACGCTTCTCTACATTACATTGATGGGGATGAAAGGGATACTGAGAGAAGGTATGTGGATGCTTTGAATAGCCTTAATGAATCCCCTGATTACCGGAGGCAGCAGCTTGGTGATTCTCCTATCTTGACTCCTGTAGATGAAACACATATGGCTGAGCAATTCTTCGGTTCAGTGAATATTGAAAGTAGCCTTCATAATCAGAGAAACTATGAAATACCCACACAGCAATATAACTTGCGGCACCTAGCGATTCCAAATGTGGGATCAGGCAATCATTCTGCATCTGTTGGCCAAAGATTCAATGATGAGGCTCCATGGAGCCCGGCTTACTACTCGCCTCGATGTGCTGGGCCTCAAGATCCACACCCCTTGGCAGATATTCCCTCCTCACCTTCTTCTCAATTTCTTGCTCCTCCTCCAGAGTTTCGAGAACGATGTGTGGAGAGAATTCAAGAAGAATATAGTCGTTTACCAGTAACTTCTCATCCAGCCTATGACCACCCAACATCGTACTCTGAAAATGTAGTATGGATGCAGCCTGGTGGTTTGCCTGCTGAAAAAGGTGGATTTCCGGGCAATATACTTCAAGGATCACATACGTATGATGGAAATAGTGTATGTGGGAACTGCAGAATGGCTTTCCATAGAAACCATTCCCCTGCAGATCCTCAGTGGAAGTATGAACAGCAGCCTCATATTGAGCACTCTATTATGGGTAATGAATATATCCCTGTGGTAAATCCTTGTGTTGAGTGCCCCCCTAAGGAAGAAGTCCTTATGCTGAATCCTGATTTAAAAATGCAGCATGGCATCTACAACAAGGAGCAGACTGATCCTAGGTCACTTTATGCTGAAACTTTGAATCCAGAGAGAGGATGGGTTGTACAACATCCTTTGCCTCCAAGAGCTGAGGAACCAAGAGGACAAATTTCTGGAGCTGGAAGAGTCAATGATCATTATGTGTTGGATGGTACCAGCATGAAGTTTCCTACTGCGCATGGTAGCATACAAGATGGTCACCATGTTGCACAGAATTTTGTCCACCATGAGGAGACTCGATATGTTCGAGCTGGGCCTGAACTAGGTAATGATGTATTTCATGGCCAAGGTCCAGCCACTTGTTCACACATTCATGTCCCTCTTGATGAAAGAAATGTCAGGCATGCAAATATACCTTACTCATATGGGGTGGAGAATT
Source organism: Fallopia convolvulus (assembly GCA_964016875.1). Taxonomy (NCBI): domain Eukaryota; kingdom Viridiplantae; phylum Streptophyta; class Magnoliopsida; order Caryophyllales; family Polygonaceae; genus Fallopia; species Fallopia convolvulus. The sequence goes on from OZ024720.1 coordinate 40,611,697, forward strand.
CTTATCAGTTGTCTCATGGCCATCAGTCTGCACATACTTTATATAGGAATGTCCCTGCTGTAATGCCTATACCTTCGACTTATGATCCACCCAATCTTCACCCAAGATCTGGAACAGTGAGTCCTGGATTGCCAAGGGCCGCTGTTGAGGGTGGTCCAGTATTCTCCATTGGAGTAGATCCACATACTTGGGTTGACCCATCATATGGAAGACCTGGAATTGATGGATCTGCAATACCAGAATACCCCTATAACCATGCCAGCAAGACAAACCCAAGTACATTTTATCAGGACAAGCAGCAGTCCCATTTACAAGATTCATCTTGGAATGTGTCGCACATGTCAAACAATGCCTCTCCCCAGGAGCATATCAATTTGACTGAGTCAGCGTCAACCGAAAGAGTAGTTCCATTGAATGCTAACCTTTGCAATCCAGGAATAAGAACCGAGGCTAGCATCTCTGGATCAACAAGACTGGAAGAGAAGCAAGCACCTGCTGAAGAGAAGAACCCATCTTGTTTGATTTCACCAATTGAAGGCAGTGATGTCAAAAGTATTTATTTACAAGGGGAGAATGATAATACTAATATGAAGTCTCTTGTAGGATCACATAAGCCAGTCAACTCAAATAACAATAAGGACACTGTAATAAGCAGTGTGCAACCACCCAGTTATAATAATCTCCAGCTTCATGCTGATAACGAAGACATATTGCCCGAGTTAGTTGCTGTTGTAAATAAAGCTAAAATGGAGAGTGCTGAAGTTGTGAAGGCTAGGGTTCAACAAAGCGAATCTGAGACACTTGTAAAAGATGCCAATGCTAACGAAAGGGGGAATCCGGAAGTGAAAGAACCAGCAGTGAGAAGCCTAACCATTATCTATAGTGTGTTTTATAATTATATTTTGTTTTGTTTTTTAGTAATGTTTTTTTTTCCATTTCAGGCTGGACATGGAAATTCTGGATATGGATCTGATAATGAAAATCCTAGTGCCTCTAAGATCGAGCAGACAAAAGCTGAAGAAGAAGCCATTGCTAGGGGATTGCAGGTCTACTTCATGTACCTAAGACTATACCTATTTGTTGATGACAGTTGATTTTAAAAGTTTATGAACTGTTGTCTATATGCTTTTCAGACTATAAGAAATGATGATCTGGAGGAAATCCGGGAGCTTGGTTCTGGTACATATGGTGCAGTCTATCATGGAAAGTGGAAAGGTTCGGATGTAGCGATAAAGAGAATTAAAGCTAGCTGTTTTGCTGGGCGGCCTTCTGAACGAGAACGCTTGGTACTTCACCTCTACGCTACCTTTTAAATGGTTTCGATAAGTATGGCTTAAAAACATGGAGCCTTGTATTTTTATTCTGTTGTTAATCACTGAGCCTGGACCAGCTTTATGTTTTTAGCATGAAAAATTTGATTTCATAAAGATGTACCTTCACAGTTCAGACCATGAACAGAATAACTTACTCTCGATGGGTTGTCACTGTCTCTCCTATAATATTTGCTGATGAACAAGAACAAGCATCTTCTATCTCTGAGAATTTATTTTTATCCTTGCAACTTTTCATATCATTGTTTGTACATGATAGAAAAATTGTGGAATGAGACTGATGAATTGTTGCAGACTAGTTGGTATGAATGGGGAAATGATTTCTCAATATTCTTCCTTCATTCTTTTCCCTTGTTCTAGTTCCATCTCCCATATTCTTCCTTCATGTATGAGCGGCATGATTTTTGCTAGAACATTTAATCTGAGTTTGATATTGATTTATATTAGTAGTTTTGTAAAGAAACATTGCTTTTTTTTTCAGTAAATTTATGTAAAATACCATATTTAATACTGTAGATTGCTGACTTCTGGAAGGAGGCTCTTCTTTTGAGTTCCTTGCATCATCCAAATGTTGTTTCCTTCTATGGAGTTGTCCGTGATGGTCCTGATGGATCATTAGCAACTGTTACAGAGTTCATGGTGAACGGTTCTTTGAAGCAGTATTTGCAGAAAAAGGACAGGTTCCTGTTGCTTACTTGTTTGCTGTAAATACTTTTTTTTCAGCTTAGTGCTGTTAGCTTGGTGCATAATTTTCGCCTTTATCATTGTGTAGCGTTATCACATGTTCTGTTCTCTCTATTCTTTTTTTGGGGTTTCAGGGTGGAGGGGGTGGGGTAAGGGTGAGTGTGGACGGTTGAGGATGTGGGCCTAGGTTATGTTTTATAATTCTGTGTATGTTGGATCATGTATGTGCTATATATAGCTGCATTGTCTCACAAATTTAAATTTTGTTGAGCAGAACAATTGATCGCCGTAAGAGGCTTATCATAGCCATGGATGCTGCATTTGGAATGGAGTATTTACATGGCAAGAACATTGTGCACTTTGATCTGAAATGTGAAAATCTGTTGGTGAATATGAGGGATCCTCACCGACCAGTATGCAAGGTATTCTGGACTTAAATCACTGCTGTTAATGAGCATATCAAGCTTCCTCTATTTCAATTTAATTATGAATGTTTGGTTCTCTGTTTGCATATTCTGTATATTCTACCTGTTTGAAACTGGAAAAAAAGGTTTTTTAAAAACAAGTCGAATAACATAAGTTCCTGTGACATTTGCAGTATATATTATCAGCTTGTTTTGTTTGGCTAAATTCTCTTTCCTTGTTGCTGGAGTATATGAGCACAACTTTTAGTTGACTATTTTGGTCCACACTTACATGTTTAGATTGATTGAACCTTCCTTTTGGTGCATGTTTCTAGATTGGTGATCTGGGCTTGTCAAAGGTTAAGCAGCATACCCTAGTATCAGGTGGTGTTCGTGGAACTCTACCTTGGATGGCTCCTGAGCTTCTTAGTGGAAAAAGTAACATGGTGACAGAAAAGGTAAGGTCATGAATATAGTTTCCATATGTTGGCTCCTGGATCAACTCTTGCTGCTAGATTTTCTCAATGCACTTTGTGGTGTTTGTAGATTGATGTCTACTCATTCGGAATCGTAATGTGGGAAGTGCTTACTGGGGATGAACCTTATGCAGACATGCACTGTGCTTCTATAATAGGTAGACAATCTTTGAAGGCTTTCTAAATAGTTTCTGAGCCATGCAGATTGTTGGGAGCAATAAGATCCATCTTAATTGTTTACCTTCCCCTTGAGAATTTTGGATGAATCTTAATGACTGATTAATTGGTTATATTTATTTTTATTTCCTTTTTTTTCTGTTCATTTTCTTGTGTGCCGGGGGAAGGAGATGACTAATGCTGGTTCACCATTTGGTTAGAACTGCAAGACATTGTTTGCTAGGCATACATAAGTGAGTATTGCAAAATATAAGAGTTGCACACATATGTGATATCATCTTTGCGCCTTGTGTTCTGCTGTGAAATAAGAATTATGGAAAGTAGTAATTTTTTTTTTTTGTGTGTGTGGAGCGTGCCAATTCATCTGCACCTTCATGGCCTGAAGCTAAGGTAATTATTTGCAGACTGGGAAATTTTCGAGATAACATGACAGTTCTTTTAGGTAGATGATGTAGGAATTTCGAATATTAAACTATGTAGCCCAATTAAATACCATACCACGAGGAAAATAGGCCAATTTAATAGGTGTTTGTTTTGGTTGTGAGCCATTGCATGCTGGACTAATTAATGGTTCTCGGGATAAATCTGAGTCAGGGTCTGGAAATTGCTCTATCATCTTGTAGTGTGGATTGAGTTTGATTTGAATTTGACATTCCTTGTTCGACAGGTGGTATTGTGAACAATTCTTTGCGGCCACAAATCCCAGCTTGGTGCGATCCAGAGTGGAAAGCCCTGATGGAAAGCTGTTGGGCATCCGATCCGTCAGAGAGACCTTCCTTCTCAGAGATCTCCCACAAGCTGAGGAGTATGGCCGCCGCCATGAACGTGAAATGAAAATGAGCTGCCCACGTTGTTTTCATCACTCTGCTTGTTAACACATCTATTTGTTGAGTTCTTGACGTATCACAAGTCCAGCAATCAGCTACACAGTATATTTTGGTATAAAATGGTACATAGATATTTTCCCTTCCCCTTTTCTAGGAGTGCGACACGCGCTTTCATACATACTGTCGTTTTGAGTTCATTGTCCGAGGACATGACAAAGGCACTCTCTTTAGATGCTAAATGTAAGTGCTTTTCAAGTTATCTATGAATACTACTGGTATATATACGTTCTTCAAGAAGAAGTGGACTCGTGTAGTCAATGCTGAGTTATTAGTTTCAGGCATTAACGGACTCTAGGCAAACAGTTGATGATATGCCGATTAGAGAATTGTCCGAATAATTTGTTTGTCAAGCGATGGTGCTGCTGTTTGTGTATATATTGCTGTTCCATCACAAACCATGTGATTAATAACACAGTCTCTTACTTTTCACCTTATGATGTATGTGGAGTAGACTTGCTAGTAGTGGATGCGTTTCACCTTCAACTTGGAGCGGCGCGGCTCATGAATTTGGGTTAGATATAGGGTCCGTTTGGCATGACTTCTGTTGAATTAAAGAAAGCTTATTAAAGCTTAAATAAATGAACACTCCAGTATGTGTCACGCGTAGACGATGGAAGCTGATTGAATCTTACTAGAATTCAAGGATAATTGAAATTTATCAAAAAATATAGGCTATACATACCCAAGTTTTTATGAGTGTATGAAATATCATGGTAAAGCTTAAACGAGGTTATCTAAGTCTATAAAAACTTTTTCATACATTAGTCTCAAATTATAGGTGAAATCTTTTATTTAACTTAAATCTATATAGAGGTGGGTTCAAGAAAAAACGTTATTATAGTGTGAAGTAGTGGATGATTGTGGTGCGTTAGATTCTAATAATTGTACGGTGAGAATTTAATATATAGATGCAGTTTTGTGGATTTGTTGTACATGATTAAGAAGGAGAGATAACAAATCAGCCATATTCCGTGATTTACCTACGTGCAAAAATCAGTTTCCATAAACTGATTTATGGGATTACAATAGGAGAGAGAAATTGAAGAGATAATTTGGCTAAAAATAAGTAGGTTGTTTCCTTTTACACTAAAAATAATTTTAAAAGAAAATTTTATTAATTAATTAACTTTGGATAGAGAAATATACGGATTTTGAGATCTTATAAGAGTCCGGTTCATGTGCGAATGGGCGCCCAGGTGCGAAATAAGAAAGAACATGAGCCGTTGGATCAAGAAAAATCAAAGACGTTGATCATTTCACTTAAAAAAGGGGAAAAAACAGCACAAGCGAATTATTGGTGAATTATTCGCGTATTTTTGAAAAAAACGGAAATAGGACACGCGCCCAGATTGTTCATCAGTATTGTGGATTTGTTCATCAATAATGTGGATTTGTTCATCAAAACTGTGATTTTGTTCATCAAAACTGTGATTTTATGCATAAATAAACTATGACTTGTGCATAAAAAATCTATTGTTTGTACATAAAAAATGAACAAATGTGTATCAAAATTACATGCAATATGTTCATCAACATTGTGATTTTGTTCATAAAAAAAAATGAAAATATTTATTCATTGGTTTTGGCATATTTGTTCATCGGTTTGTGGATATTTGTTCATTGGTAACATCAATTTGTTCACTGGTTTATGCATATTTGTTCATTGCCTTTTTTCATTTAATTGTTCATTACTAGATGCATAGTTGTTCACTAGTAACCTCATTTTGTTCATTGCTATATGCATATTTGTTCATTAATAACATCAATTCGTTCATAGCTAAATAAGGCACAAGCACTCCTCTTCGATTTGTTGCTATCTCGTTCTCTTAGCATACACCATATTATTGCAAAGTCAAATTCTTTATCTATTATCTTTTGCATTCAAGTTTCTACATCAAACTTATCTTATTTTGGTACTATATTGAGCACTTCATTCGCATTGACAAGTTAACCTTAAAGCACTTCATTCGTATTATACTTTGAATTCAAGATAGCCTTAAAGCACAAAATAAATGCAAAAAATGCACAAATAAATAGTCCTAAATGTACAAGTTGATGGTATTAATAGTCCTAAATGTACAAGTTGATAACATTGACACATAAAACATAAGTTTATTTCAATTCACAAATAAGGGTATAATAATGAACAAATAAGTATATATCAATGAACAAATAAGTATATATCCATGAACAAATAGGGTATATGAATGAACAAATAATGGTATACCAATGAACAAAAAAGAAGTATACTAATGAACAAATAATGATATACCATGGGTATATCAATTAACAAATAGGGGTATATCAATGAATAAATACGAGTATATCAATGAACAAATATGGGCATATCAAAACTAATTATATGTGCATAAAAAACTACATAATATTGTATTCCTACACATAAATAAGGTTAAAAAATAAAATTAAAAATTAAAAAAGTTCTAAATCGATGAACAATGTTATCAAAAACTCAATGCACAATTAGTTAGTATTGATGAACAATTGGTGAATATTGATGAACAAATCGCTATTTCTGATGAACAAACTGGGCGCGTCTCATAAAAACGTATTTTTCGAAAAATTCGTGAATAATATGGGAAAAATTCGTCCGTGTCGTATTTTATTGAAAAATACGCGAATAATACGGAAAAATTCGTTCGTGCCGTATTTTTTTAATGAATGTTTAATCATGGACGTTGATTTTTTGGAATGAACGAGCGAGATTCATTCTTATATCTCACACAGGCGCCCATTCGCACGTGACTCTTTTTCATATTATAAAACCATAATTAGGAGAGAGAAATAGAATCGGATAATTCAAACTCGTTTTGTACCGCTAATATTCATATATTCAAATCTGTGTCTAACATATTCATTTTTATACAATGCATATTCATGTGTATGTTACATATTCAACACATTACATATATTAAGTTTTTGTATAAGTGATATTCATTGCCTGCGATAGTAATGTTCATTTATATCGTCTAATTTTCTCTTCCACTCCTGTTATTAGTAACGATATTTATAAAATGAATATGCACATGTTATATAATGAATATGTAATCATGAATATCGAATATGAGAAAATGAATATTAATTGTGTCACTAACTAAATATAAGGATACATATATCACCACACAATTACACGAATATCACCACAAAGTTACACGAATATCACCGACTATATCACAACCTAGTATTGCACTAAAAAAACTAAGTATAATGGTATTGGCACAACATGGTATTCAACACTAAAATATTGCCATCATCTTTTTCCGGTCTCATTAGCGTCAGTTCCCGAAGTATCTAGATCAGCAAGATGATCATGATCCAATCGTCTTAATGCACCTGCGTAAAAAAACAGCTAATATTATGAATATAATGATCCAAACCATGAATATAACCATATAAAAATATGAATATACATATAAAAGTATGAATATAAGCAACTTAGCTATAACCAATTAAAATTATGAATGTCTTCAACTGCAAAATTGAATGTTGCATGCTAAACGATTGAACATAACTAATGAAAAGCTTGAACATGTTAATACAATCATCGAACATAATGCATACCATTACATGTTATTGGGATTTAGTTACATTTAAATCCATAAATACAATCAATCAAATGAATGAATATACGTTATAATAATCATAAATATAATTGACTAGTTTCATGAATGTACTTTATACATTTATAATTACTCACTAAAATTCATGACTATTGTTAATAAAGCATGAATATACCAGATCAAAATCATAAATACATATAAATGAGTTAATGAATATCGAAATTCAAAACATACATATCTCATTTGAAAATACCTTCCATGAATTGCTAGATCCAAATATCCTTATAATATAGAAGGATCGAAACTGATCATCATACCTAAAAGCATAAATATAGTCAAATAAAACAATGAATATAACTACATAAATCATGAATATGCAACCATATATACCAACGTATAGATAAATGAATATAAACATATTAAATATGAATATAATAGAGTAGATTATGAATTGCGCAGAATTGAATTAAACATATTCAAATCATGAAAAACATGAGCTTTTTTTTTACAAGATGTTGTTGAAATAGTTAAAGAAACAAATGAATACAACTACAGAATTATTGAATAAGCAATGATGAAAGCAAGAAATGCAAGATACAACATATTTGCTCTTGCCCGAATTTTGCACTTGCCGGAATATAGCAACATGAATAATGAATTGCTGACTCTGATCGACGAATGCCCTCGCAAGTTTTGCGCTTGTTTGAATTGATAATAGAGAAACGAGTAGATCCGACCTTCGAACCCTAAAAAACACTTAGATCTAAACGGAATCCATGGAAGAGAATCAAACCTTCGAACCAGAAAAAAATATTGATAAAAATCTCTTTAATCTAACCGGAATAAGTCGTCGACGGAAGAAAATTTAAGCGCTTGAGAAGAGGGCTCGAATTTGCCGGCCATGGTGTACTTCAGAGAGCAAGAACAGAGAATGAGGGTAGAGAAAGGGCAGAAAGAAAAAGACGATATTTACTCTGTCAAATCTCCTTTCCATAAATTTTATTTAAAAAATCAAACAATATCATGTTCACCCCTATAATTAAGGAATTGGGTTTAATCTTGTGTACACACCCTACACTATTTTTCTAACAATTAATCTGGACCATTACCTAATTTCTAATCCTACGCTCAAGAATTATCCATCAATTCTTACACTTAGAAGTCTTCTCACTAGAACTTAAATATATATATATATATATATATATATATATATATATATATATATATATATATATTGTAATTTTGAAGGACATGTATAAGATGCCTTGACCATTGTATTTACTCCGAGAAGACATTTGAGTATTTTCAATTGTTTTGAAAACAATAAGCATCGAGGTCAATTTTCATGTTCAACAAACAATGCTACACAAAATTGTAATCTTGAAAAAAAATACTCAAGAAACTATAACTGATGCCAAGTTGCTTGATATCCTTCTCCTAGATTCGTCACTTGGCTTGTTTCTTGGACCTCTTTGAATGTAAATTGACAAGGTTCAGGTCTTCCTTAGCCTTTGCTCATATGTTGCTATAATATCGTTTTTCGAGGAATGGTGAATAGAGCACTCACCATCCTTCTTGCCTTAGACCCCGTAATCTGTCCATCACCTTAAGCTTGATTTCAGATTGAAAATTTTCAAGATCTTTAGCACTTCTTGTGGTTGTATCATTCTCCCTTTCTTGTTCTTGATTCGTCCACAAATCATGGTCTAGAGGGGTGAACACATCATTAATGAAAGGATAAAAGTCGGTGACATTGAAAGTAGCATGACCGCCGTATTTTCCAACAAGGTCAATTTGATAAGCATTATTTTTTATTGTCTTGACAACTCTAGAAGGACAATCACCTCTAGAATCAAGCTTGGACTGATGATGATTTAGAAAGTGCTCCCTTTGGAAATGAACCCACACAAGATGATCAGGTTGAAAGATGAGCTTAGATGACCTTTGTTGTGTTGTCTAGCATATTGCTCGGATCGACCTTGTAACTGTAAACGTGTCTTTTTATGAAGCTCCCGAACAAAATTAGCACAGACAATGCCTTCAAAAGATTCCTTCTACTTGAGAGGTTGAGGTGCAAGATCCAATGAAGCATGAAAAAAACACCAATAGACAACTTCAAATGGACTCCTCCTTGTAGACGAATGAGTGGATCTGTTATAAGCAAACTCGACCAAAGACAAACATTTTTCCTACCGTTTAAGGTTGGTATTCCAAATGACATACAATAATGTTCCCAAAGTATGATTAACAACCAGTTTGACCATCAACTTGAGGATGACAACTAGTAGAGAAAAGCAACTTAGTCCATAGTTTAGCCCACAAGGTTTTCAAAAGTAACTAAAGTATTTGACATCCCTATCAAATACAATATATGAATATATCATGAAATCTCACTACATCCTTAAAAAAATCAACAACGTTTAAAGTATCATCAATTTTATTACATGAAATGAAGTGAGTCATTTTACTAAAGCTATCAACCATAACAAAAATTGAATCTGTCCCTTTCTTAGTCATAGGAAAACCAACAATAAAATACATGTTAATATCCTCCTAAGGAAGAGTTGGAATAGGAAAGGGAGTTTAAAGACCATGAAGGTTCAATTTTGAATTAGCTTTTCAACAAGGCAAACAAGAAGCACAAAACCTGCACACATCGCTTTTCATGTTAGGCTAATTAAAAATGTTCTCTAAGCATGGATAAAGTCTTCTCAATGCAAAAATGTCTCATTAAACCCCCAAAATGAGCCTCTTGAACCAACAACAATCTAATAGAACAATCTAATAGAGCTTCTAGGAATACATACTTTAGCAACTTTAAACAAGTACCCCTTTTTAATAAAGTATTGGTTCATGCTACCTTTAGAGACACATTGATGATGAATCACTCATCTTAGGGTCAGCCACCTTGTTCTTAGTTGGAGTATTATTTTAGAAGGATATCATTATTTAGAAAGCTTTTAGAAATAGTTGAAGTATGCACATTGTCCTAATGACCTAAATTAAAATTTAAAACGTGTTTATGGTATGTTGTGTGGAATGCAACAAATCGATACCGGCTAAAATAGCTAATGTAAAGTACGTGTACCGGATTCAAATACAAGGGGACTTATTCCTTGAAATAGTATGTACATAGCATTATAGAGAAGAAATTTATTTTTCATTGAATGAGAAAAGTTGTAAATACAATGAGATCCGCTCTTGAATTTACACTGAACGATATAGAAGCTAGTGCTTCACTACCAACCGTAAAATTTTAGATCAACTCAATAAGAGATCGATATAATAAATCACCTTGTCTGGCATGAAATTCGTTATAAAAATTGATGTCGAGTATAGAATGTTGTATTAGTATAATAGTTGAGATGTCCTCTAGGTAGCTTCCTATTGGTTAGTCAATATGTCAAGCAAGGAGGTTAGTTAGAAAAAGGCACTATATAAGCTTTCTCCATATATTGTACAACTCAAAAGAGTTCATAACCGAATGCACACAAACACATCATGAGAGTTCTCTACTCCATTTTTCAAGCTCTCTTTTAGATTCTAGTTGGTATCAGAGCACATGTCTGATCCCGAGGTCGTTTCATGGTATGCTAGCCAACCTTAAGGCACATTCAAACTAGGGTGAAGTGCTCGTTCAATTTGAGGCTAGCCACCCTTAAAGGCTTGTCAAGTGTCAATTTGATCGAGCTAGTTGCACTTGATAGGGGCTGTTGAGAAAGAGGTTGGGAAAGTTTCTCACCTTGGAAATATTGAGAAAAATATAGTAGAATATAAGTAGGGTAAATTCCCTACCTATTGGTGGCCCATCGGAGAATTTTAATATGGTATTAAAGCAGGCACACTCATGTTCTCAAATTGATAATAATGTTTCTTATTATGCATCTTTGTCTCATATTTTATCTACAAAGGACAAATTCTTCCAGACTAGGTAAAGGAAATCCAGAAGGGGATGAAGCTATATCTAAAGAGTTGCGGGCATTAGAAGTTAATAAGACTTGGGAACTAACCAGTTTACTAAATGAGCATAAAGCCATCGGTTCTAAGTGGGTATATAAGATCAAATTTAGGCCAGATGGTATATTGAGAGGAATAAAGAAAGATTGATTGTGAGGAGATATGATCAGAAATTGGATAAAAAATTAAAAACATACTTTCGGTTATTGCTAAACTTCCCACAATGGGAATTTTCATAACTTTGTCAATAGCAAGAGAATGGCCTTTATTTCAGCTTAATGTGAACAATGCATTTTTGCATGGGTTCATAGACGAGGACATCTACCCTCTAGAAGCATTATCATAAAGCACAAAAGGGTCATGTTTGCAAGCTAAGAAGATCACTCTATGAGTAGGCATGGCAATGGGTCGGGTCGGGTGTGGGTGGACTACTTCCACCACCCGACCCGCGGTTGTAAACCGCCCACCCGACCCGGTATTTTCACCCGACGGGTTCCACCCGAAACCGACCCACCCAAAACCCGTCGGTTTTCGGGTCGGGTCGGGTTTTTTTCGGGTGTTATAAAAAGTTAAAATTTTCAATTTTCAATCATAAATTAACCTTAAGTTTATTTGTTCAACGAGTCAACCGATGACCCGTAAAAAAATAAACTAAAATTAATGGGTCAACCGATGACCTGTAAACAAAATAAACTAAAATTTAAACCTATTTATATAGGGTGTACCCATTGGATTAGCCAAAAAATAGATTTAATTAGAAGTCTCAAATCCCATCTCTAATTCTCTATGGTTAGACTTCAAACACTTAACCCTCTCCTCCTCTTCTATCCTTTTTTATAAGCTCCTCTTCGCCTTTCCTTCTACCAATTTTTCGATGTGGGACAAAAAACCGGGTGGTCGGGTCGCGTGACCGGGTCGGGTGATTGGGTCGGGTGATCGGGTCGGGTCGGGTCGGATGAGGCTATACCCGAAATCGTACCCGCTCCATCACCTGCTCACCCGAAACCCGTTTTTCACCCGTTTTTAATCGGGTTTTTTCGGTTTTTTTCGGGTCGGATTTTCGGGTACCCATCTGGTGCGGGTAAAATTGTCAAGCCTATCTATGAGCTTAAACCAGCCTCTCGCCAATGGAGCAAAGAGTTAACTTAGTTTCTAGTGTAGTTAGGGTATGAACAATCTTTTAAAGATTAATTTCTCTTTTTTAAAGCAACAACGAGAAGTTTTACAACTCTTTTAGTCTATGTCGACGATGTTTTACTCACTGGAACCGATTTAGAAGAAATAACTTCAATAAATACAACCTTGCCAGAAAAATTCACCATAAAGGATTTAGCAATTGCAAGGTATTTTCTAGGCATGTAATATATATAGAGGCTATTGGAGCATATTTGATGTGATGCTGTATCGGAACACCTTGATTTGCTCAACAAGCTCATACCTAACACCCCATCCTTCGACGCATCCATGCCATCTCTTGGTGCACTTGATACCAATAGCTTTCTTGATGCTCCACCTAGACATGACTCCTTTTATGTCATTGTTTCTCATTCCCAAGATGATGAGAATCAAGCTTCATTAATTAAAGACATCACTAGGGCACAGGCTTAACAACAACGAACGGGCTTGCAACATGGATTACTTGCTCAAAAAAAAAACAAAGGCCGAACTAGAATTTAAGATATGTTCTAGAAGTCAATATGAACACATGAGTTGCATTTCTACTTTAAGGAGTGTGCATGTACCTCCTTTTCAAGTGCATTGTAAGCATTTACTTCCTTTCGTTGATTCATGTATGGAACACCCACCCTCTTTCTATAAAATGGTGTCTCCTCCCCTCTTTATAATAGAACAAGTTGAAGTTGAAATTGAATCAAAGACAAGAAGTCTTGTTTGTTGTTCATAAGTTTTACGATTGCTTGTGAACCATATAAAAAATCGCCCCTTTTCTAAAAGAACAAAACGAACCCCCTTCATAGACCTCTCCTGCGACATCTCAGTAAAATCTTCATAACTTTCTGATCCAAAAACTAATAATGCTCTAATTTTGATGATAGATACTAGAAAATTGGGGTCTGAATTCAATCAATTTGGAGATCGGAGCAGAGAGAACGATCTCTAACAATAACCAGTAGAATTCCGGAAACAGAATTCGGAGAAGGTCAATTAGCCGGTAAGGTGACCCTATGGCGGACCCAAATGGCAAGTCATCGTCCATCCTAACCATGGATTTGAGCCATGCTATGCTCAAGTCCATCTGGTATGCCTTAAAAATTCAAGAAGATCAACTCCAACAACTCAAGGCGGAACTCAAGGCGGATTCGAGACGATGGACACCCAGTGAAAATCTCAAATGGAACAACATTTGAGCATGAACCGAGTCCCGCATGTCAACCAAGATGAACCAAACAAAGCTCACTTATACTGTAAATGCCCTTCCCTTCCTCCCTTCTTCTTCAATTCAATCTCTTTGACAACCACCTATTACCTCCGTCCACCGCCTATCCGTGACTCCTGCTACCGCATGCTGCTTCTCAACCAAGGCTTGTTTTTAGTTTCCCATTAATCTTAATTACCTTGGATGGGATGTATAAATCTTGTTGTGGGTTTTGTTTTCATTGTTCTTGTTGTCTGATTATGTGAATTGTGGTTATCTGCATATTTTATGAACTATTTTCCCTTTCTTGTTTCGTTTGTTGTTTGCATCCTGGCTTCTTTGATTTGTTGTTTGATTATATGAATTGTGGTTACTTATCTGCGTATTTATGAACTGTTTGCATCCCATCTCTACTTTGGCTATCATAATTTGATATTAGAAATACTTTTCCAAGCCGACCAGGCCATCATAGTTTAAATTTTCAAATTGTGAAATAAGACTAAACCAAACTTTTGGATTAAGAGATTATTGATTTAACCATTATCTAATAGTCTAAGGTAATCTGGAAAATAATCCTCCTCTCAACCAAGAATCATACTTGGATATGACATAAAGTATGTATCTAGAGTGGAGAAAAAATTACAATAGCAACATATACAATAAAAAGAACTATTTGGTATTCCCACAAGATTTCAATATCTTGATTAGGTGACAACCGATCCATCTATCCTAATCCTATTTTGAGCAGAAATCAAGCAGTAAGAGTGTTGATGGATCTTATGTTTGTCAAGTACGAGCTTCGCTTTTGTTTATTCTTTCTAAAAAAAAATTAAGATCTCATACTTTCTTGTGTAAATATTTATCCAAGTATTGTGGGATTAATTCCTATGTGTTTATGTTTTTCAAGTTTAACTGGAAGTATATGGATTTGAGCTAAGAGCATTGAGGTAAAACATGTGTATGGAGATGACTTTTGCCCATCTTAAGTTTTTAGTATTCATTTTGATATTGTTAAAGCCACTGTTTGACATACTTGCAAATTAAATTCTATTGCAATACTTTAAAGTTTGCTACAAAAATTTCACTTTTGTGTAGGAACAAGCAATTGTAGCTTATTTTAATGAAAACTCTCCTTTTACATATGTGTTTGTGAGGTTGTGGGGTAGTACGCCATTATATTTTGGCGCATCTTGTTATAAATGATATTATGTTGATAACAAGTTTATATAAATAGGGGCAAAGTAGAAAAAATAAATTAATATATTGAAAATTATATTAATTTGGACCGCGGTTATAAGTACAAATTCACTTCATATTTTGCTAAAATAATTACACTAGTTTGGACCACGGTTTTTAATAAAAATGCAATATGAGACTACACCGCTTAAAGCTTAAACGTGCCACAATAATGCAGATCGCGGATCCTCTAAAGTGTGGTCCGAAAGCTAGACTATGGGTCGCCAAAAGTGTGGTCACAAAGCTAGACCACGTATTGCCAAAAATGTGGTCCGAACGACAGACCGCGGAACACTAAAGTGTGGTCTGATTTTCTAGACCGCTGCCGCATACACCATGGAAAAAACAACGCGGTCCGAGAGCCTCTTTGTATAGTAACCATTCATTATGGTCCAACTAGTTCAATGTAACAGACCGTTTCTAAAACGCTCATGTATATCCAAATTTATAGCCAAAACAGTTCAACGAACACATACCATCATGACGCACTATCACCGAGGTACACAACGGCAAGACACAACGTGACGTGCCTCTTCCCTAGGCAATGAACCTCATTTTCATCAAGGACTTGATAATGGCTCATGGCATGGCACGATGCACATGCCAAGCCATCAAGTTGAGACATGAATCAATAAGCCATAGCCATCATGATGCATCTTGAGCTTATTTGAACCTCAACTTGGATCAAACTACATTTGTCTTGTTTAACCTATCTAGTACTTAGTCCACAACGAGCACATCCTCCATTAGTCACCTTACTCTTTATATGTTGCTAAGACCACAATTAATGAACAATGCAAGACTCCTCAAATATATCAATCCGAACACTCAAGTTGATACTAAAATCACCAACATACATGTAATGACTAAGACCTTATGCCAAGCACAACATTCTTATTTGCTTCTAGATAGCTTTCCTATTGGTTAGTCAATAAATCAATCAAGGAGGTTAGCTAGAAAAAGGCACTATATAAGCTTTCTCTGTATCTATTTCTATTCTATTATAAAAGTGTATGTAACTTTTGATCCTACCCATCCAATTTTATAAAATTTGATCGTGTGGGTGTAATAATCCATTTTTTTCAGCCGCTTGAGTTACTATCGTACGGCTGTTATTAATTCATTATTTCTTAAGAATAATTTTGTTATTTTAATATTCCTCAAAATTCGCGTCGTTATTGCTTAACTCTTAAGTAATCTTGGTGAGACCATAAAAATATATATTCTTGGAAAAGCGTGCTCGACTTAAGTGATATGTGAATGTAAATGGGTAATTTTGACATGTCTCGAAAAACGTGTCCAAGTTACTTCGCTTGTAAGCAAGCTCGGATAAGTTTGTTTCTTAGTAGTGAAGAAAGCTCGTATGCATAATAAAACAAGGTTTTAAACATTGGATGTCGTGAAGTCAAGTAATTAATCCCCAAAAAAACATGCCCCTTTAAATAAATTTATGAAAATGCCATTCCATATTTCTTTTCCAAAAAAACCATACCCCTTTGAATAAATTTACGGAAATGTCATTTCTATATTTCATTTCCAAAAAAACCATGCCCCTTTAAATAAATTTACGGAAATGTCATTTCCATATCCCTACACTTCTTAGTAACTGTTAAAATGAAGTCTCTGTCTTATAATTGCCGCGCAACGCACGGCTTTATTACTAGTATTGTAAAATCCAATAGAGTTCATAATCGAATACACACAAACACATAATGAGAGATTTTTCTTCCAATTGTTCAAGTCGCTTTCGTTCTATCCTTTGGATTTAGAAAGAGTAATTTGTCCTAATTTTGAAATTCCTTTTAAAGTATGCTGATTATGACATAAATTAGTCAATAAATAATGTGTGCATGGAGTCTTGAATAAATATCTAAAATGCTATAAAAGTAAATCGAGAAAATGTACGTGTTCGTTTGAAGAGAAGTTATTTACAATAACAATAGACCCGTCGTTTCTCATTGGCTCATATATTAACAACTTAACTAAGAAGAATTTTGCAACAATCAAATTAAAGCTACATTTGAGGGCAATGCCACATTGATCATGAACCCATATCCATGCAATCTAAACGGAATCCCTAATGATAGCGAATTTAATTTGTTGGGAGCATTTGAAACACATATAAATTGATGATGGCAAATGTTACTGATTGATACGCAATGCAATAAAAAAGAATTGTCATTTTTGATAAGCAATTAATTACTATTAATAATGGTTGTCTCACCACCCCAAATTTGGACGATTATTAGTGCCACTGTGCTCTTCTTCCTCCTAGCCTCCATCTCCGCCCAGGCGACCGACGAGGCTATTTTCGTGGAGTCCCACAACAAAGCGCGAGCCGAGCTGGGGCTGCCACCCCTAAAGTGGGACAAGAAATTGGCCGGTTTTGCGGAGTCGTACGCGAAGAAGAGGCGCGGCGACTGCGCATTGGAGAACTCTGGTGAGAAGAGATACGGGGAGAACATCTCTTGGGGAGGCGACCGGGGATGGGGCGCCAGGGAGGCCGTCAAGGCCTGGGCCGACGAGAAGAAGTTCTACGACCCGAAATCCAACGCCTGCGTGGGCGGCGGCGAATGCGGCCATTACACCCAGATGGTGTGGCGGAGCACTGCCAAGCTCGGTTGCGCGCGCGTCGTATGCGACAACGAAGACGGGGTTTTCATTACTTGTGACTATTTCCCGCCCGGTAACGTCAACGGATTCCGCCCATACTAATTAATTGTTCTACGTGCATGCCTTGAATAATAAGATTGATTGATTCCATTGTCTAATAATCCTATCAATTCCATTGTCTAATGATCGAGGCCACGTACGTACGGTCCCTTGATTGGAATATTGGATGATGTTGATCCAACCATTCCTCAGAGTTCTAAAGATTCGTTTATCCATGAAGAGAATATTGTATTTAAAATGCCTTGAATAAGATTGATCCAAACCCTTTGGTTTTCTCTCTTTCCCTTTTCTTTCTTCTATGGGCTCGAGCACGAGAGAGCCAAACCCTAGAATTCCTGAGCGCCACGAAAAGAATGAGAGCAAGACTAGGCTCTAGGGTTTCCTCATAATTAAGCTTATAAGGGAACCCCGAAGCCAAGGCAACGTTGTTCGCTTGCGAAAGCCTCTCATTAACTCAAATGCAGCGTTTTGCTTAATGAGGTCATCAACCCTGATTAGAAGCGAGGCGACCTAAAATCTAATCAAAGATAGGCCCAACAAGTCATCAAGGAGGCTTAAGCCAAAAGCCACGCAAGGAACCGACCCAACTCAACCTTCCAACATGCACAAGAGCCATACTTGATCATGGCTAGGTCAAGCGGCTCAGGTGATGGGTAATGGTCTAATCAAGTGGTATGAAAAATAATTTCTTAAATATGAAGTGAGACCAAAATCAATGTGGTTGTTTAAAAACAGTCAGTTTTCATAATATATACAGTATTAATTATTTAGGTATTGTAATAAATTTGAAAAAACAAGGCATTTTAGTCATTATCAACTTTTTTTTGGGTATGGGGTGCTATAAGAAGTCTCATACAAAATGAGGAGTTAAACACTAATAATAAGTTGGTTCACTCAAAAAGTTACGCTATACAAGTCTCTCACTTTCGCTGCCATGTCTTGTAACTATGTTCTCATGCTTGATGAGCTCAACGTTCTTCTACACTGAAGTGTGTCTTGCTGGCTGATTGATATGGAGATAAACAATTTGAAAACGAACGTAAAACAAGATGGATCACCAGTCGTCTTCCTCACCCAGATCAAAGTCTATGGGAAAATTATATCCAAACGCCATGGAATAATCATTGACTTCGTCTGTTGAAATCTTTGGCATCCTCCAGCTCCTCCCCTTGTGATCAGTGCCACAGCTTTCTTCTAAAAGCTCCAAAACCTGTATAGGTATTAATTTCATTGTCACTTTTGATATATTAATTGTTATGTGCAAGTCTTAGCCTAGCGCGGTTCCATCCTAAAACCAATTAGCAATAGGAGTAACAGTTAAGTCCCAACTTTAAGATGTGGGATGGACATTCTAACAACATGTGAAGATATATATTATATCGGTTTATGAATCACTTTGGTGATGGAGTTCAGGAGTTGATTGGGTCATCTTGCCTCGGTCATTGAAGGGCGATGAGAAGAGGATTGCTGGACGCAGTTAGAAGCGGCTAGCACCAATCTATGCACCTGACTAAGCTCATACGCGCCTTGTAATCTAGGATCAACTAACTCCTCGATCTTTCCTGATTCTACTAGAGGCGTAGCCCATAAGAGAAGATTTTGTTTGGTTAAGTGATCGAAGGGCCTTCTTCCTGTAACGATCTCGAAAAGGAGAACTCCAAAGGCGTAAACATCCGTCTTCTCATCCACCATTCCGTGCATGAAGTACTCTGGCGCCAAGTATCCAAATGTGCCCTCGATTATGGGAGCAACGGCGTGATTCAAGCCCTTGCTTGGCAGCCATTTCGCTAGACCGAAATCTGTTATCTGTGGTGAGTCCAAACAAAATTACATTACGTTGTTGCAAGGTACGTGATACATAATTATGAACATTTATATATTTTGCTAATAGTTAGTTTGCTATACCTGTGGCTCATAGTCTAGCCCGAGCAAGACGTTGGAGGCTTTTATGTCACGGTGTATGATCTTGTGCTTGCAACGCTTGTGAAGATAATGCAGCCCCCTTGCTATACCTAAGGCTATCTTGTACCTCACCGGCCACTCCAGCAACTCAGACGCGTCGTTACCTACATCACACACAACCAAGATCATGGTCATGGTTAATTTCACTAATAATATATACTCCCATGGTTAATTAAAACTGAACTCAATAATAATATTTCCTATATACCATGCAAGGCATTGCACAAGTTCCCATTGGGAGAATAACTGAAGACGAGGTAGAGTCCGTTCTCAACGCAGTATCCTGTTAAGCTTGCGGTGTTGGGGTGGGAAACATGTCCAATTATGCCCAATTCAATCAAGAACTCCGTTTCCTTCCTCGGGTTCGTGTTGTCCTTAGCCAGCCTCTTCACCGCTATGGAGCTACCCTCCTCCGCAATGTCTCCTCTGTACACTTCTGAGTATCCTCCTCGTCCCACCATATTCTCCGAGTGGAAGTCATTTGTAGCCCTTGAGATCTCCTCATAGCTGAAGCACCTCAACGGAGGCTGCTTGCGATCTTCCTCTCGGTTGGAGGCATTGGGATCGGTTTTCTTTCTTGCATTTACCTCGAATGGGAGTCGGAAGAGGGAGGACACAATACGCTTCAATGGCGCTCGCTTGTTCTTTCTAGGAGAGGATGAAGAAGACAACTCTGAGAGGCTTGAAGTGTCGTTATCATCGTCAGTTCTCGGAGATTCCCCTTCATTGATCAGAACTGTCCTTGGAGAGCACTCCATTCCGGTGTCATTAGATCCCTCACTCTTAGACCAAGCTTGTCTTCCAATCGACATAATTGAGCAGCCCTTCGGAGCATGCTTAAAGCAGTATTTGGTTACTCCATGTCGCGCTCTGTTTCAAAATAAAAATAAAAATGAAGATATAAGAACACATCTGTAGTTGTACATTAATAAAGGACAACTAGCTTCAACCATTCATCTAACCCTTTTGAACTTGTATTGGAGCCTCCAAGAACGACAAACTCTGCACTCGATTCCTTTGCTTCCTTAATAAGCCCTTTCTCAATGCTTGAGCTGTATCTCACTCTGGCCTGCAAATGCACCTGTCTAGATTCGCAAATCTTGGCGAACTCTGCCATGACTTGTATGACATAGGCCTTTGATCTTTGATACCGCTTGTGGTCTCTTGTTTTCGACGAAGCCTTCTTCCGCTCCTCGCCCTCTGCAGGATTTCATCCACAAAAGTATAAACATCACAAAAATAAATATAAGAAGACAAAAAAAAAAAACTGTTAACATTGGAGTATAGTATACTAACCAAGAACATGTAATGCGACAACAGTGTCGTTGGGATGGGAAAGGATGTTGATTGCCCATGAAAGAAGCTCTTTACTTTCATCTTCGTCCAAGGAGATGCCGATGAGTATAGTTGCATTGGCAGTGCTAGTAGATGATGCTAAGGCAACCATTTTCTTTCGCTTTCGCTTGTGGTCGCTTTCCTTGTTGATTCTTGCTGTCAAATGCGGATTTTCAACTTATAGGATACCAAGATGTAGGTGAAGTACATTCTTGGTTGACAAGCATAACACAGCCCTTTTCACAGTTGTAAGGAGTAACTAACTTCCTGAGTGTAAGTGTTGCGCATGTGGAATTTTGATTGGCTGCAATTCAGAGCCAAAAAAAAAAATAATTAAGGGTTTTCTTTTGTAGGTTGAGGTTGGGTGCTTTGAAGGGTAAGCAAAGGTGCTGGTTTTTCTATGGAGGGTGGGGGGGGACATGCACATTCATTTTAGCTTGGTTTGTAAGGCACAAAAATTGGGTCTTTAAATCACTGACTGGGTTTAATTCAGGCTGTGACCATACTTGGCGGCTGAATGAAGATTTGAGAAAGCAACTTTTGTTTTTCACTCTCAAGGAGTTTGATTGTGAAATTAGTTAACCGTTTGTTTCATCAAATGATTTGCATAAATTATAATCATTTCTATCCAACAGCTATGTGTTTATCTTACACTACATCCTTCCTAGGTCTCGTCTTTTTGTGCTTGTGTGCTTGAAAGTGTTTTTTTATTGCTTCCTTTTATTTTTTTTCTCGATTTTTATTACGATATAATATATTCTCCTAGATAGAATCTCCTATGTTAGGATATAATATATCTTTCTACTATAATTCTATCCTTAGATCATGTTTTTTTTATCAAACGGGAGTTAAAATTTATTGACCAAGTAGAAGAGTTTTGGGCATAAAGGCTTACAACATCAGAGCTAATAATAACATCAAAAGTACTAGGCATTGTACCAACAAGCATGTAGCGTAGTGGGAGGGGTTACGCTTCCCTTCGCTGAGGTCGAGGGTTCGACTCTTAGTGGAGGAGAAATGAACTTGTTGGGAGAGCAGATCCCACCCAAAAATAAAGGAGCCCTCGCGAGACTCGAACTCCAGATGTAGGCGTTTGATGGAGCAAAGCTCTCCGCTGAACTGGGGTGGCAAAGACCATAAACAAAAGTACTAGGCATTGTAAAAAATAGGGGAAGAGTCTAAAGTAAAGGCCCATTGAGCTAGGGCATCCGCGACTCGATTGGCATTGCGCCTGACATGAATGATCTGGATTTTCCAAGGAGTATCCTCAATGATCGAGCTTCCAACATTGCTTCAGAACATAAATATCAGGATGAGTGGAAACTCCTTTTGAGCGAATAAGTTGACAAGCAGAAAGTGAGTCGGATTCAAGGATTAGCTTAGTAATACCAAGATAAGCCGCTTGGCATAAGCCAATAAGAATTGCCCAAAATTTTGATGTCAACGCTAGGCAAGAACGACAGGAGAAAGTAAAAGCATGATGAACACTCCCTGAGTGCATCCTAAACACTCCACCACCAGTAGCCAAACCCAGGTTGCCCTTGGAGGCATCATCAACATTAAGCTTGATCCAATCCAAAGGTGGAAGTTCCCACCCTTGTTGTGCAGCAACCACAACAACATTTGGGGTATGAAAAAGCTGAATTTCCTTCGACTTGCAGAGGTTGTAAGCAACAATTTCTTGGGTGACAGCAGAGCTCAAACCACCAACCGTGTCAACCCCATTGAAGACAAGGGTATTACGGCACTTCCAGGCCAATGACACCATGTATGCAAAGGTGGAACTCCACTGATCCTGCCTCGAAATATTCGAACAAACCCATTCGACTGCACTCGAGATGCTAAAGAACGCTGGTTGCAAAATATTGCCTAAAAGAGCGAGCCAAACATCCCTAATCCGACCATAATCACGAACCAAGTGGAGAGTCGTTTCGGACTCAACACACCGCGGACAACTGTCGGACAAAGCCAGATTTCTCCGAACTCGATTTGAATTACAGAGGATACACGCTTTCCCAACTAAAAACTTAAATTTTTTATAAATTAAACAAATTAAAACATTGTCCAACAAAACATGACATGTGGAGTTTTGAACAAAGAAAACACACAAAAAATAAAGTTGTGCAGGAGCATCGATGCTCGTTTTGCCCTTTTCTAGCATTAGTGCTATCTCTCTCCTCTTCCTTTTCAATTAAACAATTAATGTTTTTGTAGCAGCAATGCTCTCTCTCTCTCCTCCTCCCTTTCTAGCATCTAGTGAGCTTTTTCAAACTAGGGTTTGGTTTTGTCATTTTGTCCCATGAATTTGCAACTTCTTGACATTTTTCTCTGTGCTTTGCAGTTGTCCCCTGCATTGTGATCATGGATCTATCCTCTAGTTCTGACTCTAAGAGTTACTTATGCTCCTTGTACACCATTGCGAGTGGCGAACCAATTGTAGAGGAATTCACTCTTTTAGTCCCTGTTGTTTTGAAGCTACTGTGGAAGGGACATTAGAACATGTTCCTCATTTGCTTGATAATGCTTATTCAGGCCAGCTCATTGAAGCTCCTTCTGATGCTGGCAATGGAGGAGTTGATCCTACTCTTCTTCTAGAAGAACTTTTCACTCCAGATTCTGAAGAAGATTAGATAAGTACTCAATAATATCTTAATTTTATTTTAAATTGTCCTTGTGAATGTAAATGTTGGATGAATCTAAATCTGTCCATGCTTGCATGTTGAAAATGTCCCTGCTTGCTTGCTTGCATGATGACTCTAAATTTGAATATTGTCCCTACTTGCTTGCTTGCAGACTCTGATTTTGAATATTGTCCATGCTTACTTGCTTGCATGATAACTCTGAATTTTAATATTGCTTGCATGATGGTGATAATGACTAATTTTGGTTGCATGAGGTTGGTAATTTTGATTGGATTATGATGAGTACTTTAAGTGTCCCACTTTGTTATTCTCATTTCCGAAAACTATTCTTTAATATGAGACTGTTCACTCTAATGATACCACTCTAATGATAGATTCTAGATCATCTTCTATGTCCTCGATGGCTTCATTCATATAAAATGGAACTAAATTGGTTGACCTGCAAATGGAGCTTCATTCACATTTAAGGCCAAAGCCATCTGCAGTTGATACGTTAATGTTATTTATTTTTATATTCGTTAATTATTTGTAATTTTTAGTTGGGTTTAATTACCTCTTCTCGGGTTTTCTTTATGGTTCTTTCCCGGGACGTGTTTGTTGAACTGTTAGGATTAGGGTTAGGGTTTATAATTCAGCTATATATATATGTATATTGTATCTTGTTAATGAGGAAAGCAATCAATGAAAATTACTTTGCCCTAATCTTCTACTCTCGTCACCTTTACCTCCTCTTTCACGGCCCTAGGCCGCCTTCCTCTGATTCGTTATCAATCGCGTGTTCTACAGGTTAAGGTTCCATTGCTTGGAATCTTATCAACTGGTACTTTCATCCCTGGACTCTGCGTTTCCATGGCCAACAACGACGAGGATCGAACGCTGCTCGTCATAATTCATCGTGAATACTACCTAATCTCCTATCAAGTGTTGTATCAAGTATTTTCACAAATCGGAGACTTGGAAAGCATTCAAAGAGTAGGTTATGGGTCTCAATTTTATTGGCAAATCCAATTTCAGACTCATGATTCCGCTCTCAAGGCGATTAAATCTCTCTACGGGAGATGCATTTACGACGGTTGTTGTCAACTGAAAGTGTTCTGGTCGCTGTCGACATCAACTTCAATTGTCGGCAAGCCAGCAGTGGTCACAGCCACGCCCGTCGCCACCACCGCGCCCTCGTCCACCGGACCCGCGCCTGCGACAACCACCCCTGCGACCGCAACCAGCATCCCCACGACCACGGCGAAGAAACCCGCACCCACTGTGTACCCACGTCCGACGCCTGCAGATTCAAGCCCTAAAATTCTTGGCGTCAATTTGGAAAGGCAGGAGACTGAAACTTCAATCGAAGTTGTGCCCGACACTCCACTTGATGTGAAACACACCGATGTTACCGAGGTCAACTTTGGGTTGGGTTCTTTTGGCATCCCTGCTAGTGAGACAACTATTGTTGGAAAACGCCAATATGGAGAGCGTCCTTCTCAAGCGTCCACATTGCGGGCTCTACATTACAAGTTTTTTCTTCGACAAGGAGTGCTACATCTTATGCCGTATGATCGAGGAAAGACATTGATTCCGACTTCTTCTCCTGATTTCCGCTTCGAGGACGAGTCGATTCTCACCGGGGGAGTAATTGATATGTTAATGTTATATATTTTTATATTCGTTAATTAATTGTAATATTTAGGTGGATTTAATTACCTCTTCTCGGGTTTGCTTTACGGTTCTTTTCCGGGACGCGTTTGTTGAACCGTTAGGATTAGGATTAGGGTTTATAATTTAGCTATATATATTGTATCTTGTTAATGAGGAAAGCAATCAATGAAAATTACTTTTCCCTAATCTCCTATTCTCGTCACTTTTCACCTCCTCTTTCACGGCCCTAAGCCGCCTTCCCCTGGTTCGTTATCAATCGTGTTCTACAGGTTAAGGTTCCATTGCTTGGAATCTTATCAGCAGTGGTCAATGATGCTTTCTTTGTCCCCCTTTTTTACTAAACTTGTTTTCGATTTTTGTTCATGAAGAGCTTTCAATAATGTGTGTGAGAGCTTTGAATGTTTTGTAAATGGTTGTATTAATTGAGTTCGAAGCCATAAATACTTGCTTGATTGGGTGTTGATCCGTGTGAATGTAAATGTTAGAATTCTATTGTTCCATGAAAATTAATTGGATTAAGGGGTTATTAAAAACTATGTTTATATTTCCATTCTCTGCAACATTCAGTTTTTGTCAAGTCAACCAGCTTCAAATTTTTTTCCTTAATTCCCGTGCTATTTGAAAAATGAGAACATCAAAGCGGATGGAGGGAGTACTTCTTGATCAGATGACATGCTGTCAGGAATAAGCGTGGGCCCCCTCATCATCCTACACGCTGGGGTCTCCCTAATTGCAATTGCTATTGCAGCTGCCGACGAGTAAACATCACAATCTATACTAATTTCCCAGTTGATTTCTGTCATTTTCCTTCTCAGGATTTCCCACTCTTCTCTTATCATGAAACCACTTTTTTTTTTACAAAACAAGAAAAGCCATGATTGTTTGCAGTTAAAATATGAGTGGCCAACATTAATTGCTTTATCTTTTTTTTAATCAAAGAAACAATTTAGACTATAAAAAGTAAAAACATAAGGGAAAATTGCTCTAAATATCTCAACCTTGTATTCAGTTGCACACTCTACCCTGACCTTTTTGAATTTCACAAAATATCCTATACTTTGGGGATAGTTGCACACTCTATCCTCGAAGTGCACCCATTTTGGGTAAATTTGTGGATTGACTCCTCACCTTTTTATTTGTGACAAAAATACCCAACCTGTGTAAAAATAACTTTTAAAAATTATAAATCCTGTCCTTATAAGGATTAAAACATTAAAAAATAATCATTTTAGATCTCTTTTTGTTCTAAATTAATTTTACTGGACATTAATTTAAAATAATAAATTTCCTTTATATACAAATATATTTAGTTAAGGTTAGTTCCATTTTTGGTAAGGTCCAAAGCAAAAACATAGCCTTATAGATTTACCTTTCTCATTTATATGAAAATAATGTCGTTACTTTTATTATTTGGCTAATATAAATTCTCCACTTCATAATTAAACACATAAATCTATAGTCATAACATTGATTTTAAAAGTAGTTCATCTTAGTACTTTTTGTTCATTATTATTTTTGAAATAATTTTAGACAAAAATTAGTAAGAATTTTCATAAACTAATTTTATAAAAGTTTGAAAATATTGAGTTATTACGTAATCATCGAGTCCAACTTTTGTTTGTCGAAAATAAAAAAAAATAAATATGAATATTTTTAATGCCTTGTTTGGATTTTTTTAAAATAATTGAGTTTTTAGTTTTTCATTTACTAAAAAGGAAATTTGGATTTTATGTTTAATTTAATATTTTTTATTTAATTAATTTGTGTCACTATGTTTAAATAAACATGGCAAAACATAAGTTGTACACTATAGTCATAACTTTGACTTTAAAAGGGTTATGAATTTTTTTCCTTGGATCTAAATTTATTTAAAATAATAATGGAAACAATATTAAAATGAGTTACTTTGTAAATTAAAAGTTATGGATGAATTATCTATGTGGTTAATTATAAGGGTGAGAAGCTATAACATAAGTTTTACAAAAAGGTGATGAAATCTTATTACTTGTGTCGATTTTCTTAAGAAAATAATAATGAAAAAGTATTAAGATGAACTAATTTGTAAAATAAAAGTGGTTTAATGATTTATGTGGTTATTATAAAGGTAAGATTTATATTACCAAATAATAAAAGTAATTATATTATTTTTTATAAATGAGAAAATTAAACCCATAAGGTTATGTGACAAATGAAAAAAAAAATTGTCTGTTCGTGAATTGGACATTTTTGTTACAAAATGAAAAGGAGAGGGGTTAATTCATAATTTTACTCAAAATGTGGACACTTCGAGGATAGAGTGCGCAACTATCCCAAAAATATAGGATATTTTGTAAAATTTGAAAAGGTCGGAGTAAGTGTGCAATCGAATGAAAGGTTGGGATATTTGGAGCAATTTTTCCAAAACATAATAAAATGCACATGTTGTGATTTCTACTTGTTTACAAATGGTGGTAACACATGAAAAGGATTAGGCCGTTAGTTAACTGTCAATTTATCAAAATAAATTAGGATTTTATTTCAGGATAGTTTGTCCTTCCAAATTCATAGAAGAACTACATTAGCTGACAAATGATGGATGCTTCAATTGCTTAGCAAAGGAACACAAATGGCCAACTCACCGTTACAGAAGCCCGACTGAAAGCAGCAATGAAAATTGGCGATGGTAACAGGAATAACGAATCATTAGTTATTCGAGAAACTCCAAAAACAATAAGAGTAATATACTGTACTTATTATGTTGTCATGTCTCCACTTATCATGAGAGACTGAAAGGGGACCCTCGTGATTTCAACGAAGGTAGAGTAGCATTCATCAAGTGGCTGTCTCCATGGCTCCCCATCCATTTGCAAAAAAGACTGGTCTACGAACTGCCCTCCTCGGATCTCCAGTCTAATGGCTGCTGCCTGCAAAACAACAACAACAAACCCACACCTTGATTGTGTTCATTGTCATTTCTCTCCGCTATAGGTAGGAAACATAGATTGATGTGACCGAGAATTGAGGAAATAATTATGTAGTCTATGTATGGCCAACCTGGGCTATGTGTTTGGCAGATATGAGTTCTACCATAACAAAGGATGCGTGCCATCCGTCTTTTAGGCCAAAGATTTCAAGAATACCATCGTCAGCATGGGCCTCAACAAAGCCTCTCTGAAAACATATCACCAATTTCTCAGCTTAGCCCAAGATCATTCCATAATGTTCATTTTTAGTTGTAGAGATTCTCGTAATAAGAAGTAAATAGAATTTTCAAAATCGTCTGCAATGGCAGGAAAACTAGATATCAAGGACCAAGATAATAAAAGAGAGAGATGAATTGTTGTTTATCAATCAATGTATGTAGAGCAAAAACACTAGTGCAGAAAAATACCTTTTCAAGATATTCTGTACTGAGATTGCCCCATGGATGCCTTCCACTGGCATAATTATGAAGATTCAAAGCAACAATGGATCTCACGCTGCAGAATTATAACATGGCATAATTATTCCTTCAGAAGATGGAGTCAGAAGATTAAGAGCACCGTCAGAATCAATGGGATACTAAAGATGCCAAAGGACTTCATATATTTGAAGACATAAAAAAATTGTTTCATGGTTTTGAAGAAAAGGCATGGGAGTTAAAGCTCACTTTGAAGGAACATTAATCTCCTCCCATGCTGAGCAGTTGTCTTTCTTAATGAAAATCTTCAGAATGTTTTTTAGGCCCCTGCATCAACAGTTAGTTGCCTGATGTCAATTTTTGGATCATGCTGTTACTTCAGGCAAGAATAATTACAGCGATAGGATCTAATTCTATTCAAAAGTGCACACATTCAGTAGCCACTCATAAGCAACCCTTATCACAAGAATGTTGTCTCTTGCTTTTTTATGTTGACAGTGTGAAGAGACAGAGATGTGTGCACTGAACACTTAACAGCATAATTTGAAAATGCAAATGGGCTGAACTTCAAATTTGGTTGTAGAATATAAACATAATGTGGCTTAAAACTCTTTTCAAAACAAATGCAGAAGAGCATGGAACAAAATAAATAAATAAATCCAGATACAGTTTACCTTAGCCCTGGATCCGCGGTGCAAGGCGTGAAGAACCAACCTTGAGTACAACTATATCCAGAATAGATAAGCTGCCGAAGTTACAGCAATAAGCTAATCATAAGAATTTCTCAGCTGAGTATTAAAACAAGAGATAAATTTACAAAGCAGATGTCATCATCATCATCATCATTGACCCAGTGAGGCTCCGCTACAGCGGAATCTGGGGGGTCAAGATGGGGGTAACCCTGCCCAAGGGAAAGGGGGTACGGCCGATAGACCCAAGAAAAACTGAAATTCAGCTATGTGACAATAATAACTGAATTTAGTTAGAATGCACCAAAATTGATATAGGGACTAAATCCATCACAAAGCAGATGTACAACTAACAATTTTATGTGGGTAAGCTCAATCTGTAGCAAAATGATAGGTATACGTCTCGAGCTTCCAGTAATATTCTCATAAGGTTGACAGTAAAAGGCAATCAATTCAGCAAAATGCGCTGCCGCAGACAGAAGGAATACACAGCCTAGGGAAACTTTAGTTCCAAAATGCAAG
Source organism: Fallopia convolvulus (assembly GCA_964016875.1). Classification (NCBI taxonomy): domain Eukaryota; kingdom Viridiplantae; phylum Streptophyta; class Magnoliopsida; order Caryophyllales; family Polygonaceae; genus Fallopia; species Fallopia convolvulus. The sequence continues at coordinate 40,641,656 of OZ024720.1, forward strand.
TTATTCTTATATTGAGCAAGCAAAAATAAACATTATTCATTCAACAATCGAATAATACAGCATCAAGTTACAACCCAGAAAGAAGGAAATACATGAATCTGAATTTTATACTTGATAAAGACAATGGCCCTTCAGTTTATAGCTGCGAAAGAGGATCACTTATTGTTTATAAATGTCTATATATTCCCTATTATGAACAGAAAACAAAGATTAAGAGACGAAAATGTATTTAGTTTTATGTGATCAACAAAGTATGTCCATATGCATTTATGACTTCCTCAAGTAGGCCTAAACATAGAATTCAGTTAGCTGAGAAGGTGAAACAATCGAACCTTATTTGCAATTGGACCCAGTGCAAGGTAAGGGTTTTCGTTACGCAGATTATGGAAGCCATAAGCAACTTGAGCATCCATTCCTGTATGAAAAATAACAGATGTAGAAGATGAGCTGCATATTCATTATTTGAAGACAATTTGTCATAAAACCATCATAGGGCAGGGGAAACAGAGGTGGGATATATTCCACAACATTTAAAAATAAAGATCAACCATAATATACACATAACCAACTAGTTTACATCTCACTTTAAGAGAAGAAAGAATGTTACCTATGCTAAAGTAATTATAGAACACTCCGTCATAGCAAGTCACTTTCTCCGGAATGGGGCCATCAGTTTCCAGATCCTGAAAAATCACAGATTTGTCTCATGAAGTGGGCATTGAAACACCATAACTGAAACAACTTCAAATGGAATAGAATAATCAAAATTTTCAATAGTAACAATGGGATATTATAAATACGTATACAATTAATTTTCAAGACAATCATTTAAAAAAGCCGCCCACAAGAGAAAGCAGATGATACTCAATATTAGATCACGAACAATTGCTGGCGGGAACCAGCAACAAAATAGATATTCCAGAGAACAATCGGTTACAAGTATAATCCTGGTTGAAACCAGAAGCTCTGATAACAGCTCAAAGGAGCTGCACCCGTGTAAGAGCATTTTCCAATTCAGCATTTTCTGATCAATATTCTGAAGATTGATATAGTAAGAAATAAAAATTGTATATCCTCCACCACTGGCTCCCCCACAACCTCTGCCTTGGTCTTGAAATGGTTTTTTATTACAAAAAAGAAGCGATGATTACTTAAACAAGCAGGATTAAATCAAAGTTAGCACACTAATTCGGTCCAGTAATAGCCTCAATGTCACAAAAAAATCAATAAACCAAGCCAAACCATGTCATCAGGCCAAATTTAAGTCTGTGAAGCTTGAATCTTCTTGTCAAATAAAAATAAAATGACCCACTATGTATGCAGTACTGTAATAAACTGATGTAACACACCCCGCAGGAGATAACTAGTCATGTATGAAGTAAACCAAGAAATCCTGTTCATGAGAGATGAGATTAAAACCTCATCAAGGGTACAGTATTCTGAAAGCTTCAGCGATTGTGGCAGTCCCACAACTCCAGCAGGCATTGTTACTGAAATTTGCCAACTGCAGCAAACAAGTACCAAGTACAAAAATTTATAACAAAATTGATTGCAAATTTGGGAGCTCAGAGCAGAAATGATGCTGTATGTACATACAAATCCTTCCAATGATGCCATACTCATGGTAATCTCAACTGTATATCTTTTGTACACCATTTTTTAAGCACCTAGTTATCGTCTAAGAGTCTAACTATATTTCCTGTAAAATTACCTTGGACGGAAGCATAAGCTAATGACACTAAGATTTGTAAGGGGTCAGTCTCACAGTAACATAAAAAGATTCATCAAACATAAAAAGGAAAGGAAAGAGCAAAACCAACGAATTTGCTCAAACACCTACCTATCTAAATGACAAATAGGACCATAACTAGCCCTATGGAGAGATTTTTTGACAGCAGTTTTCCAGCCAAATGGGAATGAACCACCCTGTGAAACTTGAATATGACAAGTAAGAAACACAATACTAACATTTTTGAATTCCTGCAGGATGAGTAGAATGAAAATTTTACCCAGCCAAAGCTTCTAGACAAATCATTCCCTGTGCCAAGGGGAATAACTGCAACAGGAGGAATTGGCTCCCGATCCTGCTTGCTAAGTTCACCCAGACTCCCGAGTATCCAACCCACCGTACCATCTCCTCCTGCAACCTGTAACATTGATCATTCATCAGTTGCAACATACTCAAGGAAGATGGTGAAGAAGGAAAGAGTATCTAATGCTAATTGCAGGTCCAATTGTGTGAAGACCCTTGGAGTTTTAGTAATTATACAGAATGACATGAGTGAGATACCACTACTCTCAGTTTTTCCCGGGTGTCTTTGGCACACTCGTCACCATTCGAAGCCAACTGCTCTAGACAACGCAATCCATAATCTACAAACTCTTGGGGCTTCACATTTGATAGGTCAAATACCTAAAACACCAACAGAATGAATAAGTAGGCATGGATGACTTTCTTAAGGGAAATTTTGAACATGAATGGGAAGCTTCGGAGATATCAGCACCTAAACGGGTGATAACCGTTCGATCCTTGGTTCTCGCATTTATAATTGACGTAGGACAAAGAGAGAAAGGGAGAAAGTGAACCTGTTCTTCGCCCATCAACTGTTGGAGGCGGTCCATGAGCTCGGGTCCATGACGGCCACCGCTGCGGGAATTGACGAAGACGACCATAGGGCAATCGGCGGGCTCGGCGCCGTCGTTGCCGAGAACGAGCTCGGTGGAATCGACGCCGGCGGAGACATCCTTGGAGTTGATGGCACGGCTGACGGCCAGGCGGAGGTACTGAGGCATGGAGATCCTGCGCCGGAGATCATCCTTGTCGATTCGGAGCCCCGTAATCGCACAGCTGAAGGACTCGATTATCGACGGCCGAGGAGCGGTCGCGTTACGGGTCGAATCCTGCGCCTCCGGCGCGTCCATCCGATTTCTTCACAATGCAACCGGAGAAACGGCGTCGTTGCGAGCAACGGCTCCTTGATAGAGACAGTTTTTTCCGTTTCGAGGAGGAATTGTATGTTTACAACCAATGGCCGGCCAATTGGATTTGGAGTGGGTGCAACGTCTCAGATATTCTTCGTTTATTTAATTAATTATCAATAATGGGGTAATGTATTGAAATAGGGAGCTTTCCATTCGAAAAAGGGATCATTTCTATGAAGAGAGAACAAATCGAAAGACGAGTGTGCGCCAAGAATGCAGTCAGGAACGTACAGGAGAGGAGGAAGTTGGGCAATTGTGGGGCAACCGGTTTAACAAAAAACAGAAAAGAAAAAAAAGTACTCTTAACAAACAAAACCACGTACAATGAAAAATTCCCAGAAACAGCCCTTGATTTATTGGGGATTTTGAGAGTATATGAAAGCCTATAGTTTAAAACACAACTTTTTTTTTAAATCTATAGACCCGATTTCCTCATTTATTTCAAAATCTACACATCTTTATTGCTCGAGGTAAGAAACTTGGGTAATTGTTACAAAAAATTGATTGGAAAAGGATTCCGTGGGAACAATTATTAGTGTGCGAAATAAGAATAAATCTTGTCCGTTCCATTAAAAAAATTAACGCCTTAGATTAGACTTTCATTAAAGAGGGGTAAAAAACAATACAAGCGTATTTTTTCCGAATTATTCGTGTATTTTTTGAAAAATTTGTTTCCAGTTGTGCGTACCCTGTGCATCGATTTCGTCTTGCATGTGCATCAAAACTAACTCTAGGTGCACTAAAACTGGTTGTTTATGCACCGATTTCGAACTTTTTTTTAACCTTTTAGTTATGTGTAAGAATACTATTGTTAGCTAGTTTTTAATACACGAATACTGTTATTTTCGATGCACATGCAAAATAGAATGCAACTTTTTGGTTATTTTGATACACATATGGTTAGTTTTAATGAACATACATAGTAATACACACTATTTTGCATCATGTTGGCCTTGAGTGTGCATCAAAACTAATTTTTTGTGCATCCATTTGAAACTTTTTTATTTTTTCTAATATTTTAATATTTAGTTATGTGAATGAATACTATGGGGAGCTAGTTTTTATGCACATGTCGTTAGTTTTGATGCGCGTGCAAAATAACATGCACTTTTTGATTCTTTTGATGCTCATATGATTTGTTTTAATCCGCATATATAATAAGAGACACTTTTTGTTCATTGGTTTCACCTTGGATGTACATCAAAACTGACTCTGTGTTCATCAAAACTTAATGTTGGTGCACTGATTTCACATTTTTTTTTACCTCATTTATGTGCATGAATAAGGTTTTTTACATGTAGTTTAGTTAATTTTGATGTGCATACCATTAGTTTCGATGCACATGCATGAATAAGATGAAATTTTTGGTTATTTTGATGCACATTCGGCCAGTTGTGATACACATGCATAAATAAGACACACTTTTTTCATGTTATTTTGATGCACAATCTTTCAATTTTGACACACATTCAGTCAGTTTTAATGCACACAAACAAGATACACTATTTAGTTATTTTATGCACACTCCACTCGTTTTGATGCACATAGGACAGTTAGTCTTGATGCACATATGAATAGTTTTGACGCACAAACATAAATCTAAAACGTCAGTGTTAATGCACATTCGTCTTTTTTGATGCAATTACAACCGGTTTTGATGCATAAAATCCCAATTTTGATGCACATCATGCACGTGCTCCTTGTGTCCATTTTGTTCGAAAAAACACACGACTAATTCACAAAAATTCGTCAGTATTTAATTTTTTCCATTTTAAAGTGAAATGATCCCACCCTTGATTTGTCCCCATCCAATTACTATTGATTCGCAAATCTAAGCCGGGTTGCCTCCGTATACAGGCCCTAAATGAATTAATAATGAGTGAAGCCGGAATTTGGAAATTGAAAAGTCCAATCAAGTAAACCTCGATGGAGCTTGGCATAGAGATGTCGGGAACAAACATAAATGATGGCACTAGTCATCAAGAGGCCCATCTTTTGCTCCAAGAAGTGGAAAAGTAGTCCCAAAAGAAGGTGGAGTCGTGGACTTGCCAATACCCATGGGCGCGCTGGAAGAAACAAACAAAAGCGAAATTGAACAAGAAACTCAAAAGCATTTTATTAATGAAATGGATCAGCCTTAGTAACACGCAAAATATCAGAATGTTATATTTAAGTCGGCAAAATCAAAGAGCAAAGCAAAAGTGTAAAGACAAGTAAGATGCAATTAATATGAGAAGCCTAGAAATGATGACGATAAAATATTCTAATAGCTCTTAGCACCAACTTCAATATCAATCAGTGAGCTTAGTCTCTCCATCTCTCTTCCACCTTGTAGTTTGGATTGATTGGAACTTTTGAAGACACCATTGCGAGGGCATATTATCTTGGAGAAACCATTAGATAGCTCCCAAGCACAGTAACGGTCAACCTCACAATGAAGAGGATTGTGCAACATTTAAAGAGTTTTATTCAACTCCAACAAATGCACACAATGATGTTGTCTTAGCCAAGTCAATCACGATTTTAACCAAGCCCAAATTTAGGATGTTTGTCTAAATGGTTGCAATTTTTCTAGGCCCAATCCGATAAACCTAGCATTTGATTATTTATTACATATTTCAAAATACAAATACAAACTGAACTTTGGAATTGCACAAATGCTAAGAACTCTATAATTTTCCCATTTATTTCATTTGATTATTTATTACATATTTCAAAATACGAATACAAACTGAACTTTGGAATTGCACAAAATGCTAAGAACTCTACAATTTTCCCATTTATTTTCTTACTTTACAAATGTAACACAAACTTGTAATAGGTTATCTTGGGTCTTATAACCTTCCTATGAGATTTGCCTTTGTTATAACTTCCTCAAACTTGTTCTAGTTTTATCACATGTAGAATTCCCTATGAAAAATTGAACTTATTGGATATGACAGTTGTTAGTACACAAAAATTCGCCTTCAATCCACTAATTGATTACTCCCTTCTTCACCTTCTGCTCCAACCGCTATTTCAACCTAGAACCTACAAACAATGGACACAGGGGGAGGGACCCCCTAATCCACCTTCGATGCCTAATCAAAAGACCAACTGTTGATCGAACGTCGAGGTAAAGGACAAGACTTGCTAGAGAATGATACATATCAAAGAAGGATTCAAGCCAAGGATTCGTTGAAGATGATTCAAGGGCCTAGACCAAGACCTTTCCCAAGGTACCGAGCATTCAAGTTCAAGATGGTTTTCATGGATTGCATATTATCCTTTGATTATGTTCATCAATGGCGTCCAAGGCCACCAAGGAAGAGAATGAAGTCATAAAAGCTCGAAGAGTTAAGAAGCCCGTCAAATTAAAAACAGTGCTCAGTAAATTGGTCATAACTTGGGCTAGAAAATTGATCTCAAGTCCGTTCAATAAGAGTTGGAAAGATAATTAAAAGTTCTACAACTTTGTAGTTTACATCAAATTCAGAATCCAAAAGGAATGTGCCGAAGAATGCAATTTATTGAGAGTTGTTAAAGTCTTACAAGAATGTTATCTTTAGTTTTAATTCTATCAATTTCTAGATATTACTATTATGATAATTTCGGCCATAGGAGTTTGTTAGGGCTGAAATATATCTTGCTTTATTATTATTTATATCTTTTTTAGTTTTAGGATTAGCTTTTTAGTTTTCTTATCTAAATAAGTCAAATATTTATCTATTTGATTTAATTAAGATAAGGGGACTTAGATAGATGTTTTTATATTATTATTTGTTATCTTGGAAAACAAGAAAAGGACCTTTCTACCATTCTAGGGATGATCTTCTTGACTTATTCTCCAAGACAACTCTACCTTGTATTTTCTTTAAATAGCTTTGTTATTCATTCAATAAAAATCAACCTGAATTAGATAAACCCCTATTGGTGTATCTAGTTTATGGGCCATTAAAGCAACCATTGTTCATGCATTCAATCTCTACGATCATCATCACCAATTCGTTTTCTTTCAATTCAGATTTGATTTGTTAATTTGATTAATTAAGTTAGTTCTAGTTTGATTGTTAAAGATCAAACATAGTTCATCAATTGAATTTAGCGTTAAAGCCAATTCAATTGAACTATCTCTTTGGTTATCTTAACTCTTCAAATCAGTTTCATTCCCATTCACATTTCAAGTTTCTTGTTCATCAAGTTATTAAATTTGAAGGCAAATCAGGTTGGAAAGAGAATAACTGGCAAGATCGGGATCTTGTGTGGTTAAATTCTTGGTCACCGAGGAGTAATCCAAGGCGATCACGTATCAATTGGTATCAGTTATACAGGTTAAGCCAAGTTTTGTTCTTTTCCGCTATATCAAGTGGATTAAGATGTATTGGTGTGATCCCTATGATGATATTCCGCCAACTCCAAGGGTACAAAGATCTGCCAAGATTGAGCCTTTTTCTGGAGAGCATGGACCGGATGATTACTTGGCATGGGAGCGAGCTGTTGATTACTACCTTGACTACTATGGTTATGATGAATGGGATATCCTTCCATGGGTGACTAACTACCTTGTTGGTGATGCCCGTTCCTTTTGGTTATGGATATGTCAATCTAGACGTCGTCAAGGCTTGATCTCAATTGCAAATTGGGACCAACTGAAGTTTGTCATGCGGAAGATCTATGTTACAAATGATGAAGAGTTGCATAGACGATATAGAGAAGCTTGTGCTCCTGCTTGCCAAAAGAAAGCTCCAATCCAGCCATTGAGTCGAGAACGAGATCTTCATTGTTTCTTGTGTCAAGGAAGAGGACATCTTGATAATATTTTCCCTAATCGCAAGTGCGAGTCCTTAGACATGTCTGAGGAGTCTTTGCATCAAGAGGAGCATGAAGAGTTGTCCATTCAAGATGAACTTATTGAAGACTTAGTGATTGCTCCTGATTGGTGTGGCGAAGCGATAGTCTTAGAAAAAGTTTATCAAGAAAATCCTACTTTTGATGAAGAGCCATTGCTCATCGACACCGCATCCCAGTCATACAAGTTGTTGCAATACCTAGCTTGGATACTTCCACAGGTCCGTCTTATGCTGATTTGAAATTGTTAATTGATGAATCTCCCATTACATCTACATACAACGTCGAATCGAGGCCAAGTGGGGGAGAATGATACATATCAAAGACGGATTCAAGCCAAGGATTCGTTGAAGATGATTCAAGGGCCTAGACCAAGACCTTTCCCAAGGTGCATTCAAGTTCAAGATGGTTTTCATGGATTGCATATTATCCTTTGATTATGTTCATCAATGGCGTCCAAGGCCACCAAGGAAGAGAATGAAGTCATAAAAGCTCGAAGAGTTAAGAAGCCCGTCAAATTAAAAACAATCCTTAGTAAATTGGTCATAACTTGGGCTAGAAAATTGATCTCAAGTCTGTTCAATATGCGTTGGAAAGATAATTAAAAGTTTTTTTCAACTTCGTAGTTTACATCAAATTCGGAATCCAACAGAAAAGTGCCGAAGAATGCAATTTACTAAGAGTTGTTCAAGTCTTACGGGAATCTTATCTTTAGTTTTAATTCTATCTATTTCTAGATATTACTATTATGATAATTTCGGCCATAGGAGTTTGTTAGGGCTGAAATATATCTTGCTTTCTTATTATTTATATCTTTTTGAGTTTTAGGATTAGCTTTTTAGTTTTCTTATCTAAATAAGTCAAATATTTATCTATTTGATTTAATTAAGATAAGAGGACTTAGATAGATGTTTTTATATTATTATTTGTTATCTTGGAAAACAAGAAAAGGACTTTTCTACCATTCTAGGGATGATCTCCTTGACTTATTCTCCAAGACAGCTCTACCTTGTATTTTCTTTAAATAGCTTTGTTATTCATTCAATAAAAATCAGCCTGAATTAGATAAACCCTATTGGTTTATCTAGTTTATGGGCCATTAGAGCAACCATTGTTCATGCATTCAATCTCTACTATCATCATCACCAATTCGTTTTCTTTCAATTCAGATTTGATTTGTTAATTTGATTAATTAAGTTAGTTCTAGTTTGATTGTTAAAGATCAAGCATAGTTCATCAATTGAATTTAGCGTTAGAGCCAATTCAATTGAACTATCTCTTTGGTTATCTGATGCGACCCCCGTCATGGATGCTAGCCAAGAGGATGACGCATTCACACTTCGCTCGGATGGCCCCATCACTCGTGCCAGGACTCGAGCAATCCAAGCCGCAACACGAACTCTCGTGGTGCGCCCCTCGCCTCGCCGACGCACACAACCTTGTGCGTCCTCGGCGTTGAGGAACCTCAACTCGGTCCAACGGGGACAACTTCCAACCCCTTGCCACCGTCGGACCCGAGCCTTGCACCGTGCCATGGATCGCCATTTGAGGTTCACGAGACCCTTGCACCGCGTCCGCGCCAACGCCCTGCGTCGTGCCATGAACTCGCCAGTGCCGAGTCCCAGCCTTGCCAGCGTCGCGACAGCCTTGTCATGACACTCCCGGCACGGTCACGGACGACCTATCCATTTTTAGTAGTTTTTTGCATAATTTTCATTATAGAACATTGCTATTGATAGTTTTATGCATTTAGAAGCTTAATTATGGGCCTTGCGCCGAACACATTTGGATCGCGCCGTTGGGCCTCTAGCTTGCACGCTAGCCCTAGGTTTTCTCTAGGTTTATGCAGCCGCCTCTCTATATAAGGGAGATTAGGCCTATGTTTTTAATCAGCGCACATTTAGGGTTTAATAAAGTTGAGGATTGCTCCTTATTTTATCCTTGTGCTTGCGCCACCACTCATAATTCTCAAAGATCTCGTGTTCTTGCTTTTGTTCGTACCTCAATCAATCAATCAAGCCTTCCGCTACACCGAAGTCGAGACCTACTACTCAAGCCACCGATCGATCTGAGGCATTCCATACGAGGGACGCATCAACTAGTATCAGAACCAAGGTTTGAGTAAGTCTCGTTCAACCCTTGATCTTCATTCTCACACGCAATTCCACCACTTGAAACCCTAGAATTCATCCTCCACTTCGCAAATCCGCCATCTAGGGTCCCAATTTTTTTTTCTTTTGCTTCGTAATTGTTAAAAAAAAAACATATCAACCGTGACCTTACTCAATCGATCTATTGATTTTGGTGAAGTTGTTGCTTTGTCTTGCTAGTTGCATGAACTTAGGACTTGTTTTGCCGATTTCTCTTGTGCATCTATTGATTGATTGCGTGTTGATTGTCTACTTGCTTGAATCGTTTCTAGAGGAGAAAATCTATATCCGACTTGCTTTGTTAAAAAAAAAAAGAAAAAAAATTGTTCTTCGACTATAATAGGCAAAATAAGGTAACGTAGTCGATTGAATCATAAAAAAAAAACTCGTGAAGATCACAAGCCAAAATAAGGCAAGATCCTTCACTTTTGTTCCTCATTCTCGCAACTTTCATTCAAATACTTGTTTGCTCTTGTGATTTTGGTTTCGAACTTGCCTTTGTCTTGCTTGCTTGCATCGTAATTTTCAGATCCATATCATTGATCGAGTTTGAGTGACCTTTAGCCTTGCCAATCCTTTAACGTGTGGTTTGAACACAAGGGTCGGCTTGACTTAAGCGAACTGTAACTCGTTGTTTTGTTGCTTGTTAACTTCTTACTGCTTCGATGACTGGTGTGACTATAGGTACTATTTCGGACTCGGGACACAGTGGTAACAACAACCCACCCGAGGGCCACAATCCAAACCAGAATCGAGACGCTTGGAACCTCGAAGCCGTGGTGCGGATTGAAGAGCTCGAGCGCCTTGGCCGCGAGCCAAACGCAGTCCAAGCACACCGTGCCGCCGACGCATGGCCTCGCTTCGGAGATCCACGGCGTGCCCGGCGTGTCCGCAGACGACGTTGCTCGTGCCAACGCTAAGGGAAAGAAGCACGCCGAGCCTTCATCGCAGTTCGGCACCATGCAACGCATGGAGTCGATTAAAGAAAGTCACCAACATGATAGGCACGATGGTGGTCCCCGGACCGCAGATCGCTATCAATAGGCGCGAGATTATCAGGACACACAAGTGTACGACATATATTCCGACGAGGAGTACAACTCCGAGGAGTATAGACGCCGACACACAAGTGGGGATCCAAAGAAGAAGAAAAAGAACAAGTCGTCGGCATATGTGTACGAAACCCCAAAGCGGAAGCACGGGGCCAAGTATTACGATGCCGACGCATATCGAGTTGAGGACGACCTCGGGCATCAAAGTGCTCGGAGTCCGTTCTCGGAGTTTGAAAATGACTATGATGAGTTTTCGGATTATTCTAATGAGTCATCTTTTGAGCATCCCAATGTGCAGGATCCGGAAGAACTTGACAACCGGCCTTCGGATTGGATCCCACCGCCACACCTTGCCAAGCATCGCACCGAGTACGATCGATTCTACGGCTCGGGTCGCAACCATGGTGCGCATGGACGGCGCGACAAGGATCGCGATGCGCGGCGTCCTCGAAGGCCTAATGATGGAGATGATCCGGATGACGGGGATGACGATCCGCATTGAGGACCGCCTCGGCAGCGACGCGACAGGCGCGCTTACTCGCCTCGGCGTCCCAGCCCTCGGCGCGATCGCGATCACCGCGATGCACGTGATCCACGCCAACAACACCGAGATGTGAAGGTAAAATTCGAAACCTTTTCAGGTTCTTATGATCCTGATGCGTTTCTCGAGTGGTTACAGGGCACAGAGCACACACTCCGACATTTAGGTTACGAAGACGACGAGAAAGTGGAGGTTGTAACACTTCACTTCGTTGGAGCCGCTAGGACTTGGTGGAACCGATTCGAGTCCGAAAGGATTCGACAAGGCAAACCCCTAATCCGCGAGTGGCATCAACTCGTCTACATCTTCAAGAAGAGATATATTCCGGCTGATTACAAAGACAAGATGCACATTGAAATTATGCGCATCAAGCAAGGGACAATGATGTCGGAGGAGTATTTTGCCAAGCTCGAAGACATGTTCTTCAAAGCGGGGATGAGTGTGTCTCCGTCCGTAATGAAAACAAGGTTCATCTTGGGCTTGAGGCAATCCATTCAAGATAGATTGGAGATCCTTCCAATTAAGGACATCAACAACTTGGTTCACACCGCCATGCAAATCCATAAACAAGGGATGCGAACCAAGTCGGGTTGGTCAAATTCAAGGTACGTTCCTAACTCTAGTCAATCCGGTTTTTCTACTAATCGGTTTGCTACTTCTTTGCCAAGTGCTTCGACAGGTTCCAAACCCAAAACCGAAGCCACGCCTGCCAAGGCGCCAACCACGCCGCGTACCGTCGAGCCAAGTGCCGATCGAGCACGCGACATGGCGTGCTACAAATGCGGAGGACGTGGCCATATGCAACGAAACTGTCCGAATGCCAAGAAATTTTTATTTACAACTCAAGGAGAGCCGTATGACAGCGAGGAGGAAGAAGAAGTTGAGACGCAAGAGATCGGTGCCGCCGAGCTAGAGTGTGATCCATCGGAAGCCCTCGGCGTGGCCAAGCTCGGATTGGTAACTCGGCGCGCCCTGAGCGTCCGAGAGGCACCAAAAACGGATCAACGCGAGCAACTTTTTCACACCCGATGTTTGGTCAACAATGTCTCATTGAGTGTTATTATTGATTCCGGAAGCTGTGTAAATTTCCTTTCAAAGAAGGTTGTTGATCACTTCAAATTGCCGACCACACCACATCCTCAACCATTCAAGCTTCAATGGATATCAAATGATGGAGGAGATTTGGTCGACAAGCAGGTAATCTTCACCTTTTCTATTGGTCAATACTCGGATTCAATTTTATGTGACGTAACGCCAATGGACGCCACACACCTCTTGTTGGGGCGCCCATGGCAATACGATCGTCGCGTACTTCACGACGCGTACTTGAACACTAACATGTTCAATTACCACGGGAAGCGTGTGACCCTCTTACCTATGTCGCCTAGTGAAGCTCTACAAGATGAAGCCAAAAGGCAACGATAAAAAGCTAGTGACAGCGGCACCGGCGCGCCACACACGATGCCCGCGGCGTCCGAGAGCAAAACTGCACCAAAAACAGGTCCCTTGATGATCAAGATGAAAAACGCCGACAGAAGCTGGAGCCGGGCCGACAGTTTGCGTCGAGAGGACTCGGCAACGCACCAAACGCCGCAGATTTTGACAAACGAGGCCTCAAACAGATTTCGGATGATTCCCTCGACGTTCCAAGTTCCAAACAACTCAAAATTGAATTTCCTCCAGATCTGAACAAAAAACGCCCAGGGAAAACCAATTTGAGCAAAGGACAGCCGAACGCACCTCCTAGCGTCGCGCAACACGCCGTCGCTGCACGAAAACTTGGATTCCAGGAGCTACGGGACGCGTTTCATGGCGTTTCCAGGGGCGTTCTTCCTCAAAATCCAGGGGCTACATCTTATCCAAAAATCGCCCCAGAGTCTGATCGGACGAGCACCGACGCCGAGCCACCCTTGTTAGGCACTTGCCAGGAGCGCCTTCTCTTAGCCAGGCGTCGGGACATCGAGAAGTCCATTCAGGGGAGTCTTTCTTGTTTCATTCTTGTTCCCCTTCTTCACTCCCTACTTCTATTTTGTCTATTTTGAAGGAGTTCGAAGATATCATGCCGGATGAGCTTCCGAAGGGCTTGCCGCCGATTCGAGGAATCAAGCATAAGATCGACCTCGTGCCAGGCGCTTCCCTTCCAAATCGAGCCGCCTATAGAACTTCCCCGAAGGAAACCGAGGAGCTCCAACGCCAAGTTCAAGACTTATTGGACAAGGGATTCGTCCGCGAGTCCTTGAGCCCTTGCGCGGTGCCGGTCATCCTCGTGCTGAAGAAAGATGGTTCGTGGCGTATGTGCGTCGACTGCAGAGCCATTAATCAAATCACGGTGAAGTACAGGCATCCAATTCCGAGGCTCGATGATATGCTAGATGAGCTCCACGGCGCCGCCTTGTTTTCCAAGATCGATCTCCAGAGCGGATACCACCAATTTAAAACCAAGCATGGTTTGATCCCTATGATGATATCAGTTATACAGGTTAAGCCAAGTTTTTTTTCTTTTCCGCTATATCAAGTGGAGTAAGATGTATTGGTGTGATCCCTATGATGATATTCCGCCAACTCCAAGGGTACAAACATCTGCCAAGATTGAGCCTTTTTCTGGAGAGCATGGACCGGATAATTACTTGGCATGGAAGCGAGCTGTTGATTACTACCTTGACTACTATGGTTATGATGAATGGGATATCCTTCCAAGGGTGACTAACTACCTTGTTGGTTCTGCCCGTTCCTTTTGGTTATGGATATGTCAATCTAGACGTCGTCAAGGCTTGATCCCAAATGCAAATTGGGACCAACTGAAGTTTGTCATGCGGAAGATCTATGTTACAAATGATGAAGAGTTGCATAGACGATATAGAGAAGCTTGTGCTCCTGCTTGCCAAAAGAAAGCTCCAATCCAGCCATTAAGTCGAGAACGAGATATTCATTGTTTCTTGTGTCAAGGATGAGGACATCTTGATAATATTTTCCCTAATCGCAAGTGCGAGTCTTTAGACATGTCTGAGGAGTCTTTGCATCAAGAGGAGCATGAAGAGTTGTCCATTCAAGATGAACTTATTGAATACTTAGTGATTGCTCCTGATTGGTGTGGCGAAGCGATAGTCTTAGAAAAAGTTTATCAAGAAAATCCTACTTTTGATGAAGAGCCATTGGCCATCGACACCGCATCCTCAGTCATACAAGTTGTTGCAATACCTAGCTTGGATACTTCCACAGGTCCGTCTTATGATGATTTGAAATTGTTTATTGATGAATCTCCCATTACATCTACATACAACGTCGAATCGAGGACGATTCGAGGCCAAGTGGGGGAGAATGATACATATCAAAGAAGGATTCAAGCCAAGGATTCGTTGAACATGATTCAAGGGCCTAGACCAAGACCTTTCCCAAGGTACCGAGCATTCAAGTTCAAGATGGTTTTCATGGATTGCATATTATCCTTTGATTATGTTCATCAATGGCGTCCAAGGCCACCAAGGAAGAGAATGAAGTCATAAAAGTTTGAAGAGTTAAGAAGCCCGTCAAATTAAAAACAATGCTTAGTAAATTGGTCATAACTTGGGTTAGAAAATTGATCTCAAGTCCGTTCAATATGCGTTGGAAAGATAATTAAACGTTTTTTACAACTTTGTAGTTTACATCAAATTCAGAATCCAACAGGAAAGTGCCGAAGAATGCAATTTACTGAGAGCTGTTCAAGTCTTACGGGAATCTTATCTTTAGTTTTAATTCTATCTATTTCTAGATATTACTATTATGATAATTTTGGCCATAGGAGTTTGTTAGGGCTGAAATATATCTTGCTTTATTATTATTTATATCTTTTTGAGTTTTAGGATTAGGTTTTTAGTTTTCTTATCTAAATAAGTCAAATATTTATCTATTTGATTTAATTAAGATCAGGGGACTTAGATAGATGTTTTTATATTATTATTTGTTATCTTGGAAAACAAGAAAAGGACTTTTCTACCATTCTAGGGATGATCTCCTTGACTTATTCTCCAAGACAGCTCTACCTTTTATTTTCTTTAAATAGCTTTGTTATTCATTCAATAAAAATCAGCCTGAATTAGATAAACCCCTATTGGTTTATCTAGTTTATGGGCCATTAAAGCAACCATTGTTCATGCATTCAATCTCTACGATCATCATCACCAATTCGTTTTCTTTCAATTCAGATTTGATTTGTTAATTTGATTAATTAAG
Source organism: Fallopia convolvulus (assembly GCA_964016875.1). NCBI lineage: Eukaryota > Viridiplantae > Streptophyta > Magnoliopsida > Caryophyllales > Polygonaceae > Fallopia > Fallopia convolvulus. The sequence goes on from OZ024720.1 coordinate 40,657,420, forward strand.
TTAGTTCTAGTTTGATTGTTAAAGATCAAACCTAGTTCATCAATTGAATTTAGCGTTAGAGCCAATTCAATTGAACTATCTCTTTGGTTATCTTAACTCTTCAAATCAATTTCATTCCCATTCATATTTCAAGTTTCTTGTTCATCAAGTTATTAACTTTGAAGGCAAATCAGGTTGGAAAGAGAATTACTAGCAAGATCGGGATCCTGTGTGGTTAAATACTTGGTCACCGAGGAGTAATCCGAGGCGATGACGTATCAGAGAACTCAGCCTATATCAAGTTTCTCATCATACACGTGTATTTATAATGGAGGAGAGAGGCTAGGTAATGCAGTGAAGTCAGCCATGTCTCCTACCAACGTCGATGAGTTAATTCGAGTGCCATCTGATGGACCAATTACTAGGAGTCGGGCTAAGAAGATTGCTCAAGGGACGACATCGATCTTAGTTCGATTGGCAACTATTGTTGAAGGGCCCAACAAGACAAGATGGGTCACTTGCATTCGGCATCAACTGAGCCCATATTCAATGGATTAATTCAATTGGGCGAGCTTCATACCTTATTTCCTTATTTAGAAACATGAAATAGCTTGTCTCATTTTAGGGCTGAATTTAGTAAGTGACCGGGTGAGGTGAGTTGTTACATGGGTCAAAGTCAACCCTTTGACTTGACCAATCTAAATGATGGAAAATATCAACTTTTAATTTATTTATTATGGATGAATTTTATTATGTTATTTGTTGGAGAATTTTGACCAATAGGCTTATGTTAGTTGGTTGATAATCTTTATCCTATGTTTATTCTATCTTTAAGATATTTTGAGTTTGTTAGGATATTTTCCTTAAGTAAATAAATCAACTTTGATTTAATTAATTTAAGGGAAATCTAGTTATTTATAGGTAGATATTTTATTATATCTTTGGAAGCAAGACATGGACCAAATTACCCTTTTAGGGCCGGCCTCATGAGATTGCTTGCTCTCCAAAGATCAGCTTTGTATTGCCTTTAAATACTTTGCAATTTCAATTCAATAAAATCAGCTTGAGATGAGATAAACCCTAAGAAAGGTTTATCTCGTCCTTGGGCCCAAAACACACGTGTAAGACTGATTTATGCTTGCAATTTTTGAGATCAACATCTTCACCAATCAAACATCATCAATCTTCTCTCGATCTCTCTCTTTGTGTTCTTCAAATCTGAATTATTGTTTTCATCAATTGGATTGTTCTAATATTGATTTTTAAAGATCAAACTTAGTTAATCATTCGGATTTAGCATTAGAGCCAATCCGATTGAACTATCAAGTTGATTATCTCCCTAATTCAAATCGGTTTCAATTCTCCGTATTACGTTTAGTTTTGTTTCTTGTGCAACAAGCAATTAACTTTGAAAGCATTGTAGGTTTGAAAATCAAGTTACAAGTCAAGATCGGGATCTTGTCTACAATCAAGTTGAGGTTGTAGAAGAGATTTCACCGGCTTATGGAGTACAAAGGCCAGCCAACAACAAAGCCAACCAGAATGTCGGTCAAATTGGCAAATGAGACATTAAAATTAAAATAGAGCCATTCAGCGGAGAGCTCAATCTGGAGAAGTATCTAGAATGGGAGCAAGCTGCAAACTTCATTCTAGGTCACATGGGCTATGAAGAATGGGAGAAAGTTGCTATTGCTGTTATTCACTTTGTTGGAACCGCTAGAAATTGGTGGTTAAGAATGAAGGAAGATAGAGTTCGAAAGGCCTTGCCTCCTATTGAAACTTGGGGCCAGCTGAAGTTTGTCATGAGAAAGAAGTATGTGCCAGAAGAACACACCGTGCACATGAGGCTTAAAGGTGTCACATGCAAACAAGGAACCAAGTCACCAACTGAGTACTTCAATGAGCTTGAAGATTTGAGCTTCAAGGCTGGAATCCATCATTCTCAACGGTCTTTAAGGACCCAATTCATGGCTGGACTGAATCAAGCTATTAAAGACACACTTGAGATTCAACAAATCAAGGATCTCAATGCATTAGTACATTCAGCCCAACTACTCTATGAGCAACATCAAAGGAAGAAGAAAGAAGCTTGGAATGCACCAAAAAGGTATCCATCTATCTCTAGCTCAAATTCCAATTCTTATTCTTCTAATCCTTCTATGCAGCTAAAGGGAGCTTTTAGCTCACCTAAACCATGTACAATGACGCCTAGACGTCCCACAAATGGTCCTCAAGTGCAGCCAAGGACACGAGATATAGTGTGCTACAAGTGTCAAGGAAGAGGCCATTTAGCTAAAGATTGTCCAAATCAAAAGCAAGTGCTCCTTACCACTAATGGTGGTTATGTGAGTGATGAAGAATACCTCCAAATCAAGTGTAGGAGGAGAACATTGGACAAGAAGGGGACGACATAGAGGTTATTGAACCGGATGTCTCAGAACAGCCTTTAACCTTGGTAACCATGCGTACTCTTACTTTACAAGAAACACCTAGGCTAAATCAAAGGGAGAATATTTTTCATACTAGGTGTATTGTAAAGAATCAAGTTTTATGCATGATAATTGATAGTGGTAGCTGTTGTAACATTATTAATGCTAAAGTAGTTGATCACTTACAATTAAAAACTCAACCTAGGGCTACTAGTTATGGTCTCAATGGAATAAATGATTCAGATGGTCCTAATCTTTTTACTCATCAGTGCTTAGTATGTGTTTCCATTGGTAAAACTTGTTGATGATATCATGTGTGATGTGGTAAACATGGAATGCACTCATATCTTGTTAGGAAGGCCATGGTTATTCGATAGGAGAGTTATTTATGATGGCATGCTTAATACCTATTCGTTTAACTATGACGGGAGGAGAGTTCTTCAACCATTGTCGCCCCCAACAAGTTTTACAGGACCAGGTACGGAGAGATCAAGCTAGGGCACTAAGGAGGCCGAAGCCATGGCCAAGGCAGCGGCGCACCGTTTGGCACCCGACACAGCCACAAACAAGAGCGGCGTTTCCCAGCCTCCACCCGGGCGTTCTGGCTCAATCTTTAGGCCAACATCAAGCACAAGTGGAGCTATTGATTGGGACAAAAATGCCGAGAAATTCATCCCCAGTCGTCGAAAGTGTCGAGCATTACTTCTGACAACACAACTGAGACAAAAACGGGGCTATCTCCTAAACCACTCAGGCGTTCTGGCTAAAATTTTGGGAGAAATAAAAAAATTCAGAGAGCTACAATAAATGAAGAAAAATGCCTGCAAAATGAGCCAAAAATCGGCTTAAACGGCAGTGTAGAAAAGCGCTCTCTAATAGCACAGTCTAGTACTTCTTTCCCTACTTCTTTTTGTTTACTCCTTATGAGGAAATAAATACTAATTCTAAATCAAGACATCCCTCATCTTCAAAAGTGTATTTAGGATTTTTTACAAGAATTTGAGGATGTTATGCCTGAAGAGTTACCACAAGGCCTTCCACCAATTAGAGGCATTGAGCATCAAATTGATTTGGTGCCTGAAGCTTCTTTACCAAACCGTGCAACATATAGAGCAAGTCCAGAGGAAACTAATGAGCTTCAAAGACAAGTGCAAGACCTCATGGACAAAGGCTATGTTCGTGAATCACTCAGTCCATGCACGGTTCTGGTGATTTTGGTCCCAAAGAAGGATGGCAATTGGAGAATGTGTGTTGATTGCAAGGCGATCAACCAAATAACATATAAGTACTGCCATCCCATTCCTATATTAGATGATATGCTTGATGAATTGCATGGTGCTAATTTCTTTTTCAATAATTGATTTAAGAAGTGGGTACTATCAAATTAGAATGAGGGAAAGGGATGAGTGGAAAACTGCTTTTAAAACTAAGTATGGCTTATATGAATGGTTAGTAATGCCTTTTGGATTGACTAATGCACCTAGTACTTTCATGAGGCTTATGAACCATGTTTTAAGAAGATACTTAGGAAAATTTGTTGTAATCTACTTTGATGACATTTTAGTTTATAACAAAACTTTGCATGAACATGTAGATCATCTTAGGGCTGTTTTGGACATTTTAAGATTGGAAAAGGTGTATGTTAATTTCAAGAAGTGTTCTTTTTGCTCGGAATCTATTGTTTTTCTTGGTTTTGTTGTGTCTAAAGGTGGATTGAAGGTAGATGAAGACAAAATCAAGGCTATCAAGGAGTGGCCACAGCCAATTACAACCACTATGGTGCGATCTTTCCTCGGCTTGGCTTGCTTCTATAGACGGTTTGTGCGTGATTTCAGCACAAATGCAGCCCCTCTCCATGAGCTTACACAGAAGGTTACATCATTCAAATGGAGAGAGCAACAAGAGAACGCCTTCAACACTTTAAAGGATAGGTTGTGCAATGCACGATGCTCCAGCTTCCTGATTTCTCTAAAGCATTCGAGATTGAGGTGGATGCACCAGGCCATGGCATAGGAGGCGTCCTCTTGCAAGATAAGAAACCCATAGCTTATTTCAGTGAAAAGCTTAGTGGGGTTGAGTTGAATTACCCTACATATGATAAAGAACTTAATGCTTTAATTAGAGTTTTGAAAACTTGGTCTCATTATTTGTGGCCTAAAGAGTTTGTAATTCATTCTGATCATGAGGCCTTGAAGTATTTGAAGGGCCAATCCAGACTCAGCAGGCGACATGCAAGATGGGTTGAATTCATGGAGACCTTTCCTTATGTTGTAAAGCATAAGAAAGGCAAAGGGAATGTGGTAGCTGATGCCCTTTCTCGTGTACACGTTCTCTTGAACCAATGTGATGTGAAAATCCTTGGATTTGTAATGATTAAGGAATTGTATGCTAGTGATCCTCACTTTGCTGAAATTTATAAGAATTGCATGTCTAGGGGAGAACTTGATTCCTACTTTATAGATGATGGTTATTTGTTTAAAGCTGAAAAATTGTGTATACCTTCATCTAGTATTCATAGGCTTTTAACTAAAGAAGTGCATGAATCAAGAGGACATAGAGGGTTAGAGAAAACTTTAGAAGGCTTAAAAGAACACTACTATTGGCCAAAAATGAGTAATTACGTGCTTAGGTTTGTCAAAAGTTGTGTTGTGTGTGCTAAAGCCAAATCTAGATTAAACCCTCATGGCTTGTACAAGCCCTTGCCTATTCCTAGTTCACCTTGGGAGGACATTTCTATGGACTTCATTGTTGGATTGCCTAGAACTAGGAAAGGTAGAGATTCCATATTTGTGGTTGTAGACCGTTTTTCTAAAATGGCTCACTTTATTCCATGTCACACGACTGATGATGTTGTGCATATTTCTGATTTGTTCTTTAGAGAAGTTGTTGGATTGCATGGCATTCCTTGTTCTATAGTTTCAGATCGTGATGCTAAGTTTTTGAGTTATTTTTGGAAAAGTTTATGGTCTAAGTTGAGAACTAAGCTGTTATTTTCTACCTCGTGTCATCCACAAATTGATGGGCAAACTGAAGTTAGTAATAGAACGTTAGGGGTTTTATTAAGAACCTTGCTTAAAGCTAACCTCAAACGTGGGGAAGATGTTTTGCCTTTTGTGGAGTTTGCTTATAACAGGTCAATCCATTCAGCTACTAAAATGACCCCTTTTGAGGTTGTTTATGGGCTGAATCCAAGGATGCCAGTGGATTTGAGGCCTCAACCATACAAGGGAAAAGAGAGCTTTGAAGTTTACAAGAGGGCTGTGTTTGTGAAGAAGCTACATGAGAGAACTAAGATGCACTTGGAGAGGAAATCATGAAGTACAAGGTCCATGCTGACAAAGGGCGAAAACAAGTGATCTTTGAAGAAGGTGATCTTGTTTAGGTGCATCTTAGGAAGAAGAGGTTCCCAAATCAAAGGAAGAACAAGCTATATCACCGTGGAGATGGACCGTTCACAATAATCAAAAGAATCAGCCCTAATGCTTATCAAGTCGACATGCCTGGTGAGTTTAATGTCCATCCGACGTTTAATCTGGCTGATCTTTCTCTTTATGTGCCATATTTTGATTCCGACGTCGAATCAAAGACGATTTGAGCTCAAGTGGAGGAGAATGATGCAGTGAAGCCAACCATGTCTCCTACTGACGTCGATGAGTTGATTCGAGTGCCATCTGATGGACCAATTACTAGGAGTTGGGCTAAGAAGATTGCTCAAGGGACGACAACGATCTTAGTTCAATTGGCAACTATTGTTGAAGGGCCCAACAAGACAAGATGGGTCACTTGCATACGGCATCAACTGAGCCTAGAAACAAAAGATTAATTCAATTGGGAGAGCTTCATACCTTATTTCCTTATTTAGAAACATGAAATAGCTTGTCTTACTTTAGGGCTGAATTTAGTAATTGACCGGGTGAGATGAGTTGTTACATGGGTCAAAGTCAACCCTTTGACTTGACCAATCTAAATTATGGAGAATATCAACTTTTAATTTATTTATTATGGACGATTTTTATTATGTTATTTGTTGGAGAATTTTGACAAATAAGCTTATGTTAGTTGGTTGATAATCTCTCTCCTATGTTTTATTCTATCTTTAAGATATTTTGAGTTTTTAAGGATATTTTCCTTGAGTAAATAAATCAGCTTTGATTTATTTGATTTAAGGGAGATCTAGTTAGTTATAGGTAGATATTTTATTATATCTTTGGAAGCAAGACATGGACCAAATTACCCTTATAGGGCCAGCCTCATGAGATTGCTTGCTCTCCAAGGATCAACTTTGTATTGCCTTTAAATACTTTGTAATTTCGGTTTAATAAAATCAGCTTGAGAGCAGATAAACCCTAAGAAAGGTTTATCTCATCCTTGGGCCAAAAACACACGTGTGAGACTGATTCATGCTTGCAATTTTCGAGATCAACATCTTCACCAATCGAACATCATCAATCTTCTCTCGATCTCTCTCTTTGTGTTCTTCAAATCTGAATTATTGTTTTCATCAATTGGATTGATCTAAGATTAATTTTTAAAGATCAAACTTAGTTAATCATTCGGATTTAGCGTTAGAGCCAATCCGATTGAACTATCAAGTTGATTATCTCCCTAATTCAGATCGGTTTTAATTCTCCATATTACGTTTAGTTTTGTTTCTTGCGAAACAAGCAATTAACTTTGGAAGCATTGTAGATTCGAAAATCAAGTTACAAGGCAAGATCGGGATCATGTGTGGTTAAACACTTAATCAACGAGGAGTAATCTGAGGCGATCACGTATTAGTAGGGGGACCGAAATTCTACCCTCTACGGCTGTCCGAGGTTGCCTTGTCACCCAAGCAAGCGGCATCTTTCTCCCTACTCTGAGCAAAAGTTCTATCTCTTCGTTAAAATAGAAGCTTCCACATAACTGATTAACCACCATATTTAATATTATGTAAAAATACTTAAGGATATTAAAAGCATAATAAATAAAATACCTTTATGGCGATAGATAGAGAAAATAATTGTGGCGATTAATTTACCCTCTCACAACAGTTTAGTGTCGAAATCTATATGATATTTCTTACATCGATCTTTCTTACTAAAATGACCTATTTGTCAACGTTATCACAAATAAAGTGATATGGAACATCAATATGATTGGTCTTTTCATGATACATAATATCCTTGAATAGGTATAGAGCACTCTGACTATCCATATGTAATATAGGCTCATAGTATTTTCCCTTAGAGTTGCAGATTTGAAGATTCTATGTTCTGCTCAAGAACAACGACCGCAGGTCCTAAAACCATGACCGCAAATTCCCAACTGAGAGGCACCAGTTTCAACGTCACGGCCGCGTATTACTCGGATGTGATCGTGGTTTCATACCACCTCGAATGTACCAGAAGTCAAAACAACAACCGTGGTTTACGATCAACGACCACAGATTTGCCAACGCACATGCACGAGGATGTTCCAAGTCTATCTTTATTGATGTATTTATCATATATGTTCTTTTTTGGTTTTTAGTAGTTTTTAAGACCTTTGTTAGTTTGAGTTTTCAAAATTCTATCTTTATGCTCTGTATTCTCTCTTTTCCCTTGTTTTGAGAGAGATTTCTTTGAAGAACTAAAAACCTAAATTTCATTCTAGTTGAAGCCTTTTGATTCAAGTAAGTTGTAAGATTCTTCTTTCAAGTTTATTCCTTTAGTTATTTCAATTTCTCTTGGGCTTAATCTATATTGAATGTGTTGATTTCCTCTTGTTCGGCCAATTTGTTGAGATTAATACACTCTATTGCTAGGATCTAGGTTTTCTCGTAGCAAAACTTAATATTTGTAGCAACTCATTTTTTAGGACTTGTTAGACTAAAACAATTAAGAGGGAGAATTGATTGCACGTTAATTGTTTGCCTCGTTGGAATTCAATTGCATGTATCTTGCATATCCTTGTTCTTTCTGCTAATATCATTATAATTCATATATGATTGTTTCATGTTTATTTTGATATTAAGTATTTTCATTACTTGTTGGCATGTCGATTATGTCTAATCAGGATAGGAATAACTAGAAAGTGAATTGCTTGTTATTAATCAACGATCAACAACCTTGATGATAAAAGTGGATACTTGAGTGGAAATGCTTTTCCCTGATTGATTACAAACTCAACTTTTAATTGCTTTGTTTACTTATTTAATTTACCTAGAAATAGAATTACAATCTAAAATCCCCCCTCCCTTGTTATTGTTCTGAGTTGATAAAAGTACTAACTTGGAAAACAAGTTTCTCTTGGATACGATCCCGACTTACTGAATATACTAGTTATGTAACTAGAGAATTATCTTTGATTAGGCATCAATGATTTTTAGCCTATCACTTTCCTTTGTTGTAGAGGAAAATCATGACATAGATTATGAGCGCCATCTCGGAGTCAAGATCATCCATAAGTTCCTCCTACTATGACAGGACATGTTCATAGAATTGCTTTCTCAATCTTGATAGTATGAGAATGACAAGACTTTTGCTGAGGGGGAACGATGCTCACATGATGATTAAGATCTAGGATATCTAGCTAAGGGGGAACTTTGTTGGGTACTTGGTTCACTTTGACATGCATCCATTTATTATGACTTATTCTCATGTACAATTTTGTGATGTATTTGTCATCCTCAAAAAGGAGGAAGATGTTAGAAAACTATTGTTCTTATAGGTTTTGATGATAATAAACACCATAAGGTTTACCAAGGTATTGAAATGCATAAATGTTCCCTCAATAAAGTTCCTCCATTCTCTAGCACATGCAAAGTCTAGAATGAATGAACCAATGAACATAGAAACTAGAAAATGGAGGAGCTTCAATGAGGTGTTGAAATGAAGAAACACCAAAGGGAACAGTAAGATTCAGAGTTCCACGGATCGGAATAATGAAAGATAAGGTCTTAGTTTTAGGTTGAACAATGTTTGGAGGAATTTTTCATCAACAAAAAGGGAGGCATTGTTGGGAAACCACTAGTACCCTTAGGTTTTATGATGATAAACGCCTAATGATTATATGGTTTGTTCCCTAAGTGTTTCTAGTGATGTAAGCATAGCAGGGAACAATAGAAGATTTCAAACAGAAAAGCAAGAGAACCATGTCAAGGAGCAACGCAAGGAACGACAAATGATCCAAACAGCTTCATATAGAAGTTACACGACTTTCTATTTATGGAAAGTTACCATGATTTGGATAAATGATTTCCATGAAGATTTGACAGCTGGATATGAGTTATTTTATGCATGATAAGATGGTAAATCGTGGGATTTATGCAGTTAAGGCATAATATTTTGAGATTATTCGATTTGGTTAAGAACACGATTGAAGAGAGGTTTTTACTTTTAGTTTTGATTCTAATCCAATTTTATGGAGATCTTCTAAATGGAATATCATCACGATATGGCAAGTTCGTGATTGAGATCATATTTGGAAGAGACTCTATACATAGGATAGGTTGCCTAGGGTTATTAATATGCTTCCAAGAGAAAAAAGAGAAGCATATTTCGAAGAATAAACGATGACATTAAGAAGCTTTTGAATTTTCTTAATAGGCCATCGGTGAAGAGCTTCAACGTGATTACTTGAAGGAATAACAATTAGTGTCTATGAAGGACAATTGGATCCTTAGGAACTTATGAGTTTGAGTTACAAGGGTTGCTTGAGTTATTCATTTGTTTGCTTGTTTTATATTATTTATCACGTTCTAGGGCTGAGAAGACAAGGTAATGTTGTTTAGGATAGGATGCCTAGGAATAGAGAAGTTTGGGTCTTACTTTTTTAGTTTGCGAACTATTCAATAAAACAAGTAGACATTGGAATCCACAAGTAGTTGAGAAGCTCGTGGGCAAAGGTTTTCCTTCATCGACTAAGTTGGTCGTCTGGTTTCCTCTCTAAGTAATTTGTCTCTTATTTCTTTTGTCTAAGGAAGAATTATTGTTCCCTGTTTGAACTAACACACTTCGATCCGACAAGTTATAAAGTCATCCACACTCAATTATAATATCGTGCACATTTAATTATAGGAATACATATCCATTTGTAATATCATACACAATCAAATATAAATTCGTATTTTTTCATATATAATTCGGTTGTGCCCTTTTTTTAAAAAAAATTCAATTTTTTCATTTTAATTAGGCATTGAGGTCCAATAATTTTTCCGCTATCGAATGACTGTGTCGCATTTTCATTTCTCTCTCTAATAATTGTTCTCACGTGATACTTTCTTTTAAAAGAAGTGTCGTTAGAATGAGCCTTTCTTTTGATATATTTATTACATTAATAGCCCATATATGTTCAACCCCATATATTCTATACAAAAGAGTCCTACTAGGCCTGTTACAAATATATTTCAAGTCCCTTTTATGCACAAATTAAGATTTAATCAACAAAAATAAGTAAAACTTATCTTTAAATTTACGGAATATAGAGACACAATAATATGTTAATACAAGTGTTTAGAAAGCATGTCCGACTAAAAAACATGTTAAAAGCATGTAGGGGCAGAATTATTTGGGGGCGGGTGTGGGCTATGCCCTAATCAATGCAATTTAATTTTTTTTTTCTGTATATATGTTCTTCTTGTAAATAGTTTTGAATTGATATTTTATAAGCTTCATTTTAACATTTGAGCTAAAAGTTATGATTGTTTAAAGGTTGAGCATATATAAACCACTTGTAACAAACCATTTACTTAGTCAAAATGCTTTTATCTTTTGTTAAACTTCCTACTTTCACAATGTGATTGAACGTTTTGAACCCGAAAGCTTTGAAAAAATAAGTTATTGTTTGGATGTCTTGAAATCACATAATTTATTATTAGCACGAGGGCTTCAGTTTGGGTTTTAGTTTTTAGTTACGATCCTTTAATATTTATAGATTCAATCCATTTGTATTTTGAAACATTTTTGTTTTCTTAACGTAAATGTATTCTGAAACATAATTGTATAAGTTGTCTCTATAAACTCTTGTTTTCTTAATGTAATTCTATTATGAAATATTTTAGTCCATCCTCAATAAATTGTTTTATTCTTTGTCTAAATTTGTATTTTTATTCCTACATCTTCCTGGAAACGTATTTTATATACTATATTTTTTAAATGAAAAAATATTAGTTATGTTAGAAAATTTTGTTAGCCCGGCAATGAGAAATTTTTGGTTCCGTCCTGAAAGCATGTTTCACACTTAAATCACGATAATAGCCAAACTACTACACAACTTATATGATGTTGCGTGATCGATACCGGGAAAGGCCAAGCAGTTTTGTCCATGTCATGACCAAACAACCTTAGAACACCCATAATGGAGAAAAAACGCTGTCAAATTTAGAGTTCTTACTGTTGTCCTCTCTTAGATCTTTGGGAGTAAAATCAACACCGTTAATGTAGTATGACATCCGGCCTTTTTTTCCGCTAGGGAGAGAGGTTAGGCCATCTCCAACAGTTTCTTCATATTCTTGGAAAATGTGTTTTTAGAGAATTTAACCTAGAAAATTACCCCAATAGCTTTCCTATCAAATTCTTCATTATGGAGTGAAAGGGAAAAATAACCCTTCTTCCCTAAATTTAGATAGTTCTCCATATTTTTGGAGCATCTCATTTATGTCTATATATGTTAAGTAAATTATAATTTATTATGTTAATTTAGAATATTTTTATTTCCTTATAGATAAAATAACAAATATAATTATAATGTATCAAGTTAAGATTCTAAAATATTTTATTTTTTTATAAATAAAATAACAAATAATTTATTATGTTAAGATTTAAGATTTTAGAATAAAAAATAACTTATCATTTAATAGGATAAGACTGTAAAATATTTTTATTTTCGTATTAGTCAAAAATAGTAATTACTTAATTATTGATTAAATATTATAGAAGAGTTCATATTATATAAAATAGATATATTAAATATAGTATTCTCTAAAATAGGGAAGCTCTTGGAGTTGGAGCAATTTTTTTTGGAAAATATAACCGTTATTGTTCTATTTTGGAGAAAAATTTGAAAAATATGTTGGAGATGACCTTAGCCAGATCAGATAATAGTTAGTAAAGAGATTTATATGAATCATTATTAGTTGTCGGAGTGGTGGATGAATAAAGTATCTGAATAATATCTCTGAATTTCAACGGGTTATTGCATATGGTGGTAATGGCCAAATTAGCTGGCTGTGTGCTCATGGGCACCGTATCCATTTCTCTGTTGATACTCTTCCTAGTTTCTCTCTCTGGGTCTTTTGAATTATCAGGATTACAACCGGATTATCTTCCGCTGAGGCCTATTTGCTCAATCCCAATTTCGTTCACCACGCAAATCGCTTATATAACCACCTTCAGCTCATTGTTTGGCAGGTTTGTCTTTCTACTTCTTCTCCTTCATTCGATCGATCTGCGTAACCTCTTCAATTTGAATTTGAACTTGAATTTGAATTTGAATTTGACTTTGAATTTGAGGAGTGAACTAGTGAAAGGCAAAATCCCCCCAAAAAATACCTAACTCAGCAAATTGATTGTCCATGTTGACGGTTTAGAGAGTTATCTGAAGAATATGAAATTAAGACCCCTCCAATGATTCAGCATTTGAACTCGAAGAATGGTTATGCTATGTTGTCCTTAGCTAAAGAAGAGTTCACATTTGCGGCAAACTCAACTCCTTTCACTAGCTGTCATGCTTCTATTATTGTCGAGGTGATTCGATTTCTGATTATCTTGATTCTTGATCAGTATGTTTCTCATTTTCTTTGCTTTAATGTTGAGTGGATTCATAGATTGAAAAGGACCACTTTCTGGTTGCTTATTTTGGGGGCTCAGCTGAGAGTCACCCGGATGTGAAAGTTTGGTTGCAGAGATACAAGGTAATTAATGGAAATTTGGATTGTTATAAAGCTGTTGAGAAGTCCAATTTGAGTGTAGATTAAAATCATCTGGCAGGATGGCAATTGGAGTATGCCTGAGGTGGCTAATGAGGAAGTTGATGTTCCATTGTGGAATCCTGTGCTTTTTAGGGTATCTGATCAATTGCTTCTTTTTTTATAAAATTGGACAAGAGGTCCAAAAGTAAGTCTTATTCTCCCTAATTCTTCTGCTCAAGACTTCTGTGCAAATGTTAAGTCTTCTTGAATAAAGTCATCATCTTATCTTAGTCGTCAAGAAGTATGCCAAAGGATATAATTCCCATCATCTTTTGTAAAGTAATCTGACTTGAGTCAGTTAAACAAGCTTATCTTTTTTATCTATTTATTTCGGGTGTAAAATCCAACCAAGAAACCTTTGCTCTAATTTCTTTTAAACAAAATTGCTTGTATAGTGCTATATGTCCATGGAGGAAATTGGGGAACATGAGCTTCTTTTGTTACTTATCTCATTGATGATTAATATTTGTGAATTTCAGGTGGAGTGGATGTATGAAGCACTCATTTGATGGAGGTTTCACCTGGACAGATAGGGAACAACTTCCTCCTGGTATTCTGGGACCTATCAAGAACAAGGTTCAGTTGTACACTTGTACTCTATGATTCATGATTTGTTCTGGATTCTTTGATTATTATTTCAGGTCTCAATTTGCTTATTATTAGCACGTTTTATTACTTTCTGCCTAGCCAATCTTGCTAGAGAATGGAAAACTGATATGTGGTTCGTCCGTGGAGAGTTGGAACTCTTGGGGAGCTTGGGTTGAGGTTAGAGTAGTTCTAGTTGATGATCTTTTAGTTATAAGATGTCTTGTTGCCTTCATTTGGTTGATTGCTTGATTTACTTCATCGGGTCACTTCTGATTTAGGCAGAACATGGAGTAAATATGGACCGATTTACATTCAGAATGAGACCCTAAGTGTTATACAACCAGTTCCTTACCAAACTACAAATGGAACTCTTTGTCTTCTCATGCGATCCTTTGAAGGTATCGGCAAAGTTTTCATGTCTGAATCCTTTGATGGTGGCGTCACCTGGAGCTTTGCCAAACCCACAGAGCTACCAAACCCAAATTCAGGTAAATAATGTGCAAATTGCTAAAAAGACAACTATTGTGAAACGGAGGGAGTACAAATTTGTCCTCATATTTCTGTCCTTTGACATGAAAAACTAATTTTCACCATTCAGGAATTGATGGGGTTAAGCTGAGAGATGGTCGCCTTGTTCTGGCTTACAACGTACACAAATTCTCGAGAAATACTTAAGGTTGCCATCTCCTCAGATGATGGTGACACATGGAGCGAGGCCTTGACTTTAGAAGACAATGTTGGGATGGAATTCTTGATGTTCGCATTTCTAGTATAGTTTTTAGTAGGTTTTCTTTGTTTATTAAGTTTAGTTTTGTTAAGTTTAGGTTTAGTTTTGAGTGTTTTTAGATAGTTTTGCATATTTTTATGAAAAGAGTGGAAGCTACGCTATTTTGTGTATTTTGTAGGTTTTAGCAAGGAAAAGTGCTATATGGAGCTGAATTTGGAGCGTTACAGTGAAAGACGGAGGAATACAAGATTGAAGAAGTCGAGTTCAAGATTTACGAGAGGAAGTGTGGAAGAAAACCAAGCCCAGGCTCATTAACGAGGTTGTGAGGGCTCGTTAACGAGGCCACGTGAGAGAAGATTCGAAGGTTAACTTTATGACTCACTGATCCTGAGCGTGATTTTATTTCCATATCGGTTGACTATCTTTTTAGAATCTTTTAGGGTTATTAGAATATGTATTTTAGGTCTTATTATCTTCTTAGATTTTGTTTCTATCTTTTAGAGTTTTATTTCTATCTTTTAAGGAAAGTTTATATCTTTTTGCCTTTTTAGTTTTTAGCTTTTTAGTATAAATACCCTTCTATCTAGCATAGAGAAGGGGGAGTCGAATTAGAGAGAGAAGAAGAAGAGGAAGAACCGAGGAGGCGAGTCGATCGGAGTCGAGTTCGAGGGTCGGTGGACGAAAGTTACCGAGTTCGTTGATCGAGGTTTTGGTTCGGTGTTTTGTTCTTTTTCGGTTTTCTTCTTAACTTTTGTAAGACATATTTTTCTATTTAATTTAGTAGTGATTGGTTTTCAATGTTTTCTTATATTGAGTTAATTTATTTAGTAGTTATGATTTGTGAGTAGTCTTCTTTTCTAGGATTGGGGTTAAGCCCGACATAGTTGAGCATGTGTGATAAGTAAGATTGTGTGTTGAATGCCTTTTATATTTTATTGAGATTGTTTGTTGTGCTTATACCGAAACGAAAGTTGAGGTAATTTGAGTGTTTAACTTGATTGAAAGAGAAAGTTAGTAACTTGAAGGTTGATATTGTTTGAATACGAAAGTTTCAAGCTTTAGATCCAAAACAAGCAATTAAGTGAATTAGGATGCGAAAATTGGTTAATTTACTTGATAGTCAACGAAAGTTGATGACTTTATCTGTTTAAAGGCATGATCTTATCTTCTTACGAGTTTATATGCTTGGCTATGTTGTGGTGTCCCTAGTCCTAGATCTTTGTTTTATCTGAATTATTTTAAGTGAATTTTCGTTGTTGAGTTACTTGCCTCGGTACCGAATTTATTTAGGTCGTTATTTGAGTATTTTTGTTTACGGTGGTTCGTTAACGACCCTGACAACGTCGTTAACGAGGCTGCTTGTGAGTGTTTTTGTTTGTTTCTGTTTGCTTTTTAATAGATTGATAAACGAACAACCTTGCTTCCTGTGGAACGATCCTGACTTCGCTGTACTCAACGGGGTTTTGACTATAAATTTATTTGTTGTAAATTAAAACCCTCTCAACAATTCTCATACCCAACAGTTATTGAAGTTGGTGATGGGTCAGTTCATATCACCTACACATACATCAAGACTCAAGTAAAGGTAATAATGCAAAAGGAAACTCACAAGTATTTGATATATGTGATGAAAATACCCAATTTTTATTTTGAAATGAAACCTTTTGTGATTTTTCAAATTTGTGTTGTTTCGCAGCATGTAATCCTTCAGAGCCAGATTATTCAATGATCCCTCCCACAGATTATTCAGTGGTCAATTTGTAGCCTCAATGATTCATCTTGAGTGTCTTCTAGTTTGTGAATAGTTACTTGTTTCATTTGTTTTTTGTATTTATATTATCACAGCTAAGGTTGTATATTTGTATGATTATCTGATTGTTTTCTCATTCTTTGAAGAATTATTGAATGGATCATGTTAATCAATTTCAGTGCATTAATTTTAGTTGAATGGGGACGACATTTTTAATGGTAAAGAGGGGATGATTCCTCTTCACCGATGACCTAAGAACTATTTTTGAATCAGACTCCAACTTGACATTGCGAAAACCCTTCTCTCAGGCCAAATCCTACTCCAACTCGACAATGCGAAAACCCTTTTCCTTGGCCAGCTTCAGTCCATTGAGAATACCCTATAGCTCCGACATGGGCACCGAACAAGAGCTCACATTATGCCTGAATCCTCTAATCCATTGGCCCATGCTATCCTTCTAAACAATAGCACCCCTTGCTACACCACAATCTATGATTGCCCGATCTATATTAACCTTGATCCACCCTTCCCTAGGACAACACGAAGCAATCCCCTCCCTTTTTTGAGAAATAACCAAATTAATTTTAGACTTACCTATAGCAATGTTATATACCTTAGCCCGCTTGATAATGAAGGATACCTTGTCCACTGTCATGACGACCTCCTCTTGAAACAACTTTTTGTTTCTCAACTTCCATATCCACCAGAGCGTAGTAGAGAACATAGAACACTGCTTGTGCCTGTCAAGAAGATTGCTCCTAATCGAGGATGAAAACGGAACTTGTAAAAATAAAGCATCAAATTAGTAACCATAAAATTCTACCAATTCGTTCTCACTCTTTTTCAAGTCTCAAAACAAATGTTCGCTAGTTTTCTGCTTTGACCTACAACATGAGAAAGCTACGTCCATTGCCAAATGACAACATCTTCTCTAGCAATTCGTCAGAATTCCTCCTTTTAACGCAAGCGAAATGAAATATCTCACCCTCTCGGAGATCTCCAACCTCCAAACCCCTTTGGAAGAAGGGTTAATCCACTCCTTGCAATTCCACCGACCCATGAACCAAATTGTACCCTAAAGCAACCAAGTAGTTCTCAAATGGGATAACTCTTTAAATAGAGATTACAAGTAAACATTATTCTCCAAGAAAGTAACATATCTATGGTTTCCTAAATACAAAACCCATATATTAAATATAAGGAAAGTATAATAATATGACTAATACAAAAGATAGGATCTTCTAGATATAATCTCTAACATGCCCCCACAAGCTGGACAGTGGGCCACACAGGCCAAGTTTGGAGATGAGTATGTGAAACTGAGCACGATCCAAGAGTTTTGTCAAGACATCTGCAATCTGATCTCGTGTCGAGACATAAGCGACCCAAAAAGTACCATGTTGAACATGTTCTCAGACAAAATGGAAAGTCAACGCAATGTGTTTCATTCGGGAATGTAAAAAAATATTATCACTGAGTTATTTATCACCAACATTGTCACAATATATAACAGGCTGTTGAGAAATAACAATGCCAAGTTGAGAAAATAGTGAAAGCACCTAGATTAACTAACAACTCGAATCAGCCAGGGACCGATACTCGGCCTCAGTTGAAGACCTAGCAATGGTCTTTTGTTTCCGAGAACTCAATGAAATGGGAGTGCGACCAAAGAACAAGCAATAGCCCGAGGTAGAGATAAAATCATCTTTGTCACCAACCCAATCAGTATCCGAAAAGACATGTAAATTAGGAGGATTTCGAGCATGTAAGAGAATACCATGATCGATCGTCCCTCTTAAATACCGAAGAAGACGCTTGGCTGCACTCCAATGCTCCATCGTGGGATTTTGCATGAATTGAGAAATTTTATTCGAAGAAAAACTAATATTCGGCCTTGTAAGAGAGAAATATTGCAAACTCCCAATGACCATCCTATAATCAGCTAGATTTTCAAGGGGAGAACCAGAATCACACCTAAGTAAGGTGGATGAGCACATTGGCGTAGACATTTAACCGGATTAAGCCATGTGAGTGCGCTGAAGGAGATCCATAATATACTTCCGTTGATTGAGAAAAAGACCCATAGGATGAGAATGTACCTCAACACCATGGAAATATGCAAGTGGCCCGAGATCCTTCAGCGAGAATCGAGCAACAAGGTGATTGATGAGCCAGGTGATCGACGACTCAGAACTACCCGTTAGGATAATATCATCGACATAAACAAGAAGAAAGAGGGTAGTATAACGATCCCGATAGATGAACAATGATGAATCAACCACCGAGTTAACAAAACCGAGGTGAATAAGGAAAGTTCGAAGCTCCTTGTACCACCCACGTGCAGCCTGTTTGAGGCCATAGATAGCCTTTCGAGGCTTGCAAACATGGCAAGGGAACTACTTGTCGATGAATCCAGGTGGTTGCTCCATGAAAACGTCCTCAAAAAGTGAGCCTTGAAGGAAGGCGTTGTTGAGATCAAGTTGACGTATAGATGTTGAGAGAGGGTTTCTTGACAACAAATAAATTTATAATCATGACCCTGTTGAGTATAAGGGAGTCAGTATCGTTCCACGGGAAGCAAGATTGTTTATCTATCAACTACTAAAAATCAAACAAAAGCAAGCAAAACACACACTAGCAGCCTCGTTAACGACGTTCTCAGGGTCGTTAACGAACCACCGTAAACAAAATTCCAAAACTAACGACCTAGACAGGTTCGGTACCGAGCCAACGAACTCATTGACGAATATGATCTGAAGAGAAATCAAATAAAAACAAAGATCTAGGACAAGGGTTACCACAACATAGCCATGCACACAAGCTCGTAAGAAGATAAATATCATGCCTTTAAATAGATAGATGCATCAACTTTCATTGACTTAGCAAGTAAATTAATCTACTTTCATAAATTAACTCACTCAATTGCTTGTTTTGGATCTAAAGCTTGAAACTTTCGTATTCAAACAATATCAACCTTCAAGTTTATAACTTTCTCTTTCCATCAAGTTAACAACTCAAATTACCTCAACTTTCATCTCGGTGTAAGCACAACAAACAATCTCAACAATAGATAAAAGGCATTCAACACATAATCTTACTTACAAAACATACATAACTATGCCGGGTTTCAACCCCGACCCTAGATAAAAAGACTACTCACTAATCATAACTAAGAAAAAAATAACTTCAATCAAAGAAAACATTGAAAACAAAACACTACTCAAATTAATAAATATCGTCTTACAGAGATTCAGAAGAAACCGAAAACACAAAAACACTAGAACAAAACCTCGACTAACGACCTCGGTAACTCTCGTCCACCGAGCTCTCGATCTCGACTCCGATCCGTCTCTCTCTCTCTCTCGACTCTTCTTCCTCTCTCTACTCTATCTATGATCGATCTCCCCCTTTCTTCTAAGCTAGATAGAGGGGTATTTATACTAAAAAAGGCTAGAAACTAAAAAAACTAAAAGATAAAAACTTTCCTAAAAAGATAGAATCTATTCTAAAAGATAAAAATAAGATCTAGAAAGATAACAAGACCTAAATTACATAATATAATAACCCTAAAAATCATTAAAAAGACTATACCGACACAGAAATAAATTCCCGCACAGGATCGGTAAGTCACAGAATCAACCTCTCGAATATTCTATCTCGTGGCCTCGTTAACGAGCCCTCACAACCTCGTTAACGAGCCTGGGTTTGGTTTCTTCAACGCTTCTTCTCCAAAAACTTGAACTTCAATTTCTTCACCTCGTATTCCTCCGTCCTTTATCATAGCTCTTCAGATTCAGCTCCAAATAACACCTTTTCCTTGCTAAAACCTACAAAAAGATACAAAACGAAGTAGCTTCCATACTTTTCACAAAATATACAAAACTATCCAAAAACACACAAAACTAACCCTAAACTTATCAAAACTAAACCTAACAAACTAAGAAAACCTATCAAAAACTATTCTAAAAACACGAACATCAAAATACCCCATACTTAGACTTGCTTGTCCTCAAGCAATTACTCAACAATAATCAAAACCAAACAACATACTCATCAAACTATAGCCATCATCTAAAAAGCAAATTAAAAACATATAGAAGAAAAATAGCAAACAACTATTAACGTCATCACACATACGTGCACCAAAAATAGACACAAGAAAATACAATCCAACCTCACAAGGGTATTGTGTTTCTCTCAACTCTCAAGTGTCTAAGCTTATAAATATATCTCTCAACTCATCTTATATACAAAAACTCATAGAAATTGGAACTTATATCACCAAACTCTCCACCTAAGATTTGTCAAAACAAACAAAAATCATCAAGAGAACTTAGGGGGCTTAATGAAAAACTTCATAGAAGTTTCCATTCGGCCGGGTTGTAATGGGGCTTGGTAATAACAATAAGGTGTGGAAAACATTTTGGCTATGTGGTGCTAATAATATCCGGGAGTCAAAGACTTCTAAAAACTCACACATCTCCAAAACTCTCAAAAAAAATACCAAACTCACTCTCATTATGCATACTTATTTTCATACACCCTTTTCATCCTAGAAAATCTCATAAAACAAAAGAATCTCTGGCTAATCTCATAAATACCATGCACTTCTTACTTCTTCATTTTTAGTCTTTTCTTTTTTTTTCGCTGCCTCGTTAACAAACCACTTCAGGGTCGTTAACGAACTTCCTCGTGTACTCCTCTTTCTTAACAACTTCCTTTCATGCATCTTTCTTATTTCATGCATCTTTTGTACCAAGAGATCTTTCTTTGTTTTTAATTAACTCAAGAGACTTCTAATCTACCCTTCCCAACAATCCTTCAATTTTAAACCAAACATAACATCTCTCTCTTTTCTTTTCAACCCTCAACAAAACAATTTCCTCTCCAAATCTAAGTCCTAATCTCCGGATAGGGTCAAGCTTATATCGGCTAGGGAACAATTTTGTGGAACTAAAAATAAAAGGGTTCAGGCTCAAATTGCCTGTCAAAAGAAGGATAATGTAAAGGTGGATAAGGAATAATAGGGCTCATAAAAATAAGTTCTCCATCATATGATTTTCATAAGTAATGAACTATAAATCTTATATAGGTCTCAAGTAATAGATAACCATCACAATTCCAAGAGATAATCTGCATATAGAGAGTAAATCACACAAGAAAAGAAAAGGGATTCTTTGATGTTCTCCCTATAAGGCCAAAAATTCTCACAAGGCAAATTTTTGTTGGATTGCATCACTTATGCTAAAAAGGTATATGTGCTCAATTTCATCAAATGCTATTTCTTCCTGAAAACAACTTCATAATAAAGAATGCGGCTATATTCTCAAAGATATGATTGCAAGGAATTATATGATCATGTTAGCAACTACTATCATAGGACATAAGAAAGGGATATCTATCAATTCTAAAACTCTTTTTTTTTGGAATAAAAACTACTTAAACACATAAACAAGAAACAAAACTTTCTACTTTCTCCCACCCCATACTTAAAATTACAGTGTCCCCACTGTAAGAAAAATAAGAAGAAGGAAAGAAATAGAAAAGAAAGACACAAGAAAACAAGAAAAGAGAAAACAAAAACTTACAAAGTTTCAGAAGTGGAAAACAAGGAAAACGTCTTCAAGCTGAATCAGCGGTTAGGTGGAGGAAAATATTGCTCAGAGTTCCCCATGAAGTCGTACATCGTCCTCCAGCGCTCAGCATCCTCTGTCTCTCTCTGGCGATGCCTCTCATCCTCAAATGTCATCTGAGCTGAATAGACAGTCTCCCATCTATCCATCCTCCTATGAATGTGGTCCTGCTGGAGGTGAAGTTTTTGCATCCGTGCAGAAAGATCCTCGGCCCATGGTGGCGGAATGCTCGATCCAGTGTACTCAGGCTGAGGAGGTGGTGGGTAGTGAGGCTGAAAGTGATCATGGTGAAGCACCGGGTTATATGGCACGAGTCCATAAGAGTGGAGGTCGGTAGGAGCTTGCGAAGGATCGGTAGCTGCCCTCGGCGGGTCGTTAACGACCCTGGGTACCTCGTTAGGAGCATATGTGGAAGTCTGGAAATGATCGTTAACGAGCATGGTGGGCTCGTCAACGAGGACGTTGGTGCCTAGAACTTCTGTGTCGAGGTCTTCTTCCTTGAGATTGAGCTCCTTTGTGCCGCCTTCTGTGTCGGCCTCCTCGGTGTCTTCTCCAACTAACTCGGTATCCTCATCTTCATCTTCATCTTCATCTTCATCCATCGCATCTTCCTCTCTTCAAACCGGGACACACACGGCCGAAGCGATAACTCATCCTCCGACTTGGGCTCTAACGGGAAAGCATGCCCCGTCCACGCCTCGTACCAATTTGGTACGTAAAGTAGCTCTAGCTTGTCGAGGGTGGGTACCACAATACGGTCTTGAACTTTGGTCTTGAACCCTCCCTCGGCTTGAATGAAAATACTGGAACTATACCAATAGTTCTTGTTGAGCAACTAAGCATGAGTCGGCGTTTAGCGAGTGAGGTCGACTCCAAGGTTTGTAGCCAAAAGACTAACCAAGTTACCACACCATACTTCCTTGGACTTGGTTGATTTCTCTATGTAGTAGAGCCATTCATACCCCAAATTCAAAGGGCCGGGCTCCTCGAAAAGGATAGTGCGGAAACAAGCAACTTCCGTCCTTGTTGGGCTGTTCAACTCTCTCTTCGGCTAGAATATAGCGGCTAGGACTCGGAGAATGATCCTGAAAATGGGGTTGATGATGCTTGCCCCGGATAATGCCACGGTGGAGGACTAGACCTCCCCGGTGATGTAGCTCCAAGTCCGTGACACCTTGTAGTCTTTCAAATTGTACGCTCTAGAAGGGTTTGGGAGCTCCAAGATTGCATTAAACTCCGCCATGGTGAACTACGGCTCACATTACCGAGCCGAAACCAGATACGTCCTGCTGAAGCCTTCGACGGAAAACTAGTCTCTAGAGTGGCCAGAAACTCGGATGTGAGGGCCGAAAAGTGTGGTAGATTTTCCTTCTTCAGCAAATGGGATGCACCGAGAATAACGAAGGCCTCTTTGACATCCGTGTAAATCCCCGTGTGTATGGCACTTGACTTCGAGAACCACCGATTGTTGTGGTCCTTGTCTAGAATGGCACGATATCGATTCACTTGGCCTTGGGTGCTCAAGATCACATTGTCCATGCGAGGTGGATATGGGGACCTCTGATTCCTCCTCTTCTTCTGGGCTCGGGTAGCGGGTCTGCTTGAACATTCCATGAGATCTACAAAACAATCATGAATTTTCCAAGATAAGATCCACTCAAAATAGATAGGAAGGAGACTCCATACTTGGTATCAAAATAACCTCGGAATTATTCGTCAACTACCCAATTGGGTCGTTAAGGAATCTGGACTGGTTTATACACTTTGAAGCTGCGCAGGGTCGTTAACGAGCCTGGGTGGGTCGTTAACGAGCTGCCGAGAACCAGTACTCAGGATCCGAATGTTATGAACTCAAAACTTAAGCCATAGATCAAGCATGCATCCTCAATATCTTTCACTAGACTCACAATCGGGTTTATATACCCCATACTTGCTCGATTTCCCATCCCGAACATGCTAAAATTACCCAAAATTGACATGGCAAAGATTGAACTTAAGACTAGAACAAGAACAATTCATGCTTTTCTAATCAACTTTTTACAATGGAGAATCTAACATGACTAATCTTCCCTAGAATAAGAACAATTAAGCACAACCAAAATTCATGGGCAAAATCCAAACATGCAAGTCGACCCTCGCTATAAACACAATCCCAATATGAAATTTCTACCCTAAAAACCATGAATCTTGTAAGTAAGAGTTAGGGTTTAGAAATCATACCGGAAAATCGAGAAATTGAAGAACAAAGGATTGGATTGGGATGGTTAACGAGCGTGGATCTCGTCGGTGAGAATCCGGGGTTCCGAGCTTCGATAACGATGGTGTCTTCGACGGTCGGTGGAGTGGGAGATTCCGATCGATGGTGGGGGAATTCCGAAATTCTTGGTAGGACTTTTGAGGGGTTTGGAGTTTTACGATTGAGGATTTGAGAGTGAAAATTTTTAGGAGGGTAAAAAGGGTTATATAGGAGAGGGTAAGGATAGGAAAAGATAGAGGGGGCGGCAGATTGGGGGTAGGTAGAGGATAGATTAGGGTAAAAAAAACTTACCTGCCCATTTTGCTGAATCGGGTCGTTAACGACCCTGGGTGGGTAGTTAACGAGCCACCGTAGCCTCTTTGAGTGATTTGCGAATCCTTCTCCTGCATCTCGTTAGCTCAAAACTTATCCTAATTTCTATCCTAAAAACTACTAAAAAGAACTCAAAAGAAAGCTAAGAAAAACAATCTAAAAAGAAGAAAATCTAGTCTATACTAAGAGCGGGTTGCCTCCCGTAAGCGCTATGTTTAACGTCGTCAGCCCGACGTACTTCTCTTGCTCAAGGTGGCTCTTTTGTAGCTATGTCAGGGTCTCGAGGTACCCCATACTTAGCTTTGCAGGCGTTGTTTGCTTGAGTCACTAAGCTAGGTCCCTTGTCTTCTATGAGTATGCCCGTATTCCTACATATGGGTTAGTGAAATCCGGAAACCAAGGCGGTTTGGACTCCTCAATAGCATATGTCGTGGGGCATGGTGTAGGAATAAGGTAAGAAGAAGAGTACTCACCTTGATTATGTCCTTGTATGTGAGACTTGCTAGTGGGCCGAGGAAGCTCAACAGGGTCTTTTGTGAGAATATCGTCCTCTTTCGAAGTTGGTGAAAGTTCGGTAGTATTAGCTATGTTGAGTTATGGTTGGGGCAACTCGATTTGTGTGACCGCGGTTGGGTCATTTGCGTTTTGGTCCAAGCTGAATTCCACACGTTCTTCTTAGATCTCAAAAGTAAGAAGTCCTTTCCGCACATCGACCTTGGCACTTGTTGTAGCTAGGAATGGTCTGCCTAGGATAACGGGGACATGAGGATCCGCAGGCATGTCGAGGACAATGAAATCATTTGGTATGAAGAATTTTCCGACTTGAATAGGATAATCGTCCACGACTCATGTGGCCTTCACACATGATCCATATGCCATGTAGAGGTTCATATCTACCGGATCTATTGGTCCCATATTGGCTTTGGACCATATTGAGAGAGGGAGTAAACTAGCACTGGCTCCCAAATCACATAAAGCTTTGAATTTGTGGTCGCCTATGCCAATCGTGATGGCAAATCTCCCTGGATCTCCAAGCTTTTCTGGTAAAGCGATAGATCGGACTTCATCCTGCAATTCTGTGATGGATCTTTTCTTGTTAAGAATATCTTTCAAAAATTTTGTGTAAGCCGACATTTCGCTTAGGGCCTCAGCGAATGGGATGGAAATATTAATGCCCTGAAGAATCTTCACGAAACGCTTGAACTTACTCTCAGTAGAGTCCATAGATTTCTTAATGGGAAATGGAAGAGATTTCACCATTCTCGGAACCAAATTAGGTTCGAGAGGTGATGCTACTGGATCGACACTAGGGTCGTCAGATACGCCCGACGGGTCGTTACCGACCTTGCTGGGGTCGTTAACTACCTTGGAATGGGGAGGAAGGCTCGGATTAGAAGACTTACCTGAATTAGGGTCGTTAAATACCCTCGGAGCCTCGTCACCGTGTTGTCCCAGTTCGGTAATAACCCTCGCTGGCTCGTTACCGAGCAGAACCGTGACGTCCTCTTCAGCATTGTCCTTAGCTTGGACACGTTCCGGTAATGTCTTTCCGCTCCTAAGGTGCACCGCTGCTATTTTTTCCCTAGGGTTCTCCTCGGGGCGGCCCGGGAGTTGCCCTTGTGGTCTCGGAATCTGTGCAGCAAGGTTCCCTAGTTGCGAATCAACATTCTTCTTCCATATATCGAACTCTCCCCATCTTTTATTTTGTTGGTTCAGGTTGGCTTGAACTTCGTAACCTTGTTAGTCACTCCGTTAAGGCCTTCTTGTAACCCTTGAACCCATGATGGTGGCTCCTGATGGCCTGGAGGTCGATAAGGCGCAAGTCGTCTATCCGCGGAGGCACTGCATAGTTTGGATTTGGATTTTGATTGCCACATGCCTGATAATTGTTTGGCCTGTCAAAATAGCTAGGCTGGTTCCTGTATGGGCCTCTCATATAATTCATCTCAGCAATTGTCTCAGCGGTTCTTACCTGCTCTATGTTAGTGCAAGCAGAAGTACTATAGGCAGAAGACGCCCTATTACTCCTGCCCTCCATCGCTCGAACGAATCAAAGAATTTCTCAGTTCGCCGCAGAATTCCACACTCTTGACAAGATTGAGAGGATTTCCGAAAACTTACCTGCTTTTTCAAACGGTTGACCTCATCTTGTAGAAATTGAGTTTTAACATCCGGGTCAACTTCTTCTCGGTTAGGCATGTAGAGACGTTTTTGGGGCTGTGGAGTTTGCTGGGTTCCATACATGGCATCATAGTTGGACAGCTTATCCAGCAATTCCCATGCAGCCGTAGGGTCCATCTCTATAAAACCGCACACAGTATGCGTGTTGATGCGGTTCTTGGTCTCTGAAGTGATACCCAGGAAAAAGATTTTTTGCAGAACATATAAAGGTTTCCCATGAGTGGGGCACTGTCTAAGCATCTCTTTAAATCTTTCCCATGTTTCAACAAAAGGCTCATTAGGCAGCTGGTGATAGGAGGTGATGCATTTTCTCAACTCCGTTGTCTTGGCAGGCGGGAAGAATTTTGTAAGAAATTGATCATACAAGTTCTTCCAAATCCTGATAGACTTAGGAGGTAAGCTCTCCATCTAGCTCAGGGCCTTTCCAGCAAGAGACCACCTGAAAGCTTTTAACAGAACATATTCAAGTGAGACACCTTCAACAGCTATGGTATCACATAAATCAAGAAAATTTCTAATATGTTCCATAGGGCACTCAGAAGGTTTCCCTTCAAATTGAGCCCATTTGATCAAGGATATGAATTGAGATTTAATCTCAAAAGTCTTCTCTATCTCCGGATGCACAATTGGAGATTCTGGCACCCTCAGTTCTGGATGCATATACTGTTTGGCATTCCTCGGATAGGAATTCAACTCTTCCTGTAGACGAGCATTGTTAGTTCGTTGCCGATCAGCTTCGGCAGCAGCGTTGTCCTTATCGGTTTTCAAAGCCTCCATCTGAGTCCGGAGGACTTCCAACTAACGAGCCATCTCTTCAGGTGTGGCCATGACTCGGTTCTCTCGGCGTCTACGGTGTAGGGAACATTCAGGTTCTGAATAATAACCAGCGTTGTCAAATTCAAGCCTCCGACGTCCTACCGACATGCGCTGAGAAAACAGACAAAGAAAACAAAAATTAAAAACAAAAACGGGGTCGGGCTATTCCTAGACCCACTGATAAACAAACAAACACGTTGCTTCCCCGACAACGGCGCCAATTTGTTGAGAGAGGGTTTCTTGACAACAAATAAATTTATAATCAAGACCCCACTGAGTATAGGGGAGTCAGGATCGTTCCACGGGAAGCAAGGTTGTTTATCTTTCAACTACTAAAAATCAAAAAAAAGCAAGCAAAACACACACTAGCAGCCTCGTTAACGACGTTGTCAGGGTCGTTAACGAACCACCGTAAACAAAATTCCAAAACTAACGACCTAGACAGGTTCTGTACCGAGCCAACGAACTCAGTAACGAATATAATCTTAAGAGAAATAAAATAAAAACAAAGATCTAGGACAAGGGTTACCACAACATAGTCATGCACACAAGCTCGTAAGAAGATAAATATCATGCCTTTAAATAGATAGATGCATCAACTTTCATTGACTTAGCAAGTAAATTAATCTACTTTCATAAACTAACTCACTCAATTGCTTGTTTTGGATCTAAAGCTTGAAACTTTCGTATTCAAACAATATCAACCTTCAAGTTTATAACTTTCTCTTTCAATCAAGTTAACAACTCAAATTAACTCAACTTTCATCTCGGTGTAAGCACAACAAACAATCTCAACAATAGATAAAAGGCATTCAACACATAATCTTACTTACCAAACATACATAACTATGCTGGGTTTCAACCCCGACCCTAGATAAAAAGACTACTCACTAATCATAACTAAGAAACAAATAACTTCAATCAAGGGAAACATTGAAAACAAAACACTACTCAAATTAATAAATATCGTCTTACAGAGATTCAGAAGAAACCGAAAACACAAAAACACTAGAACAAAACCTCGACTAACGACCTCGGTACCTCTCGTCCACCGAGCTCTCGATCTTGACTCCGATCCGTCTCTCTCTCTCGGCTCTTCTTCCTCTCTCTACTCTATCTATGATCGATCCCCCCCTTTTTCTAAGCTAGATAGAGGGGTATTTATACTAAAAAGGATAGAAACTAAAAAAACTAAAAGATAAAAACATTCCTAAAAAGATAGAATCTATTCTAAAAGATAAAAATAAGATCTAGAAAGATAATAAAACCTAAAATACATAATATAATAACCCTAAAAATCATTAAAAAGACTCTACCGACACGAAAATAAATTCCCGCACAGGATCGGTAAGTTACACAATCAACCTCTCGAATATTCTATCTCGTGGCCTCGTTAACGAGCCCTCACAACCTCGTTAAGAAGCCTGGGTTTGGTTTCTTCAACACTTCTTCTCCAAAAACTTGAACTTCAATTTCTTCACCTCGTATTCCTCCCTTCTTTATCATAGCTCTTCAAATTCAGCTCCAAATAACACCTTTTCCTTGCTAAAACCTACAAAAAGATACAAAACGGAGTAGCTTCCATACTTTTCACAAAATATGCAAAACTATCCAAAAACACAAAAAACTAACCCTAAACTTATCAAAACTAAACCTAACAAACTAAGAAAACCTATCAAAAACTATACTAAAAACACAAATATCAACAGACCAACCAGAACTAACCGCAAATGCCAGAACTGTTCGAAACTTTACTGTAACATCCCCGACCAAAGTGCATACGTCATTATACATTCATATAATATTAAGAGCATAGGCATAGCATATTGGCATGATATGTAGTGAGTTTTTAAAGGTAATGTTTATTTTCTAACTAGTTTTATTATATTTTAAAAAGTTTTTAAGTAAAAATTAATTAATAATTATTTCAGGGTAAAGTTTATAGTAAACGAAATTTCAGGGTGAAAATTGTAATTTTGTAAAATATAAACCGACTCCAACATATATATATATATATATATATATATATATATATATATATATTCAATGATTGCTTTGTTCTTGCTATACAAAACATATAGAGAAGGAAAAATAGAGAGGAAAAAGAGAGAAGAAAAAAAGGGGAAAATTTAAGGTTTTGTTGTTTTTGTTGTGGATCTGGTACAAGATCTCTTCTATCAGGTTTTAATCTCAAAGTACAAGCTTGATTTGGTAAGTTTTTAATTAGTTAATTGTTTATCTGGATTCCACTGATTTTTCCAGATCTAGATCTACAGTTGATTTTGATTTGAAAATCAATCAATTTATAGTTCTTAGAGGCTGTTTTCGATATCGGATTTATATTCGATAAAAGATTTCATAGTATTTTTAGGGTTTCGTTTTGTAAGGATATTAAGGAACCCTTTGATCAAGTTTTACAGAAAGGTTTGAACTAGAAAAATGTTCTTCTATATATATAGTTTATTGTTGTCAAGTTTGAAAGAATTTGGAATTATGCACAGAAAGTTATAATGCATTCCGGCATTTCTTTGCATTTGGGGTTAAAGTTTGTAAGAGTAAATAGATTGTTTTTGCATTGGGTTATATATAGGTGCACAAATCATAGATCGTGGTCAAAGAGAAAGGGAAGAGATATAGTATAGACTGGAGATTCAACCCTACGTGCTATATGGATATATGTGGTATATGATATATGCGCTATATGAATATATGTGAGTATAGACCGGAGATTCAACCCTATGTGCTATATGTGAAATATGAATATATGGATATATGCGCTATATGTGGTATATGAGGTATATGGATATATGTGCTATATGAGCTATATGGATATATGTGTTATATGGATTATATGGATAGATGTGATAGCTCTGAAATTTCCAGAGTTGTTTGCACGAAAGGTATGTTAGCAGATGGCATATGATATATGGTTACATGATGCACTTGATTGCATAGCATATTGCAACGAGATTAAAAGGACCTGTGATTGTCTTGCCCTGAACTGTAATTCAAGAAATCTTGGGATTTCTTTGTTAAAGCGACCTATGGGTCATACAGGATCTAGGATCATACAGGACCTACGGGTCAATAATTAGGAGATCTTCGGATTTCTTTGCTAAAGGGACCATAAGAGTCCATATACAGTAAACCCGGGGCAAATTCAGGCTTGAACAGTTCACAGATTAATGAATCGGATACATCAGCATTTGCATTTGTATAGTAAATTCTTCTATGATATACAAAATATGCATGTATATGTACATGGATTAAATGTTTGACTCTTTGTGAAATAATTGATGATGGTTTATATTCACTGAGTATGCGACTCACGTAAATCGCAAAACAATTTTTCAGGTTCAGCTAGAACTTATTGGTGTGTGTCTCTTTTAGAGATCACATTCATACAGGTCGGACGGCTGAAAATCAATGCAACCTTCTCCTCCTCATTTTGCATAATAGGCATATGGGTTGTAATAGAAGTTAGAGTAATAGATGTTTTAGTATGAGTAGTAACGGTATAGAACTGTGTGTGTGCAACCTTTTATGGTTGTTATTTCCGCTTTGTGCTTACATGGATAGTTAATATATGTCTCTTATCTATGTATATAAGAGGTAAGTTTTATTAAGTATAGATGTGTGTGTGCAACCTTATATGGTTGTTACTTTCTGGGATGTGTTGATGTGAAAATAGTTGTTATATGTGAATTATCTCTTTATATAAGGGATAAATTATTACAGAGTATACGTCATAGGGTATAGGGGTGTCCCACCTAGTTTTTGGTATCAAAACAGGGATATGATTCTTTAAGGGCATGCATTCATAAGCATATGTAATTGAAATTAGAATTGCATTCATGAACATGATGCATAAAGGAGAGAAGGTTCAGCCGTGCCACATCAATTTATAAGAGCATCTCATACAGCACTACATGAACATACATTTCATACACATGAACTATTAGAAGAGGAAATACAGAGGCAATGGTAAAGGTAAATACATTATTTTGAGAATGTGTAATACGAGTGGATACAGTAGAGTTACCGGTTGATCTGATTTTGCTATTAATATATGAGTTTGATGTTATGTTGGATATGATTGGTTGTCAAGACACCATCCTAAAGTGGATTGTTGTACCAAGGAAGTAGTGATAGACTCGCTTGAGAAATCTAGCATGATTTTCTATGATAATAGACAAATGGTACTTATTTGCTTGATATCTACAATAGCGGCTTTTCGTATGATCAGAGAGGGATGTGAGACATATCTGGCTATGTTATAGACCGTACAGTTGAATGTGATGAGGTTGGAGATATCCCATTTGTTAAAGATTTTTCTTGATGTGTTTCCAAAGGATCTTCCAAGATTGTCACCTGAGAGAGATAGAGTTTACTATGAAATTAATGTTAGGTACTGCACCAATTTCTATTCCTCCATATTGGATGACTCTTCTAGACACTACCACAATTAAGGCCTTTTGAAACAGTTGAATGAAACGATTTTAATATAATGAAACGGGTTAATGAAACGGCCAGGCCTAATGAAACATTTTAAGAAACGGTCAAGCTTAATGAAACATTTTATGAGACGGTTCATGCTCAAATGAAACGCCCCTTATTATTAAAACGGTTTATTCTAAATATTGAAACGGCTCAAAAAAAAAGGAGGCGCGAATGTTCCCCGCCTCAACCAGCTACAAATTTCACCCATGGCGCCTTAAACTGTCAAATCCCTAAAATTTTCCAATCCCTTCTCTACTCGAACACAAGTCGGTCTTCTCCTCTCCCTTCTCCATTTTCACGCAAGTCCAACCTTTTCATCTCTAATCTTTGGCTCGTGTTGGTAAGGTGAGAGGCCAAACACCGATGAAATCCCTAAAATTTCCCCATCCCTTCTCCAATTTCCTGAACTCAAGTCAATCTTCTCCTCTATCTTCTCCATTTTCATGCAAGTTCTCCCTTCTCACCTCCAATCTCTAGCTCGTGCTAGTAAGGTGAGAGGCCAAACACCAAAGGTGGCCTAGCAGGACAAGAAGGACGCACCCACAAGCGCATTTGTCTGTTTCGTCATCGCCGGTATGAAACCCTAGCCTACCTATTCGATTCACGCACTTGTCCTTTCAATTTTCAAACATATGGTGAAATTGAATTTGAAATTGGATTTGTTTAAGATTTCAGTTGTTGGATTCGGAAAGAATAGGGGCCCCAACTCATCAGAGAAGTAAGACCCGAGCTTTCAAATGTTCGATGCTTGTTTTTTATTCCTACAAATGTTGGATGCTTCTCATTTTATTTGAATACGTAAAAGTTCAAATACAAATCAAACCCCCAACCATATCATTGGTTATGCGAATTTTAAAAATAATTACTTGATTTTCTGTATTGAGGTCCATAGAGGAACCCTTTTCAATATCATCTGTTGAGGACTGAACATTAAAAGAGCAGTTGATAGACCTTCTTTCTATTGTTGGTAATGCTGAATTATGCATTTAGTGGATGTCAATTACAAGACGACTTAAGCTTGACTAAGAACTAGGCTCTAGTGGTCTACTGTATTGTTCATTTGCATTGATGTTGACACTCATAGGCATCCTGAGATTGCAATTAGAGCTTTTTTTATTGGAAATATCCCACCTTCAATCTGTCATTTTACCAAATAATGAGGAACCCATAGCACAAGTTTAGATTACAAAAGTTTTAAAAGCAATCCAGGACAAATAGCCAAGTCAAAACTAATTCAATCCCTTTGAGCCATAGGCACAAAGGATATATTTTCCTCAAATGCACACTTAATCTTATCATAAATGGTCTTTGTCTAGTGCATATGATTCCCCAACTCATCATTTTACCTAGGGGTGAGCAAAAAACACCCGATCCGTTGATCCGATCCGCGATCCGGCCTATCCGATCCGAAAAAATCCGGGTCCGAATGGATCACAAATTTTTTTATCCGTATCCGATCCGATCCGATTCAGGGTTTGTTTCCGGATATTCGGACCGGATACGGATCGGGGTTTTCAAGCAAACGGATATCCAGTATATCGGATATTATATATATTTTTTAGAAAATACACATTATACTAAGTAGAATAGATGTTTAAATGAGTATTTTGTAAAATTTTATCTTATCAAGTGTTCAATTCTCCTCAACCATGTAAACTTTTAATTAAAATTTAAACGGATCGACGGATATCCGGTTCCGATATCCGTCAATCATTCATATTAATTGGGCCTAAATCAAAAATAGTAATAATATTTTTTCAAAACAGATAGTTTGTATATCCGCTACCGGATATCTGTTCCAAACGGATATTTCTTACCGGATATCCGACAATTAACGGATCAGATACGGATCGAGGTTTTAAGGAAAAAAATTACCGGATATCCGGTATACCGGATCGGATCGGATCGGATAATCCGTTTGCTCAGCCCTAATTTTACCTTTTTACAAGGACAGGAATTGGGTTACCCATTTTTTGAATTCACTGTAATGACTTATGTAATTTTGTTGGTTATTTAATTAGCTTCTTTGTATTATTAGTTCTAACTTAATTAAATGGCTATGGAATAGGATGAAATGCCAACATACTTATTATTAGATAATGTAGACATGTAGGATTGCATTACAAATTTGGTTCCTATTCCATGGTTGTAGTGATTCCCTTATTATTAAATGATGTAACCATGTAAGATTCCTTGTGCTTGAACTAGAATCTTTTGACAGAAAAAAGTTCAGCTTCTTTATCTATGCATTTATACTGAATCAATTAGTAGTTTTAATGCCATGACATTCATTTTCTTCTGTCCAGAAACAGCTAAAATCTTCTCTTGAAACAACTTGGTCCTTTTGGATTTGTTTGACACGACTTATTTTACTATCCAGTGTCAATTGTTTCACCCTTGGGATATCTGAAGGAATACAAAAATAAAACTTCATTGCACTACATTTTGATAGTAAGGTAAAACAAAATTTTCTGCCATCTACTAGTCTTCTTATTTGTCTACATGAGTTCATTTTTATATATTTTGCTTTAGATATTTCTAAGATATGCTTATTATCATCTTGAACTTGTTATGATGAGGTAAAACTTGTGTTGTTAGTAAGTAAATGTCTTTCTATCTGTCATTTATTGTGTATAACACTTGAATTTACCCAAATCGAATAGGCTAAATTGAAAATATCGTCGTCTTGGAATTTGGTATATAAATGATCAAAACTTAATTACCTAGTTTGTATCCTAAATTGAATTCAATAGATAGTTTGAGCTCATAATGGAGCACTCTTGGTTTCACAGGGCTACTGCTATACTACCTAACTTCAACTTGGGTGTATGCTTTGTTGGCCGGTTGGAGCTCCAAAATTATGTTTTGATGGAGATTGATTAATCTCAAAATTCTCATTATTAAAGAAAATTCTTATGTTATCTACACAAAAAACAAGAATTTCAATAATCTAAAGATATCGAAGGGAAGTCTTTTGGTTTTGCTCCAACAGAGCACAAGTGGTAATGCTTCCAAGGTTAGTGGAGTTGGTTTATGGAATTATTAGCAATTCACTTAAAAAAAACCTACAAGTGTTGTTTTTTTCATCTATGAAAACACTAGGAATATCCCTTGCTAGAAACTTTACATATAAAGCCAATAATATTGGATTGGGGCTTAAAATTTGGTGGGTTAGTGGATTTTTGACATCACAAGAGAGATTAACCTCTTTTAGTTTAAGAGATTATTTGGTTGGTGGGGGCATTATACTAGTTCGATAAGAGATTACACAAAAAAGAAGGTGATTCTTGTGTGTCACATTTAATCTTATTTTTATGAGTGCAACCAAAAACTTGTGATCATAATCTCAAAGTAAATTGTATAAATCAACAAAAATAATTGGGGCATGCAAATCAAAGAGATTAGCAAATTTAATTTTAATAAGGTATGAGCTCATTAATATTTGTTTCATAAATCATGTAGGTATATTTTGGAGAATATGCATTAGTTAGTGTAATTTGTTTTACTTAATTTTTCATTATATGTACTGTAATTGTTCCTAGTTAGACATTGGAATTTGATAGCCTCTTTTTCATTATATGCATTACTTAGTGTAATTTTCTTTTCACTTAATTTTTTGTTATATGTATTGTACTTGTTCCTAGCTGCTACTAAGATCTTCTTCTCCTTTCTAGGTATGTTTATCTATGCATTCTCCATACAATTGCTAACTATAACTTTATTTGTGTAGAAAACGTTCGTTGTTTCAGAAGAAGGTAAAGAATATGTTTTATAAACAATTCATGCTTCATGGAAATTATTGTACAAACATAGGGTCATGAAAGCCACCTATGGATCATTTGACACTATGGAGAAAATATTAGCTATCCGCCCTAAGAATATTCTAGAATAAATAATTCAAAGAGCTTCTTAAGTTTTGAGATTTTAAAATGGACAAGGTATGTATTTGTCTTAGGTGCTTCAATTAGTGCTCTTAGAATGTAATGTCTTAGGTGCTTCAATTAGTGGTTGGCATGTTGCGCTGAAGGTGACTTCTTTTGTCTTCTGCAAATATTTGATTTACTTTATAAGGATCTCATTTCACTATATATGAGAATAAGATTCAGATGTTATGTTTCTAAATATGAGCTTGGTTTCCTCTTTCAGAAGTGAGCTGTTTGATTGATTTGTGTGAACATGTAGTTAGTTGTTTGGAGCGCATTGATGGATAGACAAGGACTTGCTAAAAATGACTAACATCCTATGTCACTTTCTTGTGCCTTTTCTGAGGCGTCATACACTTGCATAATATGAGGGTGTTTATGGAAATCCACGGCATGAAATTTTTGCATTTAGGTTCAGTTTCCTTATATGTTGATAGGTTATTCATTTCGATTGGAATTTTAGCTGTTGTTTGCAGATTATCTCTTGGTCTTTAAGAATTGAATCTTATGTTGATTGTTAGTGTGGCATTGAACTTGTTTAGGTTGATCTTATGCTGATTGTTTATTGTGCAAAGTTGTGCACTAACGAGTTGTATGGGTTGCATTAGAAGTTGATGTGTATATGTGATTGATTTTTGCAGCTAGATAGTCGTCCAATGGTGCCAACAATTATAGTTATCACACAACTTTTGGTCTTGGTTGTTGTGGATGGACATGTGAAGGCTTTTGTGCTACCACCTAGTTTGGTGTATACACTACATGTAATCTGCCTAACTAGCTTTTTTGCTATTTTAGATTTGCATAGAAACCACCTATATATCGATCTCCTAGTTTAGAGGAACATGTCAAGCCTTTGTACGAGAATCTAGCTCTTATGTTGAGCAACCATTATGTATTTATATGTAATTAACTTTTATATTTATCAATCAAAGAAATTAAAATATTAAACTTATATTTGTTTTTATATTAATATTTGTTAATTGAATGTAATATTTCAATAATATATATATATATATATAAATGTTATATATAACGAAAATAACCGTTTCACTAGCTCTTATATATGATTCATGAAAACTACCACAACCGTTTCACTAATATGTAAACATAATGTTTCATTAGACCAAGAAAATGAAATGGTTATGATAGCTAATGAAACAGATATAATATGAAACGGTTTTTGATAGCTAATGAAACGGTTGGTATCTGTAATGATAGAACCGTTTCATTAGCTTAAACCAACCGTTTCATTAGGTCTAATGCTACGTGAGCGGATGAAACACCCAAAAACCGTTTCTTTATACATAATGAAACGGTTTTATGGTCTTTAGGAAACAAATTTTAGCCGTTTCAAAAGACCTTAATTATGGTAGTGAGAGTTACAGGAACTAAAGAAACAATTACAGGATTTGTTGGACAAAGTATTTATTAGGGCCAGTGTATCATCTTCGGGTGGACCAGTACTTTTCGTGAAAAGAAAGATGGTAGCTTACAAATGTGCATAGATTACAGAAAGTTGAATCAGGTGACAGTGAAGAACAAATATCCATTGCCAAGGATAGATGATTTATTTGATTAACTTCAGTGTGCAAAGGTATTTTCGAAGATAGACATTCGATCAGGATATCATCAGTTAAAGACAGCTAAAGATGACATTAGCAGGACAACATTAAGAATTCGATATGTGCATTATGAATTTTTCGGATAATTCTATTTGGTTTGACTAATGCACCAGCAGAGTTCATGGCTTTGATGAACAAGGTATTTCAATCTTTTCTATACAGATTTGTGATCATTTGTATTGATGATATATTGGTGTATTCACGAAGTACAAAGGAACATGCTAATTATTTGTGTACTGTGCTACAAGTCTTGAGGGAAAAACAGTTATATGCTAAACTGAATAAGTGTGAATTCTAGTTGGATCATATGGTATTTTTAGGACATATAGTATCTGGAAGAGGTATAGAGGTTGTAACTAAGAAGGTTGAAGCAGTGGTAAATTGGGAGCACCAACTACAGCTACAGAAGTTCATAGTTTTCTTGGTGTGTTTGGATACTACAAACGATTGTTGAAGTATTCTCTATTGTCGCTACACCATTCACTAAATTGTTACGGAAGAATGATCCATTCCATTGGAATGATGTCTGCCAACAGATCTTTGATGAGTTAAAGCATCGTCTGACTACACCACCAATATTGACATTTTCTACATGTACAAGAGGGTTTGTTGTTTACACTGATGCTTCATATCAGGGTCTTGTTGTGTCTTAATGCTGGATGGAAAAGTAACTGCCTATGCATCATGACTGTATCGATCACATGATGTTTCTTATCTTGTACATGATTTAGAGCTGACAGTAGTAGTATTTGCCCTAATGATTTAGCAACATTATCTATATGGAGAAACATTTCAAATATTTACAGATCATAAGAGTTTGAAGTATTTGATGAGCCAAAAGACAGAGGTGCTAGATAGAACTATTGAAAGATTATGATTGTACAGTTGAGTATCATACAGAAAAGGCCAATGTTGTAGCAGATGCCTTGAGTCGAGTGGTATGATGGAAGATATGCACTTGATTTCATTATCAGATTTGATTGCTTTGCGACGTCTAAATGCTAGACTATAGTTAGACACAGATGAGTATTGATTGCTATTTTTGAGATTCGACCAAATCTGAGACAGAAAATTAAAGATGCACATCTGAGATGGGAAGTTGATAGAATTATTGACCAGGTTCAACAAGTTAAAGATACACCATTTGACATTTAGGATGACACACTGATGTTTGGCCCAGATTCATAATGTTTTCCATGTTTAGTATGCTACAACGATATTGATCTGATCCGTCACATGTGTTAAAAGATTCAGAATTACATCTTGCAGATAATCTGAGCTACATAGAGGAACTGATCATGATAGTAGATTACTGAATCAAACAGAGAAAGATTCCGAAAGTAATTTAGAAGAATCATGGTATAGATGATACAACTTGTGGAATTGAGCATAAAATGAGAAAGGTATAAGAAGAGGTAGCGAATTTTGGGGACAAAATTCTTATAGAGGGGGAGAAATGTAACATCCCCGACCAAAGTGCATACGTCATTATACATTCATATAGTATTAAGAGCATATGCATAGCATATTGACATAATATATAGTGAGTTTTTAAAGGTAATGTTTATTTTCTAACTAAGTTTATTATATTTTAAAAAGTTTTTAAGTAAAAATTAATTAATAATTATTTCAGGGTAAAATTTGTAGTAAACGAAATTTCAGGGTGAAAAGTGTAAATTTGTAAAATATAAACGACTCCAACAAACATATATATCCAATGATTGCTTTGTTCTTGCCATACAAAGCGTACAAAGAAGGAAAAATAGAGAGGAAAAAGAGAGAAGAAAAAAAAGGGGAAAATTTAAGGTTTTGTTGTTTTTGTTGTGGATCTGGTACAAGATCTCTTCTATCGGGTTTTAATCTCGAAGTACAAGCTTGATTTGGTAAGTTTTTAATTAGTTAATTGTTTATCTAGATTCCACTGATTTTTCTAGATCTAGATCTACAGTTGATTTTGATTTGAAAATCAATCAATTTATAGTTCTCAGAGGCTGTTTTCGATATCGGATTTATAATCGGTAAAAGATTTCAGAGTATTTTTAGGGTTTCGTTTTGTAAGGATATTAGGGAACCCTTTGATCAAGTTTTACAGAAAGGTTTGAACTAGAAAATATTCTTCTATATATATAGTTTATTGTTGTCAAGTTTGAAAGAATTTGGAATTATGCACATAAAGTTATAATGCATTCTGGCATTTCGTTGCATTTGGGGTTAAAGTTTGTAAGAGTAAATAGATTGTTTTTACATTGGGTTATATATAGGAGCACAAATCATAGATCGTGGTCAAAGAAAAAGGGAAGAGATATAGTATCTGTCTTGAACAGGTGAGTATATATAGGAGATTCAACCCTATGTGTTATATGGATATATGTGGTATATGAAATATGCGCTATATGAATATATGTGAGTATAGACCGGAGATTCAACCCTATGTGCTATATGTGAAATATGAATATATGGATATATGCGCTATATGTGGTATATGAGGTATATGGATATATGTGCTATATGAGCTATATGGATATATGTGTTATATGGATTATATGGATAGATGTGATAGCTCTGAAATTTCCAGAGTTGTTTGCACGAAAGGTATGTTAGCAGATGGCATATGATATTGTTGATAGGGTTTCTCGGCCAACAAATAAATTTGTAAGTCAAGACCCCGCTGAGTACAGTGGAGTCAGGATCGTTCCACAGGAAGCAAGGTTGTTTGTCTATCAATCTAATAAAAATCAAATAAAATCAAATACAATCACTCACGAGATGCCTCGTTAACGACCTTGTCAGGATCGTTACCGAATCACCGAACACAAAAATACCAATTAACGACCTAATAAAATTCTAATTAATACTCGGTACCGAAGCAAGCATTCAGCAACGAAGATTTATCAGAAATAATTCAATAAAACAAATATCTAGGATAAGGGACACCACAACATAGCCAATCATAAGAATTCGTAAGAACATAAGATCATGCCTTTAAATAGATAGAGTCATCAACTTTCATTGACTTGACAAGTAAATTAATCTATTTTCATAAACTAACTCACTCAATTGCTTGTTTTGGATCTAAAGCTTGAAACTTTTGTTTTCAAACAATATCAACCTTCAAGTTACTAACTTTCTCTTTCAATCAAGTTAAAACTCAAATTACCTCAACTCCCGTTTCGGTATTAAGCACAACAAACAATCTCAATAAAGATAAAAGGCATTAAACACACAATCTTACTCATCAAACATGCTCAACTATGTCGGGCTTAACCCTGACCCTAGAAAAATAGACTACTCACTACTCATGATTAAGAAACTAAAAACTTAAATAAAAACAAACATTGAAACAAAACTCAAACTTAAATTAATAACAAAAATATCGTCTTACAGAGAATCAGAAGAAAACGAAACCAAAACAATCACCGAACACACTCGATCAACGAACCTCGGAAACCGTCGTCACCGACTTCCGATCCTTCGGCCTTCCTCCAAATCTCCTCCAAAACTAGCTCTAAAATTCTACTCCAAAATTCCGCCTCCCCTTTCTATGCTAGATAGAAGGGTATTTATACTAGAAAACCTAAAAAACTAAAAAGGCTAAAAGATAAAAACTTTCCTAAAAAGATAGAAACAATCTCTAAAAGATAGAAATAAAATCTAGAAAGATATTAAACCGTAAAATACATATTCTAATAACCCATAAAGATTCTAAAAAGATACTCAACCGATACGGAAATAAATTCCCGCTCAGGATCGGTGAATAATAAAATAATACTCCGAAATCTTCCTCTTCGTGTCCTCGTTAACGACCCTTTACAGCCTCGTTAACGAGCCTGGGGTTTTGTTTTCTTCAACACCTCCTCTCGTTTTCTTGAGCTTTGACTTCTTAAATCTTGCACTTTCCCGTCCTTCACTGTGATGCTCTAAATTTAGCTCCATTTAGCTCCTTTCCTCGCTAAAACCTGCAAAATACACAAAATAGCGTAGATTCCACCCTTTTCGTAGATTTATGCAAAACTAACTAAAAACACTTAAAACTAAACCTAAACTAGACAAAATTAATCCTAATAAACAAAGAAAACCTATCAAAAACTATACCAAAAATGCGAACATCAAAATACCCCATACTTAGACTTGCTTGTCCTCAAGCAATAATCAAGATATTAACCAAAACCAAAACAAATCATGCTTATCAAGACATAGCCATCTTCAAAAAGCAATATCTACACATAAGAAAATTATAGCAAAAGACTATTAACATCCTTACACATATGTGCACTTAAATAGACATAAAATAATACAATCCAACCTCTCAAGGGATATAATGTGTTTCGCTCAACTCTCATGTGTTTGGGTTTACAATTTCAATCTCTCAACTCATCCTATATACAAAAACACATAGAAATTGGAACTTATATCATCAATGCGCTCCACCCAAGATTTGTCAAAACAAGCAAAGAATCATCAAGAGAACTTAGGCTCAATGAAAAACTTCATAGAAGCTTCCATTCGGCCGGGTTGTAATGGGGCTTGGTAATAACAATAGGGCGTGGAAAATATTTTGGTCATGTGGTGATAATAATATCCGGGAATCAAAGACTCCTAAAAACTCACACATAACATCAAAACTCTCATATAAGATAACCAAACTCACTCTCATATTATGCGCACTTTATTTTCACTCACCCATTTATCATCCTAGAAAGTCTCATAACCAAAAATAAAAGAATCTCTTGATATTATTTTTAAACACAAATACACTTCAACTATTCCTCTTTCTTTCTTTCTTTTTTTTATTTCTTCTTCTTCTTTCTTTTTTTTTTCTTTCTTTGCTGCCTCGTTAACGAACCCACATCCGGGTCGTTAACGATCCACCGTATATATTTCTTCCTTTTAACACTTAATTGTGCATCTTTTTATCAAGAGACCTTTCTTACATAAAGTAACAAGAGACTTCCAATCTACCCTTCCCAAATACCCTTTCAATTCAAACAAATAGAAACTCTTTTCTTTTCAACAAAACACAAGACTTCACCTCTCCAATCTAAGTCCTAATTCCTGGATAGG
The DNA here is from genome assembly GCA_964016875.1 of Fallopia convolvulus. NCBI lineage: Eukaryota > Viridiplantae > Streptophyta > Magnoliopsida > Caryophyllales > Polygonaceae > Fallopia > Fallopia convolvulus. Next base: position 40,700,128 of record OZ024720.1, read on the forward strand.
GTCAAGCTTATCTCGGCTAGGGAACAATTTTTGTGTAGCTAAAAATAAAAGATTTCAGGCCAAAATTGGTTATCAAAAGAAGGAATAATGTAAAGGTAGATAGGGGATAATAGGGCTCATAAAAATAAGTTCTCTATCATATGATCTTCACAAGTAATGAACTAAAAATCTTATAAGGGTCTCAAGAAATAGATAACCATCACAATTCCAAGAGATAATATGCATAAGGAGAGTAAATCACACAAAAAAGAAGAGGTATTTATAAATGTTCTCCCTATAAGGCCAAAAATTTCTCACAAGGTAGATTTTGTTGGATTGCATCATCTATGCTATAAAGTATATGTGCTCAATTTCATCTAATGCTATTCTCTTCTAAAAAACAATAATTTCAATTTTTAAGAATCCGGCTATACTTTCAAAGACATGTTTGCAAGGAATTATATGATTAAACTAGTGATTGCTATCATAGAACTTTAAGAAGGAATATCTATCAATTCTAAACTCTTTTTGGATTTTTAAATTTTTTCAATTTTTTTGATTTTTTTCGATTTTTTTTTTCAATTTAAAAGAAATAACAACTACACAAAGACACCTAGGACATAATTTTTCTACTTTCTCCCACCCCATACATAAAATTACAGTGTCCCCACTATAAGAAAAATAACAAGAAGAGGGAAAAGAAATAGAAAAGAAAACAAAAAAATTAAAAAGCAAAAGAAAGACATAAAACTTACAAAAGTGGAAACAAGGAAAGGAAACTTCATCTTGAGCTTGATCAACGGTTCGGTGGAGGAAAGTAGTGCTCAAAGTTCCCCATGAAGTCATACATCGTCCTCCAACGCTCAGCATCCTCCGCCTCTCTCTGACGTTGCCGCTCGTCCTCCCTTGACATGCGAGCGGAGTAGACGGTTTCCCATCTATCCATCCTCTGATGAATGTGATCGGTCTGAAGGTGAAGCTGCTGCATCCGTGCAGAAAGATCCTCGGCCCATGGTGGTGGTATGCTCGATCCTGCGTACTCGGGCTGAGGAGGTGGTGGGTAGTGAGGCTGGAAATGGTCTTGATACATCACCGGGTTGTAAGGCATTAAGCCATATGCATGAGGGTCGATAGGAGCTGGTGGAGGGTCGACAGGAGCTTGTGGCACCTCGTTAACGAAGCTGGTTGCCTCGTTAACAGTGTTGGGTGGTGGCTGGAAATGGTCGTTAACGACCTTGGTTGGCTCGTTGACGAAGATGTTGCCTCCTAATTCCTCCGTCTCCATGTCTTCTTCTGTAAGTTGAGCTCCTCAGTGCCGCCCTCGGTGTCGGCTTCCTCGGTGTCATTGCCTACGACCTCGGTATCCTCTTGCTCATCTTCTTCTTCATATTCGTCCACATCGTCCCGCTCAAACCGGGTGTGACATGGTCGAAGCGATAGCTCATCCTCCGGTTTTGGCTCCAATGGGTAAGGCTGGCCCGTCCACACTTCGTACCAATTCGGTACGTAGAGTAGATCGTACATGTCGAGGGAAGGTATGACGACTTGATCTCGAACCTTCACTTTGTAGCCTCCCTCGGCTTGCACGAAAATCCCGGCACTATACCAATAGTTCTTGTTGAGGAGTTGAGCGTGGGCCGGTGTGTAGCGGGTGAGATCCACTCCAAGATTTTTAGCCAAGAGGCTAACCAAATTGCCACACCACACCTCCTTGGACTTGTGGGACTTCTCGACATAGTAGAGCCATTCGTACCCCAAATTCAAGGGGCTGGGCTCCTCGAAGAGGATGGTGCGGAAGCAAGCGACCTCCGTTCTTGTAGGCCGGTTCAACTCCTTCTTCGGCCAAAATGTTGCGGCGAGGACTCTTAAGATAATCCGGAAGATGGGGTTGACTATGGTTGCCCCGGATAGCGCCGCGGTGGAGGATTGAACCTCTCCGGTGATGTAGCTCCAAGTGTGGGTCACTCGGTAGTCCTTCAAGCTATAGTCTCTAGATGGGTTTGGAAGCTCCAAGATTGCATTGAACTCCGCCATGGTGAAGTCACGGTCCTCGTTACCGAGCCGGAACCGAATGCGTCCCGCCGAGATCTTCGACGAGAAGTTGGTCTCCAAGGTGGCCAAGAACTCGGATGTGAGGGCTGGATAATGTGGCAAGCTCTCTTGCTTCAATAAATGTGTGGCCCCAAGGATGATGAAGGCGTCCTTGACATCCGTGTAGATGCCCGTAGAGACGGCGCTAGACTTCGAGAACCATCGGGTGTAATGGTCCTTCTCCATAAAATCCCGGTAGCGCCGTACTTGGCTCTGACTGCTCAAAATCACATCGTCCACCCGGGGTGGAGATGGAGACCTGTGGTTCCTCCTCTTCTTCTGGGCTCGGGTAGCGGGTCTGCTTGAACTAGCCATGGATCCTACAAAATAATCGAAAATTTTCCAAGATAAGATCCGCTCAAAAATAATAGGTACGAGACCCCATACATGGTCTAAAAATTAACATCGGAATTATTCATAAACTACCCAATTGGGTTGTTCACGGGTCTGGGCTCGGATCGATCATCTATGAAGTGCAGGGTCGTTAACGAGCCTGGGTGGGTCGTTAACGACCCGCCGAGAGGAAAACCAGAAATTTCCGAAATTAAATCTACCTCTAATTCAACACAAATCAAGCATGCAATCTTCTATTATTCTCCACAATTCCCTCATTGGGTAAAAGCACCCCATACTTACTCAATTACCCATCCCTAACATGCTAAAAAGTTCCCGGAATTTTGACATGCAAAGTTCGAACTTTTAGATCTAGAACAAGAAAAATTCATGCTTTCTTAACTAAAGGGTTACAATAGCTAATCTAACATGAATAAACTTACCTAAAACATGAACAACTAAGCACAATCAAGAATTTTTAGAACGAAATTCAAGCATGCTCATCGATCTCCCTAAAAATTATGATTCATGATATGAAATTTAACCCTATAGATAATCAATCATGCAAATTCAAGCAAGGGTTTAGAAATCATACCGGAGAACCGAGAATTAAAAGGACAAGGGTCGGAATCGGGGTGGTTAACGAGCTCGTCGTCGACGGTGAATGGCTTTCGAACTCCGGTAACGATGGCGTCTCCGGTGGTCGTTAGCGTGAGATTTCCGACTCGGTGGGAGAGAAGGCAAAGGGATTGAGAGAGTTTTGGGTTTGAGAGTGAATGTGGGAGAGATTGTGGTAGAATTTTGGGAGGGGTAGAAGGGTTTTTATAGGAGGAGTAAGGATAGAGGGTGGCGGTGGCTAGGGTTAGAAAAATTGGCTAGGTTAGAATTACTTACCTGCTCCGTATTGTGACGAATCGGGTCGTCCGAACTGGGTCGTTAACGACCCTGGGTGGGTCGTTAACGAGCCACCGTAGCCTCCTTGAGTGAATTTTCGACCCCTTTTTTCCTGAAATCTTGTTAGCTCAAAAATCTTATTTCTATCCTATTTTAAAACTAAAAATAAAAATAAAAGAAAGCTAGGAAATAATCTAAAAGAAAAATAAAAATAAAATAAAATAAACTAAACCTATTCTAAAAGGCGGGTTGCCTCCCGTAAGCGCTATGTTTAACGTCGTTAGCCCGACGAGCTCTCTTGCTAGTCTTGTGGTGGTTCATGTCTGGCCATGTTAGGGTCTTGAGATACCTTGTCTGTAGCTTTACTGCCTCTGTGCACTTGAATTGCTAAATTAGGATCTTCTTCTTCTATCAGTAAGCTCGATATCCCTGGGTTATTGGTGTAGTCCGAAAGCCAAGGTGGTTTGGACTTTTCTGTAACCTCTGTAGTAGGGCCTTTGTGCATGGGAGCATCAGTGATCGGCAGATGTGGCTCGGTAGGGACTGTGGTGTCGAGTTCGGGTTGAGTCAACTCTAGTTGTGCCACTCCAATTGGGTCGTTGGCTTTTTGATCTAAATTGAATTCCACCCGTTCCTCTCCTATATCAAAAGTGAGGAGTCCCTTACGCACATCAACTCTTGCTCTTGCTGTGGCTAAGAATGGTCGCCCGAGAATTATGGGGACATGAGGGTCTTCCGGCATATCAAGGACAATAAAATCATTCGGTATAAAGAATTTCCCAACTTGAATAGGGTAATCGTCCACTACTCCTGTTTCTTTGACACTTGACCCATCTGCCATGTACAGATTCATGTCTACTGGTTCCAGTGGTCCCATATTTGCTTTAGACCAGATTGAGAGTGGAACAAGACTAGCACTGGCACCAAGATCGCATAAAGCTTTGAACTTGTGGTTTCCTATGCCGATTGTGATTGCAAACCTCCCAGGATCTCCAAGCTTTTCTGGAAGAGCTATGGATCTGACCTCATCCTGCAGCTCTGTAATAGATCTTTTCCTGCTAAGAATATCTTTCAAGAATTTTGTGTAAGCCGGCATTTCGCTTAGGGCCACAGCGAATGGGATGGAAATATTAATGCCCTGAAGAATCTTAACGAAACGCTTGAACTTACTCTCAGTAGAGTCCATAGATTTCTTAGTTGGAAATGGAAGAGTTTTCACCATTCTCGGAACCAAGTTAGGCTCGAGAGGTGAGAGTACCGGGTCGACACTGGGGTCGTTCGGTGTCCTCGGCGGGTCGTTACCGACCTTGGTGGGGTCGTTAACTACCCTGGGATCGAGAGGAGGGCTCGGTTTAGAAAACTTACCTGGGGTCGGATCGTTAGGAATCCTCGGAGCCTCGTCATCCTGGCTTGTAGGTTCGGTACTAGCTCTCGCTGGCTCGTTAACGAGCTGGCTGGCAAGATCTTGTTCCTCCTTCTCTTCAGCTTGAACTCTCTCCGGTAGTGTCTTCCCGCTTCTAAGGTGTACCGCTGCTATTTGGCCTCTAGGGTTCTCTTCGGGACGACCCGGGAGTTGCCCTTGTGGTCTTGGGATCCGTGCAGCAAGGTCTCCTAGTTGGGAATCAACACTCCTCTTCCAAATATCGAACTCTCCCCATCTTTTATCCAATCCGTTGATGCTCTCTTTAATCTCCAGAACCCATGATGGTGTCTCCTGATGGCCTGGAGGTCGATATGGTGCAAGTCGTCTATCTTGCGGGGGCCCTGTGTAATTATGATTTGTATTCTGATTGCCCCATGATTGATAGTTGTTCGACCTGTCATTATAATTAGGCTGGTTCCTGTAGGGTCCTCTCATGTAATTCATCTCAGCTATCGTCTCAGCGGTTCTAACCTGCTCAATGTTAGTGCAAGCAGAAGTGCTATGCGCAGAAGAACCACATTCTTTACATGATTGAGAGGATTTCAGAAAACTTACCTGTTTCCTCAAACGGTTGACCTCATCTTGTAAGAATTGATTTTTAACATCGGGGTCAACTTCATCTCGATTGGGCACATAGAGACGTTTTTGAGTTTGTGGAGCCTGCTGGGTTCCGTACATAGCATCGTAATTCGCCAGCTTGTCCAACAGTTCCCACGCCTCTGTCGGGTTCATCTCTATAAAACCGCACGCAGTATGCGTGTTGATGCGGTTCTTGGTCTCCGCGTTAATACCCTGGAAAAAGATTTCTTGCAATACATATAAAGGTTGCCCATGAGTAGGGCATTGTCTAAGCATCTCTTTAAATCTTTCCCATGTTTCAACAAATGTCTCATTAGGCAACTGGTGATAAGAGGTGATACGTTTCCTTAACTCCGTTGTCTTAGCAGGAGGGAAAAACTTTGTAAGAAATTGATCATACAAAGCTTTCCAAGTCCTGATAGACTTAGAAGGTAGGCTCTCTAACCAGTTCAGGGCCTTTCCAGTAAGTGACCATCTAAAAGCTTTTAACAGAACATATTCTAGTTAGACACCTTCAGCAGCTATGGTGTCACATAAATCAAGAAAATTTCTAATATGCTCCATAGGGCACTCAGCAGGTTTCCCTTCAAACTGAGCCCGTTTAATCAAGGATATAAATTGAGACTTGATCTCAAAAGGTTTCTCTATCGCAGGAAGCACAATAGGAGATTCTGGCACCCTCAATTCCGGATGCATGTATTGCTTGGCATTCCTTGGATAGGCGTTTAGCTCTTCTTGCAGTCGAGCCTTGTCTGCATCAGCGCCGTCCTTCTCGGCTTTTAGTGCCTCCATCTGGGTCCGGAGGATCTCTAACTCTCGAGCCATCTCTTCAGCTGTGGCCATGGCTCGGTTTTCTCGGAATCGTCGGTGCAGGGAACGTTCGGGTTCTGAGTAATAACTTGAGCTATCAAACTGAAGCCTTATTCGTCCTACCGGCATACACTAAGAAAACAAACAAAGAAAACAAAAATTAAAAACAAAAACGGGGTCGGGCTAGTCCCGATCCCAAAGATAAACTAACAACTCGTTGCTTCCCCGGCAACGGCGCCAATTTGTTGATAGGGTTTCTCGGCCAACAAATAAATTTGTAAGTCAAGACCCCGCTGAGTACAGTGGAGTCAGGATCGTTCCACAGGAAGCAAGGTTGTTTGTCTATCAATCTAATAAAAATCAAATAAAATCAAACACAATCAATCACGAGATGCCTCGTTAACGACCTTGTTAGGATCGTTACCGAATCACCGAACACAAAAATACCAATTAACGACCTAATAAAATTCTAATTAATACTCGGTACCGAAGCAAGCATTCAGCAACGAAGATTTATCAGAAATAATTCAATAAAACAAATATCTAGGATAAGGGACACCACAACATAGCCAATCATAAGAATTCGTAAGAAGATAAGATCATGCCTTTAAATAGATAGAGTCATCAACTTTCATTGACTTGACAAGTAAATTAATCTATTTTCATAAACTAACTCACTCAATTGCTTGTTTTGGATCTAAAGCTTGAAACTTTTGTTTTCAAACAATATCAACCTTCAAGTTACTAACTTTCTCTTTCAATCAAGTTAAAACTCAAATTACCTCAACTCTCGTTTCAGTATTAAGCACAACAAACAATCTCAATAAAGATAAAAGGCATTAAACACACAATCTTACTCATCAAACATGCTCAACTATGCCGGGCTTAACCCCGACCCTAGAAAAATAGACTACTCACTACTCATGATTAAGAAACTAAAAACTTCAATAAAAACAAACATTGAAACAAAACTCAAACTTAAATTAATAACAAAAATATCGTCTTACAGAGAATCAGAAGAAAACCAAACCAAAACAATCACCGAACACACTCGATCAACGAACCTCGGAAACCGTCGTCACTGACTTCCGATCCTTCGGCCTTCCTCCAAATCTCCTCCAAAACTAGCTCTAAAATTCTACTCCAAAATTCCGCCTCCCCTTTCTATGCTAGATAGAAGGGTATTTATACTAGAAAATCCTAAAAAACTAAAAAGGCTAAAAGATAAAAACTTCCCTAAAAAGATAGAAACAATCTCTAAAAGATAGAAATAAAATCTAGAAAGATATTAAACCCTAAAATACATATTCTAATAACCCATAAAGATTCTAAAAAGATACTCAACCGATACGGAAATAAATTCCAGCTCAGGATCGGTGAATAATAAAATAATACTCCGAAATCTTCCTCTTCGTGGCCTCGTTAACGACCCTTTACAGCCTCGTTAACGAGCCTGGGGTTTTGTTTTCTTCAACACCTCCTCTCGTTTTCTTGAGATTTGACTTCTTAAATCTTGCACTTTCCCGTCCTTCACTGTGATGCTCCAAATTTAGCTCCATTTAGCTCCTTTCCTCGCTAAAACCTGCAAAATACACAAAATAGCGTAGATTCCACCCTTTTCGTAGATTTATGCAAAACTAACTAAAAACACTTAAAACAAAACCTAAAATAGACAAAATTAATCCTAATAAACAAAGAGAACCTATCAAAAACTATACCAAAAATGAGAACATCAGATATATGGTTACATGATGCACTGGATTGCATATCATATTGCAACGAGATTAAAAGGACCTGTGATTGTCTTCCCCTGAACTGTAATTCAGAAAATCTTGGGATTTCTTTATTAAAGCGACCTACGAGTCATACAGGATATACGGATCATACAGGACCTAAAGGTCAATATTCAGGAGATCTTTGGATTTCTTTGCTAAAGGGACCATAAGAGTCCATATACAGTAAACCCGGGGCAGATTCAGGCTTGAATAGTTTACAGAATAATGAATCGGATACATCCGTATTTGCATTTGCATAGTAAATTCTTCTATGATATATAAAATATGTATGTATATGTACATGGATTAAATGTTTGACTCTCTATGAAATAATTGATGATGGTTTATATTCACTGAGTATGCGACTCACGTAAATCGCAAAACAATTTTTCAGGTTTAGCTAGAACTTACTGGTGTGTGTCTCTTTTAGAGGTCACGTTCATACAGGTCGATCGGCTGAAGCTCTAAGCAACCTTCTCCTCCTCATTTTGCATCATAGACATATTAGTTGTAATATAAAGTTAGAGTAATAGATGTTTTTGTATGAGTAGTAACGACATAGAACTGTGTGTGTGCAACCTTTTATGGTTGTTATTTCCGCTTTATGCTTACATGGATAGTTAATATATGTCTCTTATCTATGTATATAAGATGTAAGTTCCTATGACGTATACGTCATAGGGTATAAGCGTGTCACATTTACATGCTTAATAATCGGACTAAAGGTCTCCGTATAATCACAGCCAAGCCTTTGATAAAAACCTTTAGCAACAAGACGGGCCTTGTAGTTCTCGAGTGTTCTGTTAGATTTGTATTTGACACGAAACACCCATTTGCATCCTACAATGTTCGAAGCTTGGTCAGGAGGCACTAAGACCCATGTATCGTTATGTAAGAGAGGCGAGAACTCAGTTTCCATGGCCCGACGCCAGCCCGGGTCCTCCTAGGCTTGGGTGATATTGAGGGGTTCTTCATGAGGGTAAAGAGAAGCATGAAGGTTAAGGCGGTGAATTGGTTTGTGAATATTGTGCATTGAGTGAGTAACGACTCAGTTGGGTGGTGGTGGAGGCTGGTCAATGGCCAGTGATGCATTGCTAAGTGACCAATCAGGAGGCGAGTTCGAGGGAGGTGTCAAGGGTGAGGTCGAAGAGTGAGAAGAATCGGGCAGAGGGTTAGGCGAGAAATTAGAATTAGGGTTTGGGTTTTCTTGTATGGAAAGCAAGGGACCAGGGGAAGGATTAGGGTTTGGGGTGTACCGTGTACGGCGAAGACGGTATATTTGGGTCGGGCTGGACTAGGAGCTGTTCAGAGATGGGGTCGGGCTCAAGGAGAACCGTGCAGTGCAACACGGTCCACGAATCCAATGAGGGTTCAATAGGCGCACCTAATTTGGGTGCATTGGTTTGGAGAAAAGGAAAAACATGCTCAACAAAGGAAACATGTCTAGAGGTATAGATTTTATAGGTAGCGGGATCAAGGCAAAGGAAAGCTCTTCGGGTTAGAGAGTAGCCAACAAATATGCAAGGCAAGGATTTGGGATCAAACTTGTTGGAGGTGTAGGGTTTTAACCAAGGAAAACAAAGACAACCAAAACTTTTTAACTTTTAATAATTAGGTTGAGTTTGAAAGAGTTTGAGAAAAGGAGAGAGATTTTGAAGGGTTGGAGTGGGCATTCGATTGATGAGATAGACAACGGTTTGGAAGGCGAACGTCCACAATGTGGTAGGCAGCCCGAAATGTGTCAATAAGGCAAGACCAATTTCAACGATATGCTTATGATGACGTTCAGAGAACCCATTATGTTGTGGCGTGTGAGGAGGGGTGGTAAGATGAGAAATTTCGGCGGTTTGGAGAAAGGATTTGAGTGCAACGTACTCACAACAATTGTCAAAATATAGGATTTTAATTTTAAGTTTGGAAGAAATTTCAACAACTGCTTTGAACTTAATGAAGATGGATTTAGTGTCGGGCTTATGTTTGAGAGGATATAGCCAAATGTATTTTGTAAGGTGAGCAACATAGATGACATAATAACGATAACCCTCAAACGAAAACATTAGTGACATACAAACATCAGAAAAGATAATTTCCAAAGGATAAGTAGAAGAAATTGAAGAAACACCAAAGGGAAACTTGTGACTTATTCATGGAACAAGAAGAACAATAATAAAACTTGCTAGAACTAGGAAACTGAAAAGTGTTTTGCATTAATTTTAAAATCAGGGGTGCTAGGTGCCTTAACTTGTGATGCCACAGTGAGCCACAGAAAGTTGAGCATTGAGGACTCTAGGACGAACATCGGAAGACAAAAGGTAGACACCATTGATGCATGGACCACTAAGAAGAGTTTGACCGGTTGAGAGATCCTTCGCAAGAAAAGAGTTGAGTAAGAATTCAACAAAAGGATTATTTTGAGAAGTGAATTTTGAAATGGAAATAATGTTGTTGGAAATCTCAGGAACATGAAGAACGTTATCTAAGAAAAAAGTTTTGGTTGTCGTTTGTAACGATAGTTTTCCAAGGTTAGAGATTTGAAGGCCCTTACCATTCCTAACAAGAAGTTCATCAGGACAATCATAAGGGTAGTGAATACTGAGGTTTTTGAGATCATTCGTGACATTGTCAAACACACCACTATCCATGATCCAAGGTTGAGGAGTGGTTAATGCTTGATTGTCTTGAAGCGGCGGAGGAGGTGGTGGTGATTGCGGTCGATATGGATTAGGTGGTCGTAGGTGCGGTGCAACACGTCGAAACTCGTTGCAAAAACCAACCATGTGATTTGTCGCACGACACCATTGACAACAGCTTGGAAAGGACAAGGTGGAGGGCGATTAGGATTTTGCATGTTAGGGTTAGGATTTTGCAGGGGGATAGTTGTTTTGCATGGGAGGAGGATAAGGGTAGTAGTTTTGAGGCGGAGTGGGGTAGTTTTGTGTAGGCTGATGTGGAGGGAATGGTGGTTGACTGGACAAGTTTTGGGCCGGCGCCGAGCGTGACTTGGACCGAGATCTTGACTGCACAGTCATAGCGCTTGTAATAACCCTCTTTTCCAAGAAGGACAATTATGTAATTTCCTTTTTTATTTTGTTTAATAAAATAAATTGTGGCAGTATTCTCATAATAATGGTATATTGCTTACCTAAGTTATTTTATTAAATGAGAATTAAGCAACTAACCTCTAAAGGGTTATTTGAAATGATAATGGACATTACTCATATGTTAAAGGGAATAACATAAATAAATTTAGAATTTTAAGAGAAAGACCTCAAAAGTGTTTAAACATATTTTTTTAAGACAAAGAGAATTATTGTAATATTTTGAATTCAAACTTTCCAAACTTTTATTTCCTTAGAAATATATTAAGGGTAATTATTAATATTAAAGACATTTTTTGTTCATTTCTTAAACTAGAGGGGTGGTTTATGTAAATTCTTGAAAATAGATTAAAAAATGGGGGATATTCTTCCCCACCTTGCTCTTGAACTTCAAATGAGAATTCAAGCTCATTTCTAAATGGACATGGATTCCGTAAAAGACTGTTTGTCACTTTCTTCACCCTCTACATGTTCCCTATATCCATTTGGGGGCATTCAATCAAAATCATCCCGAAAATCTCGTTCTATCTCGTTCTAGGTCAAATGTAACGTTTTTGTAAAATCGCCCAAATTAAATTCGAATGGACGAGGATAATGTTGAAGTTAAGAAGGAAAGGATATAGAGGATTCAATGGAATGAATTAGGGGATCAATCCCGATTCAATTACAAGATAAATCACCCATAAATTGGCGAATTCAACGGGATTGTGTCCAAGGCTTTAATGGAGGATTTTGGGCTCGTTTTTGGAGCGTTGAAGCTCATTCTTGGCCTTATAAGTAGATCTTCCCATTGCCTTTCTAACCTTAATAAAAACCACTCCCTTTCAAATGGGAATTTGGTCAAAATTCGATCTAGAAACCCACACAAAAATTAGTTTCTGCTTTTGTTCGAACACTCTCATGGGAGCCGCTTGTTCAGCGGTGTTTTCCGGCCACTACGGACCATCCCAAGCTCTGTCTCTGCCAACAGTTGGTAGCCACTGCTCGCATGATTTGGAATAAAGTAAGTAATACGAATTACTCGAATCTCTGTAAAACATTAAGTAGTTCTGCTTAACATCTTCTAATTTAGATAGGAATAAAACTCCGTCACGAGTCCAATGACACCTCACACGCCTCAAATCGATTCTAGACGGAGGAGAACGAAGCTTCTGAAGTTAGAGACACGCGTTGTTGTTGCTGCTGTATGTAGCAGGCCCGCGAGGCTGACCCGGCCCGTTTGGCTTGTCTCCTTACCCATTTTGGCCTTATTTTATGTGTTTTATTACTTTGTGTATTTATAATAAAATAAAATATTATTAAATCTTAATTTATAAGATTTTAAAAATATTTTTATTATATTTTTATGAGAGAAAAATAGAAAATATATTTTATTATAAACTTTGCAAATAGAAAACAAATGATGAATATTATTGATTTATTCCTTAAAAATATGTACTTTGAAAAAAGATATGTTTTTTTATTATTACATAGAAAAAATTGCATTAAATAGCCTAACCTTTTAGACTCATTGTTATAATTAGCCTAACCTTTCAAAATTATACCTAATAACATAACCAATTTAAGTAGTTGCAAATACTAGCCTCATTTTTCCATTCCTAAAAAAAATCTCAATTTAGTTGATGAGTTGGATAAATCAAGCCCATGTGTCAAATGATTTAGATTATGTGTAACATATGACCGAGAAACTAAACCCTAAAATAATTTTAAAAAAATAGAATTTAAGAATAAAAATCAAACATTTTTCTCAAATTCTCAATAGTAGCAATGCTCGTTGACTCTTCCATATCCAAACCCCTCACTGACTTCTTCTGTTGTCTTCTTATATTCCCATCACTTCTTCCTTCTACTTTCTAACCCACACAAAACTCTCAATATTAATGACCATCAATCATGATGTCTGAAGGAATACATATTTAAATTGAAACATGAAAGATAACAACCAATGATAATGGCGGTTCACCGAGTTTAGACACAACAAAGTAGGCCAAAACTTGATTTGTATCCTCATGTCCTTTGCTTCCAAGCCATGGCTCCAACATTCCGTTCGGGAAAAATACCAAACTTGTTGGATTTATTTGTATGAATCAGAATTCTACTCGCATCGAGTCACAACAAAAGGAGAAAAGAGAAATCACCACTACAACGAAATTAGGGAGTAGCTTGAAGAACAACTTCAAGATCATCGTTCGTTGTGTAAACCAAAATCGGACTAGGGAAGCACAAGATCGCCTCTCTTCACAAGCAAATCTTCTCCGTTGCCCATGTATTGTAACACCCTTTCAACTCGGTCGCCTTCGACGATATTGGCGCGACGATGCTAACCCTACCAGTAGCCATTATTAAAGAAGAGGAGAAAGAAGAGAAATTAAAGTTACGGGCTTGATAAATTAAAGGCTTTTCTGAGTGCGAATTGATCGAGAGAGGATGAGAGTTGAATTAGAGATGGGAAACAAGGATTGAACCCTGGAAATTGGGGAAGTGGAAGGAAAGGTGAGTGTTTTGGCTATGGGGGATTCAAGGAGAGGAAGAAGACGTTTTTAGATATTTTTTAAAATTCTATTTTTATTGGTTTTAGGGTTTAATTTCCATGTCATATGACACATCATCCAATTCATTTGACAAAAGATCTTTGATTTTACCAACTCAACAACTAAAATAAAATTGTTTTTCATGTGGAAAAATGAGGCTGCCATTCGCAACCACTTCAATTGGTTAGGTTATTAGGTGTAATTTTAAAAGATTAGGCTAATTACCGCAATGAGTATAAGAGGTTAGGCTTTTTTATTCAATTTTGCCTATTACATATGGGTAAATATTTTAAATAATATGTATGCATAAAGATAAAGAAATCTACTATATGCAATACAAATAAATTAAAAGGTACTACATTAATAAAGAAAGATTTTATTAATCTTAATAGTATAAGTTTATTAGAAATATAAACTTAGACGCGTCATAAGAATTCAACTTATGAGGAAAAGTTGAATAAAATAAATTGCTTGTAATTTATTTTGTATCTTATGTGTGAATTAGGAAAAGGAAATCAATCATTAGATTGCAAGCTCGTCTAAGATAATTCTCGCTCGCCTTCGAAACTAGACAAGTGGTGGTTCGCTCTTGCTCATCCATTTGTTTGATAATTAATTTTTAAATTGATTGTCATTCATGTTGGGAAGCTTGTGTGTTTACTTTAAAAGTTATGTTGACACATATACCTATATCTATATATGTTATTGTTTTTAAATGAGTTTTATTGTGACCTTGATGTGGTAGTTAAATTACAATTGAGAAGTATGAGTAGTGGTAGTTCTATGAGTATTTAATGGCATGTCATCTTAAATACTTCTTTGTAACAATATTAATGGTTACTACACCATTAATGATATTATTAGGACCATGGCCCATGACTCATTTCTCCACCGCAGGAGAAAAGGTTGTTCAGCACTTAGCTAGTGCAATGAGGTTCACGCATAGTGGCTTATCCTTGTTAAAGTTAAATTAACTCGGAAGTCCGAGATCAAGTAAAAGTTATAATGAAGTGTTAATCACATAAGATAAGTGCGCGTTGCACACCTAATCGAACCCCGCGAATGAAGCACCCATATTTGGGGAATCGATCGAACTTCCAGTTTATGAAGGTTGTCCTTCCAATCTGAATTCGCACAACACGTATGTGGTGAGGTTGGTTGAAGCCTGATTGTTCCAAGGAAGCTTAGCTATAGATTGTTAATACTTTTGAAAGTGTTTTGTGGATAGAGAAGTTCTCCAAACATGAAATTCATATTCTCCCTTAGGATTTGTTTATCCTTTGGGCTCTCTCTTGCATTCTGTTTGTTCACCAAGGGTTCTCAATGGATAAATAAGTCTTCCGCTATGAGTGGATAGATAAGTCTTCCAAGGGAGCGCAATGGATAGATAAGTCTTCTGCTATGAGTTTTAACAATTTTCTCCTCGACTTACAAGGAGCATTTTTAATAAAAATGTTTGTTTTCAACGAAAGTCTTCCGCTATTATCAATGCCTATAGTGTTCGGATAAAGCCTTGGGTGGCTTTGGACGGTAAGTCCGAGGTCACTAGCGTGTACCATCTCCGAGGAAAATCGAGGTGTTACAACACTAGCCGGCTCGTTGGAACCTGTTATTGCACCTCGGTTTTTAGCTCTAGTTCACGAACAATGAGTCTCTCATGAGTCTCTTTGAATGAGATTAGAGTTTCCCGATTATCAACTCCATCAATTATAGCCTAATAGGAAGAATCAAGCCCTTTTAGGACATAATCGATCAAGTCTTCGGGATCGGGTTTCTTTCCAAGAGTGGTGAGAAGATCCGCACAGTTCTTGATGCTTTGCATGAAATCAGTGATTGAATAAGAACCTTTCTTGAGACTTGTAATTTTATCTTTAAGTTGTTTGATGTGCCCCCGGGGAAGGTTTAGCGTGTATGCTCAAGAAGTTTCCAAGCAGCATGAGAGATGGGGGCTTGGGTGATGAGCGATGCCACATTGGAATAGAGAGTCCCAAACAAGGCACCAAAGAGAAGTTGACCATGTCGTTGCCATGTTTGAACCACCGAGTTGGGAGCCGTGACTGCGACTACAAGGGGCATGCTGGTCGGACAAGGATGAGTACCATAAAGGTATTTGAAAAGACCGTAGCCAACCAAGATGGATTTGATTAGTGTTTTCCATGTCATGTAGTTTGTGGAGTTGAGTTTGATAACATTGCTAAAGTTAACCATAAAGAGAGGTTTGGTTGGCTCAGCCTAATTCCGAATCGAGTGAGACGAAGGAGCATCCATGGAACCGAAAAAAAATGTGCATTTGAGGTTTTGAGAAGATAGTTTGGATCAAGCTCTGGATACCATATAGAAATGTATGAACTGATGAATGTTATTGATAGAAGGATCTCTTTAAATAAAGATTACAAGTAAGGATTATTCTCCAAGAAAGTAACATATCTAGGGTTTCCTACATACACAACGCATATATTAAATATAAGGAAAGTATAATAATATGACTAATACAAAAGATAGGATCTTCTAGATATTATCTCTAACACAAAGTCCCATAGACGATATTATTATACTTTCCTTATGTTTAGAGATGATCCTCGATATCGAGATTACTTCCTCAGAGTTCATGTCTCAAAGATGTTGTTGCAATACTAGATGAGTACTTAGAATTTCGTTGTATTTGGCTGATTCCACCCGAATCCAAGTATCGGATACGCCTCCGAGATACTTGGTATCAAGCATAGAAACATTAAAAAACACATCAACACATAACACTTCACGAAAACTAAACCAAAAGAGAAAGCCCTGCAAGCAAACAAAAAATATCTAACAAATAATCGGATAGGGGTTCAACATCCAAGGTTGCTAGAAAATCATCGTTTCATAAATAGGTATACAAAAACTTAAAGCAAAAGGAAGACATAGTTCAAGACAAACTGCATGGTTGCGCAAAAGAAGAACGACGCGAAAGAGAGTTTATTCATCTTAGGAAGGACGAAGAGCGAGGTCTTTAGGAGTACAAAGTCTAAAATAGTCCACATACTCTGGCTCAAAGGAGACTATCTCGTTAGATAATACTCACAAACCACTGGATCCACCCCAACTCTCATCCTAAATTCCAGTAGTGAAGAACATCTTTGCCGCAATAAAGGAAATCTTCGGGTGAATCAATATATGTTGGGACGTTGTTGGGACCTCTGGTTCTAAGCAACGGATCAACGATTCACTCCTCTTTAAGTTTTGATAATGACAAACACCATAGGGAACTAATGTGGTTTGTTCAAGTACTTCTAAGGAACACAGGTACAACAAAGAACTCCTATGAATGACAAAGCCACTGCTAGCCACAATGAAGAGTTTCCATCAAGGGAACTCTGAAGAGGAAAGCTCCCTTGAAGTGGGAACTCCCAGAAACAAACAAGAAAACACAAGCTTACAACGATGAAGAGTTTCCATCAAGGGAACTCTGAAGAAGTCAGTTCCCATGAAATGGGAACTCACATGTGAAGACAACGACCGTTCAGCGCAGATCGCGGGATCCTGTCTCAGACAGCCAGAGGGAACAGTCTGAGGATCAGACTGTCACGCTTCATCCAACGGTCCGATTGATTCAAGAAGTTGACCTAGTTCAAACCAAAGTCACATGTGAAGAAAGTACAACTTGGGCATCAAGCCAAGGGCATTTTGGACACAAACGAAAGATGCTACTGCCCAAGACAAATGGACTATAAAGCCAAATGAATAGTACTCGGTCTGAGTACTTCTCCCAGAACTTACAAAACACCCACATCTGAGAAAAGAAAGAAAAGGAAGAGAAGTCCCCGCCGGCGAGTGTGTGATCTCGACGACGGTGAAGCTGAAGTTCCCTGGAGCAAGGGAACTGAGAAGTCAGCGTAAGGTTTGAGTTACTTGTGTTTTGCTGTTGTGAGCTTAGGAACTCAGTTGAGAGGATTTACTAGTGTTGCTAGAGTTAGGAAGAACTTGTAGGAACAGAGAAGTGTAAATCCGGCTGTGTAACTAAGGAACAAAGCAATCAATATAAGTAAGTCATTCAAAATCCTCCAAGCGGAGGTAGAGGTTTACCCATACAACTAGTTGGTTGTAGTGGGGTTCCTCTATAAAGGAACTGTCCCTTTAACTGTTTTTATTACTTGCGATTATTTACTTCCGCTGCCTTGGGAACAGCTTAATTGCCAGTTCCCAAGCTCACTGCTAACCGATTACGATCCAACAATTGGTATCAGAGCCAGCGCTCTAGATTTGTGTTAGCATCGCAGGTGTCAAAATGGCTCAGGAACTTACTCAGGTGGGGAACAATACCAGCAAGCCGCCAAGGCTTATAACAGGAAGATTTGAAAGCTGGCAACGAGACATGAAAGATTGGATGCGTGGCCAAGACTACCAAGCCTGGTGCGTCATCGAAAGGGGGAACTTCGAAATCGATCCAGCTATTGTCAACGACCTCTCAAAGTGGGGTCCCAACGAGTACAAGTGCATGGAGGCAAACTACAAAGCCAAACAGTACCTAAAGAGGTCCATGTGCGTACAAGATTGTGACAGGGTTGCAAACCTTGACACAGCCAAGGAAATGTGGGAAGCCATCCAACAAATGCACGTTGGGAACTCAGATCTCAGAGAAGATCTTCAAATGAACGCAAAAAGGGAGTTCTACAACTTCCAAATGGAGATGGGAGAGTCCGTCGATAGCTACCAATCCCGGTTTGAAGGACTTTGCACTAAGATGGAAGGATTGGGGATCACAAAAGAAGAAATCACCCACAAAATGAAGGTCCAACAGCTCTTCAATGGATTGACTGGAGAATGGGCAAACGAGAGAACGATGTTCAAGGAAAACCCAGAAAATCGAACACTTATGCTTCATCAAGTGTTTGGAAAGCTAGTGGGACATGAGAAGAGGAAGATCGATGATAAGGAACAAACTCGAGCTCATCGAGGGATCGCACTCAAGATCGAAAAGATGCTCAAATCAACCCAAGAACAACATGAAGACTCTGAAGAAGAAGAGGATGAAGAGCTAGTTCTTGTAACAAAGGCTCTTCGAAATTTCTACAAAGGAAAGTCTCAACGGAACAGTGGGAACTGGGGAAAGGGACAGAGTTCCCAAAGAAAGCCCACGGAGAAGGATCTCTCAGAAGTGACTTGCTACAAATGTAACAGGAAAGGACATTTTGCGAAGGAATGTCCACAAGGAACTGAAGGCAGAAAGCAAGGAAAGAAGGCTTACATCGCTACTTGGAGCGATGATGAAGACGAAGATCCTGAAGCATGGGCACTCCCGGACATGTGTGGCATGGCCATAGGAGAAACCACTGGGGAACAACCCAGTGAGGTAACCACTGAAACTGTTCTTGATTCCTTGAGTAATTATGAAAAACCTGAATTGTTGAAAATCCTTTCAAGTCTTGTTAAAGATAACATAAAACTGCAAAACAAGTTGGAAAAACAGGAACACATAAATTCTCAATTAGTTGGTCTTGAGCCCTGTCCCAACTGCATATCCCTTCTAGAAAAACTCAAGTCCCATGTGTCTCACATCGTAGATCTAGAAAGAGAAATCAAAACTTTAGAGAAACATGAGAACACCCTCATGCAAAACCTGAGTAAGACTCCCGAACACCCTGAAGTCTCTAGTTCCCAAATCAAGTTTGTCCCAGCCAGACATGGCATAGGATACAAAGGTGAGTGCTCCAAGAACAGAAAGTCACCCCTGAGCGAACATGAGATCCATGAGTGTAGGGCCTTAGAACTCCAGTGCGAGAAACAGAAAAATGCTCATCTCGAGGAGAAAATCAGGGTCCTAGAGAGTGGAAACAATGGTGAGAAAGACTACTATACTGGGAACTCTGGACATAGAATCTATGTCAAAATTGCTAAGGGAAATGGGTCTCGAGTGTACAACAAAGAAACCATGGATAGGAACCGTATCCAGAGACCACACCCAAAATACTACCTGGGAGAATACTACAAGACATGTTGGCACTGTGGTGCTCATGGGCACTACAAGGATGCATGTCCCAAGAAGAGAGCCCAAATCCCTAGAAGCCATGAGTTCCCAAACAGACAAAAACGTCATGCTCATCACCAAAGGAACTCCAACTCTCAAAATTCCAAAGACATCAACATTTCTGACTATATCTTAAATGAAAATGTTTTCCCTTGCAAGGGACCTGGCAAGAGTCATCTTGCCTGGGTCTCAAAACACTAACTTTTCCTTGTAGGTGGCTGTGAGAGGGAACAGTACATGGTTCATAGATAGTGGATGCTCGAACCATATGACAGGGAACAAGGATATCCTCATCTCACTCCACACTCATGCCGAAGGAGGCCACGTCTCATTTGGCAACAAGAACAAGGGAGAAGTTATTGGAAAAGGAGAAGTGTTGCTCAATAGATCTATTAAAGTTAGCAACGTAAATCTGGTAAAGGATCTGGGATACAATCTGCTGAGTGTCTCCCAGATGTGTGATCAAGGGAACAACATCGTCACTTTCGACTCAGATGAATGTCTCGTCATCAACAAGAAGACCAACAAAGTAATTCGGAGAGGAAGAAGATACAACAATGTGTATGTGGTGGACACCAACTTTGAACCACCAATGAAGTTGTGCCTTGCGAGTTCCCAAGATGACACGGAACTCTGGCATCGAAGACTTGGACATGCTGGTGTAAATCAAATCCTGAAGCTTTATCTACAGGATCTGGTCATTGGTCTTCCACGGATCAATCTCGAAGGAGTCAAAATGTGTGAAGCATGTGTTCGAGGGAAACAGACCAGGACCTCCTTCAAACCGAAGAAGGTGGTAAGCACAACCAGGTCCCTGGAGTTGATTCACATGGATCTCTGTGGTCCCATGAGAACAGCCAGCTACGGTGGAAAAAGGTACATGTATGTCTTAATTGATGATTTTTCAAGATTCACCTGGGTTGTTTTCTTGAAGGCAAAATCACAAGCGTTTGAAGAATTTGAGCCCTTCATCAAAAGAACAGAAGTAAGCTTGGGGCTGAAACTGAAAGCAATCAGATCTGATCACGGAACTGAGTTTCAAAACTCGGAGTTCCTAAACTTCTGTGAGCAAAATGGGATTTCTCACAACTTTTCAGCTCCTCGCACTCCTCAGCAAAATGGAGTGGTCGAGAGAAAGAACAGAACTCTGGAAGATATGGCTAGAACCATGATGATCGAAAGTGGAGTTCCTGAGTACTTCTGGACTGAAGCAATCTCCACAGCTACATACATCCTGAATCGAGCCATGACAAGGCCCCTGATCAACAAGACTTCCTATGAGCTCATCAAAGGGAGAAAACCAAACATCTCACACTTGAGAACATTTGGTTGCACATGCTTTGTTCACAACAACGGAAAAGACAATCTTGGCAAATTCGACCCCAGAAGCGACGAAGGGATCTTCCTGGGATACTCATCACAAAGCAAGGCTTACAGGGTCTACAATAAAAGAACCAAGAAGATAGAGGAAAGCATTCATGTCGTCTTCAATGAAAAGTCTGTAAAGATGGGAACCGAGTCCCAAGGGAAGGGAACTCTGTTCAAGCTAGTCAGACATGAAGACGATGATGATGACGAGGATGAGCCAAGGAAAAGGGATGAAGACTATCCAAGTGCAAGCCATATCCCACAACCAGGGAACAACGACGAAGGTCCAACCCTCACTGATCAAACCTCCCTTGAGGCTCCCTCCTCAGAAGAACTACAAGAAACCTCCAACTCTCTCAAGGTCCCCTCTTCAGGGAACAACTCTGCTGTCCCCCAAGACAATACACTGCCAGAATCAAGTATTCAAGGGGAACAAAGAGGGAACCTGCCAGAAATCTCTGAAGAAACATCAAATGAAGAAGCTGAAGATGAGAGTTCCCATGAGGATAATACACATGCAAAGGAAATCACTCTTGCAAGAACCTTTCAACAAAGGAAGGACCACCCCCTTGAGAACATCATCTCCCCTCTTGATAAAGGTGTTCTAACTCGCTCCTCTCTCAATAATTTTTGTGCTTTTAACGCGTTTGTTTCAATGGTGGAACCCAAAAATATCAAAGAAGCATTAAAGGACCCGGACTGGATTCAAGCCATGCAAGAGGAACTCCACCAATTCGAGAGAAACAAAGTTTGGAAGCTAGTTCCTAGGCCCAAAAACAAGAACATCATAGGAACCCGATGGGTTTTTAGGAACAAGCTCGATGATACTGGAGCTGTAGCAAGGAACAAGGCTAGGTTAGTAGCACAAGGATACAGGCAAGAGGAAGGGATTGACTACGATGAGACCTTCGCACCAGTTGCCAGGATAGAGGCAATCAGACTCCTCATCGCCTATGCTGCTCACAAGGGATTCAAACTTTATCAAATGGATGTGAAAACAGCCTTTCTAAACGGACATCTCAAGGAAGAAGTGTATGTGGCCCAACCTCCAGGATTCGAAGATGAGAAAATGCCCAACCATGTCTATTTCCTGGAAAGGGCCCTTTACGGACTCAAACAAGCTCCCCGAGCTTGGTATGACAGGTTTGCTCAATTCCTCTTGTCCCATGGATACCTTCGAGGTTCCATAGACAAGACTTTGTTTTTAAAGAAAGAGTCTAAAGACACTTTGATTGTGCAAGTATATGTTGATGACATTGTTTTTGGAGCAACTAACGAAACTCTTGTAGAAAAATTTAAGGACCTCATGAGCAGTGAGTTTGAAATGAGTCTCATTGGGGAACTCACGTTCTTCTTGGGACTTCAAATATCCCAAACAAAGGAGGGAACAAAGATCCATCAACAGAAATACATCAAGGAAATGCTCGTGAAGTATGGGATGGAACATTCAAAGCCCATTGACACTCCCATCTCACCAAATTCAAGGCTAAATGCAGATGAAACAGGTATCAGTGTGGACCAAAGGAACTATCGAGGTATGATCGGGTCCCTTCTCTACTTAACAGCTAGTAGACCTGATATCATGTTCTTCGTATGTCTTTGTGCTCGTTTTCAAGCTAACCCTAAGGAATCACACCTGAAAGAGGTGAAGAGAATTTTCAGGTATCTCAAAGGGAACAATAACTTGTGCCTTTGGTATCCAAGGAACAGTTCCCTTGAGCTCATTGCATACACAGATGCTGACTTTGCAGGGCACTTGGTTGACAGAAAGAGCACTTCAGGAATGGCCCAGTTCCTAGGATCCTGCTTAGTTTCGTGGGGATCTAAAAAGCAAAACTTAGTTGCACTCTCCACAGCTGAAGCTGAATATGTGGCTGCCGCATCATGCTGTTCCCAGGTTCTATGGCTTAAGTCACAACTCCAGGATTACGGTATGTCTTTTGGCCCAGTTCCCATACTCTGTGATAACACTAGTGCCATAAACATTTCCAAAAATCTTGTGCATCATTCTAGAACTAAGCATATTGATATAAGACATCACTTTCTACGTGACAATGTTGAGAATGGGAACATTTCGATGGAACACTGTAGAACTGAAGAGCAAATTGCGGATATTCTTACCAAAGCTTTAGACAGACGTCCCTACCAGCGTTTTCGAATGCTTCTAGGGATGATAACTCTAAACTAAACAAGTCCCTGTTTATCTCTCTCCCAATGCCTGACTAGTTTATCTAAAATTGCATGATAAGGAACTTGGATTCATTGCTTTCACTATGCCATGATTACTAGTCTAGAGAAAAATGTGTACAAAGGAACTCTATTTCTTTTGGCCCAAAATGATCAACCAGAGTTCCCTTTATCCCTCATTACAAGCCACCATGACGGTTGATCATATGACCCACCTTAAGCTAGGGACCAGACAAATGCTTCTCATGAGCCAAAAAATTTCCTTTATCGAGTTGCAAATTGTCTGGTTCCCTTTGAGTTCCCTAGCCCCACAAAAAGATGAGTGTGAAGTTCCCTCAACCACTTCACTCTCCCTGACCTTGAAAAGATCATGGGAACTGCTGCATCTACAAAGGGAACACTGACTAATCTTCAAAGAAAAACCGTCACTTGGGAAGCGGACTTTCGTGTCAGAAGCTCTGAAGCGTTACAGGCCAAGTATTCAAAATTTGAAAAGGACTTCCCAAGAGATGGTGACGCGTGTCCAGAAGCGTGCTTGAGAAGTTGAAACGGCACCCCACGTTCATTGGGCAACGGTTATCGAGGTTATTCCACTTCCCTTTCTACCCTTCACCTCCTCTCTCCTTTAAAACCCCTCTTTGCCATTTTTAGGTCCTTTACTCCATCTTTCATCCCTGTCACTCGTCTTCCCCAAATCCCTTTCACTCTCTTTTCAAGAAACCTCCAAAACCTCCCAAATTCTTACAAAAATGGCCCCTCAACACACATTCGCACAAATCAAAGAGTGGGTACTTGCCAATCCTCGCACTCTCTTCATCACTCAACTGAACGAGATCGAGCAAGAACAGGACCCAACCATGAAGGATGTCCTCATTCAAGGGCTATACAATCAAGTAAGCCCTTTCTTGCCCCCTCCTCCTCCTCAGGTTGATGAAACCGTCTCCTGGACCTCTTCCTCCTCCGAATCTCTTCCTCTTCCACCTCCAACCACCAACACCTCCTCCGGAGTTGTCATCGTTGACAACTTCGGAGATGCTCGCCCCTCCATCAATGAAAAACCCCATAAATCCAAACATCGCCACTCATCCAAACATCGCCACTCATCAAAAGATCCCTCAAAATCCAAAAAATCCAAACACTCCCACGACTCCTCCAAATCCAAAAAGCGTAAACACTCTGAGGCCTCTGAATTCTCGGAGCCCAAAAAGAAGGTTTTCTTCCGCTTTGAGGACTACCTGAACTGCTCCAAGGAGAGTTCTTGTGCTCCCAAACCTCCCTACCTTTTTCCTTCCGACGATGGGAACTCCGAACCCCAGAGTCTACTTCCCTCTTCCTCCTCCATCCCTCCTCCTCAAATCAAGGGACCTCCTCCGCCACCTCCTCGAGTTCCCGCCACGATGGGAACTCCAACATCCCAACCTCCTTCACTTCCTCCCTTTCCCATCACTACGGGATCTCCAACTCCACCTTCACCTCACAAAACGCCTTCTTCTTCCTCCCCAAAACACATTTCCACCAACCCCATCTCCACTCAACTCACAACCCCTATTCCTTCTTCTCCTCTCCCCTCTTCCATCACGTCTCCCACCACCACCAAACTCCCCTCTCCCTCACCATCCAAAAGTACCGTCGCCCTCTCCTCAAACGACGACGATCTTCCTCTTTCTGTGGTCATCGGCAAAATGACCAAGGACCCTCCTCCGATCATCATGGGAACTTTGGAGGAGGAAGCCCAGCTCAAGGACATCGAGGAAGAACTCAACAGGGGTCCCTCTGAGCACACAGTCTCCCAAGGGACAAAGTCCCCAGAAAAGGTTGCTCCTCAAGAGCCAACAGAGACAAGGGACCTCGCACCAGCTGGAGGTGCTGAGGCAACAACAAGTCATCCTGGAGATGACGCGGAGGGCTCGGGTTCGAGCTCCTCCGAGGAAGAAGGGACCTCCCATGATGAGGTCGAAGAAGAAGAAGAAGCTCCAGCTTCAAAGGAGCCAGCACGCATCCCTACACCTGGACACCAAATGGTGGTGTCCGCGAGTTCCCCACAACCAAGGGACCGCGTGCTCATGATCGAAGCGGCTGCACCCCCTCAGCAGAAAGGACCTCGCACGGTCTCTAGGGGGAACAAATCCAAAAGCAAGTCCAGAAAGGGGAAGGGGACCACCAAGCATCATGTCAGTGAGCGCCGCAAGCTTCTCCATCACCTCATAGTTTCCCAAGAGGCGCTGACTGAAAATGGTCTGGAGGAACTATGGGAACTGATCAAGGCCCAGGGCTGGGAGAGACTCTGCCAAGAAACTGTGAGCGTAGATCCCTCACAAGTGCGTCAATTCTACAACAACTTCACTATCACCAACGACGGCACTCAGGGAACTCTCTCCCACGAAGGCGACGAGTTTATTTTTACAACGTCTACGATCCGCCTTCAACTCCAGGTCCCTGGTCAAGGGCTTAGCGAGTTGCCCAGCAAGCTCTGGGGCGACTTCAACAGCGCCGAGGTGTACAACACAATTTTTGAGGGTCGGGTTCCCTCTAAGGTCCACTCGACGCATCATCTGTCCTTGGTTGCCAAGCTCGCTCACCAATTCATTATCAACGTGGTGGTCCCACGTCAAGAAAAGCGCCTGGTTGTCAACATCCCCGACGCCATCATCCTCTACCACTTCCTCCTCAAGAAGCCCATAAATCTTCCCCGCATTATCCTTGGGCACATGGAAAAGTGCATGGCCTCCAAGTCCCATTCCCTTCCCTACTCCGGGCTGATCAAAAAGCTCCTACAAAAAGAGGGTCTCTACGATGCCTCTAAAGAAGAAATCGAGCTTGGAAGGGAACTGGACATTCAAGTTGCCCAGAAGATGAGGCACTCGGAGCCTGTAGAGGAGGCGGCTCCCCTAGAGTCTGGTACACAAGAGGGGAACTCTCCAGTGTTGCTCCGCATCGCCAACACCCTCGATCAGATTGCTAGGGACCAGGCAGTATTGGCCAGAGGACAAGAAAAGCTTACCCAAGTCCTTACGCGCCTCTGTGACGCCTTGTTTCCTCAGAGCCCATGATCTCTCCCTTCTTGTTCCCTTAATCCAAAAATGACCACAAAATTGTACTTGGGTTCCCATTGTACATATTATCTTAAGTAATGAAATGGTCTTTATTTTGATTGCGTGTTCCATTCTTTCCTAATATTGCTTTGCTTGATTTTCGATGATGTCAAAAGGGGGAAAGATAAAAAATGTGAGATGAGTTCAAAGTTTAAGTCATCACAGACCACGCATAAGCTAAGGGGGAACAATTGCATAAAAAGCCTAATAGGAACTATGTGTCTCACCAGAAGTGGCTCCCTAAATCTAAATGTCTCACTAAGAGTGATTTCCCAAAATCATACTTAGGAACTCATCAGCATATCATTCATTGAAATATTTGCATTTTTTTATGGGTTTGTCATCATCAAAAAGGGGGAAATTGTTGGGACGTTGTTGGGACCTCTGGTTCTAAGCAACGGATCAACGATTCACTCCTCTTTAAGTTTTGATAATGACAAACACCATAGGGAACTAATGTGGTTTGTTCAAGTACTTCTAAGGAACACAGGTACAGCAAAGAACTCCTATGAATGACAAAGCCACTGCTAGCCACAATGAAGAGTTTCCATCAAGGGAACTCTGAAGAGGAAAGCTCCCTTGAAGTGGGAACTCCCAGAAACAAACAAGAAAACACAAGCTTACAACGATGAAGAGTTTCCATCAAGGGAACTCTGAAGAAGTCAGTTCCCATGAAATGGGAACTCACATGTGAAGACAACGACCGTTCAGCGCAGATCGCGGGATCCTGTCTCAGACAGCCAGAGGGAACAGTCTGAGGATCAGACTGTCACGCTTCATCCAACGGTCCGATTGATTCAAGAAGTTGACCTAGTTCAAACCAAAGTCACATGTGAAGAAAGTACAACTTGGGCATCAAGCAAAGGGCATTTTGGACACAAACGAAAGATGCTACTGCCCAAGACAAATGGACTATAAAGCCAAATGAATAGTACTCGGTCTGAGTACTTCTCCCAGAACTTACAAAACACCCACATCTGAGAAAAGAAAGAAAAGGAAGAGAAGTCCCCGCCGGCGAGTGTGTGATCTCGACGACGGTGAAGCTGAAGTTCCCTGGAGCAAGGGAACTGAGAAGTCAGCGTAAGGTTTGAGTTACTTGTGTTTTGCTGTTGTGAGCTTAGGAACTCAGTTGAGAGGATTTACTAGTGTTGCTAGAGTTAGGAAGAACTTGTAGGAATAGAGAAGTGTAAATCCGGCTGTGTAACTAAGGAACAAAGCAATCAATATAAGTAAGTCATTCAAAATCCTCCAAGCGGAGGTAGAGGTTTACCCATACAACTAGTTGGTTGTAGTGGGGTTCCTCTATAAAGGAACTGTCCCTTTAACTGTTTTTATTACTTGCGATTATTTACTTCCGCTGCCTTGGGAACAGCTTAATTCCCAGTTCCCAAGCTCACTGCTAACCGATTACGATCCAACAATATACGCCCTCAAGGCCTGATCACAAACATCTTTCAACGATGCTAATTCTGCTTCGTATTCACAAAGGCCTTTTTCCAGCCCCTTCTTAAGATTTTCCAATTCTTCATCATTCATTGCAGTGACGGTTGATGCTTGTCCTGCCTATTCCTCAGCTAAATTCTTCGTCGCGAGCATTGCCTCCCTCATTTCCAATAGCCCCTTGTTAATCCTTATCAAATCTTCTTGCACTCACTAAGAGATCTTTTTATACTTGTCACGCTACTCCAACAGCTTGGCGACCAATCAATTAAGCTTGTAGCTAGCGTTGTGTGGATTCGCTTCTTTCTAGAAACACAGAATAATGCCAAATACGAAACTAGCACACGAACATAAGAATATGAGAACGATGGAAACCAGTCAAAGAGACTTTTTTCCTTTGGAAATAACTTATAAATTTGATCATGCTTCCCTCTTCCTTGAAGAACTCCTTGTCAAATAAGTCCCTCAAATGCTCGGGTATGCAAGAACACTATGGATCACAAATCTTAACGCTTGAGGGGTCCTCCCCTTGAGGCCAAGGAGAAAAAAATGGGATGTTTGTCTTTTTTCGTGGCACATTCGTACCATCCTTGCGGCGTAGTTGTTTAGCTGACATGGATCGGTTATCTCCCACATGATCAATATCGAGCAGGTTATGTGCTCATTGTAATGAGTTAAGTGCAGGCTAAAAAAATAATTAGCTATTAACTTATTTCAAGATTTTTTATTATATTTTGAACCAAACTTTAGGATCAGGTTATTAGGTATTCCTTATTTCATTCAACATTCCAAAATTGCCGATTAATTGATTATCATGTATTTTCAGTATTACAGAGAGATTTTTTTAGAAGGAGAGATGGTGTTGGGACGTTGTTGGGACCTCTGGTTCTAAACAACGGATCAACGATGCCATTCTCCGAGTTTTGATAATGACAAACACCATGAGGAACTAATGTGGTTTGTTCAAGTATTTCTAAGGAATGCATGTATAGCCAAGAACTCCCATGAATGACCAAAAGCCACAGAAGCTCACAATGCAGAGTTTCCATCAAGGGAACTCTGAAGAGGAAAGTTCCCATGAAATGGGAAATCCTAGGAATGATCAAGAGAACACAGGTTTACACGATGAGGAGTTTCCATCAAGGGAACTCTGAAGAAGACAGTTCCCATAACATGGGAACTCACATGTAAGGACAACGACCGTTCAGCGCAGATCGCGGGATTCTGTCTTAGACAGTCCAAAGGAACAGTCTGAGGATCAGACTGTCACGAATGATCCAACGGTCCGATTGATTCAAGAAGTTGACCTAGTTCAAACCAAAGTCACATGTAAAGAAAGTACAACTTGGGCATCAAGCAAAGGGCATTTTGGACACAAATGAAAGACGCGATTGCCCAAGCATACCCGGTCTATAAAGTCAAATGAATAGTACTCGAATTGAGTACTTCTCCCAGAACTCACAAATACCCATACTAGAGAAAAGAGAAAGAAGAAGAAGAGAAGTCCCCGGCGGCGAGTGTCTGATCTCGACGACGGTGAAGCCGAAGTTCCCAGGAGCAAGGGAACTGAGAAGTCGGCGTAAGGTTTGAGTTACTTGTGTTTTGTTGTTGTTAGCTTAGGAACTCAGTTGAGAGGATTCATTAGTGTTGCTATAGTTAGGTAGAACTCGTAGGAATAGAGAAGTTTGAATCCGGCTGTTGTAACTAAGGAACAAAGCAATTAATATAAGTAAGTCATTCAAAATCCTCCAAGCGGAGGTAGAGGTTTACCAATACAACTAGTTGGTTGTAGTGGGGTTCCTCTATAAGGGAACTGCGTTCTTTACAGCTTTTAATACTTGCGTTTACTTTACTTCCGCTGCCTTGGGAACAACTTAACAACCAGTTCCCAAGCTCTTTGCTAACGGTTTACGATCCAACAATTGAAATCAGAGCAGGTTTACTCTAGATTTGTGTTAGCATCGCAGGTATCAAATGGCTCAGGAACTTACTCAGGTAGGGAACAACACTAGTAAGCCGCCAAGGCTTATTACAGGAAGATTCGAAAGCTGGCAACGCGACATGAAGGATTGGATGCGTGGCCAAGACTACCAAGCCTGGTGTGTTATCGAGAGAGGGAACTTCGAAATTGATCCAGCTATAGTCAACGACCTCACCAAATGGGGACCCAACAAATACAAGTGTATGGAGGCCAACTACAAGGCCAATCAGTACTTGAAAAGGTCCATGTGCGTGCAAGACTGTGATAGGGTAGCAAATCTTGACACAGCTAAGGAAATGTGGGAAGCCATCCAACAAATGCACGTTGGGAACTCTGATCTCCGAGAAGATCTTCAGATGAATGCAAGAAGGGAGTTTTTCAACTTCCAAATGGAGATGGGAGAGTTTGTCGATAGCTATCAGTCCCGATTTGAAGGACTTTGCACCAAAATGGAAGGCTTGGGGATCACCAAAGAAGAAATCACACATAAGATGAAGGTCCAACAGCTCTTCAATAGATTGACTGGAGAATGGGCAAACGAGAGAACAATGTTCAAGGAGAATCGGGAAAATAGAACTCTCATGCTCCATCAAGTGTTTGGAAAGCTAGTGGGACACGAGAAGAGAAAGATCGATGATAAGGAACAGAAGCGAGCACATCAAGGGATCGCACTCAAAATTGAGAAGATGCTCAAATCAACTCAAGAACAACATGAAGACTCCGAAGAAGAAGAGGATGAGGAGCTAGTTCTCGTAACAAAGGCTCTTCGGAACTTCTACAAAGGGAAGCTCAAAAAGAACAGTGGGAACTAGGGAAAAGGACAGAGTTCCCAAAGAAAACCCGCAGAGAAGGACCTCTCTGATGTCACATGCTACAAGTGCAACAAGAAAGGACACTTCGCTAAGGAATGCCAACAGGGAACGGACGACCGGAAGCAAGGGAAAAAGGCGTACATCGCCACCTGGAGCGATGAGGAGGACGAAGATCCCGAGTCATGGGCACTCCCAGACATGTGAGGCCATTAGGGAACAACCCAGTGAGGTAAACACTGAAACTGTTCTTGCTTCTTTGAACAACTATGAAAAGCCTGAGTTGTTGATAATTCTTTCAAGTCTTGTCAAAGATAATATAAAACTGCAAAACAAGTCGGAAAAACAGGAACACATAAATGCTCAATTAGTTGGTCTTGAACCCTATCCCAACTGTATGTCCCTTCTTGAAAAACTCAAGTCCCATGTGTCTCACATCGTAGATCTAGAAAATGAAATCAAAACTCTATAGAGAGATGAGAACACCCTCTTACAAAACCTGAGTAAGACTCTCGAAAATCTTGAAGCCTCTAGTTCCCAAATCATGTTTGTCCCAGCCAGACACGGCATAGGATACAAAACTGAGAGCCCAAAGAACGGGAAGTCACCCCTGAGTGAACATGAATTCCATGAGTGTAAGGCCTTAGAACTCCAATGCGAGAAACAAAAAAATGTTCATCTCGAGGAGAAAATCAGGGTCCTAGAGAGTGGGAAAAGTGGTGAGAAAGATTATTACACTGGGAACACTGGACATAGACTTTATGTCCAAATTGCTAAGGGAAACGGGTCACAGGTGTACAATAAGGAAATTATGGATAGGAACAGAATCCAGAGATCACACCCAAAATACTACCTAGGAGAATACTATAAGACGTGCTGGAACTGTGGTGCTCATGGGCACTACAAGGAAGCATGTCCCAAGAAGAGAGCCCAAACCCTCAAAAACCGTGAGTTCCTGAACAAACAAAAACATCATGCTAATCACCAAAGGAACTCCAACTCTCAAATCACTCATGATATCAACATCGCTGACTATGTTTTAAATGAAAATATTTTCCCTTGCAAGGGACCTGGCAAGAGTCATCTTGCCTAGGTCTCAAAACACTAACTTTACCTTGTAGGTGGCAGTGAGAGGGAACAATACATGGTTCATAGATAGTGGATGCTCGAACCATATGACCGGAAACAAAGATATCCTCATCTCACTCCACACTCATGCCGAAGGAGGCCACGTCTCATTTGGCAATAAAAACAAGGGAGAAGTCATTGGAAAAGGATAAGTTTTGCTCAATAGATCAATCAAAGTTAGCAATGTAAATCTGGTAAAGGATCTGGGATACAACCTTCTGAGTGTCTCTCAGATGTGTGATCAAGGGAACAACGTTGTCACTTTCGACTCAGAAGAATGCCTCGTCATCAACAAGAAGAACAACAAAGTGATTCCGAGAGGAAGAAGATACAACAATGTGTATGTAGTAGATACAGAATTTGAACCACCAACGAAGTTGTGCCTTGTGAGTTCCTACGATGACACGGAACTCTGGCACCGAAGACTGGGACATGCAGGTGTCAATCAAATCCTGAAGCTCTATCTACAGGATCTGGTCATTGGTCTTCCACGGATCAATCTCGAAGGAGTCAAAATGTGTGAAGCATGCGTTCAAGGGAAACAGACTAGGAACTCCTTCAAACCCAAAAAGGTATTGAGCACAACCAGGCCTTTAGAGCTAATTCACATGGATCTCTGTGGTCCCATGCGAACAGTCGGCTATGGTGGAAAAAGGTACATGTATGTCTTAATTGATGATTTTTCTAGATTCACCTGGGTTATTTTCTTGAAGGCAAAATCACAAGCTTTTGAAGATTCTGAGCCTTTCATCAAAAGAACAGAAGTAAGCATGGGGCTAAAGCTGAAAGCCATCAGGTCTGACCATGGAACTGAGTTTCAAAACTCAGAGTTCCTTAACTTCTGTGACAAACATGGGATCTCTCACAACTTCTCAGCCCCTCGCACTCCTCAGCAAAACGGAGTAGTCGAGAGAAAGAACACGACCTTGGAAGACATGGCCAGGACCATGATGCTTGAAAGCGGAGTTCTTGAGTATTTCTGGGCTGAAGCCATCGCCACAGCTACGTACATCCTGAACCGAGCCATGACAAGGCCTATGATCAAGAAGACATCCTACGAGCTCATCAAAGGGAGAAAACCAAACATCTCCCACCTAAGGACCTTTGGATGCACATGCTTTGTCCACAACAATGGCAAAGACAACCTTGGAAAATTTGATCCTAGAAGCGATGAAGGGATCTTCCTGGGATACTCATCACAAAGCAAGGCTTACAAGGTCTATAACAAGAGGACCAAGAAGATAGAAGAAAGCATCCATGTCGTCTTCAACGAGAAATCTGTAAAGATGGGAACAGAGACCCAAGGGAAGGGAACTCTGTTCAAAGTAGTCAGACAAGAAGACGATGATGATGACGATGATGAGCCAAGGAAGAGAGATGAAGACTATCCAAGTGCAAGTAACACTCCACAACCAGGGAACAACAAAGGAAATCCAACTTTCACTGATCAAATATCCCTCGAAGTTCCCTCCTCACAAGAACTACAAGACACCTCCAACACTCTTGCTCCCCAAGACAATACCCTGCCAGAATCAAGTGTTCAGGGTGAACAAAGAGGGATCTTGCCAGAAATTTCTGAAGAAACATTCAATGAAGAAGCTGAAGACAAGTGTTCCCATGAAAAGAAAGTCTCTACTGAAGATGACACAAGTGCAAGGGAACCCACTCGTACAAGAAACTTTCAACAAAGGAAGGACCACCCCATTGAGAACATCATCTACCCTTATGATAAAGGTGTACAAACTCGTTCCTCTCTCAATAACTTTTGTGCTTTTAACGCGTTTGTTTCATTGGTGGAACCCAAAAACATCAAAGAAGCCTGGAAGGTCCCAGATTGGATCCAAGCTATGCAAGAGGAGCTCCACCAATTCGAGAGGAACAAAGTTTGGAAGCTAGTTCCAAGGCCCAAGAACAAGAACATCATTGGAACTCGATGGGTCTTTAGAAACAAGCTCGATGATACAGGGGCTGTAGAAAGGAACAAGGCTAGACTAGTGGAACAAGGCTACAGGCAAGAGGAAGGAATTGATTACGATGAGACCTTCGCACCGGTTGCCAGGATCGAGGCCATCAGACTCCTAATTGCCTATGTTGCTTACAAGGGATTCAAGCTCTATCAAATGGATGTGAAAACAGCCTTCCTCAACGGACATCTCAAGGAAGAAGTATATGTGGCCCAACCCCCAGGATTCGAAGATGAGAAGCTACCCAACCATGTCTACTTCCTGGAGAGGGCCCTCTACGGACTCAAACAAGCTCCCCGAGCTTGGTATGACAGGTTTCCTCAATTCCTCTTGTCCCATGGATACCTTCGAGGTTCCATAGACAAGACTTTGTTTCTAAAAAAAGAGTCTAAAGACATTTTGATTGTGCAAGTATACGTTGATGACATTGTTTTTGGAGCAACTAACGAAACTCTTGTAGGGAAATTTAAGGACCTCATGAGCAGTGAGTTTGAGATGAGTCTCATTGGGGAACTCACGTTCTTCTTGGGACTTCAAATATCTCAAACTGAGGAGGGAACAAAGATTCATCAACATAAATACATCAAGGAAATGCTCGTAAAGTATGGGATGGAACACTCCAAGCCTATTGACACTCCCATCTCACCAAATTCAAGGCTAAATGCGGATGAAACAGGTATAAGTGTGGACCAAAGAAACTATGGAGGTATGATTGGGTCCCTTCTCTACTTAACAGCTAGTAGACCTGATATTATGTTCTCTATATGTCTTTGTGCTCGTTTTCAAGCTAACCCTATGGAATCACACTTGAAAGAGGTAAAGAGGATTTTCAGGTACCTCAAAGGGAATGATAACTTGTGCCTTTGGTATCCAAGGAACAGTTCCCTTGAGCTCATTGCATACACAGATGCTGATTTTGCAGGGCACCTGGTTGATAGAGAGAGCACATCAGGAATGGCCCAGTTCCTAGGGTCATGCTTAGTTTCATGGGGATCTAAAAAGCAGAACTCAGTGGCACTCTCCACAGTTGAAGCAGAATATGTGGCTGCCGCATCTTGTTGTTCACAAGTTCTATGGCTTAAGTCTCAACTCCAGGATTACGGTATGTCTTTTGGCCTAGTTCCCATACTCTGTGATAATACTAGTTCCATAAACATTTCCAAAAATCATGTGCATCATTCTAGAACCAAGCATATAGATATAAGGCATCACTTTCTACGTGACAATGTTGAAAGTGGGAACATCTTGATGGAACACTGTAGAACTGAAGAGCAAATTGCGGACATTCTCACCAAAGCTTTAGACAGAGGTCCCTACCAGCGTATTCGAATGCTTCTAGGGATGATTACTCTAAACTAAACAAGTCCCTGTTTGTCTCTCCCTTAATGCCTGACTAGTTTTTCTAAGAATGCATGATAGGGAACTTGGATTTATTGCTTTTACTTTGTCATGATTACTAGTCTAAAGATAAATGTGTACAAGGGAACTTTATTTCTTTTCGCCTCACATGATCAATCACAATTCCCTTTATCCCTCTTTACAAGCCACTATGACGGTTGATCATATAACCTACCCTAAGCCAGGGACCAGACAAACGCTTCTCATGAGCCAAAATGTTTACTCCTTTATCGAGTCGTAAATTGTCTGGTTCCTTTGAGTTCCCTATCCCTACAAAAGGATGAGTGTGAAGTTTCCTTAACCTCTTCACTCTCCTTGACCTTGATACGATCATGGGAACTGGTACACACAAGCAACGGAACGCTGACTCCTCTGAGAAGATGAACCGTCACTTGGGAAGCGGGATTTTGTGTCAGAAACTCTGAAGCGTTAAGGGCCAAGTATTCAAATTTTGAAAGGGCTTCCCTAGAGATCGGGACGCGTGTCAAGAGGCGTTCTACGGAAGTTGAAACGATGCCCCACGTTCATTGGGCAACGGTTATCGAGGATTTCCCACTTCCCTTTCTACCCTTTGCCCCTTCTCTCCTTAAAACCCTAGTTTGCCATTTTTGGGCTCTTATTCCATCTTCAACCTCTGTCATTCATCTTCTCCACATCCCTTTCACTCTCTTTTTCAAGAAACCTCCAAACTTCCTCTCTTCCCAAAATTCCCCTCACATGGCCTCCACACACACCTGGGCTCAAGTTAAAGCTTGGGTGCTTGCAAATCCAAGAGTCTTCTTCATCACCCAACTAAACTAAATTGAGAGGGAAACCGATCCTGTCATGCGAGACGTTCTCATGGCAGGGCTCTACAACTCAGTCAACCCTCTCTTACCTCCTCCTACTCCGGCAGAGCAAACTCTTGCCATGACTTCTTCTTCCGCCACCTCCTCTGAATCTCTTCCTCCTCTAACTACCAACATCTCCTCCGACACTGTCATTCTTGACAGTTTCGGAGATGTTCGTCCTTCTCAAAACGAGAAGCCTAGAAAATCCAAAAAACGCCATTCTTCCAAAGAACCCTTCAAATCCAAACATTCCAAAAAATCCAAACATTCCAAAGACCCCTCACAATCCAAAAAGCGCAAACACTCTGAGGTCTCCGAATACTCGGAGCCCAAGAAGAAGTCCCATTTCAAATTCGTTGATTACTTGAACTGCTCCAAGGACAATTTCTGTATGGCCAAACCACCCTTCATCTTCCATTCGGACTCTGGGACCTCCCAATCCCATAGCCAACTCACTTCCTCTTCCCTCTCTCTTCCTATAATTGGGGAACCTCCCAAACCGCTTCCCCCAAAACAAAAGACTACTCCACCACCTCCCTCTGTTCCCACAACGAAGGGAACTCCATCTCCACCCCACAAAACTCCTTCCCCTCCTTCATCACCCAAAAACACTTCTATCCCTCAAACCCCTGCCTCTGGGACCCCTACTCCCAAGGCACCCGTATCTACTCCTCTTGCCCCTCCTACACAACTTTCCACTCCTCTCTCCTCTCCTATCCCCTCTTCCACCACATCCCCAACTACCACAAAACTTCCCTCTCCCTCTCCCTCCAAAACTGCCGTCGTCCTCACTTCGGACGACGATGACCTTCCTCTCTCCGTTGTCATCGGCAAAATGACCAAGGATCCTCCTCCTCCCATCATGGGAACTGTAGAGGAGGAGGCCCAGCTCAAGGCTGTAGAGGATGAGCTCAACAAGGTCCCAACTGAGGCAACAACTGAAAAAGGGACCAAGTCCCCAGAAAAGGTGGCTCCTGAAGAGCCCGTGGAACAAAGGAACCCAGCACCAGCTGTTGGTGCTGGGACGAGTTTAGGTCATCCTGAAGATGATGAGGAAGGCTCAAGCTCAAGCTCCTCCGAGGATGAAGGGACCTCCAGTGATGAGGTCGAAGAACAAGAAGAGGCTCCAGCTGCTAAGGAGCGCACCAAGATCCCAACACCTGGACACCAAATGGTTGTGTCCGATGGGTTCCGTGCCACAAGGGAACCCATGCTGTTGATCGAAGCGGCTGGACCCCCTCAGCAGAAAGCACCTACAACGGTTTCTAGGGGGAACACTTCAAAGAGCACCACCAGAAAAGGGAGGGGATCTTCATCGAAGAAGTTCCCTGTGGACGAACGCCGAAAACTCCTCCCCCCACTTATAATTTCTGAGGAGATGCTCTACGAGAATGGACTAGGGGAACTGTGGGACCTGATCAAGGCCCAAGGCTGGGAACACCTCTGCAAAGAACCCGTGAGTGTAGATCCCTCACAAGTGCGTCGGTTCTACAACAACTTCGTAGTCCACAACGACGACACTCAGGGAACTCTCTCCCTCGAAGGCGACGAGTTTATATTCACAACGTCTACCATCTGCCTTCAGTTTCAAGTCCCTGTTCACGGACTCAACACGTTGCCCAACAAGCTTTGGGGAGAGTTCAACAGCGCAGAGGTGTACAACACCATATATGAGGGCCGAGTCCCCACTCAAGGGACCTCGACCCATCATCTGTCCCTAATCGCCAAGCTGGCTCACCAGTTCATCATTAATATGGTGATCCCTCGCCAAGAGAAGCGTCTAGTCATCAACATCCCCAACGCTATACTCCTCTACCACTTCCTCCTCAAGAAGCCCATCAACCTTCCAAGAATTATTCTCGGGCATATGGAGAAGTGTATGGCGTCCAAGTCCCATTCTCTTCCCTACTCTGGGCTCATCAATAAGCTTCTACTCAAGGAGGGTCGCTACGACGTCTCCAAAGAAGAAGTGACAGTTTGAGGATCAGACTGTCACGAATGATCCAACGGTCAGATTGATTCAAGAAGTTGACCTAGTTCAAATCAAAGTCACATGTGAAGAAAGTACAACTTGGGCATCAAGCAAAGGGCATTTTGGACGCAGATGAAAGACGCGATTGCCCAAGCATACCCGGTCTATAAAGCCAAATGAATAGTACTCGGATTGAGTACTTCTCCCAGAACTCACAAATACCCATACCAGAGAAAAGAGAAAGAAGAAGAAGAGAAGTCCCCGACGGCGAGTGTCTGATCTCGACGACGGTGAAGCCGAAGTTCCCAGGAGCAAGGGAACTGAGAAGTCGGTGTAAGGTTTGAGTTACTTGTGTTTTGTTTTTGTTAGCTTAGGAAATCAGTTGAGAGGAGTCATTAGTGTTGCTATAGTTAGGTAGAACTCGTAGGAACAAAGAAGTTTGAGCCCGGCTATTGTAACTAAGGAACAAAGCAATTAATATAAGTAAGTCATTCAAAATCCTCCAAGCGGAGGTAGAGGTTTACCCATACAACTAGTTGGTTGTAGTGGGGTTTCTCTATAAGGGAACTGCGTTCTTTACAGCTTTTAATACTTGCGTTTACTTTACTTCCGCTGCCTTGGGAACAGCTTAACAACCAGTTCCCAAGCTCTTTACTAACGATTTATGATCCAACAGATGGTACCCTCCAAAGTTTTATTAACGATAAAAAGGTATAAGCAATAATCAAACAGGAGATAGAATGACCTATATATATCATCATCAAAGAGAAATAAATAAATCCCCGCGTTCAGGCATGCAATTGTTGAGGGGTTTTTACTTGGCAACAAATAAATTTATAGTCAAAACCCCGCTGTGTATAGAAGAGTCAGGTTCGTCCACAGAAAGTGAAGTCTACGATTAGTCACCAATCTAAAACACAAAGAAATAGCAAACAGAAGCAAAACAAACACACTGAAAGGGATCGGTACCGACCTTTTCAAGGTCGGTTACAAGGTAAACAGCTAGACGAAAAACTAAGTAAAACAAGACAGGCAGGCTCGGTACCGAGGTATTGCAGGTTGGTAACGAGGCTACTAGGGTTTTGAGTTTTTTCACAAGCGAGAGAAAAATCTACGATTAAGGGTCTACCACAACATAGTCATGCAATCTAAACAATATGAATCATAAAAATCATACTTTTAAACACAAGTAATCAACTTTCGTTGAACAAACAAGCAAATCAATCAACTTTCATAAATCTATTTAATTTTTCTACTTATCTTGAAAACTTCTCAACTTTCGTTTCAAAGTTTATCTCTATTCAAGTTCACAACTTTATCTTTCGATCAAGTCATAAACATGAATTACTTCAACTTTCGTCAAAGCATATGCACAAACAAGTAGAAGAATAGATAAATGACAATCAATTTATTCAATCATATCATCTTTCATGCACAACTATGTTGGGTTTTAACCCCAACCCTAAAATAAGAGAACTACTCACTCGTGGTTGAGAAAAAACAAACACAACAATTGAAAGAAAACATAACTTGAATTAAACTAAAATCTTACTTGAATTCAAAACATAAACTTGTCTTCAACACCAACTTCGAACACAAGAAATCTCCAACAATTCTTAAAATCGTCCGTCCAAAATTTAAACTAGGGAGAGAGAGAGAGAGAGAGCTTCCTAAAACTTGTCTAAACAAGGGTATTTATACTAAAACATCTAAACATAAAAGATCTCGGAATATCTTCATTAAATGCACATAGTCGGTCATGTCCTACCGACATGAGGACCTCGGTACCGACCCCGTCAGGGTCGGAGGACTCTGGATACCGACCCATGGAAGGTCGATAACGAGCTTGGCTTGAACTTGATTTCTTGCTTATTCTTCACTCTTCCTTGGACTTCTTACAAAGCTAAATAAAATGAACATGAAAATACCCCATACTTAAGCTTGCTTGTCCTCAAGCAATCACAAGACAAAAATCAAAACCATCTACATATCCATCAAGTAATAGCCCTTATCAAAAAACAATTTCAGCACAAGTGAAATTAGACAAGTGACTTTAAACGTCTTCACACATATAGAAGCAACTAATAAGCACAAAAATCCAACCTCACAAGGGATAAAGTGTTTCACTTAACTCTCATGTGCTTAGGCTTTTAGTAACAACTCTCAACTCAATCCTATATGCAAAAACTCATACATATTGTCACTTATATTACCAATCTCTCTACCAAAGATGTCAAAACAAGCGAAATTATCAAGAGAACTTAGGCTCAATGAAAAACTTCATAGAAGCTTCCATTCGGCCAGGTTGTAATCACTGTTCTAAAAATCCCTTCTAGGCCCCGTCTAGGCGCTGGAAGGTCCAAGCCCGCCTAGCCATCCAGCCCGCCTAAACACCCGTCTAGGACCGCCTAGGCTACCGCTCAGGCCGTCTAGGCGCTAAGCGGTCCCTTTTTGCCCAACATCCGCCTAGTGTTTTTTAGAACGTTGGTTGTAATGGGGCTTGGTAATAACAATAAGGCGTGGAAATATTTTGGTTATGTGGTGTTAAAAATCCGGGAATCAAGACTCCTAAACTCTCCAACACAACTCACCAAAACTCATCAAAAACAATATACCAAACTCACTCAACATTAAGCACACTCATCTCTTTTTCATTAACCCAAATCATCCCATCTAAGTCTCATGAAACATATAAAGGAATTCTTGGATTTTCTTCTTTACTTTTCTTGCACTTATTCACAAAACTCCTCTCTTTCTTTCTGAATTTTCTGATTTTTTTCTGGGAGAGGGTCGGTAACGATGTCTGCATCTTCTTTCTTTTGCTTCTTCTTTCTTTCTACTAACTTGTGCATTATTTTGCAAGCCAAAAATCCTTGTTAGAACTTGAAATCATCAATTAGACTCCTGTAACACCCATCCCACTTTTTGAACCATTACTTATTACACTCAACAAAACAAATCCCAACTCAAGTAAGTCCTAATACCCGGATAGGGTCAAGCTTTCATTGGCTAGGAATTTTTTTTATGGAGCTTTAAAAAAAATAGGCTTAAAGGTTCAAAATTTGGATACAAAAAGGCTAATGAAAATAAGTTCTCTATCATCTAATTCCACAAGTAATGAACTAATATCTCATATAGGCTTCAAGAAATAAATAACCATATCAATATCACGAGATAATATGCAAATAGGAGAGTAAAATCACAAAAAAAGGAATGAGGGATTCTTGATGTTCTTCTTATAAGGCCAAAAACAACTCATAAGGTAGAAATTTTTGTTGGAATGCAACTAACTCATACCTAAAAGTCATATGTGCTAAATTTTATCACAAGCTAAAAATTCACAGAAAAAAATTTCATGGAAGATTTAGGCTAAACAGTCAAAAACATGTCAAAGGAATTACATGATCATGCAAGGAATTACTATGAAAGAATTCTTAAGACAAGTGTATCATCCGACCTAAAATCTTTTTGTGATTTTTTTCATTTTTCAATTTTTTTTCATTTTTTTATAAGGAAAGCAAGAAAGTAACTAAAACAACTTAAACCGACAAAAGACATCAAAGCAAGACATGAAAAACACACAAACAGAACAACAGTTTTCTTTTCCTCCCCTACCCTATACTTGAACCTAACAGTGTCCCCACTATAAGAAACATAGCAAAGTAAAGAAAAGAAGAGGGAAAAGAAAATGAACTCACAAGACAAATTTGAAGCAGCTTGAAAACATCCTTGGACATCTTGGAAGAGAAGGAGAATCAACGATACTCGAGCGGAGGGAAGTGGTGCTTCATGTTATGAATGAACTCAGCGGTAGTTTGCCAGTGCCCATTGCTCGTCACCCAACGATCCTTAGACGTTCTCCAACGAGACTCAGGCACCTGATACTGCTGCTCATCAATCTGCGTTTGAGCCTCATAGGATTCTTGAAACCAGGTCATCATCTCATACATCTCGTACTGACCCATGTGCACCATCCTGAACCATGTCATTCACCCAGGGGGGTGCAGAGCTAGAGTTGGAGCCATCGTTGGGGTGGTGGACATTGTAGCCTGGGTATTGCTTAGTAGAAGCCCCATAACCAAACCCATACTGTGCTGTGTATGATGGAACTGGGGGTTGGTAACGGGGTCGTAAAGCACGATATCGAGCTCTTGTGACTCATTAACGTGGCCTCCAGCACACGCCACCCCCTTGGTACCGAACCCATATGGTTTATCACCGAGCTCTTGTGCAGCTTGATCTTGGACCTCCTCATTCCTTTGAAATCGCGATGCCTTCCTCCTTAATGACAGCTCAGCCTCGGGACCTGGAGAGAGAGAGGGAAGGGCCTAGAACTCCACGTCATGTACCAGTTGGGAAGGTACAAGAGCTCTATCTTTTCAGCGGTCACTTCCAATTTTTGCTCATCGACCGTCATCTCGAGTACCCTGATGAAGACTTCCTCATACCTTGCCCCGACAGACTCTACATGCTTGAGCCATTCATACCCCAAATTCATAGATGGGGGATGCTTGAACAACATGGTGTGAAGGCACCCTTCTTGGCCCAAATTGTACATCTTAAAATCTGCAAGATGATACGGAAGATAGGGTCAACTATATCCTTGACTGGAAGTGCACAAATAGCGCTAATAGCTTTCCCTGTGATATATCCCCAAGTCTCCTCCACCTTGAAATCATCAAGAGCTTTGTAACCATGATATGGGATGCGGAAACCAAGGAGACGGTTGAATTCTGATAAGGTGAGAGAGTAGGGGTCGTTCCCAAGCCGGAATGTGATTCTTCCCGGTGCCTCTAGGTTTTCAAGCCTTAGCCTGAGAGTGGCTATAAACTTCACCATGAGGACGGGGTAATGTGGCTTGTCGGCGGTGAGAAGGTGGGAAGCGCCAATATGGGTAAAAGCTTGCCTAGCGTCCCGATAGAGGCCAAGTTGTTGAGCATGAGGCTTGAAAAACCATCTTGTCTTGTGAGGTTTTCCCATCACAATATTGAACATGTTCTCATCCATATAATCCTTTAGCACAACCTCAACCATTGGTGGAGATTGGGCTTCCTGGCCCTCTTATTTGATTTCTTGTTGGCTCTGCTTGAACTGGCCATTTAATCCTGTATATTAAAAAATTTACAAGATAATTCTCCACATAAAACAAAATAACCGAATGACCACATAATTTGATGCCGCATAAGTAGAAGAACAAAGCTATTATGCGTAATCAATCAAAAGTTAATCAATCAAGCATGAACGAGCCAAGTTACATCCTAGAAATTCATACAGCAG
Source organism: Fallopia convolvulus (assembly GCA_964016875.1). Classification (NCBI taxonomy): domain Eukaryota; kingdom Viridiplantae; phylum Streptophyta; class Magnoliopsida; order Caryophyllales; family Polygonaceae; genus Fallopia; species Fallopia convolvulus. The sequence goes on from OZ024720.1 coordinate 40,743,094, forward strand.
TAAGACAAAAAAGCAAAAATCAAGTGTTCTGCAGGGTCTGTTTTGATTTTTCCAGGGAAAAACGGGTCGGTACCGACCCTATGGGGGTCGGTATCGAGCCAACAACAACCCCAAAATTTAGTTTGAGTTGAGGTTTTCAAATTCGAACCATCAAACATCCAACAATTGCATTATTTTAACAAGTTTCCAACATCAATACAAGGGAAATCAAGCACCACAAACCCTAACTTAACCAAAAAGCATCTCAAAATATGCCAAAGTAGACAAGACATGGTGTAGATCTAGAAAACTCAAGATCAAGCAAAGTCATGCTTCATAAATTGAAATTTATTCAGTCTTAAACATGGAGAAGCATTATTCCTCAATATACAACACCAATTGAGGGCAAAGAGACAAGAACTTTAATCACCAAAAATTTCAACCTAGATCTAGATCTAGATATGTAAATCAATCAAAATTTACCATATAAGCTCAAGAAATTCAAAATAAAGAATTAAGGTTGAGAAAACATACCGGATCCGAGATGTAGAAAGAAAATAAGAGAAATTGGGCTTGGTAACGAGGGTGTTTGGTTCGGTAAAGAACAAGGAAATTTTGCTCGGTACCGTGGTATGGCTCGGTTTTGTAGGTGCACAGGTGCGTGCAGGAAAGGGGCGATTCAGCAGCGACGGTGGTTCCGATGGTGCGTTAGTGATGCTCCAGTGATGGAAAGAAGGTGCGCCGACGTGAGTGAGGGTGAGGTCTTGGGAGCTTTGGTCGAAAGTAGGAGAAGTGTGTGGTGGAAGAGGGATTAAAGTGAAAGAAAGGTGTTAAGAGAACGTACCTGGGTCGGATTCGGATTTTTCGGCTTTTGCTGAAGGGGTCGGTATCGACGCACTTGCAATTTTCACCGAATCTTCGTTTTTGCTTAATCTTGGCCCTTTTTCATGTATCACTTATTCAAGCAATCTATTCCAAAAATATAAAACCTAATCTAGAAACAAGTCAAAAGAAAGCTAACAAAAAGAACTAAGAAAAACAAACTAAAACCGGGTTGCCTCCCGTAAGCACTATTTTTAACGTCGTTAGCCCGATGAGCTTAGCTTGGCTAATCGGAGGATGTTAGAGGCCAAGTGACTCGGATTTCCTCATCCGGGTCATTTTTCTCATAGTATTTCTTCAAGATGTCTCCGTTGTTGTCTACTAGATCCACCGCTCCATGGGGATATATGTGGTGGACCACGAATGGCCCACTCCATCTTGATCTTAGTTTCCCTGGAAATAAGCGAAGTCTAGAGTTAAAGAGGAGTACCTTGTCGCCAACATCATAGGTTCTTGGCACCAACTTCTGTCATGCCACTTCTTGGTGCGCTCCTTGTAGATTTCGGCGTCCTCATATGCCCTTAGCCTCATCTCCTCTAGCTCTTGTAATTCCATGAACCTTTTTGCTTCGACCTTATCGAGATCCATGTTGAGCTCCTTGAGAGCTCATAATGCTTTATACTCTAACTCGATTGGCAAATGGAACGCCTTGCCATAAACTAGGTTGTAAGGAGTGGTGCATAGGGGTGTCTTGTACGCCGTTCTATATGCCCATAAAGCGTCATCAAGCTTGGATGACCAATCTTTCCTAGAGCGGGAGACCGTCTTCTCCAAAATGCTCATGATTTGATGAATTGAAACCTCCACTTGGCTGCTACTTTGGGGATGGTAGGGTGTTGCTACCCTATGTGATACCCCATACTTGACCAAAAGAGCTTCAAAGCTCCTCTCTATGAAATGCGATCCACCATCACTAATGAGAACCCGTGGCACTCCAAACTTGGAAAAGATGTTAGTTTTCATAAATTTGGCCACATTTTTAGCATCATTGTTTCTTGTAGCGATGGCTTCCACCCACTTAGAGACATAGTCAACCACCACTAGAATGTATTTATAGGGGCCCGATGAAGGAAAAGGTCCCATGAAGTCTATGCCCCAAACGTCGAAAAGCTTGACCTCTAGGATCCAAGTGAGCGGGTTCTCATGTCTCCAAGTGATATTTCCGGAGCGTCGGCATTCATCACAAGACATCACGAACTTTTGTACGTCTTTAAAAAGTGTTGGCCAATAGAGACCACTTTGAAGAATCTTCGTCTTAGTTTTGAATCCTTTTGCATCGCCACCTGTGGGGAGAGTGTAACAATGACGGATCACAATCTCTATCTCCTCCTTTGGTACACAACGTTCGAAAATATGATCACTTCCTTGTTTGAACAAGTAGGGATCATCCTAGTAATATATGCTTAACGTCGTGAAGGAACTTCTTCTTCTTTTGTAGGGACAAACCCTCGGGGATCACGCCTCCTGCAATGTAGTTAGCTCCGCAAACCAAGGGTTTTTGACCTTCTATAAGCATTGATAGAATGAAGAGAAGGAGATAAGGAAAGATCTGAATCGAAAGAAATTGAATGTGGTTGAGAAAACTTACCTGAAGGGGTCGTTACCGGACCTGGTAGGGTCGTTATCGACCATGTTACTTTAGTGATCACCTAGGTAACGATCTCCTCTGCCTCGGTAATGGGCTATCCTGCCTCGGTATTGGGCTCTTCCACTTCGGTACTGGTGTTTCCAGTGTGCTCCAGTCTTAGAAAAAGGTCGATAGCTCCCTTGATAATGCACTGTGCTCCCTCGTTCTGCATGAGATGCTAGTCTGGTCTGGAGTCATTGATTGGCACGGCGTTGCTAGACTCCGTGATGGGTTCTATTGGAAATCTGGATAAGTGATCGGCTACTAAGTTTTCTACTCCCTTCTCGTCTCTAATTTTATGGTCGAATTTCTGTAACAAGAGCATCAATCGAAGTAGCATAGGTTTGGCATCCTTCTTAGCCATTAAGTGTCTAATGGCCTCATAGTCTAAATATAAAAAATCATTTTAGATCCAACTACATAGGAACGGAATTTCTCAAAGGCAAATACCACGGCAAGGAATTCCTTCTCTGTCGTGGTATACTTACTATACGCCTCATCAAGAATCTTACTTGCATAATAGATGTCTTGGAGCTTCTTATCCTTCTATTGTCCTAGCACTGCGCCAACATCATAGTCGCTGGCATCACACATGATCTCGAAGGGAAGTGTCCAATCTGGGGACTGCATGATAGGAGCGGAAACAAGGGCTTCTCTTAACCTGTGAAAAGCTTCAAGACATTTTGGAGACAGCTCAAACACTACATGTTTCATTAGTAGGTTAGTCAATGGTTTGGCTATCCTAAAAAAATCCTGAATAAAACATCTGTAGAAGCCTGAATGTCCTAGAAAACTTCTCACATCTTTTACAGAAGAAGGGGGAGGTAGTTTTTCAATAAGCTCAATTTTAGTTTTGTCTACCTTTATCCCTCTCTTAGAGACGAGATGTCTTAACACAATCCCTTCTTGGACCATAAAATGACACTTTTCCCAATTTAAAACAAGATTTGTTTCTTAACATCTTTTAAGAACACGAGTCAATTTAACAGGACATGCATCACATGAAGAACCATAAACAGAGAAATCTGCCATAAAAACCTCTACTATATCCTCTATCATATCAGAGAAGATAGCCATCATGCATCTTTGTAAAGTTGTAGGGGCATTACAAAGCCCAAACGGCATTCTTCTATATGCAAAAGTCCCATAGGGACAAGTAAAGGTTGTTTTCTCTTGATCATCAGGATGAATGGAAATCTACCAAAAACCGTTATAGCAATCTAAATAACAAAAATAATCATGATGGGCTAAGCGTTCTAGAACTTGATCAATAAAAGGAAGTAGAAATGATCTTTTCGTGTAGCACTGTTCAACTTCCTATAATCAATACACGTACATGGACCCTTTTTAGGGCCCACATGGACTGGACTCATCCATTGGCTGTCCGATATAGGAAAAATAATCCCTGCATCAAGTAGTTTTCAAATTTCCTTTTTGACCACATCTTTCATGTTAAGATTCAGTCTACATTGATGCTCTATGGTGGGTTTATGATTATCCTCCATGTAAATTCTATGCATGCACAAGGAGGGTGATATGCCAGTTATGTCATAAAGGGAATATCCAATGGCTTTTCTATGGGTCCTAAGCACAGCAATCAATCTCTCTACTTCTTCATCATTTAATTGAGCATTTATTATAACAAGGAAGGTAGAGTTAGGATTCTAGAAATTCATACCTAGGGGAGTCTAGAGGTGGCATGAACGTTGGAGTAGGCTCAGCTGGGATGAGGATGGGCTCTTCACATTCTGTCTTCAAGACCTCCTCAGGTAATTACATGCCAGAAGCCCTTTGTCTTCAGCCAGAAGGGTCGGTACCGACCTAGAGGGGGTTGGTAACGAGCCAGTAGAGTCGGGTATCGATTTAGAAGACACCATCCGCTCCTCGGTTCCTTCCATAAGCTTCAATAACGACCCATGGGGGTCAGTAACGATGTAGTAGGATCAAATTCTGCCCATCTTCTTCTCGAAAATGCCTCAAAAGCCAGTAGTCTCTCGATCGGGTCCCCACATTCAATGTAGTCGATGTAAGTGTAAAGCATTTTGACCTCGGCTGCGTTGGTCTCCTTCATGGTGGGATTAAAGCGGAAATCCACCACCTCGTCCCTGATCTCAAAAGTTAGGAATCCCTTCCTAACATCAATTATGGCTCAACTCGTGGCTAGGAATGGCATACCAAGAATGATAGGCACCATCGGATCTTTAGGCATGTCCATCACGATAAAATCATTCGGAATAAAAAATTCCCCTACTTGCACTAGGAAATCATCAAACACCCCTGTAGGCTTGACACAGGATCCATCCGCCTTGTCTAACTTCATGTTGACATGTTCCAACGGTCCCATATTGGCCTTATACCAAATAGAGAGCGGTAGAAGGCTTGCGCTAGAACCTAAGTCACACAAAGCTTTGAAACGATGAGCTACAATTCCAATTGTAATAGCGAACTTACCTGGGTCGCCTAGCTTTTCGGGGAGCTCCAAGGATCGGACCACATTAGTCAGTTTTGACATAGACCTCTTCCTGCTCAAGATTTCTTTCAAGAATTTTGTGTAAGTCGGCATTTCGCTTAGGGTCTCAGTATATGGAATAGAAATGTTTAAGCCTTGAAGAACCTTTACAAAATGCCTAAACTTCCCTTCTGTAGATTCCTTAGACTTCTTAGAGGAGAAGGGAAGAGTCTTCGTTGGACTTGAAACCAATACGGGCTCGAGTCGTGGTGTTACCAAATTGACAAGGGAGTCGGTCAGTGCTGGAGAAGGGTAGGTACCGACCCTAGGGGGTCATTAACGACCTTGTTACTAAGAGAAGGGGTCAGTTGAGAAGACTTACCTGGGATAAAAGGGTCATTATCAACCTTGGGGGTCGGTAATGATGTCAATTGGGATGTCATCTTCATTGTTGTGCTCTTGTTCCTTGGTCTCGGCACAATCAGACAACTTCTTTCAACTTCTAAGGTGCATTACTGCAATTTGTCCTTTAGGGTTTTCCTCGGGAAGGTTTGGAAGTTGCCCTTGAGGTCGGGGAATTTGTGTAACAAGTTGGCCTAATTGGGAATTAACGCTCTTCTTCCATGTCTCTAGCTCTCCCAACAGTGCCTGTACACCTTTCATCTGATTATTAAGGTTGGCACGCACTCCATTAATTCCGCATGGATGCCTTGCACCCAAGATGGAGGCTCTTGATAACCCGGAGGCCTATAAGGGGCGGGCTTTCTTTATTGTTGGTGGAGGGGCATGGCCTTGACCTTGATTGTAATTCCCCCAAGCGGGATAGTTGTTGTTCCTAACATAGTTGTTGCGCTGATTTTGATATTGACCTCTCATGTAATTAGTTTCAGCATAAGTCTCAATGGCTCTTACCTGCTCAATGTTAGTGCAAGCAGAAGTACTATGGGATTGAGAGCCACATTCTTGACAATGTTGAGAGGTTTTAAGGAAACTTACATGTTTCTTAAGCCTGTTGATTTCATCTTGCATGAATTAGGCATTCACATCTGGATTTGTATCCGTATTTGGATTGTACAACTTCCTTTGGGACTGATGGGCTTGCTATGTGCCATACATTGCAGCATAGTTGGTGAGTTTATCTAGCAACGCCCACGCAACATCGGGCTCCATCGCAATAAAGCCGCAATCTATGCAGGCTGATGCGATCTTTTTTTTTGCAGCATTAATCCCTTGAAAGTAGATCTCCTGGAGCACATAAGGTGGTTGCCCATGGGTAGGGCATTGTCGAAGCAAGTCCTTGAATCTTTCCCAAGTTTCAACTAACGTCTCATTAGGCAACTGGTGATAGGAGGTGATTCGCTTCCTGAGCTCCATAGTCTTAGCATGCGGGAAGAACTTTGTCATAAACAAGTCATGCAAAGTCTTCCAAGTCCTGATCAACCTAGGAGGTAGGCTTTCTAACCAACTCAGGGCCTATCCTACAAGAGACCCCTTGAAGGCATTCAACAAAACATATTCAAGAGAGACACTGTCAGCAGAAATAGTGTCATAGAAGTCAGTAAAGTTCTTAATATGTTCCATTGGGCACTCAGTAGGTTTTCCCTCAAATTGAGACCATTTGATCAAGGATAAAGTGAGACAATATAAAAATTCTTCTCAATCTCAGGAAGTATGATTGCCGATTCCGACACCCTCAATTCTGGGTGCATATATTGTTTGGCATTCCCCGAGATGGCATTCAGTTGTTCCTTTAATCGAGTAGCATTGTCTCGTTCACGATCTCTATCAGCTTGTAGCCGCTCCATCTGAGCTGGGAGTCCGGCCATCTATTCAGCCATTTCTTCAAGAGTCGCCATTGCTTGGTTCTCTCTTCTTCTGCGATGAAAAGTACGCTCAAACTCAGAATAGTATAAAGGAGTTTTAAAAGCAAGCTCGCATCTTCCCGTTTGCACAAAACTGAGAACACAAAAAAATGCAAATGAATGAAAAACAAAAACAGGGTCGGGCTATTCCCAAACCCACAAAGCAACTAAACACAGCGCTATCGCTTCCCCGTCAACGACGCCAATTTGTTGAGAGGTTTTACTTGACAAAAAATAAATTTATAGTCAATACCCCGCTGTGTATAGCAGAGTCAGGTTCTTGCACGGGAAGTGAAGTCTATGCTTAGTCACCAATCTAAAACGCAAAGAAATAGCAAACAGAAGCAAAACAAAGCAAACAAACACACTAAAAGGGATCGCTACCGACCTTGTCTGGGTCGGTAACGAGGTAAACAACTAGACGAAAAGCTAAGAAAAACAACAAGACAAGCAGGCTCGGTACTGAGGTGTTGCAGGTCGGTAACGAGGCTATTGGGTTTTTAAGTTTTTTCACAAGCGAGAGAAAAATCTAGGATTAAGGGTCTTTCACAACATAGTCATGCAATCTAAACAATATGAATCATAAAAATCATGCCTTTAAACACAAGTAATCAACTTTTGTTGAACAAACAAGGAAATCAATCAACTTTCATAAATCAATTTACTTTATCTACTGTCTTGATCTAAAGTTCTCAACTTTCGTTTCAAAGTTTATCTCGATTATACTTCACAACTTTATCTTTCTATCAAGTCATAAACATGAATTACTTCAACTTTCGTCAAAGCATATGCACAAACAAGTAGAAGAATAGATAAAAGGCAATCAATTCATTCAATCATATCATCTTTCATGCACAACTATGTTGGGTTTTAACCCCAACCCTAGAATAAGAGAACTACTCACTCATGGTTAAGAAAAAACAAACAAAACAATTGAAAGAAAACATAACTTGAATTAAACTAAAATCTTGCTTGAATTCAAAACACAAACAAGTCTTCAACACCAACTTAGAACACAAGAAATCTCTAACAATTCTCTTTTTTGTGCCCCAAGCAATAACTTGTCTTCAATCCTGAAAAACCGTCCGTCCAAAATTTAAACTAGGGAGGGAGAGAGAGAGAGAGAGAGAGAGAGAGAGAGAGAGAGAGAGAGAGAGAGCTTCCTAAAACTTGTCTAAACAGGGTATTTTTACTAAAACATCTATCTAAAAAGTTTCCTTAAAGATAAAAACTTGTAAATATAAAAGATCTTGAAATATCTTCATTAAATGCACAAAGTCGGTCACATCCTACCGACACAGGGACCTCAGTACCGACCCCATTAGGGTCTGTAGGACTCTGGAATTCTCTTTTGAAAGCCTCGGTACAAACCCATGGAAGGTCGATAACGAGCTTGGGTTGAACTTGATTTCTTGCTTATTCTTCACTCTTCCTCGGACTTCTTGGGGATTTTCTTGCAATACCTTCTTCTCTTGTCCGTTGGCATGCTCCTCTCCTTCAATATCCTCAAATGCTTCCAAATCCGCCTCAAAAACTACATAAAAACACAAAACTAGCATAGTTTCCATACTTTTCACAATATATGTAATCTAAACCAAAAGACACACAACTCTCACAAAAACACATCTAAAAAAGACCGAAAAGCCTTGAAAGACACACTTAAGAGAAAGCTAAAAAACATGGACATCAGCAATACATGGTAAAGTCAGCTACATTGCTCACCTCAGTATAGATCTAGCGGAACAAGACATTCTATTCTAACCTAAGAATGCCATGGTATTTAGGCCTCTAGATCGGTCAATGACATTATCTTAGTCGTATTTAACCTAAGAATAATATTATGACACACTAAGATAATGTCTTGTTCCGCTAGATCTAGCGGAACAAGACATTATCTTAGTCGTTTATTCGTAACTGGAGCAACCCCCGAGAAGATTCGGTCAATGGAAAAGAGGGATTTGGACTTCTCGAATTCCCATCTATGATGTACTATTCCACAATAGAATATTCTCATCTTACGTTACAATTCTATTGGGAAAAGTTTATTTCGGTATTACGAATGGGTAAACCGAAAGAATTTCAGGCCTCTTTCATCCAGGGTATTTAGGCCTCTTTCATCATGAGTGTGCAGGCCTCTTTCATCTTGAGTGTTCAAGTCTCTTTCATCCTGAGCCTAAGGATACTGGGCATCTTTCATCTCGAGTATATAGGTCTCTTATATCCTAAATAAAATAGTTATCGAGCTAGTTCTAGATGTCCTTATGCTATTTCATGCATGGTCTCAAATGAGACACTTAAACACATAAGGCCATACAACATCGGTCCTAAAGTCCAGTGCTAGAGTAATGCGAAACAATAATAAGAATAACGAGATCATTGTTTCTAAGCGATAAATAAACTTAGGTTTTTTTATTTGAACAAACAAGTCATTTTCAAACAAGCATGAATATTAAACGGAGTATAAATCCACATTTAATAAAAGAGAATGGCAAGAGGTCCATCCACTTGTCGTACGATACGGGTAGAACTCCTGCGAAGCCGTAAGATCGCGAACGAAGAGCTTCTCGAGAGATAGACCTAATCCGGGGTTCACATTATAGAAACGAAATATTAAACTCCATTATTTCATTTCCATGTTAACTTATTAGAACGGCTACTAGGCCTCCTTTTCTACCAAATAAAACTTATTAGAATAACCCCTTTTTATTAAAGGGAGTTAAATTATACTATTATTTTTGCATAGAAATAATTCAAACATGCCTAATAATATTATTCCATTAATTATCATGTTAGAAGATTATTTATAATTTATTTAGAATTATAAATATCTTAAGTGGAAATGCTAGAATTATTTTTCATAAATTTATTTTATAAAGTCTAAGAATAGATTTTATGTAAATATTCAAATTAGTTATGATTTATAATAAGATAATTTTTAATAAAATAGTATATAATTAAACGAGGGTTGAAATTATACCAACACGACAGAACGAGACTTGGGTTGGCGTAAGTTGGGCTGGACGAACAAATGGGCCGAAAATGCTTATCTCCCAAATAAGCAAGTTGTTGGAAAGTCCAAGAGAGGAGGAATGGGCCTGCTTGCTTTGTGGAAACTCGGCCCAGACAGCAAAGCTTCAGTCCAATTGGAGGTTAGGCCCAAGGAGCAACAATCAGCCCACTCCTTTGCTTCTTTTGTCTTTCTTCATATATCCTGAAACAGCGACAACAACAACGATCGGTAGGCGAACGACTGCGGCGAGGAGGCGCAAGGCGGTGAGGCTCATGGGCGGTCGGTGACTGAGCGATGACGGAAGCAGTGGTGTGCAAGTGGTCGGACAAGAGAAAAAGGGCCGAAGAAGTGGGTTTGCAAATATGAACATTTTAGTTTCGGTTTGAAAAGAAATGGGGAAAACTTTGGCTTGTTATTTTCTGAAAGGAGAACGAGATTTCAGAGGAGATTGTGTGGCTCCTCTTCTCCAATCCTTGCTCCCTTAAATAGCCCAAAAAGGCTCTTAGGGTTGAAGAAAATCAAACTAGGCCAATGGCCTAAGGTGTTGGGAAGGTGAGAAAAATGGGGGAGAAAGGTGGATAGGATGGGGCGTGCAGCGGCAGTGCAGGGCTTACACCGGCGACAGACCGGCGGTTCAAGCTCTCGAACCGGTCAGTGGACGAAACTAGTGGACATTAGGGGGAATAGACAAAACGAGTGGTTTAAGATTAATTAGGAGAGTTAGAAGGTAGAGCAAATCAGTTTGGCATAGTGGTCGGGGATGGAACATATGGGAAGTTTGGAGCGAGAGGTCTCGGGTTCAAACTTGACTTTTTCTCTTCCACATATTAATTTTTGTGTTATCCTATTCCCCAATTTCCACTATTTTACCACAAACAAGGCATTAGGGAATTTTATTAAAATTTTAACATCAAAAGTTATTCATTTAAGAATTTATTATTTGTAAGGAGAGAACAACTAATGTCATAATATATTACCAAAATTAGCGGTTATTACAACAGTACCCCCTTAAAAATAGTTTTGCCCCCGAAACGATGACAAAAACTAGGGCAGTAACAAAAGAGTACGATTACATTTAGGAATCGTCTTTGATGCTTAGAAGGAAACAAAAGTCCTAGTACCCCCTTAAAAAAACGTTTCACCATATCCTTTAATGAAAATGCATCGTTTCTCAAAATGAACATTCCTTTCGAAGAACTCGAATAACACTAATTAGGTCATAGCAAGGTCCTCATGACTAACTCGGGTTCGAGAAGAATCGTACCACTCTATGTCATCGACTGTATAACAATTCTTTGCTTTAGATAAGGTTTGGAAAAGACAAAAGGAGTGGATACATAGTTAGAAATGTGCCCTTTTTGGTTAAGGAGTTATTACATTAGTAAGTCGCGGAAAAGTTTCTACATCCGAAACTGATGTGGTTTACATGAACCTATGCAAGAGATTTCATTTTCTTAAAATCCGATTCCAAACACTAGCGGTAATGCGGTGGGAACCATATCGGGGAGTAAATGCACTTTCTTTTCCACGAAGAGAAATACATTCTCATTGATCATAGTATCCACATAGGGGTCTTGGTTAGTCGAGTGGTTTCGCAAACCAGCTCGGGCCCAACATGTGGGAAATCATGTGCTACCTTTCCTAGGTATCACAATATTGAATTGCTTATAGAATAATCATCTTGGCTCACATGAGCATCAAAGGGTCACAAAAATACGAGCAAGGACTTGACTAACACATTCTATATATCAAGAACAAGTCATTGTTGTTGAATTCTTTTAAGATGAATCTTAATGTTGAATTCTATATGGAATTAACATTCGAATATGTGGGTGCCATATCTTGAAAAGGAGGATTCAAGTTCCGAACTTCTAACGAAGTTATTAACAAAATGAGTGATGGTTATATTATAGGAGAAGGTATAACCATCTTCAAGATATCTTACCCTAACATAGTAACAAATGAGAAGTGGTTCGCAAACATTTTCGTAGCAAGAGTTGTTACTCTTATACGAAGGTAGATTTTCATAACTAAGGTTGGATTTGAAGAACTAAGTGGTTTCATTTCACCAATGTGATCAGTATAGGAGAAACTACCTCCAAACATAGTCCCTTAAAATATAGCTTCACATGAATAAGACATGGAGTACCATCTCAACCACGTGATCAAGATCGGAGATAGAAGTCCATTCTTATTCACCACCATGAATCTATATTAAAAAAAATTGATTTTTAAACCTTATGACTTATTTTGGAATGAAAAGAATAAGGTAAGAAGTTCTTCACAACGATGAACATGTCGTAGAGTTAAGTCACACATTGGCTCGAAACACTAGCACATTTTTTTCTCTTTGGTTTGAAACACAAGGTTATGATATGGTAATCCAAAATCATACATCAACCCTGATACATTCTTATGAGAAGAATGATCAATTACATGGTTGCGTTTTCTCTCTACGAATGTCTACAAAAGAGTTTTGAAAGAGCAGAAATTAAACCTAGATCACGGGAATACTCGATTCACCCTTTTCATATATTATAGAAGGAATATTTGTTATAGAGGAATTGAGAACGTCCAAAAGCTGCATCTTGTAGGGTGTTTACCTTTGGCTTCATGATGCAATCCGTGCTCTACTTTTGTTTTGCATGGCAATAGATCTTCCTGTCTCGATCTAATCCCGATTGTTGGAAGGTCCCAAAATTTGGAGAGATTGAGATGATCTAGCTCCCCTTCGAGGACAATGTTTACGTGTTTGTCCTTCCTCCTTACACGTGAAGCACTTCTTTCTCTCATCGGGGCAGTCTTTGTTGACATGACCTAACTCTCCACAATTATAGCAAGTTATTGCACCCTTTTGGGATTTAGACCCTTTAGAAGCGTTGGTCATGTTTGACTCAAATTTTCCTTTCTTTGAGCATCTTGACTTCTGTGGGGACTGGGGACGCTAGCCTCTTGAATCCACCTTGGATTTGGGGATGGGATTTCCCTCCAGCATTCCTTTTCAGCTCAGATTCATTTAGGATGGACTTGATGCGGTAAGCAGCATCGACATACTCTTCCAATGTCGAGAAGTAGTGGTTCACCATCCATGGTTTGATGGCATCACTCATCCACTTATGGAAGCGACGAATTTTTTGTTCTTTGGTGGAGATCTCAAGCCCAGCATATTGGAGTAACTGATTAAACTTCTTTGCTCGCTCTAAGACACTTAGCCCTTCCACTCTAGGAGAATACAACTCCTCCATCTTCTCGTCCTTCATGGCGGGTGAGAAGAAACGGCCCGTCATCTTTTCCTTGAACATTTCGCAGTTCAGTTCAAGATGTTCTGCCAGCTTCGAAACTTCCCACCATTCACTGGCTTCTTTATTAAGCTTCAAGGCTGCTAGATGCACTTTGTCAGCTTCCGAACAATGCACATTCCTCAATAATCTCTCAACATGGGAGAACCAATAGTAGATGCTAGCAGGTTCCCCAGTGCCATCAAAAGTATCAAGTTTCATTGCACTGAAGGTTTTTAATGCGGTAGAAAAGCTTGACCCATCTTTTTGGCCATGGATATCATTGACCCTTCTATCTTCATCTGGATTTGTTTCAGCTATATTTGGTTGAGTAGGTATGACCTCATGCACAGCATCTTGCATTGACTGTTGAATCATTCTCCTAAAAGCGGCAATTATAGCATCATTGGGAGATATATGTTGTTTTGTAATAGGCACACAATTCTCTCTTTGTTGCTCCCCAATTCTAGATTCCACCTCATCAATCTCACCCCTAGTTGGGGCATTATTCACATTGTTCACGTAGCTAATCCCTCGAGTGGTAACCATCTGAAAAGTCGAATATCCAATTTTTCCAATTAAAAAACATTTGTATATGCAAGATGTGAACATATGGGAAAGGAAATCAACATCCTATTGACATGTGAATGGATTTCATGCAACCATTTTCCACTTCTACCGAAAGGAGATGTTACCACAAAATACGAGGGGAAGAAACAACCTTACAATTGGTCCAACCATCCTATGGTTTTTCGAACGCAATAATCTAGTTGAGTGGACTACTTGTTGAAAGGGTTTCTCGGCCAACAAATAAATTTGTAAGTCAAGACCCCGCTGAGTACAGTGGAGTCAGGATCGTTCCACAGGAAGCAAGATTGTTTGTCTATCAATCTAATAAAAATCAAACAAAATCAAACACAAGCACCCACGAGATGCCTCGTTAACGACCTTGTCAGGATCGTTACCGAACAACCGAACACAAAAATACTAACTAACGACCTAATTAAATTCCAATTAATACTCGGTACTGAAGCAAGTACTCAGCAACGAAGATTTACCAGAAATAATTCAATTAAAACAAAAATCTAGGATAAGGGACACTACAACATAGCCAAGCATAAGAATTCGTAAGAAGATAAGATCATGCCTTCAAATAGATAGAGTCATCAACTTTCATTGACTTAACAAGTAAATTAATCTACTTTCATAAACTAAATCATTCAATAATAAAATAATAATCCGAAAATCTTTCTCTTCGTGGCCTCGTTAACGACCCTTCATAGCCTCGTTAACGAGCCTGGGGTTTGTTTTCTTCAACACCTCCTCTTGTACTCTCGAACTTCGACTTCTTAAATCTTGCACTTTCCCGTCCTTCACTATGATGCTCCAAATTCAGCTCCATTTAGCTCCTTTTCTCACTAAAATCTGCAAAATACACAAAATAGCGTAGATTCCACTCTTTTCATAGATTTATGCAAAACTAACTCAAAATACTCAAAACTAAACCTAAACTAGACAAAACTAAACCTAATAAACAAAGAAAACCTATCAAAAACTATACTAAAAATGCGAACATTAAAATACCCCATACTTAGACTTGCTTGTCCTCAAGCAATAAACAAGATACTAACCAAAACCAAAACAAATCATGCTTATTAAGACATAGCCATCTTCTAAAAAGCAACATCTACACATAAGAAAATTATAGCAAAAAGACTATTAACATCCTCACACATATATGCACTCAAATAGACATAAAATAATACAATCCAACCTCTCAAGGGATATAATGTGTTTCACTCAACTCTCAAGTGTTTGGGCTTATAATTTCAATCTCTCAACTCATCTTGTATACAAAAACTCATAGAAATTGGAACTTATATCACCAATACTCTCCACCCAAGATTTGTCAAAACAAGCAAAGAATCATCAAGAGAACTTAGGCTCAATGAAAAACTTCATAGAAGTTTCCATTCGGCCGGGTTGTAATGGGGCTTGGTAATAACAATAAGGCGTGGAAAATATTTTGGTCATGTGGTGCTAATAATATCCGGGAATCAAAGACTCCTAAAACCTCACACATCCAAAACTCTCATAAAAACATATACCAAACTCACTTTTCATATTATGCACACTCATTTTTACTCACCCTTTATCATCCTAGAAAGTCTCATAATAATAGTAAAAGAATGTCTTGATATTATCTTTAAACACAAATGCACTTCAACTTTTCCTCTCTTTTTTTTTCCTTTTTTTTTTCTTTTTTCTCTTTTTTTTCTTCTCGCTGCCTCGTTAACGAACCCACATCCGGGTCGTTAACGATCCACCGTATACATTTCTTTCCTTTAAAACTTTATTTTGTGCATCTTTTTATCAAGAGACCTTTCTTACATGTAATAACAAGAGACTTCCAATCTACCCTTCCCAAATACCCTTCAATTCAAGCAAATATAAACTCTTTTCTTTTTAACAAAACACAAAACTTTACCTCTCCAATCTAAGTAATATTCCCGGATAGGGTCAAGCTTATCTCGGCTAGGGAATAATTTTTGTGGAGCTAAAAATAAAAGGTTTCAGGCCAGAATTGGTTATCAAAAGAAGGAATGATGTAAAGGTAGATAGGGGATAATAGGGCTCATAAAAATAAGTTCTCCATCATATGATTTTCACAAGTAATGAACTAAAAATCTTATAAGGGTCTCAAGAAATAGATAACCATCACAATTCCAAGAGATAATATGCATAAAGAGAGTAAATCACACAAAAAAGAAGAGGGATTTATAAATGTTCTCCCTATAAGGCCAAAAATTTTCTCACAAGGTAGATTTTTGTTGGATTGCATCATCTATGCTATAAAGTATATGTGCTCAATTTCATCTTAATGCTATTCTCTTCTAAAAACAATAATTTCAATTTTTAAGAATCCGGTTATACTTTCAAAGACATATTTGCAAGGAATTATATGATTAAACTAGTGATTGCTATCATAGAACTTTTAAGAAGGGATATCTATCAATTCTAAACTCTTTTTGGATTTTTAAATTTTTCAATTTTTTTTGTTTTTTTCGATTTTTTTCAATGTAAAGGAAATAACAACTACATAGAACACAAAAAACACTTAGGACATGATTTTTCTACTTTCTCCCCACCCCATACTTAAAATTACAGTGTCCCCACTGTAAGAAAAATAAGAAGAAGAGGGAAAAGAAATAGAAAAGAAAACAAAAAATTAAAAAGAAAAAGAAGAACATAAAACTTACAAAAGTGGAAACAAGGAAAGGAAACTTCATCTTGAGCTTGATCAACGGTTCGGTGGAGGAAAATAGTGCTCAAAGTTCCCCATGAAGTCATACATCGTCCTCCAACGCTCAGCATCCTCTGCCTCTCTCTGACGCTGCCTCTCATCTTCCCTCGACATGCGAGCGGAATAGACGGTTTCCCATCTATCCATCCTCCGATGAATGTGATCGGTCTGGAGGTGAAGTTGCTGCATCCGTGCAGAAAGATCCTCGGCCCATGGTGGTGGTATGCTCGATCTTGCGTACTCGGGCTGAGGAGGCGGTGGGTAGTGAGGCTGGAAATGGTCTTGATACATCACCGGGTTGTAAGGCATTAAGCCATATGCATGAGGGTCGACAGGAGCTGGTGGAGGGTCGACAGGAGCTTGCGGCACCTCGTTAACGAAGCTGGTTGCCTCATTAACAGTGTTGGGTGGCTGCTGGAAATGGTCGTTAACGACCCTGGTTGGCTCGTCGACGAAGATGTGGCCTCCTAATTCCTCCGTCTCCATGTCTTCTTCTTCAAAGTTGAGCTCCTCAGTGCCGCCCTCGGTGTCGGCTTCCTCGGTGTCATTGCCCACTACCTCGGTATCCTCTTGCTCATCTTCTTCTTCATATTCATCCACGTCGTCTCGCTCAAACCGGGTGTGACAAGGCCTAAGCGAGAGCTCATCCTCCGGTTTTGGCTCCAATGGGTAAGGCTGGCCCGTCCACACTTCGTACCAATTCGGTACGTAGAGTAGCTCGTACATGTCGAGGGAAGGTATGACTATTTGATCTCGAACCTTCACCTTGTAGCCTCCCTCGGCTTGCACGAAAATCCCGGCACTATACCAATAGTTTTTGTTGAGGAGTTGAGCGTGGGCCGGTGTGTAGCGGGTGAGATCCACTCCAAGATTCTTAGCCAAGAGGCTAACCAAATTGCCACACCACACCTCCTTGGACTTGGTGGACTTCTCGACATAGTAGAGCCATTCATACCCCAAATTCAAGGGGCCGGGCTCCTCGAAGAGGATGTTGCAGAAGCAAGCGACTTCCGTTCTTGTAGGCCGGTTCAACTCTTTCTTCGGCCAAAATGTTGCGGCGAGGACTCTCAAGATAATCCGGAAGATGGGGTTGACGATGTTTGCCCCGGATAGTGCCGCAGTAGAGGATTGAACCTCTCCGGTGATGTAGCTCCAAGTGCGGGTCACTCGGTAGTCCTTCAAGCTATAGTCCCTTGTCGGGTTTGGGAGCTCCAAGATTGCATTGAACTCCGCCATGGTGAAGTCACGGTCCTCGTTACCGAGCCGGAACCGAATGCGTCCCGCCGAGATCTTCGACGAGAAATTGGTCTCCAAGGTGGCCAAGAACTCGGATGTGAGGGTCGGGTAATGTGGCAAGCTCTCTTGCTTCAATAAGTGTGCGGCCCCAAGGATGATGAAGGCTTCCTTGACATCCGTGTAGATGCCCGTAGAGACGGCGCTAGACTTTGAGAACCATCGGGTGTAATGGTCCTTCTCCAAAAAATCTCGGTAGCGCCGTACTTGGCTCTGACTGCTCAAAATCACATCGTCCATACGGGGTGGAGATGGAAACCTGTGGTTCCTCCTCTTCTTCTGGGCTCGGGTAGCGGGTCTGCTTGAACTAGCCATGGATCCTACAAAATAATCAAAAATTTCCAAGATAAGATCCATTCAAAAATAATAGGTACGAGACCCCATACTCGGTCTCAAAATTAACCTCAGAATTATTCGTAAACTGCCCAATTGGGTTGTTCACGAGTCTGGGCTCGTATCGGTCAATGATGAAGTGCAGGGTCGTTAACGAGCCTGGGTGGGTCGTTAACGAGCCGCCGAGAGCAAAACCAGAAATTTCCGAAATTTATCTACCTCTAATTCAGCACAAATCAAGCATGCAATCTTATAATATTCTCCATAAGTCCCCTTTAGGGTAAAAGCACCCCATACTTACTCAATTACCCATCCCGAACATGCTAAGAATTACCCGGAATTTTGACATGCAAAGTTCAAACTTTTAGATCTAGAACAAGAAAAATTCATGCTTTCCTAACTAGAGAATTACAATAGCTAATCTAACATGAATAATCTTTCCTAAAACATGAACAACTAAGCACAATCAAGAATTTTTAGAACGGAATTTAAGCATGCTCATCGATCTCCCTAAAAATCATGATTCAAGATATGAAATTTAACCCTATAGATAATCAATCATGCAATTTCAAGCAAGGGTTTAGAAATCATACCGGAGAACCGAGAATTTAAAGAACAAGGGTCGGAATCGGGGTAGTTAACGAGCTCGTCGTCGACGGTGTGCGGCTTCCGAACTCCGGTAACGATGGCGTCTCCGGCGGTCGTTAGTGTGGGAATTCCGACTCGGTGGGAGAGAAAGGAGAGGGATTGAGAGAGGTTTGGGTTCGAGAGTGAATTTTGAAGGGATTGTGGTAGAATTTTGGGAGGGGTAGAAGGGTTTATATAGGAAGGGTAAGGGTAGAAGGGGTGGCGGCTAGGGTTTAAAAAATTTAACTAGGTTAGAATTACTTACCTGCCCCGTATTGTGACGAATCGGGTCGTCCGAACCGGGTCGTTAACGACCCTGGGTGGGTCGTTAACGAGCCGCCGTGGCCTTCTTGAGTGATTCTTCGACCCCTTTTTCCTGAAATCTTTGTTAGCTCAAATGTCTAATTTCTATCCTATTTAAAACTAAAAAATAAAAATAAAAGAAAGCTAAGAAATAATCTAAGAAGAAGAGAAAAATAAAATAAACTAGACCTATTCTAAAAAGCGGTTTGCCTCCCGTAAGCGCTATGTTTAACGTCGTTAGCTCGACGAGCTCTCTTGCTAGTCTCATGGTGGTTCGTGTATGGCCGTGTTGGGGTCTTGAGATACCCTGCTTGTAACCTTACTGTCTCTGTGCACTTAAATTGCTAAATTAGGGCCTTTTTCTTCTATCAGCAAGCTCGATATCCCTGGATTGTTAGTGTAGTCCGAAAGCCAAGGTGGTTTGGACTTTTCTGTAACCTCTGTAGTACGGCCTTTGTGCATGTGAGAATCAGTGATCGACAGATGTGGCTCGGTAGGGACTGTGGTGTCGAGTTCGGGTTGAGTCAACTCTAGTTGTGCCACTCCAATTGGGTCGTTGGCTTTTTGATCTAAATTGAATTCCACCCGTTCCTCTCCTATATCAAAAGTGAGGAGTCCCTTTCGCACATCAACTCTTGCTCCTTCTGTAGCTAAGAATGGTCGCCCGAGAATTATGGGGACATGAGGGTCTTTAGGCATATCAAGGACAATAAAATCATTCGGTATAAAGAATTTCCCGACTTGGATAGGGTAATCGTCCACTACTCCTGTGGCCTTGACACTTGACCCATCTGCCATGTACAGATTCATGTCTACCGGTTCTAGTGGTCCCATATTGGCTTTAGACCATATTGAGAGCGGAACAAGACTAGCATTGGCACCAAGATCGCATAAAGCCTTGAACTTGTGGTTGCCTATGCCGATTGTGATTGCAAACCTCCCGGGATCTCCAAGCTTTTCTGGAAGAGTTATGGATCTGACCTCGTCCTGCAGCTCTGTAATAGATCTTTTCATGCTAAGAATATCTTTCAAGAATTTTGTGTAAGCCGGCATTTCGCTTAGGGCCTCAGCGAATAGGATGGAAATATTAATGCCTTGAAGAATTTTAACGAAACGCTTGAACTTACTCTCAGTAGAGTCCATAGATTTCTTAGTTGGAAATGGAAGAGTTTTCACCATTCTCGGAACCAAGTTGGGCTCGAGAGGTGAGAGTACCGGGTCGACAGTGGGGTCGTTCAGTGTCCTCGGCGGGTCGTTACCGACCCTGATAGGGTCGTTAACTACCCTGGGATTCAGAGGAGGGCTCAGATTAGTAGACTTACCTGGGTTAGGATCGTCAGGGATCCTTGTAACCCGGTACTAGCTCTCGCTGGCTTGTAGGCTGGGTTACAAGCCATCCTGGCTTGTAGGCTCGGTACTAGCTCTCGCTGGCTCGTTAACGAGCTGTTTTGCGAGGTCCTTTTCCTCCTTCTCTTCAGCTTGAACTCTCTCCGGTAGTGTCTTCCCGCTTCTGAGGTGTACCGCTGCTATTTGGCCTCTAGGGTTCTCCTCGGGGCGGCCCTGGAGTTGCCCTTGTGGTCTTGGAATCCGTGCGGCAAGGTCTCCTAGTTGGGAATCAACACTCCTCTTCCAAATATCGAACTCTCCCCATCCTTTATCCTGGCAGTTCAGCTTGGCTTGGACGTCATCAACCTTGTTGTTCACTCCGTTGATGCTCTCTTTAATCTCCTGAACCCATGACGGCGTCTCTTGATGGCCTGGAGGTCGATATGGTGCAAGTCGTCTATCTTGTGGGGGCCCTGTGTAATTGTGATTTGTATTCTGATTGCCCCATGGTGGATAGTTGCTTGACCTATCATTATAATTAGGTTGGTTCCTGTAGGGTCCTCTCATGTAATTCATCTCATCTATTGTCTCAGCGGTTCTAACCTGCTCAATGTTAGTGCAAGCAAAAGTACTATGCGCAGAAGAACCACATTCTTGACATGATTGAGAGGATTTCAGAAAACTTACTTGTTTCCTCAAACGGTTGACCTCATCTTGTAAGAATTGATTTTTAACATCGGGGTCAACTTCATCTCGGTTGGGCACATAGAGACGTATTTGAGTTTGTGGAGCCTGCTGGGTTCCGTACATAGCATCGTAATTCGCCATCTTGTCCAACAGTTCCCACTCCTCTGTCGGGTTCATCTCTATAAAACCGCACGCAATATGCGTGTTGATGCGGTTCTTGGTCTCCGCGTTGATACCCTGGAAAAAGATTTCTTGCAATACATATAAAGGTTGCCCATGAGTAGGGCATTGTCTAAGCATCTCTTTAAATCTTTCCCATGTTTCAACAAATGTTTCATTAGGCAACTGGTGATAAGAGGTGATGCGTTTCCTTAACTCCGTTGTCTTAGCAGGAGGGAAAAACTTTGTAAGAAATTGATCATACAAAGCTTTCCAAGTCCTGATAGACTTAGAAGGTAGGCTCTCTAACCAGTTCAGGGCCTTTCCAGTAAGTGACCATCTAAAAGCTTTTAACAGAACATATTCTAGCGAGACACCTTCAGCAGCTATGGTGTCACATAAATCAAGAAAATTTCTAATATGCTCCATAGGGCACTCAGCAGGTTTCCCTTCAAACTGAGCCCGTTTGATTAAGGATATAAATTGAGACTTGATCTCAAAAGGTTTCTCTATCGCAGGAAGCACAATAGGAGATTCTGGCACCCTCAGTTCCGGATGCATGTATTGCTTGGCATTCCTTGGATAGGCATTTAGCTCTTCTTGCAGTCGAGCCTTGTCTGCGTCTGCGCCGTCATTCTCGGCTTTCAGTGCCTCCATCTGGGTCCGGAGGATCTCTAACTCTCGAGCCATCTCTTCAGCTGTGGCCATGGCTTGGTTTTCTCGGAGTCGGTGCAGGGAAGGTTCGGGTTCTGAGTAATAACTGGAGCTATCAAACTGAAGCCTTCTTCGTTCTACCGGTATACAATGAGAAAACAAACAAAGAAAACAAAAAATTAAAAACAAAAACGGGGTCGGGCTATTCCGGATCCCAAAGATAAACTAACAACTCGTTGCTTCCCCGGCAACGGCGCCAATTTGTTGAAAGGGTTTCTCGGCCAACAAATAAATTTGTAAGTCAAGACCCCGCTGAGTACAGTGGAGTCAGGATCGTTCCACAGGAAGCAAGGTTGTTTGTCTATCAATCTAATAAAAATCAAACAAAATCAAACACAAGCACTCACGATATGCCTCGTTAACGACCTTGTCAGGATCGTTACCGAACCACCGAACACAAAAATACTAACTAACAACCTAATTAAATTCCAATTAATACTCGGTACTGAAGCAAGTACTCAGCAACGAAGATTTACCAGAATAATTCAATTAAAACAAAAATCTAGGATAAGGGACACCACAACATAGCCAAATATAAGAATTCGTAAGAAGATAAGATCATGCCTTCAAATAGATAGAGTCATCAACTTTCATTGACTTAACAAGTAAATTAATCTACTTTCATAAACTAACTCACTCAATTGCTTGTTTTGGATCTAAAGCTGGAAACTTCCGTTTTCAAACAATATCAACCTTCAAGTTACTAACTTTCTCTTTCAATCAAGTTAAAACTCAAATTACCTCAACTCCCGTTTCGGTATTAACCACAACAAACAATCTCAATAAAGATAAAAGGCATTCAACACACAATCTTACTCATCAAACATGCTCAACTATGCCGGGCTTAACCCCGACCCTAGAAAAATAAACTACTCACTACTCATGATTAAGAAACTAAAAACTTCAATAAAAATAAACATTGAAACAAAACTCAAACTTAAATAAATAACAAAAATATCGTCTTACGAGATTCAGAAGAAAACTAAACAAAACATTCACCAAACCACAAACTCGACAAACGAACCTCGGAAACCGTCGTTACCGAACCTCGTCACCGACTTCCGATCCGGTTCTCTCTCTATCGGCCTTCCTCCAAATCTTCTCCAAAACTAGCTCTAAAATTCGACTCCCCCTTTCTATGCTAGATAGAAGGGTATTTATACTAGAAAATCCTAAAAAACTAAAAAGGCTAAAAGATAAAAACTTTCCTAAAAAGATAGAAACAATCTCTAAAAGATAGAAATAAACTCTAGAAAAATATTAAACCCTAAAATACATATTCTAATAACCCATAAAGATTCTAAAAAGATACTCAACCGATACGGAAATAAATTTCCGCTCAGGATCAGTGAATAATAAAATAATACTCCGAAATCTTTCTCTTCGTGGCCTCGTTAACGACCCTTCACAGCCTCGTTAACGAGCATGGGGTTTGTTTTCTTCAACACCTACTCTTGTACTCTCGAGCTTCGACTTCTTAAATCTTGCACTTTCCCGTTCTTCACTGTGATGCTCCAAATTCAGCTCCATTTAGCTCCTTTTCTCACTAAAATCTGCAAAATACACAAAATAGCGTAGATTCCACTCTTTTCATAGATTTATGCAAAACTAACTCAAAATACTCAAAACTAAACCTAAACTAGACAAAACTAAACCTAATAAACAAAGAAAACCTATCAAAAACTATACTAAAAATGCGAACATCACTACTTAGAGTCACACACTTAACAACAGTGCGATATACAAGAAGCATATTCCGAGGGAGGTAGGATTATCAAATCTACTGGTGACACATATCCATGATGTGTCTTTCACAATCATATTAGCCTTATTTGTGGTCGGTCTTACTCTGGAAACAAAGATGGGATATCTTACCCAACTTCTTTGTACTCAGCGAGCAAGTTAACATTTTCCTTGTAGGTACTTTGGGGGAGTATATTCGTCATTGTTCAAGATTCTCAACTATTCATTCCCTTTGATATCGTAACTTTCTTCCATACACACCCTTTGATAAACCTTCCTCAAGGTCGAGGTTGGGTGGAGACATGGTAGATCTTTGATTGGCTAAGTTCTCCTCGGTGTCTCTTTCGGAGTCCTGTCTTCCTTGAGTCACCAACTCAGCAAAGTTTGGCTCCATGGAAGGTTAATCAACACCTTTACTAGACATTTCTTCCTTTGTTCCCGGTGGAGCACAAGCTTGATTTCTCGTTATACCATTTTCAGTAAAGGGATAACATATAAGCGCTGATATGGAATGTCCCTCATTCTATACTTAAAGAAGGAGGTTGTTGAATGAAGTATTTGGAATTTAAAACAAAAATTTGCAGGTCTAAGACATTTATATTCTTGAAAGTACTTTGAGGATTTATAACTCTTGTGAAAGACTCCTTTGAAAGTATATAGGTCTCTTACATCCTAAAATAAATAGCTATCGAGCTAGTTCTAGATGTCCTTATGCTATTTCGTGCATGGTCTCAAATGAGACACTTAAACACATAAGGCCATAAAACATTGATCCTAAAGTCCAGTGCTAGCATAATGCGAAACAATAATAAGAATAACGAGATCGTTATTTCTAAGCGATAAATAAACTTAGGTTTATTTATTTGAACAAACAAGTCATTTTCAAACAAGCATGAATATTAAACGGAGCATAAATCCACGTTTAATAAAAGAGAAGGGCAAGAGGTCCATCCACTTGCCTTACGATACGGGTAGAACTCCTGCGAGGCTGTAAGATCACGAACGAAGAGCTTCTCGAGAGTTAGACCTAATCTGGGGTTCACATTATAGAAACGAAATATTAAACTTCATTATTTCGTTTCCATATTAACTTATTAGAACGGCCACTAGGCCTCCTTTCCTACCAAATAAAACTTATTAGAATAACCCCTTTTTATTAAAAGGAGTTAAATTATACTATTATTTTTGCATGGGAATAATCCAAACATGCCTAATGATATTATTCCATTAATATTATCATGTTAGAAGGTTATTTATAATTTATTTAGAATTATAAATATCTTAAGTGGGCATGCTAGAACTATTTTTCATAAATCTATTTTATAAAGTCTAAGAATAGCTTTTTTGTAAATCTTCAAATTAATTATGATTTATAATAAGATAATTTTTTATAAAATAGCATATAATTAAACAAGGGTCAGAATTATACCAACATGACAGAACGAGACTTGGGTCGGCGTAAGTTGGGCTGGACGAATAAATGGGCCGAAAATGCTTATCTCCCAAATAAGCAAGTTGTTGGAAAGTCCAAGGGAGGAGGAATGGGCCTGCTTGCTTTGTGGAAACTCGGCCTAGACATCAAAGCTTCAGTCCAGTTGGAGGTTAGGCCCAAGGAGCAACAATCAGCCTACTCCTTTGCTTCTTTTGTCTTTCTTCATTAATCCTAAACCAGCGACAACAACAACAATGGGTAGGCGAGGAACGACTGTGGTGAGGAGGTACGAGGCCGCGAGCCTCCTGAGCAGCCGACGACGGACGCGGTGGTGCACAGGTGGTCGGACAGGAGAAAAGGGGCGGAAGAAGTAGGTTTGCAAATCTGAAAATTTCAGTTTTGGGTTTGAATATAAATGGGGAAAACTTTGGCTTGTTCTTTGTTGAAAGGAGAACGAGATTTCAGAGGAGATTGTGCGGCTCCTCTTCTCCAATCCTTGCTCCCTTAAATAGCCTAAAAAGGCTCTTAGGGCTAAAGAAAATCAGACTAGGCCAATAGTGTAAGGTTTTGGGAATGTGAGAAAAATGGGGAGCGGAGAAAGGTGGATAGGATGGGGCGTGCAGCGATGGTGCAGGGCTGACACTGGCGATGGACCGTCGGTCCGAGCTCTCGAACCAGTCAGTGGACGAAACCGGTGGACATTAGGGGGAAGAGAACAAGTGAGTGGTTTAAGATTAATTAGGAGAGGTTGAAGCTAGAGCAAATCAGTCTGGCATAGTGGTAGGGGACGAAACATATGGGAAGTTTGGAGCGAGAGGTCTCGGGTTAAAACTTGACTTTTTGCTCTTCCACATATTTATTTTTGTGTTATCCTATTCCACAATTTCCACTAATTTAGCACAAACAAGGCATTAGGGAATTTTATTAAAATTTTAACATTAAAAGTTATTCATTTATGAATTTATAATTTTTAAGGAGAGAAAAACTAATTTCATAATATATTACTAAAATTAGCGGTTATTTTAGATCCACTGATAGCTTGCATTTAGGTAGTGTTTAGGATGCATATTTATGTTTATTTTGCATGGTTTAAGCTTAGTTTAGTCTAGTTCTCAAGTTTGTAGGTTTTCTAGGAAATTTGGGTTTTGCGCTTGTTTTGTTCGGTTTTGCAGATCTTTAGGCAAACAAGCATGGACGGGATGGATCTTAGAGGACTATGGTGAAGTTTGAGGAAGCTTATAGTGATACAAGTGAAGATTAAAAGAACCAAGGCCCAAGAGCTTGTGTGAAAAGAACGCTTAAACCCGGGCTATGCATTGGAGTTCTTATTTCGACAACTCTATCTTGCAATGCTTGGTTCGGGAGCTGCGATTCTCGGATGAAGCTGAGTTTGGTATCACTGGAAAGTTAATTCAAAGATCTACAATTCATTTTTTTACTCCGAGTCCAAATTCCAACTCTAAGTAGGTCAAAACGGCCTATGAAGTGTCACCTAAATGCTGAACCGAGGCAATTGCGCGGAATGACTAATTGAGCGGCCGCGCAATTTTGGACCTAAACCAAGCAATCTCAACTGAGGGTTGATTGCGCGGAATTGCACATTGAGCGGTGGCGCATTGGGTCAAACCGAGCAATTGGGAGTTTTTACGCGGACATCTTAGACCGACTTTTGGGCTGGACTTTTGGGCTTGGTTATATCTTATCTGATGTATGCTTAAAGCTAGATCTTTTGAGGGTTATTTTAGAAGACATATATAAACCTATGTTAGTTTATTTTTCTCAAAACTTTTTGTCAAACTTTGGAGGCTAGGATTTTTCTCTCTGGGCAGACTTTGAAACCTTTGTAAGTTTGATTTCAATTTAATTATGCATTGCTAATTTCTCTTGTGTTTGGCTAGTTATTAAAGTCATGATTTGTATGTATTTGTGAGGTTTGATTGATTCTCAACAAACTTGAATAGAAGTTATTCCCTATGTGTAATTGAATCGAAACTAGGGTTTTGTTAGATTGATCACCTAATTGAATTTCTAGTTATAACTGAATCTGATTCATTACCGGTCGGAGTTAATTTGATCAAGAGTATACTTTAATCAATTTAGTACCGGTTGGACTAGTTGATTAAAGAATGGAATAAATTCACAAGTCACTTAGATGTTTGGTTGCTCTATGTGTTTGTTTCTATTGATAACTTGAAGCATCATGCTGTTATTTAATTGAATCTAGAAGGTCTTCTAGGTTGTTATTTAATTAGGGTTGTTAGACTGGTAGTTCTACCACCTAAATCTGAAGTTCGGATCTTAATCCTTAGTAGGGTCATTATCCACAATAGATTATTCAAGTGAGAAGAAAATCAAGAGAATCAATGATCAACAAATCAATATCATGATGGATTTAACTAGTTGAACATGTTTGTCTCTCATATACTTAAATCAACTCTTGCATTCATATTTACTTTTCAATTTGCATAGTAGCTTATATAATCATTCATAAACACCCCCCTTTAGTTTCTTGGCATACAAGTAATAACACAAATACAAGAGTCTTTGTGGGATCGACCCTTACTTACCGCTCTACTGAGTTGGTTAAGTTAGGTTTCTTTGATAGGTATAAACGACCACCGAAATTACCTCATCAAATTTGGCGCCGTTGCCGGGGACTCATCACTATTTGTGTTTTTACTTTTGTGCTATTCTTGGTGTTGTGAACCTATCTAACGGTTCATAACACCCGTGCTACTGATCCATGGATTTGTTCGATTGTAGACAGTTGCAGGATGAACACTTCCATGACTATTTTTCATGATTTCAAGACCATGTGTTTGAACTAGGTGCTTGGGGATTACAGTACAGTGATAGAGAGGTAAACATGGGAGTTATCCATGGTATGAATCTTGATACAAGGGGATTGGCTGACTACATGAGCAATGAGAGGATTTTATTTATGGGATCTGAGGAATGCTTGGATTTCTTTTTTTTTCATGAGCCATCAAAGCTTTTTGGTTGAGTTATCTTCCCAGCCACCCCAGCCGGTTGATACGTCTCTTGAGGATATAATCAGGTATATCTCAAAAGGGGTGGATGCTATAATCATGGAGCACTGTGAGTCATGTTCTTCAAGTTTTCTTTCCACAATCTCATGTCCTTTTGAGCTGTGTGGAAAGGCTAGTGGAATCACATTGGAGTTAAACGATCATGAGTCAAACACCCTAATGCAAGTTGAGGAGCAAT
Organism: Fallopia convolvulus; assembly: GCA_964016875.1. Lineage (NCBI taxonomy): Eukaryota > Viridiplantae > Streptophyta > Magnoliopsida > Caryophyllales > Polygonaceae > Fallopia > Fallopia convolvulus. Next base: position 40,771,330 of record OZ024720.1, read on the forward strand.
CTAAGACACTTGATGTGGGTTATGAGGATGAATTTGATGCCCAATATGAAGTCACACCTATAAGGCAAGTTGAGCAGATCATCACAGAGCCAAAGGAAGTTTGTGCTGGCATAGAGATTCTTACAAAGCTTAGGGAGCCTGAATCATCTTCACTCACGTGGAGTAAATTGCTTGAGGGTTTTACAGTTTTGGAAGGAGACTCTTTTGTCGACCAAGATGACTTCTTTGTTAATGAAGTAGACAACCATGAGGGAGAAAATCAACATGATACATCTATTAAGTCTCCCGTTGTCATGGTGTGCCCTATATTAGGCCGTGACATCCCATGCTTTGGTTTCCCCAAATTCTCACAATCAGAGCTAATGGAGTTCCAAGATAAGGAGCCAAGTCTACAATACAAGGTGGATGATGAGAAATACATGGAGTTCATCTTTGAAGAAAGTGGTAGTGATTGCAAGTACTTCAACCCATACTGTAAGTATTTTCTAAAGCCACCACTTGTGTTGAATTTATTTGAGCAATTGCCATTTCATGCCAATTGGGCACACATGTTTGATAAGTTAAAACGGTCTTTGAATGTTATATTATGCTTAATTGATTTATCAATGTGTTACTTATGCTTTTCTAAGATGTGTGCACAGGGCTTTGACAGGTTATTAAGGGCATTGACAATGTCTAATCTTGTCAAACCATGCTAAGATTCAAGCTAATGACGTTAAATAAGTGCTTCTTGGGAGGCAACCCAAGGTTTAGAGTAGATTTATTTTTCGGTTTAATCTTTTGCTTTTTAGGTAGTTTTTGGTGTGTGTTAGTTACCCTAGGTCCGAAGATTGATAACCCAAAGAAGCCACCACCACCACCATTGGATTTCCCGCCGCATTACCCGAATCACTAGAGTTTTGTGAGTATTTCTCTTCTCTTTACTTTTTATTATACTTTGGGGACAAAGTATGTTTTAAGCATGGGGGAAGGGAATTACTTGTTTGCATTCATATAGTTGCATTAGATTAGGTCATATTTCAATTTTTGCATGCATTAATTAAAATCCTGAAAAATGAAAAAACAAATCAGAAAAATTCATGAAAAATACAAAAATATTGCATTTAGATTCTTATTTCCCCATTGTTTGATTCCTCTTGTATTTCAAAACTAAGTATAAGTTCTAACCCATGATTTGCATGATATGATGAAGTTGATATGATATGAGCATGATCATTGATTGATTACCTTGAATATAGGATGGAGCATGTATTTAGCTTGAGTATGACAAAAAAAATTTGCCTTGTGTGATATTTTTGGCCTTTCATGATTATATTGTTCTCTACATTCTTGAGTGTATCACCATGACTATCTATCTCTAGAACTTGCGTTATGACACTTTTTCAAGGCTGCTTTATATGATTGAAGGCATGACATTAAATGATTGAGGCAATGTTTCTTTATAAGCCTATTATTTCCCTTCCTACCCTACAAGATCCATGTTCTTGACACCCCTATTTCTTTGAGCTTTAAGACTGTTTGTATTAGCTCCACAAAATGATCCCTAGCCTAATAAGCTTGACCCATAATCCGGGATTTAGGACTTTAGGTTGTGATTGTGTTTTGTGTGAATTTGATGTAAGTATGGGGGAGTTGGAGGAAAGGTGGAAAAAGAGGAAATTAAACTCTTGTGTGTAAAGTGAAAAAAAAATGAAGATGAAAAGTTTGTGCAATGCAAAAGAAAGAAAATTGAGCTTAATTGTTAGTACTCTTCATTAGTATGAAAGAAAAAGAGTTGAAGAAGAGGCAAGACAAAAAGAAGCAAAGTGTTTGAATGTAAATGTAAGGAGTTGTTAGAGTGGAAGTTGGGAAGTGTTATGAGAAAAAGTGTTGAATTTTGGGTTATGATTAGTTCTTTATCCCGGATTTAGCACCACAGGCCAAATATGATCCCTTCCAAATTTCTCTTTACCTTGGCCCCATTACAAGCCTTAAAAAGACCTCATGATTTTTGTTATGTGTTTGATCCCCAGCGGTGGAGATTTAAACCTCTGATGCAAGCATATGGTAGTCTAGTTTTCATGGTTGCTTTTGAGTGAAACACATACCCTTAAACACTTGAGAGTTTGAGTGCAAACACAGTTACCTTGGTGAGGTCTAGAATGAATGAATGGTCTTTGCTTTTTGCTTACTATAATGCATGTTGAGAACTCTGGGTCGGATTTTTGATTATATGTGAAATGCTTGTTTGATTTGAGATGGATGTATGATTGCATTTCTATGGTGTGATTTGGATTTATGACTTGCTTGAGGACAAGCAAGGGTTAAGCATGGAGGAATTTGATAGCTTGCATTTAGGTAGTGTTTAGGATGCATATTTATGTTTATTTTGCATGGTTTTAGCTTAGTTTAGTCTAGTTCTCAGGTTTTTAGGTTTTCTAGGAAATTTGGATTTTGCGCTTGTTTTTTCGGTTTTGCAGATCTTTAGGCAAACAAGCATGGACAGGATGGATCTTAGAGGACTATGGTGAAGTTTGAGGAAGCTTATAGTGATAAAAGTGAAGATTACAAGAAGCAAGGCCCAAGAGCTTGTGTGAAAAGAACGCTTAAACCCGGGCTATGCATTGGAGTTCTTGTTTCGACACCTCTATCTTAAAATGCTTGGTTCGGGAGCTAAGATACTCGGATGAAGCTGAATTTGGTATCACTGGAAAGCTAATTCAAAGAGCTACAATTCATATTTACTCCAAGTACAAATTCCAACTCTAAGTAGGTCAAAACAGTCTCTGAAGTGTCACCTAAATGCTGAACCGAGGCAATTGTGCGGGATGACTAATTGTGCGGCCGCGCAATTTTGGACCTAAACCGAGCAATCTCAACTGAGGGGTGATTGCGCGGGATTGCACATTTAGCGGCCGCACATTGGGTCAAACCGAGCAATCGGGAGTTTTTACGCGGACATCATAGACCGACTTTTGGGCTGGACTTTTGGGCTTGGTTATATCTTATCTGAGTGTATGCTTAAAGCTAGATCTTTTGAGGGTTATTTTAGAAGACATATATAAACCTATGTTAGTTTATTTTTCTCATAACTTTTTGTCAAACTTTGGAGGCTAGGGTTTTTCTCTCTGGAGGCAGACTTTGAAACCTTTGTAAGTTTGATTTCAATTAAATTATGCATTGCTAATTTCTCTTGTGTTTGGCTAGTTATTGAAGTCATGATTTGTATGTAGTTGTGAGGTTTGATTGATTCTCAACAAACATGAATATAAATTATTCCCTGTGTGTAATTGAATCTAAACTAGGGTTTGTTAGATTGATCACTTAATTGAATTTCTAGTTATAACTGAATTTGATTAATTACCCGTCGGAGTTAATTTGATCAAGAGTATACTTTAATCAATTTAGCACAGGTTGGACTAGTTGATTAAAGGGAATAAATTCACAAGTCATATAGATGTCTGGTTGCTCTATGTGTTTGTTTCTATTGATAACTTGAAGCGTCATGTTGTTCCCCCAGAGAAAGAGAGGAAGTTGTGAATTGCTTACCATATGTCAATGAGAGTGTGATTCCTCCTATTAGCAAGGCCATTCTGGCTAGCCATACCCGAAATAGAATATTGCGCCACTATGCCGCATCCTTCGAGGAATCCCGCAAACAGCCCAGGCATTCTGCCTGCCTCAATGTGCCTGCCAAAGGACTCGTCATCCCGATCAGATCTGACCACTTGGATCCTGCCTTGTTAGTCATCCGTAGAGCTAAAGGGAATTTTCTTATGATTTAATTGAATCTAGAAGGTCTTCTAGGTTGTTATTTAATTAGGGTTGTTAGATTGGTAGTTCTACCAACTAAATCTGAAGTTCGGATCTTAATCCTTAGTAGGGTCATTATCCACAATAGATTATTCAAGTGAGAAGAAAATCAAAAGAATCAATGATCAACAAATCAATATCATGATGGATTTAACTAGTTGAACACGTTTGTCTCTCATATACTTAAATCAGCTCTTGCATTCATATTTACTTTGCAATTTGCATAGTAGCTTAGATAATCATTCATAAAAAAAACCTTTAGTTTCTTGGCATATAAGTAATAACACAAATACAAGAGTCTCTGTGGGATCGACCCTTACTTACCGCTCTACTGAGTTGGTTAAGTTATGTTTCTTTGATAGGTATAAACGACCACCGAAATTACCTCATCATCCACCCTTCCCTAGGACAACACGAAATAATCCCCCTTCCCTTTTTGTGAAATAACCGAATTAATTTAGACTTAACTTTACCAATGTTATATACTTTAGCCCGCTCAATAATGAAGGAGCCCTTGTCCACTGTCACGACCTACTCTTGAAACAACTTTGTGTTTCTCTACTTCCATATCTACAAGAGTGTGGTAGAGAAAATAGAACACCACTTTCGCCTATTAAGAAGATTGCTCCTAGTCCAAAATGAAAACGGTGTACAAATAAAGTATCAAATTAGTAACCATATAAATGTACCAATTTTTTCAACCATTTTCAAGTCTCAAAACAAATATTCACTAGTTTCCTCCTCTACCCGATAGCATTAGCAAGCTACGCCCATTGCCAAATGATAGTGCCTTCTCTAGCAATTTGTCAAAATTCCTCCTTTTAGTGCAAGCCAAATGAAATATCTCACCCTTTTGAGGATCTCTAACCTCCAAACCCTTTGGAAGATGGGTTGATCCGATCCCTGCAAGTCCAACAACCCATGAACCAATTAGTACCTCGAAGCGACCAAGTAGTTCTCATCTAGATTAATCCTCAAACTCAGTTCATCATTAGAGTCTGATCAAGCTAGGGATAACAAAGACCACCACCAACTTGAGCATCGCATGAATTGGGAGAGGGATAGAAACAAATCCCCATTTCCAGGCCACATCACTAATCCAATAGTCCCTAACCGGAGCTCCAAAATGAGCCCCATCCACCACACTCATAGAGACTTCAATAAGGGGATGATCCAGTAGCCACACCATGGAATTTTCCAAGCCATGGTGTCACGTCCGAACTATGAAGTGGAAAGCATGGGATTTGTCATCATCCAAGAGCTTGAATGGTTCAACATTCATTTTGTTTTGATTTTCTTGGTCTTAAGTAAATAGGTTAAATTTATGGAAGATCGTATGAGCAATTGTTATTGATCTTATAGACCTACCATACCACACCACGAGAAGCTTGTTGGTTTGCTTCCACTGAGGAAGCTTCTCTCCTAGAAATTCCAGTTGGTTGAAAAGAGTCTGTTACCTCGAGTGGTGTAGTCCCGGAGAGACTCACCTTTTCCTTGAAAGATATTTTCATATTTTCTTTCGACACTTATGATCCTATCTCTCTTTACATCCTCGTTACCAAGATGAAGTCTTTTCAAGGCATCGAAATGTCCTTTGCAATCTTGTATCCGATCACCTTTTTGAGGTCACCATCAGTGAGAGCATGATGAAGGACCTTCTTAGCACTTGCATTCTTTTCAAGTTTCTTGAAATCGACATCATCGTACTCAGCCGTGGATTTTTCCGTCTTCCCATCTTTTCCAAGAAAGGTTTCCAGACCTATTTCAATCACCTTCCACAGCTGGCCATCAAGAGAGCATATGTTGGTCTTCATCTGTTCAACCCACCAGTCATACTCTCCAGCCTTGAGGATTGGAGGCTTCTAGAAAGAGTCGTTGATTGCAGTGTTGGTTCATTTTTATGTAAGAAAAGTATTAAAAACACAATCTAGAGCCTTGGCTCTGATACCAATTGTAGGATCATTAGTACTAAACGAGTCGACGACTCCTGCAAAGTCGTCGACTTTGAGTTATAATGCAGCAGAATAATCAAACAGGAAGAATTTTACCAAACTGTAAAAGACAAGCGATGTATAGTGGAAACTCTTCGTAAACCAACTAGTTTACTTAGAGAAAAATCACTTCCTTCCAAGCTTCTCACTTGGTCGGATTTCAAGTGTCATTAGACTCGCTTTATTGATTTCTTGAGTGTTACAATCCTCTCACATGTACACGCTCTACCTTTGCACTTACACTCTCAATCGCACGCTATGCCTAAGAATACTCGACCACACCACTTTCACGAATCCCACACACAAGTTCTCTCTTTCTTTTTCACAAGATTACAAGTTATGCTCAACGTCGTACTTTCTATCCTAAACACTGAAGTATTTAAGCTAGAGTAAGAGAGATCTCGTGTGATCATTTCCCATTCGATTAGGGAAGTGACACACACTCAATCTTTACAAGTCTTTTCTAATGTAACAAATACGTACATATAAAATATCACAAGAGAATCATTTCATATTCTTTTGATTTTTGCACTCTTTTGTGATGATTTTCTCCATAAATAAACGCTCCAGCTGTCCTGCAAACAATCGCACCCGATTTGTGCGTTCCTTCCATAAATAGCTTTCCTGCTAGCTAGTCGTGTCAATGCAGACTCAGCATGCAACTTTGAAGTCACTAACTTATTGGAACCATCAAAACTCAAAACTTCTAACATGGTATATTGAAACTAATTATATATGCATAAAAACTAGATAATATTGTATTCATACACATAATTAAGGTTAAAAATAAAATTAAAAAGTTTAAAATCGATGAACAATGTGCGTAAAAAACTCGATGCACAATTGGTCAATTTTGATGCACAAATTGCCCACATGAATAGTAGGGGAAAATTTTGCTCGTGTCTTTTTATTGAAAAATACGCAAATAATATGAAAAAAAATTCACCCGTTTTTTTATCTTCTTAATAAATATATAGTAAGATATGTCGATTTTTTAGAGAGGACAACGAAAATTTATTCTTATTTCTTACGTGAAAATTCTCATGTGACTCTACTCTTTCTCATAAATAAATCTGTACAAACATACACATTACAAATCCTCTGAAAAAAAAAATACACATTACACCTATGCCGTTTCTTTATTACGGAGTAGAAATTAAAACCTTGATCGTTAGCACGCAGCATACCCCCACCCACCACGCGTGTTATATTGTGCAATTCCCGGCGTCTTTCTCCAACCTCCTCCTCGACTCTCTTGATTTCTCCAATCTCTGTATAAGATTTGTCCTTGAAAACTACATCCTCATTTAGTCATTACTCATTTCCCACCCCCAAACAGTCAAACACCCACAAACCAAAGAAGAAATTGTTGAAAAATGAGGCCATCAAACGGGCTGGTGGGTTTCTTGAACTTCTTAACCCTCCTACTCTCGATCCCCATCCTCGTGGGCGGCGTGTGGCTGAGCCACAAAGCCAACACCACCGACTGCGAGCGCTTCCTCGAGAAGCCGCTGATCGCAATCGGCGTCTTCCTCTTGCTCGTCTCTGTTGCCGGCTTCATCGGCTCCTGTTGCAGGGTCAACTGGCTCCTCTGGCTTTACCTGGTCGTCATGTTCATCCTCATCGGACTCCTCTTCTTCTTCACCATATTCGCCTTCGTCGTCACCAACAAGGGCGCCGGTGAGGCTGTGAGCGGCAAAGGCTACAAGGAGTACAGGCTTGGCGATTACTCGCATTGGTTGCAGAGGAGGGTTATCAGTGCCAAGAATTGGGGCAAGATTAGGAGCTGTTTGGTTGACGGCAAGGCTTGTCAGAGTTTGATTGATCAGAACACCGCCACTGTTAACCAGTTCAATGCTATGAAATTGTCTCCTATTCAGGTAATTTGGGGCAAATTAAATACATACTCCCATCCCATGAATTGGTGATCTGCTTTTATTCCATGTTTTTGTTTGGAAATCCGGTAACGATTCCGCTGATAATTTGATGAATTGATATGGGTGCCGAAGAAAATGTGAATTTTGATGAATTGATATTGGTATGATTTGACTTTTTTGCAAAGAGTGGGCACGCACTGGGAGAAAAAGAGTTGTTTCTTTTACCTAATTCTTCTCTTATGACCTACTCCTCAAGATAAATCAGTAAAAAAAATTATTTTACTGAAATGCTGATTTTACTAAAATTTATTTTACTAAAATTCTGATATCTGGCTCACACAATGCTATAATTTTCTGTTGAGCAAATGATATGAATAGGCTAAGCATGAGCCCCTTGAAAGCTTGATCTACACATGTCAAATACACATTGTCATGCTAGTTTAACAATCTGTTTATGCGGGATCTGAATTGATTCCTTCTGGTAAACCAGCAATTTTAGCATCTCATAATAGATGACTGGAGGAGGTCTCTGGCCCACATTCTTCAATTTTACCATCTCTTAAAGAACTTTTGTTTTTGCAATATGAGATTAAAACTTTGCAAATTGAGTGTTTCATGATGGCACTTTTACTTGCAATAGAAGATTAGCTTAGTGGTGTGGGTAGGTCAACAAAATTGAATAGATACTTTGTTCTTTCTGTCTATTTGATTGCTATGTGAGCTTTCTTTTCCTTTGAAGATGTTTTTTTACCAGATATCTTTATCTGCCATGATTAGTATGTCAGCAGGAAAGTTGTCAACTTATCTTATTGTTTAAACTATATCTGGTTACGAAGACATCTGCCATGATTAGATACTTTGTTCTTTCTGTCTATTTGATTGTTATGTGCACTAATGCAGTCTGGTTGCTGTAAGCCATTGGATGAATGTGGGTTCCAATACATGACTCCGACTAACTGGACAAAATCTACCAAAAATACTACGACAATGTCTAGTCCAGACTGTGGTCTGTGGAGCAACGATGAGAGGGAGCTGTGCTATGATTGTCAGTCTTGCAAGGCGGGTGTTCTCCAGAATGTAAAGAGCCACTGGAAGAAGGTAGCCATTGTCAACGTATTCGTCCTCATAGTCCTCATCATTGTCTACTCTATCGGGTGCTGTGCATTCAGGAACAACCGAGAAGACAACTATTACAACAACAACCGCTGGAAGCCATACCCTTAAGGAACCTAGCTAGAGACCAACTGCCTTTGTTCAGCATTGTTTGATCTTTTCTTCATGTAGGTAAATTGCTTTTATGCTGGTTCATTCACATTCTCCTTGGCGGGGTTAGACAATGGAGATTCGTGTTCAGTGAAATTCATGTAATGTGTTTTGGTGGGACTGTATATTCGCTCTAATGGTACCTGTTCTAGTTGTGCTTTCTACTTTGAATGCTGATTTGTTGAGTTTCGTATGCTTCGACAATAAGAACTTCATAATCGTACTTGTGTATGATATTTTTTAAATGGTTTTATGTCCACATTCCTTGTAGAGACCGACGGTGCAAATTTATTTATTTTTGTTTCTGAAATATTTTACTTGCAACATTTATAAAAATTAGGGTGAATCCCGTACCTTGTACGGGTATATAAAAAAAACTATTTTGTTATGTCATCTTATAATATATTGTTTGTTTAATTATATTACATTCGTGTTAAAAGAATTATGTTATATATATATATATATATATGTAACATACAAGAGCTGTTGGATTAAAGTTTTGGACGGCCCAGATTAGAAGTAGTAGGTTTAAGGGAAAAATAAAATTAAAGGGGTGATTTCTTATCAATGACAGGAGTGTAATTTTACTAAAAATTAAATGAGAAGACAAAAATACCCTTATTTTCCTAGCACACATCCCCATCATAGTTGCCCTTCTTCGATCGCTTCTTCATCAAACTCTCTCCCCATCTCCATAGCTTCTACTTACATGCCCATCTCCAACTTCAAGTTCATCCAACACTACCCAACGTTGTTTAAGTTCTTCCACTCACGCACCCTACCTCTCTCTTCTCCCCACGTGAAGATCACCCGCCAATTCATCACCCTCCACAGGGAGGAACATGAGATTCACAACTCCATGGACGAGAAGGAACTCGTCGCTCAAAGGTTAATCAAGCTCTTAAGGCCAATGAAAGTACGGCGGATTCCTTTGGATGTCATCGATGCCTTGAAATTCGACCTCGGTCTTCTTAAAAATTTCATTCTTGACCTTTGTTTCCTTTTATCTAGATAATTTTAGGGTTTGTAGAATTGGGAATTCCAATTGAAATACAAACTCATTTGGGTTGGAATTGGTTAATTGGAGGGATGATTTAGTTCATGCCATACAAAGTACAATTCTAGGTGCTTCTTCTCTCTCTTTTTCTTGCTTGCCCTCAATGCTTTCGTAAGTCCATGAGTCTTGCTTGAATATGATAAATTTTGTGTGTGTTTGTCAATTGGTCGCTCAAATTGATTCGATCAGTGACTTTAGTTGGTCCTTGTTATGGTTCACTTGCAAAGGAAAACTCAAAGGTGAGTGGGAGGTGTAATTGATCATTATTTTGATTGGAATTTACTAATATTTAATGGAGAGGGAGTATTGAGTGCATAATGGATGACGTAAATGAGGTGGATTTGATAGGAACGTACATAAAGGTGCAACTTGTATGTAATTTAGAGTTTTCTTTGTTAAGTGGTCAATCTAGGGCTTGTAATACAAATTATCATAAGAGTGTAAATGAGATTGAAATGTGATTCTTTTGATAAGGATCACAAATGTCTGTTACAACCATATCACATGCGTTGATCTTTTTACTTTATAAATCCAATCAAACTATTTATTGGTTATTCCTCATTGTTCTCCTTACTAAAAAACCTTATATATATTATCAATTGATTTAGTGCTTACCAATCAAACTATATACTCGTTCCTGTAGTTTAAGGATTTTATCAAACTTTCTTCTGTTCAATGAGCCCGATGGAATAATTGTATTGATCATTTGTATTTTGGGTTAGCTGGATGATGTTATTCTATTCGCATGGATATTTGTGTTCATTTTGTTCAAAATTTTCTTTTGTTGGTTCATAACTTTGTATGTTAAGGTTCCTCATCCATGTTTTTACCATTCATTTGTATTTTGGTTTGAGATAATTTAAAGTTCGATTCATGCATAATAAAGCATAGGTTCATGCTATTCTACAGTATGGTTCATAGTATGTCAAATTTTAGTTTTGCCTTGGAAGCTAGTTTTTTGGAAACGAGGTTCATAGTAATTTTTCTATTAGTTCATTATTTTGTATGCTTAGGTTCTTAATAAAGTGTCTATATAATTTATGTCATTTTGTAGCCTATTAGCTCAAATGGTAGAACAATGTGTCTATGCACATAGATGTGAGTTCAAATTCCGCATAGGCTATTCTTCATACATTTCATAACTTTTGATTCATACATTTCCTCTTTTGCTTCATATTTTCATAAGCTCTGGTTTATAATATTTTATCTTACGATTCATTTCTTTTAAGTCATACTAGTTGTTATTTAGGTTCATGTCATTTGTTTATTTGGTTCATATCTTTATCAGCAAATGTTCATAATAGTTGGTCTATTGGTTCATCTCTTTATATTGTTAGGTTCATAACAATTCTCAATAAAGTTCATAAATTTTAACACAGTAACTCGAGTGGATATGCATCAAAGCTTCAAGAATTTTATTAGTTCCTTGATAAGAAAGATTAAAAAAATCTATTCAAATGCAAGATTATAATAACATAGCATAGCAACCACCTCTCTGATCATTACCAACGTCATAAAAATTTCCTTGGAAGTAAGCAACGATGGAGCATGGAGTATCTCGGAGATTAAATGAGCTTGTATTTTATAGTAGTGGTGCATATGGAGGGATTGTAATTGATCCTTCCTTTAAGCATGCAAAGTTCCTTTAGCCAAAAATTTGTATTACGATGACACCTTGAAGCAAGGGAATAACTCTTATCATTTAATTTGGACAATTGAGAATGAAATAAGAATAATCTTGTGATAAATGAAGAATGTAGGCATCACTAGCTTTCTCATGACCATCCAATGGAACTCCATCAATAATAGCATCATTATCAAGACCCTTCAATGGAACTCCAACAATACTAGCATTATTTTCCGAATGAGACAAGTTATGATGACCGAAGCTTGATGAACAAACTACAATAAAAAAAAGGGAAAAAATAAGCTAATTTAGAAGCAGCATGGAACACATAATGAGCAATAAAAATGTGCAAAAAATATAGTTGTTCATTTGGTTCACAAAAATTGTCATTGTGGTTCATAAAATTAGACAACAAGGTTCGTTAAAAATGATAATGCAGTTCATATAAATTAATGCACTAAATGTGTTAAGGCATTTTATCAAACAATTGGTGAACAACCTACAATAAAAAAAAGAAGTAAAAATAAGCTAATTTAGAAGCAACAATGAACAATAAAAATGTGCAAAATGTCGTTTTTCTTTTGGTTCACAAATTTTGTCATTGTGGTTCATAATATTATGTAGTAAGGTTCATTGAAAATGACTATGCGGTTCATCTAAATTAATGTGTTTCATGATGAATCGGGCTGAACTATATATATATATATATATATATGTCACTTTGGTCTGTTTGCGTACACATATGAATCGAACATAACATTACACGGTAAGCTTCATGATTATGATTTGAATAGGATCAATCGAAAACACACACACCCATATTTATATTACATAGATTTATTTTCATTATATTCTTATATGTAAGAATCATGTTCATTAAGGCATTTTATCAAACACTTGATGTGCAATCAAACAAGCATACAAAATCAAACTCTATTTAAAGGACACTTGGGATGAAACTAGGAGAGGTAGAAGCGAAAGAGAATCTAGACCGAACAATGTAGGTGAGTTTTTAGCATTTGACATGCTAAAGGCGAAATTTTCTAATAGATTTTTTTACCTGTCCACCATGGATACATTTTTTGAGCTTAGCCATCTCCCCAAATTCCTGTAATTGCAGAACAAAAAAAAGTGAAGACTCAAATTTTAGTTAGAAAAAATAAAAGAAAATAGTTATTTTCTTTGATAACCAAACATGGGAGACTCCCTTTAAGCTTCTAAAATCCACACAATTTCCATTGTAAACTCACAAAGCACCGAGCCTCAAATTCAACTAAACAAAGCATAATATTTAGGTAAAAAATATACTAGAACAATGAAAGAATAATAGATTTGTTAACCTCGATGTTGACGGCGATTTTTCACCGGAATCCTTGAAATCCTCCATTGCTCCAACAAAAACCAGGATGAGGAAGGCGACGAAGTTTTACCGGAATACTTAACATCCACCATAGCTCCTGTTTTGGGTAGAACAACAAGTAACGCGTTATCTGCTAAAATGGGGGGGATCTTAACCAAAAATAAGTCAAAACACGTTAGTCTCTTATTACGAGATAAATTTAAAGCAAAGACGTGAATGTAAATAGTAAAGCAAGAGAGTAAGAAGTAGCTTTAGCACCCTAGAATAGTGATGATACAAGAGTGAAATTTGAACAAATGAATTGGAGAATTGGTATTAATATGGTTTATGATGGATGTGATTGATAGTGAACAAGGATTAAAAGGCTATTTTCTCTAAATGTTCAGATACCCCTTCTTCCTCATCAAGAAGACGATCAAGAAGAATGCTACAATCTTCATGGAGGACGCCATTGCAGAATGTCGCAATCCATATTCAAAATCTTCAGAACTCACAGATCTCGTTGAGCGTGTATGATGAAATTGAAGATAAAGGACAAAAAAGACAATTATACCCCTCAATGCCTAAAAAAAGTGCAGGAGTGTGCCCCTCTTAAAATTAAATCTAGACCATTCAACTAATAAAATCAACGGATGAGAATTTTTCTCATTTTACATGATAAGAATAATTCTCATTTGATCCCCAATCCATATATATATATATATGATTTACGCTCTATAGTAACAAGGTTTTAAGGAGAAAAGGAGGAATGAATAATAAGTGTTGGATTTAATATATTGAATGGACAGGATTAAAAAAAAGATGCAAAAGAGATTATATGGGTGAGAAGCATCTGATTACACCCAAATTAAAAAAACTAGCCTAATTTATGGAATCTGATTTCCATCACTCTCTCTCCATATCTCAAAACCTACGCCTCTTGCATACACTCCATTAGAGTCATGGGAGAAGAGGTCGAGATTTGCTTGCATGGGAGAAGAGGACCTCGTTTATGGGGGGCAAACAATACCCCCAAAAAACTAGTGAAATTTTCCCTCCCAATTTTCACTAGGGTTATTTGAGCTTGTCTCGGAAGTTATAGCGCATTATGGCAAGTCCCATCGGCTCTTATTTAAGGCTGGTCTAAGGCATTATTGCAACCCCGCCAGTGCTTCTTGGTTATCAGGTACATCTCCTTTTCTCCAATTCTTTGTCTTCTGTTTTTCTTTCTTCCTTCTCCATGGCGAACTCTGGTTCTTCTTCGGAGTCTCTTTCCCGTTGTTACGAACCTGTCGATCCTCCGTGCCTTGTCTCTTCCAAAATTCTTACTCATTACCATCAAAGAAACATCGCCTCTGAGGAGCCGAGTTCTTTTTCTTTTTCTGCTGGTTTTCCAGCCTCGACGGAGGTTTTCCTGCCTCCCCCGGTGTTTAGGCTAACTCCTACAATGACGATTGGGTATGCTTGTATGAGTACCCCTTTCGCATTGGACATTGTTTCCCCTTTTCTCCTCTCGTGATTGATTTTATCGCCACTCTTAATGTGTCACCCGGGCAAATCCTTCCTCAAGTTTGGAGGCTTCTCTTGTCCGTTGATCAATTGGCCACCCAATGGCAGGCTACCATTGGGCGGCCAACATATCTCTGAAGAACTCCGACATAGAGGATCGACTTCCTGCACCTCGAGGACAATTTACATGGAAGGGCATCGTGTGGATACGATAGAGGAGTTTGCCGCAGGAAAACATACCTCATGGGATGTCGTGCACAAGAGAGAGCAATTTGAGAGTTTTTTTCTGACGAAGTGGTCGCAACCAAGAAATCCTCGCTGGTAGACGACATTGCTCAGGTTGCCAAGGAGGTGGCTCAGATGGAGTATGCAGAGACTCTGAGGGCTTCTGATGATGCTTCTAAGGAATAATCTCATTACTTCCGTTTTATGAACTTCTATGTTTTTGGTACCCCCGACATGTCGGGGTTTAAGACATTGACTTCTTTCTGGGGCCACTTGTTTTAGGGGCATTTGTGTGAACAATCTTTCTAACCCTTAGCATTATGTTTTTAGGGGCTTTTTTGTGAGTGTTGTTTTTCGCTTGTATGGTATTTTGTTTGTCTATCTGTTTTGCAGGTGATACAGGTTTTGGAGCTCGTGTTCGCTAGATGGAGATAAATGCTTTTGAAGAGAGGATTATTGCTCATGTTTGACTAAGTTATGTTGTAATAGCGCTTTTTGTAAAAGATGCTAAGAGAGTGTAATATGTGTAATAGAAGAGAACGGGTAAGATACTCATGTTTTATTTAATAAAGTCAGAACTGATTACATAAGTATCTCTGTTATGTTGAACTCCTCTTGCTCTAGAGTTGTTAACATGTATTCTCGTCTTTTGCATCTCGTGACTAGTCTTTGTGTACACATCGTAGCCTGATTGTAAGGCGAGGACCTATGTTTTGGCCTGTAACGTCACAACGCGTCCCTTGTTAGTTGTATAGTGTTGTTGTTTCGTGTGTATGAAATGTCATAAACGAATTTGATAAGCAAGATCAAGTAATGAATTAATACCTTGTCACGACTCGTTTCCTCAGAAGTGGTAGAATTTCAGATTCATCGCGTTCCAACTCCTTGGGACTACTTTCCCGTCGTGGGAGATCAACTCGTAAGCTCCCTACCTCACGACTTTCGTGATCTAATAGGGTCCTTCCCAATTAGCTCCAAGTTTGCCAGCATTCAGCTCTTGGCTAATTTCGAAAACCTTTCTTAGTACCCAATCACCTACTTGAAACACCTTTGCTCTTACGTGTTTGTTGTAACTCCGAGCTACCCCTTGCATGTATACCGCCATACGAACTGATGCCTCATCTCGTAACTCGTCAACTGTATCTAGATGATGGAACATGTTAGCTAGATTTGACTCTTCAATAGTAAGGGCATATTGGACTGTGGGCAGAGTTATTTCGACTAGTAAAATGGCTTCACACCCGTACACTAATGAGAAAGGCGTATGCCTAGTAGCAATCTTAGGAGTCATCTGGTCTGACCAAAGAATAAAGGGTAACTTATTGGTCCATCCTTTAGCCTCCTTAAGGCGTTTCTTCAAGTTGTTCGTGATCTTTTTATTGCTTGCTTCCGCTTGACCATTATCCTGAGGGTAACACAGAGTAGACATCACTAACTAAATGTTGTACTGCTAGCAAAAGGATCTTGTTTTTTCGCTGATAAATTGATATCCGTTGTCACACACTATGGTTGATGGTACTCCGAATCTGCTTAGGATATTTCTCTTAATGAAGGAGATGACATGTGTGTCTTTTACTTCTTTGAAGGCTTCGGATTTGATCCATTTAGAGAAGTAATCGGTCATGGCTAATATGAAAAAACATTATCCTGAAGTTGGAGGGAGTTTTCCCACGATGTCCATTCCCCACTTCATAAATGGCCACGGGGAAGTTATACGGTGTAACAACTCTGGTGGTTGATGTGGAATTGGTCCATGACCCTGGCCCGCGTCACACTTTCGAGCGAACTCTACTACATCCTTGTTCATAGTGGGCCAATAGTAGCTCATCCTGCTCACCTTTTTTGCCAAGTTGCGAACCCCAGTGTGATTTCCGCATTCCCCATCATGTATGTCCTGTAACACTTTATGTACTTCTTCTTTCACGCATCGTGCATACAGTCCTGAAGGCATCCACTTGAACAAGATGTTATCCTTAATAGCGAAAGTAGAAGCATTTACCTTAAGTCGTTGAGCTTCCTCTTTATCATTTGGTAGAATTCCATCTCGTAACCACCTTAAATAAGGCGTTACCCATGAAGTGGTTATATCTGAATCCCGAACCACGAACACGCATGTCTCTTTTGTTATGGAAGGTGAATCTAGATGTACAAATGGTATTTTGTCGTACTCTCTCGGGTCAATCGCAGATCCAAGATTTTCCAAGGCATCGGCTTGCGCTTTAGCGTCTCGAGGCACTTGCTTTATATCGAAATGCTTAAAGCCCTTGATAACCTCTTTGAACTTTTTCCAAGTACGCCTTCATTTTTGAATCCCTGACAACATACGAATTTGTGACTTGATTGACAATAAGCAACGAATCACATATTACCTCGATCTCTTGCACGTTCAAATCCTTGGCGATAATTAGTCTTGCGATGAGTGCCTCATATTCTGCTTCATTATTAGTAGCCTTGAATGTGCACTGAATAGCGTGGGCTATCCTATCCCCCTGTGGCGACTTCAGAACTACCCCCAGCCCTACGCCTACTTGATTCGACGCTCCTTCGGTGTGCATCAACCATTTGTCGTTGCTCAGCGATATTTCCACCTATAATTTTTCTTGATTTTCTCCTTCCGACAGGGTAGGAATGAAGTCAGTCACAAAATCTGCTAAGTTTGAGACTTCATTGTTGTTTGTGGCTCGTAAGTGATATCATACACGTTGAGGTGAATTAACCACCTCATCAAGCGACCTGATAGTTCCGGTTTTGACATAACACTCTTCATTGGAAAGTTAATTAGTCCACACAGAAATAGAATGACTTTCAAAATAAGGATGTAACTTGATAGAAGCCATTACCAAAAATAATACGAGTTTTTCAACGGGTGAGTACCTAGTTTCTGCATCCTTTAGAGTTTTACTTACATATTAGATGGGTAACTGGTTTCCATCTTCTTCTCGAATCAAGACGGCACTTACGGCTGCCTATGTGACTGCTAGGTAGACGTACAACATTTCTCCTTGCTTGGGCTTGGATAATATATGTGATTGAGATAGATACTCCTTCAATTCTTTGAAAGCTTCTTCATGTGCCTCTGTCCACTCGAATGACTTGTTTTTCTTCAAGATGTCTTAAAATAACTTGTTTCTGTCTGATGGCTTGGATATGAACATGTTGAGTGTTGCTATTTGTCTTGTCAATTTTTGGACGTCTTTGATACATCTTGGTGATTGCAACTCCATTATCGCCTTGATCTGGTTTGGACTTGCTTTGATTACTCTCTGCGTCACTATGTAACCCAAGAATTTGCCCGATGTAACTCCAAAAGAGCATTTGGTCAAGTTTAACTTCATCCGATAACTCCGTAGAATCTGGAATGCATCCTCCAAATGCCGAATGTGATCTTTCGCCTTCAGGGATTTGACTAACATGTCATCGATGTACACATCCATCGCATCCCCCAGTTTTTCATCAAACATCCTATTAACCAATCTCTGATATGTAGCCACTGCGTTTTTTAATCCGGAAGGCATAACCTTGTAGCAATAGGTCCCTTGATTTGTTACAAATGTAGTTTTTTCTTGGTTGTCAAGGTGCATCATTATCTGATTGTATCCACTGAATGTGTCCATGAAAGTTAAATGCTCATTTCTCGTCTTCGCATCCACCATTGCTTCAATACGGAGCAATATGAATGAATCTTAGTGACATGCTTTATTTAAATCGGTGAACTTGACACAAACGCGCAACTTCCCATTTTTCTTTTTGACGACAACCACATTTGCTAACCAATCAGGATATTTTACTTCCCTAATTTTTTCAGATTCGAGTAGGGATTTTACCTCATCATTTATTACCTGATTCGTTCGAATGCGAACTTATGCCTTTTCTGTTTAACTGGTGGGACTTTTTGATTAACGTTGAGCGTGTGTGTGATCACGTTGGGATCAATTCCCACCATATCTTCATTCGACTAGGCAAAGAAATCACTGTAGGACCGTAAGAACTCAACTAATCAAGTGGATCGAGGGCTACCTCGATCAAGTGGATCGAGTGCTACCTCTTCGAGTTCTGGTGAATCGGACTTTACGTAATAAATTGGAGCCTTACAGTCCTTTAATTGCTATTCCAACGACTTCTTTTCTGCTTTAATTGGCTGGATTTTCGAAGTTGTTGCCCTCATGCTTATGGAATAACACTCCCTTGCTATCTTCTGTTCTCCCTTAATTTCTTGTATTCCCCATGGTGATGGAAACTTCACACATTGGTGATAGGTCGAAGGAATAGCCTTCATTTTGTGGATTCAGGGCCTGCCCAATATAACATTAAAAGGTGATGGACAATCAAGAACATGGAATTTCACATAATAGTTCACCCCACACGCATTGGTGGGTAACGATATTTCTCCTAATGTGTTACGTGATTCTCCACTGAAGCCCACCAAAGTCGTAGAATTCTTCACGATGTCGTCCAAACCCAGACCTAAGATGTACAAGGCATCCAACATAAGCAAATTAGTAGAACTTTTGTTGTCAATCAAAACTCATTTAACAAGGAAGTTTTCCATTGTTAAGGAAATGATTAAACAATCATGATGAACTTCCTCTTCCTCGATGTCATCGAAGGTAATGGGCATTACACCATGACCCCTTCGAATAGATATCATGGGCTCCTCTCTCCGGGTACTCCTTGTGATCCTCTTTGCTGCAGAATAGGTTATGCCATAGATCTCGGAACCCCTAGTGATGACATTGATCACTCCTGTATGTTTGGGAGGTGGTGGTGGATTGGTCTTCCCCTTTTTACGTTCTAGTTGCTCCCTTGCTTTTTTCGATATCAGATCCTTCAGGTACGCCCTATGTAGCAACTCACTTACCTCTTTCCCCAATGCGATACATTCGTCCATCCAGTGGCCATGATCGAAATGGAAATCACACCATCTGGATTTGTCTTTTTGGTGTGAAGGTGTGTTGCTTTTTCTTGGCCACTTAACGGTAGCCCCCATGTCATTAAGAGTTCGTAAAACCTCCGTCGCATCTACCCGAAAGTTTTAGAGGCAGCCTCGATTCTTCATATCGCTCATTTGGCCTAGCGAATGTCGTATTTACTGTCGGTTTGGCAGGGGACTGACTAGGATATGGAACATACATATATGGTTTAGCGTCGCCCTTGTCTCCATTTTGGTCGGTGAGGACTAGCAGTTTTGATGGCGAAGAGGTCATCTTCTTCTAGTCGCATGTGTGCCAACGCCTTTGCCTTTACCTTCACCTCATCGAAATTCTAGCAACGATATTTAGTCAATTCACGATAGAGATCAGGGTTACCAGTCGAAATGCCTCTTCGGAAAGCTTCCACGGCTATAGCGGTGTCGCATCTTTCTATGGTGACCAACTCCTCATTGTACCTGTTTAGAAAAGCCTTCAAGGATTCGCCGGCCTTTTGGGTCATGTGATACAAGTCGCTAGAGCGCTTCTTAACATGTTGACTACTTGCGAATCTTATCCTGAACTTGTCAACTAACTCAGAAAAAGATAAAATACTCCCAAGGGGTAAATGAGAATGCCAATTAAGTGCGGGCCCAGATAACGTGTTACCTAACCAACGACACATGACAATTTCCTTCATATCAAAGGGAACTGTGCTAATATTCATAGCTTATTTAAACGCAACTATGTGTTGGTCTGGATCTTTAACCCCTTTATACTTGGGTACATCGGGTACGTGATATTTTCGAGAGATGTCTACCCTTGTGATAGCGGGTACGAACGGAGAATCAGTATATCCATCCCGTCTTTCCACTGCTATAGGTTGTGGGGCCCATGGGACCTGTGTAATTCGATCCTCTAGGGCTTTATGGTGTTCCTCGTAATTGGGTAACCTCAACATCCTCTCTAACGTAATTGGGTAACCAGTTTCTGGTCTGACGTCAGTTGGGGTTACAAGACTCGGATCATCCATGTCTAATCGTCGAGCGACACCATCCATTGCTCCATTAACACGTTGTCAATTCGTCGCTAACTGAACTTGAGATTGAAGGGGATTATGTTCATTAGTTAAAGTTTCTATTTGTTTCTCGTATACCTCGGTAAATTTAGCATGAGCGTTCTTCTGATTCTCCAAATCTTTCTAGAGGGTAAGCAAAGATGCACATAGTACAACAATAATATCATACTCGAAGGTTCCGCCTTGTTCTACTGTTGTGGAAGTTTTAGGATTGCCATTTCCATCCCCAGAATTGTGCTCATCCCTTTCTATCCCATTCTCAGTTTGTTGGCCACCGAGTCCTTGATTAATCTCTTGGTTTTAACCGTCATCAACTTGTTTGTAAGTAGCATGAATGACATCCATCTTACATGGATAGAGCTTACGATTCTTGACGACTTTTCTTTGGCTAAGGCCCCACGATGGGCGCCAATTATTTTGGGCAGAGTAACAAGTAACACGTTATCTGCTAAAATGAGGGGATCTTAACCAACAAGAAGTCAAAATACGTTAGTCTCTTATCACTAGATAAATTGAAAGCAAAGATGTGACTGTAAATAGTAAAGCAAGAGAGTAAGAAGTAGCTTTAGCACCCTAGAATAACAATGAAACAGGAGTGCAATTTGAACAAATGAATCGGAGAATTGATATTAATATGGATTGCGATGGATGTGATCGATAGTGAACAAGGATTACAAGGCTATTTTCTCTAAATGTTCGGATGCCCTTCTTCCTTATCAATCCTTGCTTTTATATCCACTCTCCATCTCTTGGCCATTGATCAATTATCCGCTCTCCTTCCAATCCCGTAGATATCGTCCTCTGCCATTAATGTTGTAGATGTTTGCCTTTGAAGATCTCGCTTGACCGTTTTACCTCCATGATCGATCGTGCCTTTACCATTCAATCCGAGGACCTCGTTAATCCTCCGTTTCTCCTTCTCGGATTTGTGCCTTGTCTAATTTGGGTTCGGTTATGGGGGGCAACAACTCTGACAAAAACCAGGACGAGGAAGACGATCGAGAAGAATGCTACAATCTTCTAGGAGGACGCCATTGCAGAATGTTGCAATCCATATTCAAAATCTTCAGAACTCGCAGATCTCGTTGAATCTGTATGTTGAAATTGAAGATAAAGGACGAAAAAGACAATTATACCCCTCAATGTCTAAAAAAAGTGCAGGAGTGCGCCCCTCTTAAAATTAAATCTAGACCATTCAACTAATAAAATCAACGGATGAGAATCGTTCTCATTTTACATGATAAGAATAATTATCATTTGATCCCCAATCCATATATGTATGTGTGTGTGATTTACGCTCTAGAGAAACAAGGTTTTAAGGAGAAAAGGAGGAATGAATAATAAGCGTTGGATTTAATATATTGAATGGACAAGATTAAAAAAAGATGCAAAAGAGATTATATGGGTGAGAAGCATGTGATTACACCCAAATTGAAAAATATAGCCTAATTTATGGAATCTGATTTCCATCACTCTTTCTCCATATCTCAAAACCTACGCCTCTTGCAACACTCCATTAGAGTCATGGGAGAAGAGGTCGAGATTTCCTTGCGTAGGGAGATGACGACTCAAATTGAATGCAGACAGCCCAGATCTACACTCCCGAACCAGTGGCCAATAGGTTCTGGCGCAGATGGACGATGGCTTTGTTCGATTTCTCATGAATAACAAGTTCAAACTCAGCAAATACAACCCTGGAAATCCATGGTAATTAATCGATCTGATTTTTTTAATCTCTCTTATTTTTTGTTCAATTTAACTTGTTAAATTGGCTCGACATCCCTAACAAAAAGGACACATGAAAAAATATGTTTGCAAGGCACACACAAGTGAAATGAAGATGAATCAATAGTATTGGTGGTGCATGAGCAGATTTGCGAAGCAATTGTTCATTTTTATTCATGTTTCTCTCTCCATATCTCAAAACCTGTGTGAAAAAATCAGAACCACCTCTTGCATACACTCCATTAGAGCCATGGGAGAAGAGGTCGAGATTTGCTTGCATAGGGAGATGACGACTCAAATTGAACGCAGGCATCCCAGATTTACACTCGCGAAGCAATGGCCGAGAGGTTCCGGCTTAGATGGACGTGTTATTCATTGGTAGTAATTGATATGTTCTAGGTGTTTGTATGAGGCTTCATGTTTATTCTTCTTCACAGGTTCATTTATCCTCATAAACATGTAATATTTTTTCTAGTTAGTATGATGTGACGTTAAACTTGAATATTGCATGACATAGTTTTCTTATTCATGTATACATGTCGTATTTTTCAAGTTGATTATATATGATATTTATATGAAGAGAATAGATTATTCACGTATGCATGTTGTCTTTTTCAACTTAATATGATTTGATGTTTAACTTATATTGAATATTGAATGATAAAGTTGTCTTATTCATGTATGCATGTTGTCTTTTTCAAGTTGATTATATGTGATATCCATATGTAGAGAACAAATTATTCATTTGATTGTTTAAAATGACCCCTAGCTTCAATTGACTCCAATGTCGTACCAATGACAGTCTTCAATCTCATTGGACATCGAGGAACCCAATTTTTAATATTCTTGTCCTTTTTTATCAATTATGCAATTTGCATCGTTCACAAATTCAGAAGCATGCTCATCATTGTCTTGGTCCTGAGATGTATCACTTTTCTGCATCTGAAATATCCATGTCGTCCTCAAAAACACCGTCATTCCACTTGCTTCATCCAACTATTTGATTTAAGAAAGCACAACATTATGAATATCCAAACACAATTTTTTGAATAACACTTCACGAGTATATGAATAAAAATCTATGCTTCTATGAATAATCAATCACACATGTAGGAATATCAAAACACGACTATTTGAAGAATACTACATGCAATTATGAATAATTATATCGGTATAGATGAATATTAAGCCAGCTATATATGAATAAAAATCTCGGTGTTTATGAAATACCATATCAAACAAGAATAATCGTCCACTCATAAATGTATATGTGAATAGCTTTACATACAGTTTTAAATAACTATCCACAAATATATAAATATCAAACAACTCATAAAAGAATAATAAGCCTCGCAAAATGAATAATAATACCTCATATATGAAAAACGAATCAGATATATATGAACATCAATATACGCATAAATGAATATCTAGGCATGCATATATGAATAACAATACTAATTGATCATTTATTCAACTCAATTAATACATTTATTCAACTCGTGATATAAAACTGGATATATCAACGTACGACTTATTCAAGATTAGCTCAAGCATTGTTCAACTCAAATCATATACGTTTTCATTGATTCAAACAAAAATTAGTATAGATGAACAATTGTGAATTTGACATTGAACAATTACATATATAGGTGCGAACTATTACACACCAATAAGTCTACACAACTAGTTGAATAACACAATAATACAATAACAATATACTATGAATAACAAAGCCTACTTGTTGAATATCACCAATTGCGTTCATGAATAACACTCCATGTGTTCATGAAATTATTTATATGGGAATTTTAACATATTCACAAATGAAAATCTCTATACGAATCATAGAATAACAATTAAATTACAATTGAAAAATGCGAAGAATGATAATTCACAAACGTATGAAAAACAAAACACATATGGATGAATAACAATTAATGAAGAAGTGAACAATGATACATATACATACGATTAGTAATTCATTTCCGAATGAATAACACAATAATACTACAAGCATAACACGAAAATTCCCTATATTATGGTCGATTAAATAGTGAATTGAGGGTATACAAAGATTAGAATATTCAAGAACTATTTGTATATTTTTTCTTCAAAATCAAAAAAGATATTGGATTTTCATACCTCTATCCATTGTGATACGTTCACATCAATTCAAAGTAGAAGCACAAACCAGTGTTTGAATCCGAACAAAGGTGCAATGCAATGGCGTTAATATTGATTTTGTGACGATGAAAACAACCAGTATGCTTGTGATTATGGAGAGTTTTTTATTACTGATTTTGTGATTTTTCACTTCTATAGATATGGTAACAATTGGATAAGATATGACAGTTTTTAGCCATAATCTCCCTAGTTTTCGGCTAATCAAATTTACTTATCTTTACCATGTATTTATTCCCCCCTTTTTTATGATTTCCACCATATACACCCGATTTCCTATCCATTGATTTACTACTATTTAACGACTAGAAGGTGTTCCCTCGTTCCTCCTCAATTTGTGCTTTTCCTGAGTGTTCCTCTATATGTATATGTCAACTTAATATGAAAAATATATTCTAAATTATTTACATGTGATCTCTATTTCATTACCAAAAAGAATGTCAATATTTCCTAAAAAAAAGAGTAGATTGACAATAAAAAGAAAGTATTGTTATGTCACATTTTATCAATTTCATATAAATTATTTACATTTGACAAAAAAAATAAAAATTATTTATACATCTATTAATTACTAATAATTAAAGCCGAAGTAATTTTTGCCACCACATTGCGCCACATCACCCCTTTATTAAAATAATAGTTTTTTATAGCTAATTATGTAAAAAAGTTATCTTCAAGTAAACATAAAGATATAATAATATTTGTAAAATTTTATCTCCAAATAAACATAAAGATAAAATAATATTTTACCAATATAGATAAAAAAGGACATTATATTTATCATATTTGTAAGTGATAAATTAAAAAAATATAAGAAAAAATATGTACATGTGGTCAGATATATGTATTTGAAATAAAAATAGCCATATAAATGATAATATCTTTGAAATATCTATCTATCTATAACTATATATTAAAGTCGAACCTTTTCGAGCCATGAGAACAATTCTGGCCCCACCTTATATTTAAAAAGTAATTTTGTATTCTTATTATTTATAATTTTTTCTTTTAAATTTTCTAAAAATCTATCTAATTTTTATAAAAACTAACGTTCTAATATATTTAATACTCCCTCCGTATAAATCTACTTGTATTTTTAGGCTTAAATTCTTGTTCAAAAGAACTTGTCTTTTTACATATTTTGGACCCAACTTTCCCACTTTAACCCTTAAATTTAATAAAGAAGTGAACTAAATTTGCTTCATTTTAATTTTCAATGTATAAAGTAAACATTTAATTAAGGACTTTTTTGTATAATTCAAAATTTTCTTAATATATGTGTCCAACTCTAAAAACACAAGTAGACTTATACGGAGGGAGTAAAAAATTAAAAGAAAGGAAAAAATAAAACATAAGATTTTTATAATAAATAATGATAGATTGTTATCATAATAAGGTAGGAAAATATTTTTACTATTAACTTTTTTCTATCTAAAACTAACATTACACTATATTTTATATTTGGAAAAAATTAATTCGAATTTTAGATAAAAATAAAAAAATTACTTTATCTTTATCCTTTTATCTATTTATGTAAAAGATTTATCTTAATCAAATTTAGATATAAGAAATTAAAAATTTTAAATATGTATATAATTACTTGCCTATATTAAATTTTGATAAAAAAAAAATTATATTATCTTTTCCTTAATTTCCTTTTTGGATTATTTATGTTATTATAAAAGGTTTTTTATCTTTAAGAAAATTCTATATTCATTAATATTTGTATATATTTTATTATTAATTATCTTTTTAATTTTTTTATTGAAAAGATTTTTAAATAATTGAATTTGATTAAAAATATTATAAGAATTTACATTATTTTTGGCTTTTTTAATTATTTTTGTAAAATATTTATAAAATTTAATGATTCTAATAAAAAAAATGTATATATACTTTTCAATAAATAAACTATCATTAAGCTATCAAACTTATATTGGTCTCACCTTAACAACTTTGGGTGTGCCTCACATTATATTGGCTCACCTTAATGATTTTTATAATAAATACATTATTTTTATTTTTTATATTAAATTAAAATACTAATTATTAAATAAATTAAGTATTAAATCCACATAGTCGTGCACGGAACAACGGGTATACCGGGTTAAACCTGTTTATGAAATATTGTCAAGGAAAAAGAGCAATGTAGAATATTTTATCTTAATAATCTATGTTTATCTTCAATTTTAAACTTAATAATCTAGATTTAATTTGTTTTATTTGATTTCAAAAAAAATTAATTTTTATACATATTATAGACAATATATTTCTTACATTAAATTTTATATATATTTTTCTTTATTAATATCTTTTTTATAATATATCTAAAAAAATATCAAGTCATAGTCGTTCAGGGCACGACGATTACAACTAGCTGTATCCTATTCATATAAAGTAGAATTTGACTAAGAAATTAATTTTTATGTTACAAATTGACTATCAAGTGAACAAAAAAAATACTATTATATTAATAAAGGATGAATTAATTATATAGAAAAAATTAGGAGGCTAATTAGGTGGATATTAGGAGAATTGGGAAAATTAGGTAAATAGCAAAACGACTCGCGCGCACCCATATTCCACGAAAATCGATCTCCTCCTTCCTCACGCTAGCTTCTCATCGATTTTTCGATTGTATTGTCATCACTCTCGCGATTGAAATCAGTCGATTTCATTCCCGTTGTCATCACGAACACATTGGTCTTCGTTTTCGCGGTCGATTCCTGTCATCAAAAGTTTCGCGCAAATTTCGCCATTGAAAGCTCGTCGAATTCATTCCAGGTGTCATCACGACCGATTACTAGTCGTTTTTCAAGATCGAATCCTTTATCCTGTCATCTACAGCAATCGTTTTATCTACAAGGCAAACAAAATCCTTTGTCATGTCATCTACAACGAGGCAAGTTTCCCAGACACTGTCATTATATTTCATGAGATTAAATCTACATACGTAACAAAGTTTTAATTTTGATGTTAGATCTGCCATGGAAAAACTGTCATCATCAGGTTTATGGGATGGCAATTCAATATAACGATTTTTTTTTGAAAAATCTCCAATTTGATGACACTGTTAATAATTACAGTCAATTTGATGACAGTGTTTGTGATAAAAGTGTTGAAGTTTAGTTGATAACAGTCTTTGTGATGACAGTGTTCATGTTAGTTCATGCCATTGTCGATGTTAGATGATGTCAAATTTCTGATGATAGATGTCAGTGATGACAGTGGTTCATTATGACAGTGTTTTGATGATAGATGCTAGTGATGACAGTGGTTCATGATGACAATGTTCATGTTATTTGATGTCAGTGGTTCATGATGATAGTGTTTTGATGACAGTGGTTCATGATGACAGTGTTTTGATGATAGATGTTAGTGATGACAGTCGTTTATGATGACAGTGTTCATGTTATTTGATGACATATTTCATGTTTAGATGATGATATATTTTTGATGATAGATGTTACTTGATGACAATGTTTGTGATGTCTCTAATTGGTGTTTGTTGATTACAAATGATGATAGCAAATGGATATCAAGGTTCTAACCGTCTGTGTTTGTGGAGGATGGAAGACAAACAATGGTGAATGTCTTTATATTGGTGATGTAAATTCGAAAGCATTTCTGTTGGAGAAGGATGTAACACTAGACGATCTAAAGAAGAAGATTGTGGCAAGGTTTGCAATGAACTTACAACCAGCAGAAATCAACCTATCACACCTACATCCAACAAAAAAGGTGACAAGTCCTTTCACAATTGAGACCGATGAAGATCTCAAATCATTCTACCGGATTAGCAACACACCTCAAGTTGCTTGGGGTTTGCCTATCTATGTTACAATAAATGGAAGAAGGAAAGGAAAAGAGCTTGCAACTGAGAATATGCAACTGTCATCGAAGGGAAAAGAGCTTGCAACTGTCATCAAGTGTAAACAACAGCTACCAACGACTATAAATTTATGATGCACATGAAAATGCAATGATATCTGATGATGGTGATGAAGAAGTTGATCATCCACCAGATAGTCAGTTTGTTCAAGTAGGGCAACTGTTTGGAACAAAAGAAGATCTAAAGACTGCAATATATAACCAAGCCATAAAGGAGAGCTATGGTTTCAAAGTGCACAGATCAAGGAAAGATTACTACTCGCTGAAATGTGTACATAAAGAATGTCAATGGCAATTGGTGGCATCAAAACTGAAAGGCTTGAGTTATTTTGAGGTGAAGAAATTCAATGAAAACCATACATGCCCATTCGAAGTGAGATGTTCAAGGCATATGCGACCACCATATCAAATTATTGCACATAAAATAAAATTAAGGTATGTTTCTATTTTGTAATCACTGTCATCATTGTCATCTCTATCACCTCCTGAAAATACATCGTTGTCATCACAGGTTTGATGGTGTTAAGAAGGGACCAGACCCAAGTATGATCATGAATGACATGAGAAATGATTACTTGCAAAATGTTAGCTACTGGAAAGCTTGGAAGGCACAACCATGGGCACAAGTGCTGATAAGAGGATCACCGGAAGAAAACTATGAGATGCTCCCATCATATTGTCACATGATCAAAAGAACAAACCAAGGCACGTACACATGCCTCAAAGTTGAAAGCCAAGGCAGATTCAAGTATGTCTTCGTATCAATCGGAGCATCAATTAGAGGTTTTAATCAATTGAGAAAGGTACTGGCAATAAGCTGTCATCACTTATATTCATGACCAACTGTCATCAATTTTGATTTCTCATCTATCTTTATAATCAAATGCAGGTCATTCAAGTAGATGTAACGCATCTCCACAACAAATATTTGGGAGTTTTAATTACTGCTTCAGCACAAGATGCAAACCAACAGATATATCCTCTCGCTTATGCCATAGTGGTTTCTGAAAATGATAAAGCTTGGAAATGGTTTTTTGATCAGTTGCTAACTGTAATTCCATGCTCTAGTGAGTTAGTGTTCGTGTCAAATCGGCATTTAAGCATTGGAAAATCTGTTGAATCAGTCTACAGATGTGCAAAACACGTGATATGTATTCGGCATTTGAAGCAAAATCTCATTACAAGATTCAAGGAAAAAGGGATTGCAAAGTTGTTCAAGCAAGCAGCTGAATCTTACACGATGACAGACTTCAACAAATACTTCCAAGACATTTGTTCAAAGAATCCATATATGGGACAATATTTAAGGGATGCAAGACTAGAAAAGTGGTCAAGAGTACATTTTAATGGAGATAGGTACAACATAATGACCACCAACAACTCAGAAAGTCTCAACAACGTTTGGAAAAAAGCAAGATCTTTCCCTATTGTTGCTCTCTTGGAATTCATTAGAGATTTGTTATCAAGATGGTTTGCAGAGCATAAGCAAACGATCCAAGAGAACACCAACCAACTGCCACCAACAATGCATAAGATTCTTGAGCTAAGATGCAAGAAATCAAAGAGATATGGCGTTAAAGTCCTAAATAATTCTCAGTTCGAAGTCTTCAGCGGAGACTTCTCCAGTGTGGTCATTCTAGCTTAGAAAACATGCAGTTGCAGGATGTTTGACTTAGAAAAAAGCCCTTGTGTTCATGCCCTTGCTGCAATTCAGCAAATGCAATACCCATTGAGAAGCTTTATCGGTGAGTACTACCAATTTGAAGCTTGAACCTCAACATACGAAGATTCAATCTACCCACTTCCTCCAAAAACAGATTGGGATGTGCCTTAGAAGTTAAAAGCACAATATGTCATCCACCAAATGTGAGAAGGATGACTGGGAGACCTAAAAGAAAAAGAATCCCTTCCAAAGGCGAGTTCAATACAAAGAGAAGCAAGAAGGATAAGAAGGATAAGGTTTCAGCTGAATCAAGCAACACCACAAATATTATAGAATAGAGTTTCCTTCATTTCCAGGATCTTTTTTTATTTTACTGTCATCAGTTCATTTCCTTCTGCTGTCATTAGTACAATCGGATTGTTGTCATCGATATCCAATATTTCTGTTATTGTCATCATAAAACTGTTGTCATCAATATCCAGTACTATTCAACTGTTTTTATTACTATCATCATAAAGTTGTCATCATTATTGTCCTTACAATTGTCATTTAAAACAAAATTAAATCAGAAAATGCATATATTGAATTGAATATGTTTGAATTCTCTCATATTCTCTCAGATCACATTCATTTATTACACATCCATGCATGCATTGGTGCACATGAACCTTTACCCCCTATTCTGATGACAGTATCAAACAGCCTATCATCAAAAAAGGCAATTTTCTATTTTCGAAGCATATCATCAAAAATAGCTTTAAATAAGACCAATGAATAGATAAAATCCATAAATACATTGTAAAAAAGGTCAAGCATTCAAAAAGAATTGCTTTTAATTTGCTATTTTAACATTCTCATATAAAAAGTATACTTCTATCATCACAAAACACTCTCATTCCAGAAAATAAAAAAAAGTTCTCTACAACAACAGAAAACACATTTCAATTCAACCATGTCAAGAAGGAATGCCATAACCAGAAGAACCTACGCGAATCCATTCGTCACCTTCACAATGGTGAACGTTGAGGTAGCAATCAGTCCATATAATTCTTTTTGTACACCGTATATTTCATGAAAACTAACAAATATTATATTCCATGCATAGACTAATGAGAGAACACCAATAAGAATAAGAGCACACACACCATTGTCGATATTGGTAAACCGTTACAGCATTATGAACGGGGTACCACCAGGATATATGAAATTCTTCTTAAGCGAAACCGATATCACATCACGGATTGAAGGAGACACCTATATTTCTGTAAGTGTTCATCATAATCCAATTTCTTGTCATCAGAAGATATACATGACATCATGATAATGCTTTCTTTGCAGCTTGGCCTTAATGAAGATTCTGAGATCAGAGAAATCAAACCAACAATACAGCAATGAAGGGTTTCTTATTCAATATTTTTCTCTTTTAAAATGATTATACCATGAATCTTCTAGTTGTCATTTTGACTGTTGTATGTTGCATTTCATGGGATTTTCTTTCTTTATCTATCATTGAATTGTTTCCCATTTTAATATTAGTATGTAGCATCTCGTAAGATCTACTTTCATCACAATTACTGTCATCACAGTTGAATATCAAAAAAGACATAAATTTTGCAAGAACAATTACTGTTATCACAATAAAAGGTTCTACAAGTATTTATATCCAACTCCTACATTGTCATCAAACACCTAAACAAAAGTTAAAACATTGTGATCAAAAGCTAAAACATTGTCATCAACCACTAGAACTAACATTGTCATCACCTATCATCACAGATTACATTGCACTAGCAATACATTTATATCCATCTCCAACAGCCAGATCCAATTTTTGATCAACCACCCAATTGCAGTTAAAAATATCTATGGCCATCTTCTCTCTAATCGACAGCATGTGCGCATCATCAAGACCATCCAAGCTAAGTCCCAATGCAAGAGCTTCAATATACTTGATGCAGTAGACACCACAATTAACACTGAAAAATAAAACAAAATGATTGAATTAATCAAAAAAATATACATAATTACACACGATAACTGAATTAAAATAACACAAGGCAACCTACCCAGAATAATCTTCACAAACCAAAGCGTCTCTAGACAAAGTGAAATCAGCATCCAAGCCCTCAAGATGATCAAACATCCCACTTTTCTTCATTAGAAACGGAAGCAGCTTGGTAAAAGGTTGTATATAACTGGAAAGCTCCTCAATTGTATACAAATCCCGAAAACAGTCAAATACAGTCATGTGGTGACGATGCAAGTTAATTTCCAATACAACCCAATGTTCACACCTCTCTTTTGAAAGGTGAACTGGTGTATAAACCTTTGTCATCTCACCACGAACCCATGATTTCCCAAAGAGACGAGGCTTCCAACTAGTAAAATAATTGAACACATCGCTTGTCACATCATCATTTTGAATGATATAACACTCCACTTCAAAAGGCGTGAATCTCTTGTACCAAATCCAATCCATAATAACCACATTCTTGAAGTCATCAGGATGATCATGAATAATTTTCCTCAAATAATACAAAGCCTCGCAAAAATGCTACAAAAAGACATAAAATGTCACATAATTAATTTGACAACAACAAAATATCATTTGATCATATACTTACCTCATCTCCTAACCAAAGACCTCTAGTCTTAAGCAGTCTAAACAATTTCTTGTTCAGAATTTGTTCAGATCCAGCCACAGTAGCATTTTTATCATTAACACAAAAAAAGAGACTGTCATCAGAGCATTATAAACATGCAGTCAACATATTCATCATCACATTACTGTCATCACAATGCAATCAACACAAAAAAGCATGTCATCATAACATTACTGTCATCATAACATTATACACACACTATCATCGCAATACTATCATCACAAAACTGTCAGAACACTACTATCATCATAAACTGTCATCACAAAAAAAACAGATAACATAACTAATAAATAACATACCCATTATTATACCAATCGTAAAAAGGTTTACGAACATCATCTTCATAAAAGGAATGCTTTGGAGCCTTAGGAAATGCAGCAGCCCTCTTTTTCTTTAACTTCTTATCCTTCTCAATAGTATATGGAGTTGTGGTTGAAGCACATGGCTTCAAATATCTGGTAGACCTCCTAAGTTCAACTGTTTCCTTTGCATCATCATCAGATTGAACCGTTGGATTATGAAAAATTTCATCAATCTTAGAGATTGCACCTTCTTTTGAAGCTTGAAACAAAGAACCTAACAAATGACCATGCGATGAATGCAGCATATTCTGAGTACGACGGATCAAAATAAAACAAATTAAACTGTCATCAAATAAACTCTACAAGTTACAGTTGTCATCAAATTCAACTGTCATCAAAATAAATAAAAAATTAAACATACCAGTTTCTTGTCCCCAACATCACAAATTGCTTTCCAACCAACAAGTTGAGATGAAGTGCTACGCCAACGCAGCATATAAGGAACTTCTTTTTTACCTCCTCTCTCAGCAAGATGACAAATGCCTCGAAAAGCTGGAAAAGTCTCCACAATCCAAAACCATAACAACACAAAAAAAAGAAATAATAAAAAATCATTGCAGATGCAATTAACATCAAGAAATAAATCAAAAAATATATCAACACATTACCATAAATTCAAAAGGATATTCAAACACATTGAAGCCAGGTATATAGTTTGGTTTTTTCATCATCTCCGGGTCACGTGAGGTACGATTCACATGCAACAAGCTATCGAGCAAAGCGTTATAGGACAATCTACCCCAAGGATAAGCATGAAATTTCTCCAAATCACTTGAAAGAGCAATATGAATTGGATCTATAGGAACCTTATCCCGTTTAGATAGCAAAACAGCCCCAAGGATCAACATGTGTGCAAGTTTAAACTTCCTGGAACGATCTTTTTCTTGTATAAAAACAGACCATAAATGATCCAAATCACACTTATCCACACCTACGACATCTATGGGGTCAACTTTCGGGATATCAACATTACCTAAATTCTCACAATTCAAGCCAGTGACAGCAGCGAAGTCCATCAAAGAATAACGACACACATTACCCCTATTCTAAACCACATCTCATGCTTATATGAAGTTTTTAACTCACACATGATGGCATAATGCATAACTTTGTAACGAAGTGGTATAGTATCACCTAACTTCAACACTGCACCAAAGCACCCCTGACCTAACCTACTAAACTCATCAGATGTAAGATGACACTTGATGAGGTGGAAAACATCTAGAGTGTGATACTAGTTTGCTCTTCCATTATATCGTTTTGATACATGTACCATATATTGCAATTGCTTAGGCTCCATTCTTTATCTTGGAATTCAAAAGAAAGAGACAATGTCATCACAAACAACTATCATCATAAAGCAAAAAATACCACATGTTTCAACTCTCAAGTAAACACTTTGTCATCACTAATATGTCACTGTAACACAATTAGAAACAATATATTATCATCATTAGCAACACTGTCATCACAACATATAAAACATAAGAAAAGGCAATTGTCATCACAACCCCTAACATAAAAAAAGTCAAAAATGTCTTTGTCATCACTAATGTCAATAAAACACACTTATAATCAATATACTATCATCAATATTAAACAAGTGTCATCACAACTTAGAAACATAAGAAAGAGACACTGTCATCACAAACAACTATCATCACAAGAAAGGCAACTGTCATCACTAATGTCAATAAAACATAAGAAAGGAAACTGTCATCACTAATGTCAATAAAACACAATTATAATCAATATACTATCATCAATAGCAACAACTGTCATCACAACCCCTATACATTTAAAAAAGCCAATGTAATCACAAGCAAATACAACATGACTCAACTGTCATCACAAACAACTATAATCACAACATATTGCATGAATATGTCACTATCATCATAAATAATCGGGGAAGGTGATGCTCTAATCACAGTTATAATCTGTCATAACAAAAACGTAATGCCATAAGCATAGTTACAATCTGTCATCACTATTCAAACATAATCTCAAAATTGAGTATTTGACTTCAAAACATCGAAACAGATGAACAATGCAAAACAAAAAACAAGAATTCAAACACAAAAAATACACAAAAACGAAAACAATGTCATCAAACGAACCAAAACATGTCATTACTATCATCACATGCAACTCATCTTCGAATCAACAAACAAACCGAAAAAGCAAAAGCATACAGCAAAATCCAAACACAAAAACGAAGAAAAATCAAACAAAAATCAATGATCACACAAACAAAAAACCCTAACCTGAAGCAGAGGCTTATGGACGATCAGTGGACGAAATCCAGTTGCGCAAAACACCAGAATCTCGAGAATGAACTTCAAATCAACTTCAAATACACATTACACTACGAATTCCGACTTGAAATCGACGTACTCAAACCGTTTTTTGCAGTTGAGAATCGGTTTTTGCAATAGTGATGGGGAAGAAGAGACCGGTCGCACGAGATGAGAGAGGGGGGGAAAGTAAAAAAAAATATTTAAGGCTTATATACTTAACAAAAAGCTAATTTTATAGGAGAGCTTAACAAGGGCCTAATTAGGGTGGTCCAAAATGCTTTTGGGCTAAATTTGTTCTATTAATAAAAACATTTGTCTAAATTATATTATACTAGTTTTTATTATGTAACATTTATGATAAGAATGCCAAAATAATTAAAATCGAGAAAAATTGTAGAGATGCCTAATGCCCTTTCAAGCCCTGTATCCATTTCATGCCGCTACAATGGTGAAAAGACCAACATTTAGTACAGACGAAAGGAAAAAACCACATGATCCGAACAAAAATGGCATTTCTTAAAGTTAGTAAAAAGATGTTCACATCTAAGCACATCTAGGACTTGCCTAAGGTGTTCAACATGCTCTTGTAAGTTGTGGCTATACACTAGGATATAATCGAAGTATACAACTACAAACATATCAAGGAACGAGTGTATTACATGGTCCATCAACCTCATAAAGGTTCTAGGAGCATTAGTCAAGCCAAATGGAATAACCAACAACTCGTAGAGCCCATACTTGGTTTTAAACGTCGTCTTCCACTCGTTCCCCTCCTTCATCCGAATTTGATGATAGCCACTTTTCAAATCAATTTTATAAAAAATAATAGCTCCATGGAGCTCATCTAGCATATCACCAAGCCTCAGTATTGGGTGAAGATACTTGATGGTGATGTTGTTGCTTGCTTGGCAATCAACACACATACGCCACGTACAATTCTTTTTAGGGACAAGAATTATCGGAATCGCACACGGCTTGAGACTCTCATGCACTATAGCCTTTGTCGAGGAGCTCTTGTACTTGTCTTTGAAGCTCTTTTGTCTCTTTGGGATTAGCTGTATAAGTTGGTCGGTTTGGCTAAACGGCTCCGGGAATGAAATCAATTTGGTACTCTATTCCCCGGCCCGGATCGGTGGCAATCCACTAGGGACTTCTTCTTGGAAAAGATCTTCACATTCATGCAAGAGACAAACAATAGAAGACGGTAGATCACTCATTTCTTGGGAAGAGAGAAACACATCATGATAAATAAGCAAAAGGAAAACGTTACTTCCCTTGAGTGCGTGGAAAACTTCCATCGGTTTGGCCAATAAAATCAGCTTGGAAGTACACACATAGCCACCAATGGCTAGTTTCTTTTCACGCTTCTCCTCATGGCTAGCATGCTTCTTTCGTTGTACCTTAGTCACATGATCTCATGAGGTGACATAGGATGCAAAGTTACCTTCTTACCATCCATGTGGAAACAGTACTCATTGGAAAGCCGATCATGAATCGCTCCCCTATCAAATTGACATGGACGTCCTAGGATTAGATGTCATGCAGCCATCGAAGCCGCATCACACTCCACTACGTCCTTGTATGTTCCTATAGCAAGAGAAACCATAGCCCTTTCCTTCACTTGGATTGTGGAGTTAGAGTTCAACCAACAAAGAGGATAAGCCATAGGATGCAAAGTAGTAGGCAAGGAAAATCGATCAACCACCTCTTGACTCACAATATTACAAATGATCCACAATCACACTACATACCTAGTCTTAAATTTTACACCATTTGTGAAAGATGGTTTCTCTATGATTAGGAGGAGGAGTATGCTCCGTCATGAAGAGAGTTTGTTGCACAACGAAACACTCACCTTCATCAATTGTAACATGAAGCTCGTCCTCACCTTGCTCTTCGGGGTCTGCTTCCTCTTGCACGACGACCTCTTCCTCCTCATATACGTACTCACCTTGGGTCGTAAGGACAAACTTCCGTCGGTTCGGACAATCCCTCGCATAGTGTCCTTGGCATATGAAGCACTTGACACTATTCACACTCCTCTCTCCTTCTTGTTATGAGCGTTGGGTGAAGTCCCTCTTTGGTTGTGAGCTAGAATCCTGCCTATACTCCGGCTTCTTGGGCTGAACCGAAGGTATACTAGGCTATGTGGGCTGCCACGGCTTCATATTGGAGCTAGGTTGGCGCCGTTCAGGAAGGTACTTGTAGACATGGTTGGTGTTGTGCAACACCTCCTCTGATACCGATCAAAAGAGGATCCAAGTCAATGATTCTTTGAAGATGATTCAAAGGCCTAGATCAAGACCTTTCCTAAGGTCCCGAGCATTCAAGTTCAAGAAGTTTTTTATGGATTCCGAATTCTCCTTTGACTATGTTCATCAATGGCGTCCACGGCCACCAAGGAAGAGGATGAAGTCATGAAAGTTCGAAAAGTTAAGAAGTCCGTCAAATTAAAAACAACGCTCCGTAAAATGGTCATAATTTGGGATAGAAAATTGATCTCAAGTCCTTTCAAATTGGGTTGAATAGATAATTAAAAGATCTACAACTTTGTAGTTTACGTCAAATCCAGAATCCAACAGAAAAGAGGCGAAAAACGCAATTTACTTAGAGT
Source organism: Fallopia convolvulus (assembly GCA_964016875.1). Taxonomy (NCBI): domain Eukaryota; kingdom Viridiplantae; phylum Streptophyta; class Magnoliopsida; order Caryophyllales; family Polygonaceae; genus Fallopia; species Fallopia convolvulus. The sequence goes on from OZ024720.1 coordinate 40,809,397, forward strand.
TGTTCAAGTCTTACAAGAATCTTATCTTTAGTTTTAATTCTATCTATTTCTAGATATTATATTTATGATAATTTCGGTCATAGGAGTTTGTTAGGGCTGAAATATATCTTGCTTTATTATAATTTATATCTTTTTGAGTTTTAGGATTAGCTTTTTAGTTTTCTTATCTAAATAAGTCAGATATTTATTTATTTGATTTATTTATGGTAAGAGGACTTAGATAGGAGTTTTAAGAATATGTTAGGCTATCTTGTGAGGCTAGCAAAAAGTCCATTATACCTCTCTAGGGCTGGCCACCTTGTTGCTTGCTCTCCAAGGAGACTCTTTTCTATTCCTTTTAAATACCTTGCAGTTATCCTTCAATAAAATTCAGCCTGAATTAGATAAACCCCTATTGGTTTATCTAGTTTATGGGTCATTAAAGTAACTATTGTTCAAGCATTCAATCTCTACGATCATCATCACTAATTTGTTTTCTTTCAATTCAGATTTGGATTGTTAATTTGATCAACTTGTTAGTTCTAGTTTGATTGTTAAAGATAAACTAGTTTATGAATTGAATTTAGTGTTGGAGCCAATTCAATTGAACTATCCTTTTGATTATCTTAACTTTTTGAATCAGCTTCATTCCTTGTTCATATTTCGAGTTTCTTGTTCATCAAGTTATTAACTTTGAAGGCAAATCAGGTTGGAAATCGAACTATTGGCAAGATCGGGATCCTGTGTGGTTAAATACTTGGTCACCGAGGAGTAATCCGAGGCGATCATGTATCATCCTCGACCTTGGTACCTCTAGCAAAGTGTTGCATACTCACAATATTTTTTAGCTCTAAACTAAACCCATTAATAAATTTAGAAATTAGGTACCCGTACTTATCAACCTGCTTTGGATCGTGTTTTACCTAAGCCTATTGTGTCTCTTTTGCAAGACTTCAAGGATGTGATGCCCGATGAGCTTCCCGATGGCCTGTTGCCTATTCGAGGGATCAATCACCGCATCGACTTCATTCCCAGTGCTTCATTGCCTAACCCCACAACATATAGGTCGGGTATCTCCAAGCAAAACTCTAGAGCTACAACACCAAGTCCAAGAGCTATTGGACAAGGCCTATCTCCGCAAGAGCCTCCTCCCGTGTGTCGTGCAGGTGATCCTAGTACCAAATCACCATAAAGTATTGTTATCATTTCGTGCTTGGACGACATGATAGACGAACTCCATGGTGTCGTTCCCTTTTCAAATATCGATATTAAGAGTGGCTACCATTAAATTCGTATGCAAGAAGGTAATGAATGCAAGACGACATTCAAGAACAAGCATGCCTTTACAAGTGGCTTGTGATGCCCTACGGGCTAACGAACACTCCAAGCACTTTTATGCAACTTATGAATCATCTTACACGAACTCTTATTGGCAAGTTTGTCGTTGTGTATTTTGATGACAGTCTGTCAGTCTCGTGTATTCTAAGAGTCTAAAGGACCATTCTCGACACCTTAGGCTTGTGTTAGAATGCTTGAGAAAGGAAAAGTGTATGCAAACTTTGCTAAGTGTTTTGTTTTGCTCAGACACGATGAATTTTCTTGGGTTCTTCATGTCCAAGGATGGCTTACGCGTTGATGAGGACAAGATCCATGCCATCTGAGAGTGGCCAACACCCACGACACCGACGATGGTTCGATCCTTCTTAGGCCTCACGGGGTTTTATCAGCGCTTTGTAAAGGAATTTAGTGCTATCGCTGGGCCACTCCATAATTTGACCAAGAAGGAGTGGATGTCGTATCACGAGGCCGCCTTTGTGGCCTTGAAAGATGCATTGTGCCACGCCTCAATGCTTCAATTGCTGGATTTTTCTAAGGATTTTGAGATCGAGTGTGACACCTCTTACTATGGCATAGGCGGCGTACTCCTTCAAAAAAGATGCCCCATTTCTTATTTTAACAAAAATCTCGCCAGTGCGATGCTTAATTACTCGACATACGACAAAGAATTATATGCAGTAACTCGGATTATAAAAATGTGGCAGCATTACTTATGCCCAAGCAAGATAATCATCCACATGGACCATGCCGCACTAGCCTATCTCAAGAGCCAAACAACGTTGAATTGCCGCCAGGAAAGATGGGTCGAGTTTATGGAGATGTTCCGGTATGTCATCGTGCACAAGAAAGGTAAGGAGAACGTCATTGTCGACTCTCACCTCCGAAGGTACGTCCTCTTAACTCACCTCTATTCAAAGTTGCTTGGCTTTTCCTTGATCAAAGAGCTTTATATGCATGATTAAATTTTCAAGTTGATCATGGAAAGCCTCGAGTACACTCGAGTTCATGAGTCCTATTTCGTGGACGATGGTTCTATACATTGCTGAGAAGCTTTAAATTTCGCGCTCCTCGGCCAGACGATGGGTTCTTCAGGAAGTTCATGATAACCGAGGCCACTTTAGCGTCACCAAGACCCTTATAGCACTTTGCGAACATTTTGTTTGGCCCCACATGGCTCAAGATGTTACGAAGTATTGCAATGGATACGTGACTTGCCAACAAGCTAAGGACAAGTCAAGTCCTCATGGTCTCTACACGTCGTTACTGAATTCGGATGCATCGTGAGAAGATTTTTCCATGGATTTTATTACGGGCATTCCGATGTCACGACACGGTAGGGAATCCATATTCATAGTTGTGGACCGCTTCTCTAAGATGGCACACTTTATAACATCTAAAGGGAAGAACAATGTAACCGAAATTGCAAACGTGTTCTTCGAGCATGTTGTGAAGTTACATTGTGTACCTAGTTGTTAGTGATAGGGACATCAAGTTTTGTAGCCATTTTTGTAAAGTTGGGCACACAGTTACTCTTTTCCACCTCTTATCATCCCCAAACTGATGTTCAAACTGAAGTGAGCAATCGAACCCTTAGTGCCCTTCCTTGGACAATGCTCAAGGCTAGCCCACATCGGTTGGAGGAATTATTGTGTATTGTTGAGTTTTTGTATAATAGGTCCATCCACTCGGCCACTAAGAAGGCGCCGTTCGAGGTCCTTAATGGGCAAACCCTGACACGCCCTTGGATTTGATGCCACGACCTTTGAAGACCGACGACCACATAGACGTGGCCAACGGCACCGAGACTATGCGCCTCACAAACGAGCGCACCCAGATCCAAATCGGGCGTCGCGCCGATCAACACGCTGCCAAACACAACAACGGGTGTAGTAAGATGGTCTTCACGCTCGGCGATCTCATGTGGCTCTATCATCAAAAGGACAAGTTTCTCGATGCCCGTAACACCGAGTTACATCAACGTAGTGACAGTCCCTACCAAGTCCTCAAGCGCATTAGGGACAATGCCTACTAGATTGACCTCCCCGACAAATATGGAGTCCACAACGCTTTCAACATTGCGGACCTCTCTCCCTAAGTTGAGCCCAGATATTATGGCAATGAAACGGGGACGTTTCCCACTCAAGGGGGAGGGAGATGCAACCTCATCCATGGACGCTGCCAACGAGGAGCGAGCCATGTCACTCCGCTCGGACGATCTTCTCACTCGTAACTGCGCCAAAGCCATCACCAAGACCTCCCAATCACTTGTGACCCGGACTCTCGCCAACCACGGAGCATCCTCTCCCATGCCATTGCAAGTCTTCCTCGTTGCCATCGACGTCGCAGAACCTTGCCCATGCCCGGTGCGCCAGCCCGACACCTAGTGACACTCGCCATGCTCGCGCGCGCGTCTAGGGCTTCCGCCTTGATCTTGACACTTACAGTACCTTGGCCATGACTTTAGGTCATATCTTATTAGTTTTAGTATTATTTCTATATGGAGCACATCTATTTATGTTTTTAGCAAGTGTTTTGGCTTTTTGGACGTTGGGCCTCATTTGCACACTTGGCCCAAGTCCGACGCCCTTGTTAGCTAGTCTAGGGTTGGAGCCGCCACTTTATAAGGCTCATTTGCCTCTCTTTGTTGTTTTATGCAGATTTGATTTCGATCTACTAAGTTGAGAAAATTCCTTGTTCTTGGATCTTGTGTTACCCTTTGGGTCGAATCAAAAGTTATCAAACACAATAATTCATCCATCACAGTGGTTGAATCCTCATCACATTGAATTCGCTCTAAGATCCATCATGTTGGATCTTGTCAAGGACGAGAACCTCAAATCTCAACTCAAAAGTTTTCGCAAACCGCTTTAGAACCTTATAAGAATGATTCTAAAGGAATATATTGATTTCTTATAAGAATGAACAACTCTAAAATAATAAAACGATTTCTTATAAGAATGAACGATTTTAAAGGAATATAACGAGTTTTGGTATGCCTTATTTAAGTGCACCGTATTCAATATTTTCCCGCCTAAGGATAAAATGGGAAAAGAACAAGGTGGGGGGTGGGGGAATGTGCACCTAACATAGGCGCACAATCTGGGCGCACACTCCTCCCACCCCCTCCCACCCAGCCTTGTTTTTTCCCATTTTACCCTTGTACGCATAAGGTATGCGCACCAAAACGTACTTTTAAGTTAGGCTCACCAAATAGTGTACACAACCATAAAATAGTGTACATTTAACCATAACCTAAAACTAAATCTTCGAACAAAACTTTGATGTTAGTGTAGAGCACTAGGAAAGAAGAAGGGCATATTATTGATGGAAAATCAGAGAGAGATATTTACTCGGTTATTCAAGGAATTTAATTTGATATACAACTATTATACAGATAGATGATGATCGCTTATCTTCCAAGGCAAAGAAATCTACAGCATAGAGATTCTTTTCATATGTAGGAGGGGGCTTGAAATTTCACAAGTTATAGGGGTCAGAGAGCCCCATCCAGAGAAGAATCCTTCGAGGCCGCTTCAGATATCGAGCCTGCCAAGCGGGCTCATCGCTTTCAAAAATGAAACCGCTCTTCATGTAAAGCTTCTTAGCTGGTTCGTTGTCCACCGCGACATGAACGTACAGATCAGTCATCCCTGAACATTGAGACAACAAGTCCATATCCATTATATGTACTGTTGAAATTGGCCTAATGCCAGATTCTTAAAGGATTGAAGCAACTATTAGGCAATTAAGATATTATAAAATATTTTTAAAGTAGGCCAAAAGTTAGCAAAGCATATCCTGTAGTTCATTTAGAGCTTGTTTCACTTCTCCCCAAAAACAATTTCTACCCAAAAACTACTTTTAATATTCTTGAAATTTGTGCATCTCTCTACTTTTTATGTTTTTCAAGACACAAAAAATAATTTTTAACTCAAAAACTACTTTCTATCCAAAAGTGAAACAAACCCTTAATCTTCCTGCACGACAAGAAAGGGTTGGTCTGGCCTCAATGAATGCCAAGAAAATGTGGAGCCTCAACCAAGGAATCTAGATTTGAATTGTATTATATATGGAGGAGGCAGCAGACCTCAGCAAAAAGACCTAAAGATAGCCCTATGTTGAATATTGGGGTTCTTTTAAAAAATAAGGTGATAAAACAAACAAGAGTCTGATAGACTGATAATCATATGCATTTAAGCCAACAGTTTTAGATAAGCTACCCCATTCTTCAGCAATAGCCTTTGACTTTAAAATGAGAGAGGAACCCAATCCATTTCTTTGCAGTTCCTTGGCAACGCAGACGTTGCTCAAATATGCCCTTGCAAAATCAGAACCAATTCCCTGTTAAAGGAAGAAATAGATTATGAGAACATCAATCTTAAGTATGTCATAGAATATGCCTAATGTATCCTATAACAAATACAACATTTTTGGAAGCTAGCAAGGAGATTTCAAAAGCGTAACTGCATAAGTTATATAACCAGTGACATGTATAATCCATTAAAAGCAGAAAAATATGGTTTAAAAGAGTTAATCAAAACAAGATACCTCAGGCCTAATTCCCGTAATTTCATCTGGAAGCCTAAGACAATTGTTGACGTCAAGAGTTGCAACCACTACACGTTCCTCTCCATCAGCAGAAAACTACAAAAGCATCATAACAAAATGGAAGACATTATTTAGCAAATAGCCAGAACTACAAATCGGTGTTTGAAAACAACCGTTGCCTGGGTAGATTTTAAAAGGAGGAAGAAACTAGGTATTAAGAAAATGATAGCCCCCCCCCCCCCCTTGAGTTTTCACTTGCATGTGGTTCATAGCCCAGTTTATTTGATCCTTAGTCCGTTTATTATTGATGTTGGATTTCACTTCACTTGATCTCTCAGTTGCCTTCTCTCCCGTCGTTCACAATACAATACAATACAAAAAAAAACAATATTTCTTTTCTACCCTTTATTTTTATGAAATTTAGAAATTTTTGTGTTTCCTCATCTTCATCTTCCTTTAAGGGTGTTAATGATGGTGTTATGATTTAACAGAATCACAAGCGAAAACAAATGATTTTAGAACTCTTATGGGTTTTACTTTTTTCAGGCTGTAATGAAATTGCAGGAAGAGATTCTCAAATGTAGAAGAATGTCACTCTGTGAAGAAAATGTAAACAAGTGAAGTAGCAAATAATGTACTCAGGACCACACATATTCTTCCTTCCTTTACGTTCTCAATGGAAAAAATAATTTTTTCACAAAGTCATTATATTAGTCACCTAATGGGAGAAGTTCTGACGAGATTTAAAGTGGTATGACTGATGTAGAGGCCTCTCAAGCGATGGATGTGAACAACTATAGGCCAATTTCAACTTTCAAAATCTGCCTTCGATCTCTAATTGTCTATGAACCACACACGCGCGCGCGCACACAGATGATATGTGACCATTTGGCCTCCAGCGTTTTGTAATATCTTACTGGATCCAGATTAGATTTATTTATTTTTAAAATTCTAGTTGGTACCTTGGAAATTTTTATGAATTAATCTGTCTTTTTCAAAGAAATGTGATACACACAAATGAAAAACAGCAGCAAAACTTACCTTACATCTATGGCATAGATCGGCGTAGCAGAGGTTTGATAAGTGAGACAAAGGAACGGAAGCATTTATGCAAGAAACTCTTCTGAAACCTTCCCTTGTACCTGCAACCCGTTCTTTTAATGCTTCAAATTCACGCTCAGCCAAGTACTTCTTATGATCCTATTAGAACTTGACAAAAAGAAATGTAACATCAGCAAGTGCAACAAGTGATGTTAAAAACACAATCAGTCAAAAACAATGAAAATATGGAAACAAACCAAAATTTCAAAGTGCAAGAAAGCACCATTTCTTTTTCAGGCTCTTTCTACCAATTGTGGCCCACCATTCACCGATCATCTAAAGTTTCATAACATCCATTAATGCAACATGACATTACCTAGACAACACTTAAATCTAGGTCTACCCAAAAATTTCCAATTCAATCAATCTAATAACCCCCACTTGTCCAATGGTCACTAAACAGTTTTTGGATGTCATGCAGACTTTTCCACGGTTAACTCATGTACCCAATGTTTAAAAAGGCGAGGCGACAGCCCCCCACCCCCCCACCCCAAATTGCCTAGGCGCGCCTCTAAGGCGAAGGCGATCGCCTTTCCCTTCAAGAGTCCCGTAAATAACAAATATACATATAATGAAATTTTAGGTATTAAAACATATTTTTGATGCAAAAAAAAAACAAATTTTATTCAGTTTATAATAATAAAAACAAGGAGAGAAAGAGAGAAAACAAGATCAAAGGAGGAAAACTACAAAAGAGAGAAGTCGGAGAAGAGGAAAACTATGAAAAAGAGAAGTCAGAGAAGAATTTGTCTTGTAGGAATAGGTTTAGAAGGCTGAGTGTATAGAGGATTAGAGACAATGAAATCAAATAAAAAGATAACTTGGAAATGTATACATGGAAAAGTTAACAAATTACAGATATCTTGGAAATATATACTTGGAAAAGATAACAAATTAAAAGATATCTTGGAAACATAATAAGGAAATAAATGTTTAACACATTAAAATGATATATTGTCTTGAAAAAAGGATGGAAATAAATATTTACATTAAGGAAAGTGTATTAAAAAGATAAGAAAATTGAAAAGATATCAAATTTAAGTGAAAACAGCATAAGGCCCTGAGCTCGCCTAGGTCGCCTGGGGCGCCTGGGCATCGCATCATGCTATTCGCCTTGCCTTGGCTAATGCAGGCGTTGGCCATGGCCAGGCGCGCCTTCGCCTCGCCTTTTCAAACACTAGATGTACCCAATTTGACCTCCTGTAGTGCGTTTCACTCAAATAACTGTCATTCTAGCTAGGGACCCAGGGTTGCTATTTATCACTTATGGTGCCTAAGGGAATGACAGCTTTCCTTTGAACAATCAAGGTCTTTATAAATAATATGGAGTAAGGCCTTTATATATGGATAATGATTCAAGAGAAAGCCTTAAATTATTGTTGAAATAACAGTGAGATTCTCAGAGATGGTAACAACAGCCATTACAGCTATGCCATTCACGAAAGCAAACCATAACTGTCCAAAAACCATAGATTCAAACAGATGTACAATGCAGATCGTGTATGGAACAATGGCTCCTAATCTCGATTGGTACTTGTAACATTTCTATACATAAAATTAAACATTAATACGACCTCCTTAGAAGAATTTATGTCCAATTCATAACAGATTTTATATTCGGGGGGCTCGTATACTCAAATTCTAGACAATTTAGGACTACACAGCTTCAATTGTTTATTTGCAACTAACGATCTGGAATGTACAGACTACAAATTCTCTTTAGGAGTTGAAATTAAGAAAAACACCTCGATGCCAAAGGATTCTTTGAACTCGTTGAAGGTGCGAACACGAAGACAGGCAGCGGACCAGAGCTCCTGATCTGAGACGGCTTCCTCCACAGAAAGCAAGGACCTGTCGAGGAGGGAGGGCTCTTCGGCGCATGGTTGGGGAGATGAGACAGCTACCAGCGGCACTGGGGAGCGGAAGACGGCGGCGGAAGAGGGAGAGGAAGAAAAGTAGAGGAAGCGGTTGAAATTAGGGTTGACAGACAAAGGGGGAGGAAGTGGACGAGGACGAGGAGAGGGGTTGAAGAGAGCAGAAAGAAGCGAAACGGCTGTGGAGGATGAAGTCGCCATTATCGTCCAACCACTCGGACCTCCCAACCCAACTGCTCTGCGGATAACTTTCAAACGACCTGTTGACTTTCTTCTATAAGAGTTGAGAGTAGACCTATCAAATTGGTTCGGCGGGTCGGGTTCGGGTTCGGGTTCGGGTTTGGGTCAATCGGGTTCAGGTCAAAACGAATCGTCGGGTCGTTAAATTAACGGGTTTATATGGACCGGGTTGTTACGGGTTTGGTACGGGTTCGGGTTGATCCAACGGTTCTCGATCGTTAATTTTGTTAACCTTTATTTTTATGTTTATTAAAAGAGTCTGGTTCAGGTGCGAATGGGTGCCCAGTAGACCTGTACATGGGCGAGTTCGGGTCGGGCTCAGGCCGGGCCAAAAAATAATTTTTTGTCCACATCAACGGGCCGGGCCAAGCCCGGCCCGGTAATTCGGGCCTGATTTTTTGTCCATACCCGCCCACATATACGGGTCGGGTTGTCCACAGGCTAGCCCGGCCCATAAGGATTCTCCCAAATCCCAACCGAGGAGATGAGAAACGAGAAAAAATCCATCAATTCCAGCCCGTCATTGATGGATCCATCACTTGGTCAAAAAAATCCAACCGTTCAAGAAAGAAACAAAACTGCATGAACACAAATGAACAAATCGAGACCATTGAATCTCAATCCCTAAATTACCATTGCCAATCATTCAATCAAGTACCTCAAAAACATAAACCCTAAAACCCACTTTCAATCATCAAAACAAATCATTTCAGAGATCTTAGAAATAGATCGGAGGAGTTGAATAGAGGGATTTGAGAAGTTGAATGGGACTCGTCGCCGTCGTCGGTGCTAGAGCAGAGGGCTCGGCGCTGGAGGAGCTGTCAAGCAGGGTCGTCACTCGTCAACGGCTCAACGCTCGGGCTTCCCAAGGTTGATTCGACAGAAGTGGAGAAAGGAGGAGTCGTCGTCGTCGAGCAGACTCGGCACTCGTCAACGCTCGGCTGCGCAAGGTTGATTCCAAAGAAGAGGAGAAAGGAGGAGCCCGTCGACCGTCGTTGTCGAGCAGACTCGGCGAGTGTCGAGCAGGGTCGGGCGCCGCAACGTTGTCGAGAAGTGGTGCCGCCGGGATAGGAGGAGCGGGCTGCCGGGATTCAAGGGAAGGAGAGAAAGAGGAGAAGATTTGCGTGTTTAGGGTTTTTAGGGAGGATAGGAGAGCGGCGCCTCTAGTCCCGATTCTCTGAAATGCTCAAATGAACAAATGAGACATTAGGGTTTTTGTAAGGAGTATTTATACCTAGAAATAATTAGTAATATAATATATAAATGTTATTATAAAATTTATTTTATATATATAATATATACGGGTCGGGCCTACGGGCTTTTCCTCCTGTCCAGGCCTGGTACTATTTTTTACGGGCTGGGCCTTTCGGGCCAAATCTCATATCCAAGCCCGGTTTTTAGCGGGCCGGGCGGGCCGGGCCGACCCGGACTTGTTCAGGTCTAGCGCTCAGGTGCGAAATAAGAAAGAACAAGAGTCGTTGGATCAAGCAAAATCAAAGGCGCTGATCATTTCACTTAAAAGGGAAAAAACGCACGGGCGAATTTTTGGCGAATTATACGCGAATTTTTTAAAAAAATGGCCCAGATTTGTTCATCAATATTGTGGATTTGTTCATCAATATTGTGGATTTGTTCATCAACCATGTGGATTTGTTCATCAACACTGTGAATTTGTTCATTGTTATATTCATATTTGGTCATTGGTTTTGGCATATTTGTTGATCGGTTTGTTATATTTGTTCATATGTAACATCGATTTGTTCATTAGTTTATGCATATTTGTTCATTGCTATATGCATATTTGTTCATTAATAACATCAATTTGGTGGTATTAATAGTCCTAAATGTATAAGTTGATGGTATGAATAGTCCTAAATGTACAAGTTGTTGGCATTTACACACAAACATAAGTTTATTTCAATTCATAAATAAGGATATACTAATGAACAAATAAGGTTATATTAATGAACAAATAGGATATATCAATGAACAAACAATGGACAAACAAAGGTTAGATTAATGAGCAAAAAAGGGTTCATTAATGAACAAACAATGCTATATCAATGAACAAAAAAAGTATATCAAAGAACAAATAATGGTATACCAATGAACAAACAATGATATATCAATGAACAAATAAGGTTATATCAATGAACAAATATTGATATATCGAAACTAATTATATGTGCATTAAAAACTAGATAATATTGTATTCATACGCATAAATAAAGTTAAAAAATAAAACTAATAATTAAAAAAGTTCAAAATCGATAAACAATGTTATCAAAAACTCGATGCACAATGAGTTAGTATTGATGAACAAATGGTGAATATTGATGAACAAATCGCTATTTCTGATGAACAAACTGGGAGCGTCTCATAACGTATTTTTCGAAAAATACGTGAATAATACAGGAAAAATTCGTATGTGTCGTATTTTATTGAAAAATACGCGAATAATACGGGAAAATTTCGCTCGTGCCGTATTTTATCCTTTTTAATGAATGTTTAATCAGGGGCGTTGATTGTTTGGAATGGACGAGCGAGATTTATTCTTAATTCTCACCTGGGCGCCCATTCGCACGTAACTCTTTCCCTTATTAAAATATTTAATATTATATTATATTTAATATTATTTAATAATAATATAATAATTTTATACAAAATTTATATTAAAATATTTAATTTTTAATTAAAATAATAATAATACTTTATCGGGTTGGTCGGGTCAACCCAACCTAGTTTTTTGTAGGGTCGACTAGGTTCGGGTTACTCAGGACCCATTGATTTTCGGGTTGGGTTCCAACCCAAAAAAATTTGGGCAGGTCGGGTCAAATTTTGACATGTCTAGTTGAGAGCATTGTTATTAAAATGGGGATTTTTTTTGTTTTTTTTTATAGGGTAAGGATTAGCGGTTCGAATCCTCTATCCTAAGATTATGTCCCAACTGTTTATCCCACATTTCTTATTGGACCATGTGGATAATCTTGCCATATCATCAATTTTTTTCTCTATTTCAGAATTTCAGCTAAATTCTTTTTTAATTTTAATTATGAAAACCTAAAAATTCACATATGCTCTTTCTTCGATCCCCGTCGCTTGTTTCTCACTTCAAATGACGGTTACGCTCCATCGCTCCTTCTGTCATCCCACTAAGCCACCAGTGCCACCATTGGTTGCTCTTTCTCTGCTAGTGCCAGTGCCACCATCGCTTTTTCCTCCCCTGGGATAACTGCTACTCTTTCTCTGTCGCTCCTTCTCTCGTTCCACCGCGTTGTCGAGTACTCGCTTCTTCGGTTGGGACACCATAACAGGAGAGATTTCTACCTCTTCAGCGTCAGCATTGCAAGTGGGTGGCATCGACATGAAGTGACGGCCGAACTACCGAGAAGAAGGTGACGGTGACAAGCGGGTGGCCGTGTGTGGGCGTGAAGTGAAGAGCAACCAATCAGAGGCACCGATAACGGTTGACGATACAATTACTTGAGTTACCGTTTCAAGGGAATTCATAATTAAAATTAAAATTAAAATGCAATTACATGCTTTGAAACTAAATTTTAGAAATTGGGAAAAATTGATGATATGGCAAAATTATCCATGTGCTCCAATGAGGAACGTGGGACGTGAAGTTGAGACATATTGTTGGCAAATCGCCGCCCATGCGGTTCGAAACGGTGACCTCGGGGTACTACCCAAAGGCTTAACCGTTGAACCAAATGCCCGAATGCTTAAAATCGGGATTTTAGAATTGGATAGTAATAGATCTTATGGATCAATTGTAAGATTTTACATTATAAATAAATATGAATATTTAAAAAAAATTGGTACTAGATGAATAAAAAAGAAAAAAAAGTACGGTTATTTCTTGAAAACTTACACTAATATAAGGTAATAAAATTTTAAAATTGATCATATTTTATTCACAAAGCACGTATATATATATGAGATAAATGTTTTATAATACTAGAAGATTTGGGGTTTTTAAGTGTAAAAATGTAGTATTATTAGGAAAAAAACTCAAATTTGCTTTGTGAAAAATAACTTATATCATGAGTGATTTTGTTAAAATAATAATAATTTTTGATTAATTGTATGAAAAAATAAATAAATTATGTGTGGGTTTAGGTTTGTAAAGGATTTAAAATATGAAAAAAATAAAAATAAGCAGATTTTGTAAGAAAACACGTATTTTATTAAAAATAAAAAATATAGAATACTTTTATGAAATTTTTTCATATCAAATGCAAGATCTATAACGTTATAAACTTATAATAGCTTAATTTAGGCCATTTGTTTGTTTTTAGAAGAACTTAGCCTTCTAGTTGAGTTATACACATAAAACCGACAAAATTTTAGGATTTTACGATTCTATTGCAATTCTGATGTAAATCGATTTTTCACACCAATCTGAATCATCAACTGAGTTTGGATCGTAAAATTTACGATTTTATGACTTGAATTGCGATTTTAATAACCATGGTTCAAAGACTTTTTCTTATATGCTGTATTTTTGGGAATTTGTTTTCCCACGTAGGCTCTTTGCAACTTTTTTTTTCTTCTTAAAATAGGCTCGTTAAAAGAAATTGGACATAGATTAGTTTTCATGGATCGGATTATAGTCGTTATTCGGTATAGCAACTTCTTAATAAGATATATATATATATAATTAACACCGCTAAGGATTCGAACCACCATATTGCGCCACATCAGATTTTGCCACATAGAGATTGTACATTACGCCACATATGATTTTAACACATGTCAAAATTTCACTACTCCAAAAATAATTACACGCCATATATTTTTTTAAACGTCATATTATTTAACGGCCGAATACATAGATAGACCCCTGAACTTACAACTTTTGTTCGCTCAAACCCCCCAACTAAAAAACCTATTTTTTGAACCCCCAACTTTACACTTTTGTTCCATTGAGCCCTTTTTTGAGAACGTGATCTACACGCTCTATGACTGGATGCCACATAATCGCCACATAATTGCCAAATAAGCTCGATTTTATAACTGGTTGCCACATATTATGCTTTTAATTATTTTTTTGAGCAATAAATCAAATTTATCCTTCCCAAATTTCATGAGTGAATGTAGAATGATTCAAGTAATGTGATAAATATTGACACATGACATATGACATGTAATTGATGTCATATGTCATGTGACATTTATCACATAAATTACATGTCATATGTCATGTGTCAATATTTATTACATCATTTATATTTCATTAACACGCCATATTATAATATCATATCAATTTTCAATCTCATTTATACAAATGTTTCAATCTCATTCACCGTAGCTAGAGTTTCATTCTCTCCATCCGAACTCCTTCACTTTCTTAGTTGCGGTCGAACTTGCCGACGTAGGGTTGCCGAAACAAGTTTAATCTCCATTAATGTCGTCTATGACCACCATCACATGGATCATTATATGCTCGAGATTTGAACTTATGTATCATAGGGTCTGACTGAGGTTGAATATGATGGATCTCAACTTCGATGAGAAGATTTTGCCCTCATCGACTAGAGTTGTCAAAACTTAACCCGACCCGAGAAACCTGCCTGACTCGTCTGACTCCGAACCCGACCCGACCCGAGAAAACAATAAAAAGTTTTATAAACGAGACATGTTTTGACCCGAATTGATTTGACCTGAATCCGAAAAAATCCGAACTCGAGATTAACCCAAAATCGATTATACCCAAATGGACTAGCCTAATGCAACCCGATATCCGATGCTACCCGACCCGAAGTCATCTGAAAATCCAAAGTTACCCGAACCTAAACCATCCGAAAATCCGAAGTTACCGGACCCGAATCCATCCGAAAATTACATTGTGTTTTAAAATATTAATAATAGTGAATATTTATTATATTTATGTTTTTAATTTAAATGTTACATCAAATATTTAGAACTTAGAGTAGTTAAACTACAAAAAATCATCATTCGATATATGGTCTGAATCAAAATCATGCTTACTCGAAACCCGATTCACCCAAAATCCAAATAACCTGAAACCCGACTCACCCGAAATCCGACTAAATCCGAAATCTAACTAAACCCGAAACTGGACTTATCCGAAATCAAGTTGGACCGAAAACCGAATGACCCGAACCCCGACTTTGCCCGATTAATTGAGCATCCACCCAAAATGGTCCAACCCAATTTGACCCGATTTTCAAAATATCCGAATTTGACCCGAATCCGAACTTACCTGAGACTAAATTGACCAGACCCAAACCCGACCCGACCCGCCCGATTGACACCCCTCCGTTAACATCGAAATGGCCAAGAACATCTATGTGGTTTTGAGTAGAATTAATCAGAACTTAATAATTGTTAGTCTATAGACTAACAATTATTAAGCCCATAATCAAAATAGCCCAACAACCTTTTGTTATGTTGATATATTTTTATTTTGAGAAAAAGATATAATGTTTTTTTGATGACTAATATTATATGTAAATGTCAAATAAATAAAAAATTCGAATTTTAATTTAATAAAATTAGATTTTCATTATCTTTTTATGCATTTATATTAAAGAATTTTTCTTAAATCAAAGTTTGATAAAAAAAAATAGAAAATTTTACAAATCTTGATGAATACTTACTTAAATTGAATTTTGATAAAAATTTACATTACATTTTTCTTAATTTTAATTTTATTTTATTTATGTAAATATATAAATTTTTTTATCTAGCCCCACCTTACATTTAAATTTTCTTATCTCTATGTTTTTTTGTAATTTAATATGGATGATAGGTTGATTAATATGTTGAATTTTGTAAATTTTCATATACATTAATTTCCTTTATATTTTATTTCTTCGTTACGTAAATTTTGTATGGAAGTCAAATTTATAGATGGATTGAATTTTTCAAAATAATACATAGATAATTTTCTCTATATTTTATCTTTTAAATCAAGGACAATGTTTTTTTCTATACTAATCTTTGTATTGTATTTTTCATATTTACAAACATTCTTATTATTATAGAGTAAAAGATAAGAACCCTAATATATAATTTTAATAAATTAACTTTTAAAAAATTTAAAAAAAAATTATATTATGCTTTGTAGATAACCTATCTTAATTATTATTATATTTATAAAAAACCAAGCATTTTATACATATTAGTGTCTAAAATATAAGAAAATATTATTTAAAAATATTCAATAAAAAGTTAAATCAATATTTTAATAACTTCAATCTAAATTTGGACAAGATCTCCACAAATAATAGAAAAATATTTAAAAAAATATATTCAATTAAAATATGGAGTAACAAGATTTAGGGTCTTAATATATATATTTTTTTATCTTTTAACAAGGCTTGAGCTCCAAGTATAAAATTTATATCTATATAATGATATAATTTTAAATAATAAATTTTGTTATGTTGATATATTTTTTACTTTGAGAAAAAGATATAATTTTATTTTGATGACTAAGATTATATGTAAATGTAAAATAAATAAAAAATTCGAATTTTAATTTAATAAAATTAAATTTTCATTATCTTTTTATGCATTTATATTAAAGAATTTTTCTTAAATCAAAGTTTGATAAAAAAAATAGAAAATTTTACAAATCTTGATGAATACTTACTTAAATTGAATTTTGATAAAAATTTACATTATATTTTTCTTAATTTTAATTTTATTTTGTTTATGTAAATATATAATTTTTTTTATCTAGCCCCACCTTACATTTAAATTTTCTTATCTCTATGTTTTTTTTGTAATTTAATATGGATGATAGGTTGATTAATACGTTCAATTTTGTAAATTTTCATATACATTAATTTCCTTTATATTTTATTTCTTCGTTACGTAAATTTTGTATGGAAGTCAACTTTATAGATGGATTGAATTTTGCAAAATAATACATAGATAATTTTCTCTATATTTTATCTCTTAAATCAAGGACAATGTTTTTTTCTATACTAATCTTTGTATTGTATTTTTCATATTTACAAACATTCTTATTATTATAGAGTAAAAGATAAGAACCCTAATATATAATTTTAATAAATTAACTTTAAAAATTATTTAAAAAAATTATATGATGCTTTGTAGATAACCTATCTTAATTATTATTATCTTTATAAAAAACCAAGCATTTTATACATATTAGTGTCTAAAAATTAAGAAAATATTATTTAAAAATATTCAATAAAAAGTTAAATCAATATTTTAATAACTTCAATCTAAATTTGGACAAGATCTCCACAAATAATAGAAAAATATTTAAAAAAATATATTCAATTAAAATATGGAGTACAATCTAAAAAAATAATTTGTCTATTGCATAATTTATTATGATCTTATATAAATATATTTAATATTTTAAATTAATATCGTAGATTTGTATTTTTTTTAGTACAATTATCCCGTGCATATCACGAGACTTCAACTAGTTTCAATTCAATTCCATCCTTAGCTGCTCAAATCTCATATGTTTCAATCTTGGCCTTTTGCGGGAGATAGAACTCGTCCGTTTGCCAATCCTGAATTTTAATAAAATTGAAAGTTTAGAGTTTATTTTAAACTTCATTTACTATAGTTATGTACTAGCTTAGTTTTCCATGCCCTGCACGGATTTTCTTAAAAAATTTAGTTAAATTTATATGAAAATAATTATTTTATGTACTAATTTAATACATTCATCTTTTACAAATGTATATCCAGTATTAAACACAAATTCTTTTTATCAATTGGAAAAGAGGTGACTAAATAGCTAAATCTATTATATAATAAAAAAAATAGTTTGAAAAATCGATTGAAAAGGTTTGATCAATAAAAAGACTTGGTTCAAACTACTTTTTTTCTATAGTTTGAACCATAAATGATCGCTATTGGTAATTCTAGTATAAATTATTGTTATTGGTGTATATATATATATATATATATATATATAACTTTTTAGTATAAATTATTTGATAGATATCTTCTAGTCTATAATTTTATTGCTATTCTAGTATAAATTATTTGATAGATATCTTCTAGTCTATAATTTTTTTTTGGTAGAAGGAGAAAAGACACTCTCTGGCCTCGCAAGGGGGTGTTTTATTAATAAGAAAGAAATGGGCTAAGTAGTCAACAAACGGGGGATAGCCCGAGTCTATAATTTTTAATAATTCTAATAATTGTTTATGAATAAAATATTTCTACAAAATATTTCTAAAGATAAAAATATTTCCATAAAAGAATAGAAAAAGATTTTATAGTTTGAACCAAATCTTCATTTTTATAAAAATACCTTTGCTAAAAAATCATCAAAATATGGAAGCAAAAGATTTTATAGTTTGAACCAAATCTTCACTTTTATAAAAATACCTTTGCTAAAAAAATTATTAAAATATCCCAAAATTTCAATATTCAAGAATTTGATAATATCTATTAGTAGTAGTTTTAGAAAGTATTACTTAGAAAAAATTTGCTCGAAATTAAAATTTAGAACGTAGGATATTTTTGTAAATTAAGGTAACTAAATACTCTATTTTTATTAATTAAATATATATTAACACCTAATCTATAAAATACATAATAAAGAGTAAATAAATCACAATGATAAAACATATTAAAATACAAATATCGCTATTGGAAATTTGAACAAAGTCTTCATTTTTAAGTAGTTTGAACAAATTATTTCAGAATGGAATCTTGATATAAAATATCTCTATCGCAAAAATATTTCACTAAAAATATATAAAAATATTTTGTAAATTTGAACAAAATCTTCATTTTTTTTAAACACTTACAATCTTATACCTCAAATCTTCAAGTTTAGAGAAAGTTCATAATATCCATGAATATAAGTAGTACTTTTGAAAAGTCTACGGAGAACAATTTTGCTCAAAATTAAGGTAGAAAACTTTGTAAATTAAGATAATTTTGAGTTTACATAAGCAAATTAAGTTATTTGTAGGCTATGACGAATTAATTTTAAAATCAAATCCATATACTCATAAATCCTCTACAATTACACGTGTTTTTTAAATGGAATAAAAATTGAATTTTGGAAATTCTATTAAAATTTAATTGTAAAGTTGCACTAAAATCAATAGTGTTAGCGAGTTGAATAAAATAATAAATATGAATATCCAATGGCTTAACAAATTGATAGAGTATAAGTTTGAAAAAAAAATTAACAACAACTTTATTAATATTTTATATTTGATACAATTACATAAAAAATTATTAATATTTTATATTTAATTGATATAGAATATCAATAGAGGCAATAATTAATTTTTTAAATTAACTTACAACTAAATCTATAATAAAATAAAATATTTAAATTAATTCTAATGATAAAATAAGCTCTAACAACAAAATGTAAGATATTATTACTTAAATATTTAAATTTATTTGGGTGGGAAATTTTCAAATTTGAGGTACTTTTAGATTGATAAGTCGAGATACATTTTTGTGAGTATTTAAAAAATATCATATATTTTTTGTATAATGTTTATGATTAATCAAATAATAAACTTTAGATAGGTTTGGTGATATTTAAAATACTCGATTTTTTATTATTCAAGTTAATTTTTTGATATATTATATTAATGTTAATGAATAAATTAATTATAAAATTAATCATAATAGAAATTTGAAATTAATCGAACTCATACAAATAAAAATGATATGATTTTATTTAATCTTATACAGTTTTAATCTTATATAGTTTTAGAGGTTGATTCACATGGAAATGGAGCTTATCATGAAAACTAAGAACATTAGAAAAGATAGGGGCAAAATGGTAATATTGACAAAAAAATAAAAAAGAAAAAAGAAAAATATAAAGGAAAAAGAAAAAAAAAATATTTTTAATTTTCTTAGTTTCGCTTGTTTTTGCCAAAAACACGAAATTTAATTTTTTACGTTACGTTCCCGTATTTTATGCATAGGTTCACACTATTATAAGACATGTTCACATATTATCACATTTTTCAGTTCAGAGATTTTATAATATGTTCACATATATTGCAAGTGTGTTCAATTGTTCATATATTATTACTATTTGTTCATGTTTTATGGTCATGTGTTCATATTCGGTTAAATCATAATACAAGCGTTAAAATGTTAAATGGCTTTAAAAAATTTGACAAAAAAATAAAATAAAATCTATTTTTTTATATTTTCGCTTATTTTTGCCAAAAACACGACAATTGATATTTTACGTTCTGTTCACATATTTTATACACGTGTTCACATTTTTACAAGTGCTATTCACATATAACCGCATTTTAACTTCAGAAAATTTAGTATACGTTCACATATTAGTATTGCATGTTCACGTTTTATGACCTTATGTTCATACTCGAATTACATTATTTTTTTATTATTATTTTAATCGAATGGCCTATATTTATTTCTAGTGTTTCAATCGGATGGTCCAGATTTGTTCTTAGTTTTCATGATAAACCCCATTTTCATTTGATTCAAATCCTATATATATATATATATTGATTATTTGATTTTTACATAAGTGTTATTTTTCTATGAAATATAGTGCAATGTTAGTTTTGGATAGAAAATAATTAATATTGGAAATATTTTCCTACATTATTATCATAACAATCTATCATTATATATTAAAAAATTATATCTTTTATTTTTCTTCCTTTTTATTTTTTTGTTGAAGTATAAACAATAAAAACACAAAATTATTTTTTGAATATAAGGTGAGGCCAGAATGATTTTAGTGGCTTGTAAAGTTCGACTTTAATATATAGTTATAGATCTTATAAAAAAAACTACAAATAGTTACCTAATATTATCTAATGTTAGTGTTAAATGATCATGACAATAATTTCACATATAAAAAATCACGACATATATCAATCAATCAATCAATATATATATCTTCTAAACCTAAAGCACTTTTGGGCAGTTTCGTCATTAAGAATTTATATTACAGTCACCCTATTTTTTATCATGATTTTTCTAATTAATTATATATTATATAATTCAATCACCTTATGAAATTTCCAATTTTGTACCCCATCTTATTTAACCATTTTTTTTATCAATTTACTATGAGATTGTATAAATTTATATCTCTACTATCTTTAAAAATCAATATTTTTGTAAATTTGATATGGGATTTATCATGCACACATTACGTTATCATATACTATATATTGTAAATTGTATATTAGGTTATTTTGATCTCAAACTTCCTTATATAACACTATATTTTAATTTACTACTTAATTCAAATTGATTTTAAAATATTGACCCTATCTTTAATAATATACTTTTATATGAATTATATATTATATATTTTACACACAATTTTTAATTATATATATTTATCAATTTGATATGACATTATTTTCTCCTTATATTATGTAATTTTGATTTGCACGTATTTATTTATCATATACAAATATACAATACATGATCTCTGATTTCCTTATATTATATTATTTATTTATTTTAAATTTGCTATCTATATCAATCTATCTATCTATTACTAATAACTAAAGGCAGAGCAATTTCTGCTACCACATAAATAATAATTTTAAATAGTTAATTATACAAAAAAAGTTGTCTCTAAGTAAACATAAAGATAAAATAATATTTGTAAAAATTTATCCCCAAATAAAAAAAAGAAGATAAAATAGTATTAGTAAATTTGACCAATATAGAAAAAAAGGACATTATATTTATTATATTTGTAAAAGATAAATAAAAAAGATAAGAAAAAATATGTACACTTAATCACATATATATCTTTGAAATAAAAATAGCCATCATAACTATAACCTAAAGCGGAGGTTAAAAAAATTATTAAACGACACATGTCACTTTTAGATTGGACCACACCACCTCTTTTTTTTAAATAAGTTTTTTATTTTTGGACGAATTAATTATATAGCAAAAATTAGGGGGATAATTAGGTGGATATTAGGAGAATTGGGAAAATTAGGTAAATAGCAAAAACGGATCTCGCGCACCCATTGTCATCGTTTTCTCGATCTCTTCCTTCCTCACGCTAGATTCTCATCGCTTTCTCGATCCTATTGTCATCGTTTTCGCGATTGAAATCAGTCGATTTCATTCCAGTTGTCATCACGAACGCATTTGTATTCGTTTTTTGCGGTCGATTCCCTGTCATCAAAAGTTTCGCGCAAAATTTCACCATTGAAAGCTCGTCGAATTCATTCCAGGTGTCATCAAAACGACCGATTACTAGTCGTTTTTCGAGATCGAATCTTGTATCCTGTCATCTACAACAATCTTTTATCTACAAAGTCAATCAAAATCCTTTGTCCTGTCATCTACAGAGGCAAGTTTACCAGACATTGTCATCATATTCGTGACATTTAATCTACATATGTAACAAAGTTTCAATTTTGATGTTAGATATGCCATGTAACAACTGTCATCATCAAGTTTATGGGATGACAATTCAATAAAACGTTTTTTTGAAAAATCTCATATTTGATGACAGTGTTTTGTGATAACAGTCTTTGTGATGACAATGTTCATGTTAGATTATGACAGTGTTAGATGATTGCGGTGTTTTGATGATAGATGTTAGTGCTGATAGATGTTAGATGATAACAGTGTTAGATGATGACGGTGTTTTGATGATAGATGTTAGTGCTGATAGATGTTAGTGTTTTGATGAGAGTGTTCATGTTAGATGATGACAATGTTTTGATGATAGATATTAGTGATGACAATGGTTCATCATGACAGTCTTTCATCGTGACAGTGTTTTTGATGATAGATGTTAGTGATGACAGTCTTTCATGATGACATATTTCATGTTTATATGATGATATATTTTTTGATGATACATGTTAGTTGATGACAATGTTTGTGATTACAAATGATGACAACAAAAATGGATATCAAGGTTCTAACTGTCTGTGTTGGTAGAGGATGGAAGACAAATAATGGTGAATGTCTTTATATTGGTGATGATGTAAATTCGAAAGCATTTCTTTTGGAAGAGGATGTAACACTAGAGGATCTAAAGAAGATGATTGTGGCAAGGTTTACAATGAACTCACAACCAGCAGAAATCAATCTATCACACCTACATCCATCAAAAAAGGTGACAAGTCCTTTCACAATTGAGACAGATGAAGATCTCAAATCATTCTACCAGATTAGCAACAAACCTCAAGTTGCTTGGGGTTTGCCTATCTATGTTACAATAAATGGAAGAAGGAAAAGAAAAAAGCCTGTAACTGAGAATATGCAACTGTCATCGAAGGGAAAAGAGCTTGCAACTGAGAATATGCAACTGTCATCATGTGTAAGCAACAGCTACCAACCACTAGAAATGTATGATGCACATGAAAATGCAATGATATCTGATGATGGTGATGAAGAAGTTGATCATCCATCAGATAGTCAGTTTGTTCAAGTAGGGCAACTGTTTGGAACAAAAGAAGATCTAAAGACTGCAATATATAACCAAGCCATAAAGGAGAGCTATGGTTTCAAAGTGCACAGATCAAGGAAAGATTACTACTCGCTGAAATGTGTACATAAAGAATGTCAATGGCAATTGGTGGCATCAAAACTGAAAAGCTTGAGTTATTTTGAGGTGAAGAAATTCAATGAAAACCATACATGCCCATTCGAAATGAGATGTTCAAGGCATATGCAACCACCATATCAAATTATTGCACAGAAAATAAAAATAAGGTATGTTTCTATTTTGTAATCACTGTCATCACTGTCATCTCTATCACCTCCTGAAAATACATCGTTGTCATCACAAGTTTGATGGTGTTAACAAGGGACCAGACCCCAGTATGATCATGAATGACATGAGAAATGATTACTTGCAAAATATTAGCTACTGGAAAGCTTGGAAGGCACAACAATGGGCACAAGTGCTGATAAGAGGATCACCGGAAGAAAACTATGAGATGCTCCCTTCATATTGTCACATGATCAAAAGAACAAACCAAGGCACGTACACATGCCTCGAAGTTGAAAGCCAAGGAAGATTCAAATATGTCTTCGTATCAATCGGAGCATCAAATAGAGGTTTTAATCAATTGAGAAAGGTACTGTAATCACTATGATAAGCTGTCATCACTTATATTCATGACCGACTGTCATCAATTTTGATTTCTCATCTATCTTTATAATCAAATGCAGGTCATTCAAGTAGATGGGACGCATCTCCACAACAAATATTTGGGAGTTTTAATTACTGCTTCAGCACAAGATGCAAACCAATAGATATATCCTCTCGCTTATGCCATAGTGGATTCTGAAAATGATAAAGCTTGGAAGTGGTTTTTTGATCAGTTGCTAACTGTAATTCCATGCTCTAGTGAGTTAGTGTTCGTGTCAGATCGGCATTTAAGCATTGGAAAATCTGTTGAATCAGTCTACAGATGTGCAAAACACGTGATATGTATTCGGCATTTGAAGCAAAATCTCATTACAAGATTCAAGGAAAAAGGGATTGCAAAGTTGTTCAAGCAAGCAGCTGAATCTTACACGATGACAGACTTCAACAAATACTTCCAAGATATTTGTTCAAAGAATCCAGATATGGGACAATATTTAAGGGATGCAGGACTAGTAAAGTGGTCAAGAGTACACTTTAATGGAGATAGGTACAACATAATGACCACCAACAACTCAGAAAGTCTCAACAATGTTTTGAAACAAGCAAGATCTTTCCCTATTGTTGCTCTCTTAGAATTCATCAGAGATTTGTTGTCAAGATGGTTTTCAGAGCGTAAGCAAACAATCCAAGAGCTGCCACCAAAAATACGTAAGATTCTTGAGCTAAGATGCAAGAAATCAAAGAGATATGGCGTTAAAGTCCTAAATAATTCTCAGTTCGA
This sequence comes from Fallopia convolvulus, assembly GCA_964016875.1. Taxonomy (NCBI): domain Eukaryota; kingdom Viridiplantae; phylum Streptophyta; class Magnoliopsida; order Caryophyllales; family Polygonaceae; genus Fallopia; species Fallopia convolvulus. The sequence continues at coordinate 40,834,334 of OZ024720.1, forward strand.
AGTCTTCAGTGTAGACTTCTCCGGTGTGGTCAATCTAACTCAGAAAACATGCAGTTGCCGGATGTTTGATTTAGAAAAAATCCCTTGTGTTCATGCCCTTGCTGCAATTCAGCAAATGCAATACCCATTGAGAAGTTTTATCAGTGAGTAATACCAATTTGAAGCTTGGTCCTCAACATACGAAGATTCAATCTACCCACTTTCTCCAAAAACAGATTGGGATGTGCTTGTAGAAGTTAAAAGCACAATATGTCATCCACCAAATGTGAGAAGGATGACTGGGAGACCTAAAAGAAAAAGAATCCCTTCAAAAGGTGAGTTCAATACAAAGAGAAGCAAGAATGCTAAGAAGGATAACGTTTCAACTGAATCAAGCAACACCACAAATATTATAGAATAAAATTTCCTTCAATTCCTTCTGCTGTCATCAGTACAATGGGATTGTTGTCATCGATCTACAATATTTCTGTTACTGTCATCATAAAACTGTTGTCATCAATATAAAGTACTATTCACTGTTTTTTTTACTGTCATCACTATTGTCTTTACAATTGTCATTTAAAACAAAATCAAATAAGCAAATGCATGTATTGAATTGAATATGTTTGAATTCTCTCAGAAAACATTCATTTATTACACATTCATCTATTATCCCCTATTCTGATGACAGTATCAAACAGCCTATCATCAAAAAAAGCAATTTTCTATTTTCAAAGCATATCATCAAAAATAGCTTTAAATAAGACCAATGAATAGATAAAATCCATAAATACATTGTAAAAAAGGTGATGCATTAAAAAAGATTTGCTTTTAATTTGCTATTTTAAAATTCTCATATAAAAAGTATACTTCTATCATCACAAAACACTCTCATTCCAGAAAATAAAAAAAAAGTTCTCAACAACAACAAAAAACACATTTCCATTCAACCATGTCAAGAAGGAATGCCATAACCAGAAGAACCTATGCCAATCCATTCGTCACCTTCACGATGGTGAATGTTGAGGTAGAAATCAGTCCATATAATTCTTTTTTGTACACCGTATATTTCATGAACACTAACAAGTTTTCTATTCCATGCATAGACTAACGAGAGAACACCAATAAGAATAAGAGCACCCACACCATTGTCGAAATTGGTGAACCGTTATAGCATTATGAACGGGGTACCACCAAGATATATGAAATTCTTCTTAAATGAAACCGATATCACATCACGGATTGGAGGAGACACTTATATTTCTGTAAGTTTTCATGATAATCCAGTTTCTTGTCATCAGAATATATACATGACATCATGATAATGATTTCTTTGCAGCTTGGCCTTAATGAAGATTCTGAGATTAGAGCAATCAAACCAACAATACAACAATGAAGGGTTTCTTATTCAATATTTTTCTTCTAGTTGGCGTTTTGACTGTTGTATGTTGCATTTCATGGGATTTTCTTTCTTTATCTGTCATCGAATTGTTTTCCATTTTAATATTAGTATGTAGCATCTCGTAAGATCTAATGTCATCCCAATTACTGTCATCACAGTTGAATATCAAAAAAGACATGAATTTTGCAAGAACAATTACTGTTATCACAATAAAAGGTTCTACAAAAGTATTTATATCCATCTCCTACGTTGTCATCAAGCACCTAAACAAAAGTTAAAACATTGTCATCACCCACTAGAACTAACATTGTCATCACCTATCATCACAGATTACATTTCACTAACAATACATCTATATCCATCTCCAACATCCAGATCCAATTTTTGATCAACCACCCAACGGAAGTTATAAAAATCTATGGCCATCTTCTCTCTAATCGCCAACATGTGTGCATCATCAAGACCTTCCAAGCTAAGTCCCAATGCAAGAGCTTCAATATACTTGATGCATTAGACACCACAATTACCACTGAAATTTTAAAACAAAAATGACTGAAGTAATCAAAAAAATATACATAATTGCACAGAATAACTGAATTAAAATAACACAAGGCAACCTACCCAGAATAATCTTGACAAACCAAAGCGTCTCTAGACCAAGTGAAATCAGCATCCAATCCCTCAAGATGGTTAAACTTTCCACTTTTCTTCATTAGAAACGTGAGCAGCTTGGTAAAAGGCTGTATATAACTGGAAAGCTCCTCCATAGTATACAAATCCCGAGAACAGTCTAATACAGTCATGTGGCGACGATGCAAGTTAATTTCCAATACAACCCAATGTTCACACCTCTCTTTTGAAAGGTGAACTGGTGTATAAACCTTTGTCACCTCACCACGAACCCATGATTTCCCAAATAGACGAGGCTTCCAACCAACAAAATAATCGAACACATCGCTTGGCACTTTATCATTTCGAACGATATAATGTTCAACTTCATAAGGCGTGAATCTCTTGTACCATATCCAATCCATAATAACCACATTCTTGAAGTCTTCATCATGATCATGTATAATTTTCCTCAAATAATACAAAACCTCGCATAAATGCTACAAAAAGACATGAAATGTCACATAATTAATTTGACAACAAACAAAAAATATCATTTGATCATATACTTACCTCATCTCCTAACCAAAGACCTCTAGTCTTGAGTAGTCTTAAAAATTTCTTGTTCAACATCTGATCAAATCCAGCCACAGTAGCATTTTTTTCACTAACACAAAAAAAGAGACTTTCATCAGAGCATTATAAACATGCAGTTAACATCATCATCATCATCACATAACTGTCATCACAATGCAATCACACAAAAAAACCATATCATCATCACAAAACTGTCAAAACATTACTATCATCACATAACTGTCATCACAATGCAATCAACACAAAAAAAAACCTATCATCATAACATTACTGTCATCATAACATTATAAACACACTATCATCACAAAACTGTCAGAACATTACTATCATTACATAACTGTCATCACAATGCAATCAACACAAAAAAAACCTATCATCATAACATTACTGTCATCATAACATTATAAACACACTATCATCACATGACTGTCATCACAATGCAATCAACACAAAAAAAACTCTGTCATCATAACATTATAAACACACTATCATCACAATACTATCATCACAAAACTGTCAGAACATTACTATCATCACAAACTTCCATCACACAAAAAAACAGATAACATAACTAATAAAAAAACAGTTAACATACCAATTATTATACCAATCATAAAATGGTTTACGAACATCATCTTCATAAAAGGAATGCTTTGGAGCCTTAGGCAATCCAGCAGCCCTCCTTTTCTTCTTATCCTTCTCAACAGTATAAGGAGTTGTGGTTGAAGCACCTGGCTTCAAAAATCTAGTAGACCTCCTAAGTTCAACTGTTTCCTTTGCATCATCATCAGATTGAACCGTTGGATTATGAAAAATTTCATCAATCTCAGAGGGTGCACCTTCTTTTGAAGCTTGAAACAAAGAACCAACAATTCTGTCATCAACCTTTGCTTGATCTTTGACAGGTTCATCAAAATCTTCTCTGTCATCAACCCTTGCTTTATCCACAACTGGTTCTTCATGATTAACTTCCCTGTCATCACCACCAACTTGATCCTTCACCGATTCATCCTCATTTACTTCTTTGTCATCACCACTGTGCTCTTTACCATCTTTCACAAGCTCAACCAACTCAGTTGCCTTGCTCTTGCCTTGCTCTTGCCTTGATATTCCTTCATCCACAACTGGTTCTTCATGATTAACTTCCCTGTCATCACCACCAACTTGATCCTTCACTGGTTCATCATCATTAACATCTTTGTCATGAACCAACTCAGTTGTCATCTTTGTCATCACATGCTCAACCAACTCAGTGGCCTTGCTCTTACCTTGATCTTGCCTTGGAATTATATCTAGTGGAACAAACTTCATTAATTGCAAATTCATACCTTCCCCTCCATCTTTAACAGAAATGTCATCATTAGGGGACAACCTCAAAGACTCAATGCCTTTGCAATCACTTTCTCTCACTGGTTCCACACTTACAACGCGAATCTCATCACTGTTATCATCAGAAACAGAATCTTGGTCTTTAGATTTCAGTTTCTTTTCAATTCTATCAACCCTGCTGTTAACTTTCACAACTTGCATCTCAACACGCTACACTTGACTCTGAAGAGTTTTCATCATTCTAATCATATCATCTTGCAAGGAACACATACTTTCCCTCAAAGACTTAACCCAAGCTGGCTCTTCCATTTTATTGTACTCTTCTGCCTTCTCCTTTCCCTTTGAAGAAACTGGATCCTCATCAACTTTATCAACTTTCACCTTCTCCTTGGCCATTGACAAAATCCTAGCAACTTCAAAATCAGTTTCATTGTCAACCACATCCTTTTTCTCTAGAAAGTCCTTCTCTACAGCTTCATTAGAATCTTTCTTCAACTTTGGCCTCTTGCATTTTTCAATAATCTCAGGCACATTATTGACACGACTCTTCCGACCACTCACACCTGAATCCTTTGAACCCTTTGAACCTTTCGGGCTCTTGTGATCCTTTCCAATCCTCGGAATCTTATGCATACTGTCATCAACCTCAGTTTTAGCCACTCTAGGAAGTTGTAATCTCCTACCTTCCCTCTTCACAATTTCAGAGCGCTCTTTCGGTTTCTCTTCAGATTCCTTTTTCTCTACCCCTTTAGCCTTTGCACCTTTAGCCTTTGCATTTGTACATACAATCTTCCTCTTACCACCAACACTGGCTTTTTCAATAACTGCATCTCGTGGAGCAATAACAAAATCAGCAAGTTCATCCTCTGTATCAGACTCAGATCCTTCACCTTCAATCGCTTTTTGCTTCAGTATCATACGTTTCACAAGATCATTGTACACATGGTCAACAACTTCATCAGGATAGTCACATGTGATGAATGCAGCATAATCTGAGTACGACGGATACAAACATTTATGTCATCAAAAATAAAACAAATTAATTTGTCATCAAATAAACTCTTCAAGTTACAGTTGTCATCAAAATAAATAAAAAATTAAACATACCAGTTTCTTGTCCCCAGCATCACAAATTGCTTTCCAACCAACAAGTTGCGATGAAGTGCTACGCCAACGCAACATATAAGGAACTTCTTTTTTACCTCCTCTCTCAGCAAGATGACAAATGGATCGAAAAGCTGGAAAAGTCTCCACGATCCAAAACTATAACAACACACAAAAAAAGAACACAGTAAAAAAACCATTGCAGATGCAACTAAAATAACCAAAAAAATCAAAAAAATATATCAACACATTACCATGAATCCAAAAGGATATCCAAACACATTGAAGCCAGGTATATAGTTTGGCTTTTTCATCATCTCCAGGTCACGTGGGGTACGATTCACATGCAACAAGCTATCAAGCAAAGCATTATAGGACAATCTACCCCAAGGATAAGCATAAAATTTCTCCAAATCACTTGAAAGAGCAATATGAATTGGATCTATAGGAACCTTATCCCGTTTAGGAAGCAAAACAGCCTCAAGGATCAACAGGTGTGCAAGTTTGAACTTCCTAGACCGATCTTTTTCTTTTATAAAAAAAGACCGTAAATGATCCAAATCACACTTATCCACACCTACGACATCTACGGGGTCAACTTTCGGGATATCAACATCAACTAAATTCTCACAATTCAAACCAGTGACAGCAGCGAAGTCCATCAAAGAATAACGGCACACATTACCCCCTATTCTAAACCACATCTCATGCTTGTATGAAGTTTTTAACTCACACATGATGGCATAATGCATAACTTTGTAACGAAGTGGTATAGTATGACCTAACTTTAACACTGCACCAAAACACCCTTGACCTAACCTAAAAAACTCATCAGATGTAAGATGACACTTGATGAGGTGGAAAACATCTGGAGTGTGATACTGGTTTGCTCTTCCATTATATCATTTTGATACAGGTACCATATATTGCAATTGCTTAGGCTCCATTCTTTATCCTAGAAATCAAAAGAAAGAGGCATTGTCATCACAAACAACTATCATCATAAAGCAAAAAAATACCACATGTTTCAACTCTCAAGTACACACTTTGACATCACTAATATGTCACTGTAACATAATTAAAAACAATATATTATCATCATTAGCAGCAACACTGTCATCACAACATATAAAACATAAGAAAACGACTGTCATCATAACCCCTAACATAAAAAAAGTAAAAAATGTCTTTGTCATCACTAATGTAAATTAAACACACTTATAATCAATATACTATCATCAATATATAACAAGTGTCATCACAACTTAGAAACATAAGAAAGATACATTGTCATCACAAACAACTATCATCACAAGAAAAAGCAACTTACATCACTAATATAAATAGAACATAAGAAAGGCATTGTCATCAATATAAAACAAGTTCATCACAAACCCCTACACAGTGTCATCACAACTTAGAAACATAAGAAAGATCAATTAAAACCTAACAAATGCAACTGTCATCACTAATGTCAATTAAACACACTTATAATCAATATACTATCATCAATATAAAACAAGTGTCATTTACTATCATCACAAGAAAAGGCAACTGTCATCACTAATGTAAATATAACACAATTATAATCAATATATTATCATCAATAACTACAACTGTCATCACAAAAGCAAATACAAAAATGACTCACTGTCATCACAAACAACTATAATCACAACATATTGCATGAATATGTTACTATCATCACAAATAATCGGGGAAGGTGATGCTCTAATCATAGTTATGATCTGTCATCACAAAAACGTAATGCCATAAACATAGTTACAATCTGTCATCACTATTTAAACATAATCTCTAAATCGAGAATTTAACTTGAAAACATCCCAACAGATGAACAATGAAAAACAAAAAACAAGGATTCACACACAGAAAGTAAGCAAACACGAAAACAAAAAGTCATCAAACGAACCAAAAACATTTCATTACTATCATCACATGCAACTCATGTTCGAATAAACAAACAAACCGAAAAAGCAAAAGCATACAGCAAAATCCAAACACAAAAACGAGGAAAAATCGAACTAAAATCAATGATAACACAAACAAAAAACCCTAACCTGAAAACAGAGGCTTATGGACGATCAGTAGACGAAATACAGTTGCGCAAAAACATCAGAATCTCGAGAACGAACTTCAAATCAACTTCAAATACACATTGCACTACGAAATCCGACTTAAAATCGACGAACTCAAACCGTTTTTTGCAGTTGAGAATCGGTTTTAGCAAAGTGATGGAAGAGAACGGTCGCACGCGAGAGGGGAGAGAGAGAGGAAAAAGTAGAAAAAAATTAAGCCTTATATACTTAACAAATAGCTAATTTAATAGGGGAGCTTAACAAGGGCCTAATTAGGGTGGCCCAAAATGCTTTTGGGCTAAATTTGTTCTTTATTTTTGGATATGATAAATTCTTATCCATATTTTTAGAATATAGGATAGAAAATACCATTATTGAACAATCTTTTATTTTTGGATATGATAGATATAGAAAGATCATTAGGATATTTTTTTATGCTATCATATAAATTGTAGGATATTTATTTTATTTTTAGATAGAATCGTTTTTTAACTAAGATATCTTAATTGAATAGTTATTCATCTCCTTGCCAATTTAGTTATTATTATAATCCAATCATTTGTTACCTTATATGAAAAGATCCTGATTACTTATATGATAATTGTCTTATCTTTTTACGTAGATCATAACAAAAATTTATATTTAAGCATTTACATAATTATTTTTCTCAGATAATAAATATATTTAAAAATATTTTATTATTAATTTTTTATGTAAGACAAAACCGTACAAGGTACGGGAATACATACTAGTATCTTCTAAACCTGAATCACTTTTGGGCGAATTCGTCATTATAAATTTATATACTAGTCAATCTATTTTTAATAATGATTTTTTAATAAATTATATATTATGCAATTCTATTACCTTATGGAATTTTCAATTTTATCCACACACCTTACTTAATAATTTTTTTTTTATCAATTTTATATGAGATTGGATAAATTTTTAACTCTATCCATTAGTTTTATCTTTGTTCATGTTCATTATATTATAATATTGAATTATCTTTTCATAATGATTTCTTTATTAATATTTTTAATTATGTATTTATAATCAATTTGATATCTTCGTTATATTGTATTATTTTTTTTATTTTTCACATTCTATCTATATCAAATTAATTTTAAATATTAATTATATGCTACAAGATCTCGGACATCACAAGTAATTCATATACATAATGTAATGTATTCACGTGATTGTTCTTATAATGAATTTAATAATGTTTTCTTCAAATCGTATGATATTATTATGAACTTATATAACATAAAAAAAACTTATTCTTGAAATCTTTGAAATATGAGATTTTTCATTAATGGTCGTTATAATTCACTCATCTTATTTTTAATTATATTTTTTTTATCAATTTGGCATAAATTGAATAAATTTTATCTCTATCTATTATATATAGCATAATTATAAATTTGGTATGAGATTGAATAAACGTTTATCTAATTTTTAATTTTATCTCGATTCGAATTCATGTAAGTAGATTTTCAACAATATGTAGTTGATTGAGTCAATTCATTGAGGTTTTTGTGCGGATTCGCGTCAACCCAATGAGTTAAGAACGTCAACTTTTGCATGATTATTACATAAATATTATAAATAACATTTTTAAGAATAAGATAATATTTGTATTCATTTTTATAATAAAAGATATTATTATAATTAACTGAAATATTTATAATATTGTTTTATTATATAAATTATAATACATATATCATATTTAAATAATATATTACAATTTTTATTTAAAAAGACCCCGGGCATAGCCCGGGTCATCAACTAGTTTAATTTTATAACTGGCACAAAATCTTGCACGTTATCATATACTATCATGCTATATTAATCTCTATCTTTATTATATTATATTTTTTTAAAATTTCTAATTTTCTATCTGTATCTATACGTACTCCTACGAGCACTCTAATAGTATAAAAGCTTTTGATATTTTAAAATTTCTTTAGATTACGGATCCCTAAATAAATAAATAAAAATTAATGCTCCCTTAATGCTAAATTATGTAACTAGATTGGTTCGTTCAGGTTTTGGTTTGGTCATTTCGGATTAGGAGCGAGTTTATTTAATAATTTTTAATCAATTTTATATGTGATTGGATAATTTTTTTATCTTTACTCATTATTACATTGTATTCTAATATTTAGTTATGGTATGATTATCAATTTCAAAATTTTATACGATAATTTTTTATTATTGTATTATATTCTAATATTTAATTATGGTATAATTATCAATTTCAATATCTAGATATAAGATAGATATCCATAAGTGTTTATCCTTCGTTATATATTACAAGATCTTGCACATGATAATTATATACCGCATATTAGTTTACTAATTGATCCACTCATCTATTTAAAATTAAATATATCTCGATTACCATATAATTAGTTATGGGTTCTTTTTATATTTATTTTTCATCCATAAATATGTCAACGTTTCAATTATTATGAACCATATTTTTATTTACATATTTTTTTAATTAATTTTAAGATTTTTAATATTAATTTTTTATAAGTATGACAACTATTCAAATTTTCTATATGTATGTATGTTGATTTTTTAGATTACGGATCACTAAATAAATAAAATAAAAAATAATAATCCCTTAATGTTAAGTTAATTAATCAGATTGGTTCGTTCAAGTTTTGGTTCAGTCATTTCGGGTTATTGAGTACAGATTCATGTTGTTAATTCACGGGTTGATTAGATCAATTATTTGGGGTTTTCTTTTGGGTTTTTGATTAGATTATTAATTTTGTATGATTATGAAAATGATATTACAAGTAAAAATAATATTTTTAATGATAAAATATTATTTAATATATTTTTAAAATTAAATATATATTATAATAATTAAAATAGATTATATGTATGCAATTATTAGTTTTATTATTTGAATTATTATTTTTTCACTATATAAATTATAAACGTATATCATATGTAAATCAATATATAAATTTTTTTAAAAGTCCCCGGGTAAGGCTCGGGTCATCAACTAGTATATATATATATACACATTATATATATACATACACATTATGAAAATCCCTTAATTTTTTCAATTAAATGCAAATTCTACAAATTACCAAAATCATATACAATTTTAATATATTTTCCTTCCATTTGTATTTTATATTAAATAGTTAATAGATAATGTAACAATGAAGATAAAATTAACTACGAAAGATAACCTTTCAATACATTTATTTTTAATTTATAGTGTTTATCAAAAAATTATATTCTATATTAAATAATTAATAAATTACCTAGCCAGTAGACCTGTCAAAAACTTACCTAACTCGCTAACCCGACCCGACCCGCCCGATAATTTTAGGGTTAAGACCCGAAAATTTGAACCCGAAACCCGAAATAAACCGAACCCGATAGAACCCGAACCCGTTGGGTTGAAACCCGAAACCCGTTGGGTTGACCGATTTAGCGTATTTATAAAAAAATTTAAATTTATTTTGAAACTTATAATATATTTTATTATTAAAATAAATAAAAATACTATATTATAATACTATATTATTATTTAATTAAAAATTAATTTTAATAATCATAAGAAAAAAATGATATTTTAGACCCGCTGGTCAACTCGACCCGACCGAAAACCCGCTACAACCTGACCTGATTGACCCGTGATCCATAACGACCCGGAACCTGATTTAGCCCGAACCCGAAATGCCCGAACCCGAACTCGCCAAACCCGACCCGATTGACAGGTCTACTAGCTAGTAGCCACCACCATATTTTCTATATTTTGAAATAAAATAATACACTATCAAAGCTAATACAATTGTAAAAATACACCATAATTTATTTTATACTTTATATAAATTAACTTTTAATTAAATATGCTAGAAATTTCCAAAATTATAATTAGTATTTTTTTTCAAAATATTGGATGATATCAAAACTTCCAAACTTAATATTTGAATTCATAAGATTTGTTTCCAAAACTACTGATTTATTTGTATAATTTATATGGATTAATGAGAAGATGACATGTGTCCAAATCTGACGTGGCGTATTTTATGAATGACATGTAGTAATTGAGGTGGCGCAATGTAGTAGCTCCAATCCTTATTGATTTTATATGTATAGTAGATTTGGCTCATTAATTATTCATAAATGCATATACTTCCTTTGTTTCAATATACAAGTTCTTAGGAAAGAGAAATGAAGCCTGAAAACTCTCTCTCCCCGAACCCCCACGCTTACCCCCAATTTCGAAACCCTAAAACCAAAAATCTTGCCCAAATCATTCGAAATTTCGCTACTTTCTCGTCAGTTGTATGCTATTATGGAGTCCACATCGATCTTTGGAGGTCTCGCTGGAGGATTGCTCAAAGAAATCCTCGAAATCCCGCTTGTGATGTGAAGATTGGGCCTACGATAAGCGAGAAATCTCTCTCCTCCCTTGGAGAGCGATGGCGGCCTATACACCTAGTATTCTGGCGAAGAGGCAAGAAAAAGGGGCTGATTGGGAGAGAAATGAGGTCCCTGTGGAGGCTAGGGCTAGATCGGCTGCGTTACCTGAAGATGCCGTCCGGTGAGGACGGGTTGGTGAGTTCTGGGGGCTTGAGCTCTCAGCGCATCTTCGGGGCGGCTACTGCTAAGGGAATGACGGCGATATTCCCTTTCTCGAGTTGGAAGCGAATGAGAATGACGGTGCAACGGAGTACTGTGCACAGGTTGTACCCTTCCTACTCTCACTATTTGATATATTTTTTCAAACTTAAATCTGAGAACTGCTGTATGTTGGCCTATATATATCTGAATTGATACCTTACTGAATTCTAAACTTCTCACTATCAAAAACTCCTCTACCATATCAAATATTCCACTCTCTGTGTCAATCCGTTCTCTATTTGCACCTGCTCTTTCGTGATGATGGAGAAGAATCGAAGAAACCAATTCTTCATAAAGGTACTCTGTTCCGACATCTCTTTCTCTAAAGAACAAAACCTTTGAAAACCTGCCTACCATGGCCCCTGAGGCCTTTAAGGGTGGCATATCTGTTTTGCCTAATGGGGCTGGTCCTTCGGGATCTAAGAAAGGAAAGAACAAGTCTAAAGGAAAGATGGATATGAATGCTCAGATGATGTTGGATGCTTTCTACTACCTCTTGTGCTTATACCACTTCTGTGCCAAAAACACTATTAGAAAAAATGTTAAGGATAAAGTCTATAGAAGGAAAATTAATATAACCTATGAGTTTAGAACAATTCTAAAGGAAGCTAATGAAGACTATGTGACATTCTGGTATACTACTGATGCTCAGATGATGTGTATGAACAACTTAACAAACTGTATAATTAGGAAAAGTTATGTGAATAACCTGAATAATAGAACCACAGAAAATAGGGACATAAACCCTAGGCATCTAATAGTTGACATATATACAGGCTTGAATAAGAATGGGAATGATAAGCAGTGGCTATGGATAAAAAGAGTGAATGATGATGAAATAGTAATGACAAAATGGATGCACAAACTGTACTGTTGCCCGATTAACTATACTAATATGCATTTTTCTGCCTACTGCCTGAGTAGTTGCTTACTAAGTAGTATATGTGAGAAAGCTGAGGGTGATTATGATAAGGAAATAGTGATGAAGACTCACAATAAACACAAAGCCATGATGATGCATCCTATTGATGTTCACATTTTAGTATAGTTTTTAGTAGGTTTTCTTTGCTTATTAGGTTTAGTTTTGTTCAGTTTAGGTTTAGTTTTGAGTGTTTTTAGGTAGTTTTGCATATTTCTATAAAAAGAGTGGAAGCTACGCTATTTTGTGAATTTTGTAGGTTTTAGCGAGGAAAAGAGCTATATGGAGCTGAATTTGGAGCGTTACAACAAAAGACGGAGGAGTGCAAGATTGAAGAAGTCAGAGCTCGAGATCACGAGAGGAAATGTGGAAGAAAACAAAGCCCAGGCTCGTTAACGAGGCTGTGAGGGCTCGTTAACGAGGCCACGAAGGAGAAGATTTGAAGTATTTATTTTATAATTCACCGATCCTGAGCGGGAATTTATTTCCGTGTCGGTTGAGTATCTTTTTAGAATCTTTTGGGGTTATTAGAATATGTATTTTAGGTCTTAATATCTTTTTAGATTTTATTTCTATCTTTTAGGGTTTGTTTCTATCTTTTTAGGAAAGTTTATATCTTTTAGCCTTTTTAGTTTTTAGCTTTTTAGTATAAATATCCTTCTATCTAGCATAGAGAGGAAAAAGCTTTTGGAGGAGAATTTTTAGGAAGAGATTTTCGAAGGGCCGAGAGAGAGAAAGTCGGATCAGAGAGGACCGAGGAGGCTCGGTAGACGACAGTCACCGGGGTCGTTGGTCGCGATTTTGGTTCGGTATTTTGATGTTTTTCGGTTTCTTCTGAATCTCTGTAAGACAATATTTTTCTTATTAATTCGAGTTTTGTTTTGTTTTCAATGTTTCTTTTGATTGAGATTTTTAGTTTCTTAGTTATGATTAGTGAGTAGTTTCTTTTTCTAGGGTCGGGGTTAAGCCCGACATAGTTGAGCATGTTTGATGAGTAGGATTGTGTTGTGAATGCCTTTTATCTTTGATTGAGAATTGTTTGTTGTGCTTATACCAAAACGAAAGTTGAGGTAATTTAGGTTTTTAACTTGATTGAAAGAGAAAGTTAGTAACTTGAAGGTTGATATTGTTTGAAAACGAAAGTTTCAAGCTTTATATCCAAAACAAGCAATTAAGTGAATTAGGATGCGAAAGTTTGTTAATTTACTTGCTAAGTCAACGAAAGTTGATGACTCTATCTTTTTAAAGGCATGATCTTATCTTCTTACGAGTTTTTTTATGCTTGGCTATGTTGAGGTGTCCCTAAATCCTAGATCTTTGTTTTATTTTGAATTATCTTTAGTGAATTTTCGTTGCTGAGTACTTGCCTCGTTACCGAATTTAATTAGGTCGTTGCTTGAAGTGTTTTGTGTTCGGTGGTTCGTTAACGACCCTGACAACGTCGTTAACGAGGCTGCTCGTAAGTGTTTTTATTTGTTTTTGTTTGCTTTTTAGTAGATTGATAAACGAACAACCTTGCTTCCTGTGGAATGATCCTGACTCCCTTGTACTCAGCGGGGTCTTAATTATAAATTTATTTGTTGTCAAGAAACCCTCATCAACAAATTGGCGCCTTTGCCGGGGAAGCAACGAGTTGTTAGTTTATCTTTGGGTTCGGGAATAGCCCGACCCTGTTTTTGCTTTTAATTTTTGTTTTCTTTGTCTGTTTTCTCAGTGTATGCCGGTAGGACGAAGAAGGCTTCAGTTTGATAACACAGATTATTACTCAGAACCCGAACGCTCCCTGCATCGTCGACTCCGAGAAAACCGAGCCATGGCCACAACAAAAGAGATGGCTCGCGAGTTAGAGATCCTCCGGACCCAGATGGAGGCACTGAAAGCCGAGAAGGACGGCGCAGATGCCGAAGCTGAGCGTCAACAAGCTGACAAGGCTCGACTACAAGAAGAGCTTGATGCCTATCCAAGGAATGCCAAACAATACATGCATCCGGAACTGAGGGTGCCAGAATCTCCTATTGTGCTTCCAGCGATAGAGAAACCTTTTGAGATCAAGTCTCAATTTATATCTTAATCAAACGAGCTCAGTTTGAAGGGAAACCTGCTGAGTGCCCTATGGAGCATATTAGAAACTTTCTTGATTTATGTGACACCATAGCTGTTGAAGGTGTCTCATTAGAATATGTTCTGTTAAAAGCTTTTAGATGGTCTCTTACTGGAAAGGCCCTGAACTGGTTAGAGAGCCTACATTCTAAGTCTATCAGGACTTGGAAAGCTTTGTATGATCAATTTCTTACAAAGTTTTTCCCTCCTGCTAAGACAACGGAGTTGAGGAAACGCATCACCTCTTATCACTAGTTGCCTAATGAAACATTTGTTGAAACATGGGAAAGATTCAAAGAGATGCTTAGACAGTGCCCTACTCATGGGCAACCTTTATATGTTTTGCAAGAAATCTTTTTCTAGGGTATCAACGCAGAGACCAAGAACCGCATCAACACGCATACTGCGTGCGGTTTTATAGAGATGAACCTGACAGAGGCGTGGGAACTGTTGGATAAGCTGGCTAATTACGATGCTATGTCTGGAACCCAGCAAACTCCACAAACTCAAAAACGTCTCTACATACCTAACCGAGAAGAAGTTGACCAAGATGTTAAAAATCAATTCTTACAAGATGAGGTCAACCGTCTGAGGAAACAGGTAAGTTTTCTGAAATCCTCTCAATCATGTCAAGAATGTGGTTCTTCTGCACATAGTACTTCTGCTTGCACTAACATTGAGCAGGTTAGAACCGCTGAGACAATAGCTGAGATGAACTATATGAGAGGACCATACAGGAACCAGCCTAATTATAATGACAGGTCGAACAACTATGAACCATGGGGCAATCAGAATACAAGTCAAAACTACGCAGGGCCCCCACCAGATAGACGACCTGCACCATATCGACCTCCAGGCCATCAGGAGACGCCATCATGGGTTCAGGAGATAAAGGAGAGCATCAACGGAGTGAACAACAAAGTTGATGACGTTCAAGCCAAACTGAACCGACAAGATAAAAGATGGGGAGAGTTCGATATTTGGAAGAGGAGTATTGATTCCCAACTAGGAGACCTAGCTGCACGGATTCCAAGACCACAAGGGCAACTCCCGGGCCGCCCCGAGGAGAACCCTAGAGGCCAAATAGCAGCGGTACACCTCAGAAGTGGGAAGACACTACCGGAGAGAATTCAAGCTGAAGAGAAGGAGGAACAAGACCTCGCCAACCAGCTCGTTAACGAGCCAGCGAGAGCACATACCGAGCCTACAAACCAGGATGACGAGGCTTCGAGGGTCCCTAACGACCCTACCACTGGTAAGTTCTCTAACCCGAGCCTCCCTCTCAATTCCAGGGTAGTTAACGACCCCACCAGGGTCGGTAACGACCCGCCGAGGACACCAATCGACCCCAGTGTCGACCCGGTACTCTCACCTCTCGAGCCTAACTTGGTTCCGAGAATGGTGAAATCTCTTCCATTTCCAACTAAGAAATCTATGGACTCTACTGAGAGTAAGTTCAAGCGTTTCATTAAGATTCTTCAGGGCATTAATATTTCCATCCCATTCGCTGAGGCCCTAAGCGAAATGTCGGCTTACACAAAGTTTTTAAAAGATATTCTTAGCAGGAAAAGATCTATTACAGAGCTGCAGGATGAAGTCAGATCGATAGCTCTACCGGAAAATCTAGGAGATCCAGGAAGATTTGCAATCACAATCGGCATAGGCAACCACAAGTTCAAAGCTTTATGCGATCTAGGTGCCAGTGCTAGTCTTGTTCCGCTCTCCATCTGGTCTAAAGCTAATATGGGACCACTAGAGCCAGTAGACATGAATCTGTACATGGCAGATGGGTCAAGTGTCAAATCCACATGAGTGGTGGACGACTATCCTATTCAAGTCGGGAAATTCTTTATACCGGATGATTTTATCGTCCTTGATATGCCTGAAGACCCTCATGTACCCATAATTCTCGGGGGACCATTCTTAGCCACAGCAGGAGCAATAGTTGATGTGCGGAAGGGACTCCTCACTTTTGATATAGGAGAAGAACGGGTGGAATTCAACTTGGATCAAAAAGCCAACGACCCAGTTGGAGTCGCACAAATAGAGTTGACACAACCCGAACTCGACACAACAGTCCCTACCGAGTTACATCTGCCGATCACTGAGTCCCACGTGCAAGAGTTTAACCAAGGCCCTACTATATGTATTACAGAAAAGTCCAAACCACCTTGGATTTCGGACTACACTGACAATCCAGGGATATCAAGCGTACTAATAGAAGAAAAGGGGCCTAATTTAGCAACTCAAGCACACAGAGGCTGTAAGGCTACAAGAGGGGTATCTCAAGACCCCAACATGGCTATACATGAACCACCATGAGACTAGCAAGGGAGCTCGTCGGGCTAACGACGTTAAAAATAGCGCTTACGGGAGGCAACCCGCTTTTAGAATAGGTTTAGTTTTTCTTTTCTTTTCTTTTTCTTTTTAGATTATTTCTTAGCTTTCTTTTGTTTTTCTTTTTAGTTTTAGTTAGGATAGAAATTAGAATTTTTGAGCTAACAAGATTTCAGGAGAAAGGGATCGAAAAATCAATCCAAGAGGCCACGGTGGCGCGTTAACGACCCACCCAGGGTCGTTAACGACCCGGTTCGAAGACCCGACTCGTCAAGAAACGGGGCAGGTAAGAAATTTAACCTAATCTATCCTATCTTTTACCCTAGTCGCCGCCCACCTCTACCCCTTCCCCTCCTATATAAACCCCTTTTACCCCCTTCCACAAATCTACCACTACCCTCTCAAAATCATACTCCCCCAAACCCAAAAAGCTCTCAATCCCTCTCCCTTCTCTCCCACCGGTTCGGAATCCCTCACTCCACCGACAACCGAGAGGCCGTCGTTACCGGAGCTCGGAAACCGATCACCGATGAGACACAAGCTCGTTAACCACCTCGATTCCGACTCTTGTTCTTCAATTTCTCGATTCTCCGGTATGATTTCTAAACCCTTGCTCGAAATTGCATGATTGATTATCTTTAGGGTCGAAATTTCGTGTTCTTAGAAAGGTCGATTTGCATGCTTGATTTTTGTTCATAAAAATTCTTGAATGTGCTTAGTAGTTCATGTTTTAGGAAGAATTATTCATGTTAGATTTTCTATTGCAACACTCTAGTTAGGAAAGCATGAATTTTTCTTATTCTAAATCTTAAGTTCGAACTTTGCATGTCAAAACTTTGGGTAATTTTAGCATGTTCGGGATGGGTAATTGAGCAAGTATGGGGTTCTTATACCCGTCTTTGGGATTGGTGGAAAAATATAGAAGATTGCATGCTTGATTTGTGCTGTAATTTGAGGTAGATTAAAGTCGGAAATTCTGGTTTCGTTCTCGGCGGCTCGTTAACGACCCACCCAGGCTCGTTAACGACCCTGCAATGCTTCATCAATCAATCTGAGCCCAGAATCGTAAACGACCCAATTGGGTAATTAACGAATAATTCCGAGGTTAATTCGAGACCAAGTATGGGGTCTCGTACATATCTATTTTTGAGTGGATCTTATCTTGGAAAAATCTTGATTATTTTGTAGGATCCATGGCAAGTTCAAGCAGACCCGCTACCCGAGCTCAGAAGAAGAGGAGGAACCATAGGTCCCCATCTCCACCTCGAGTGGATGATGTGATTTTGAGCACCCAGAGCCAAGTACGGCGCTACCGAGATTTTCTGGAGAAGGACCATTACACCCGATGGTTCTCAAAGTCTAGCGCTGTCACCACAGGGATCTTCACGGATGTCAAAGACGCTTTCATCATTCTTGGGGCCGCCCATCTTTTGAAGCAAGAGAGCTTGCCACACTATCCGGCCCTTACATCCGAGTTCTTGGCCACCTTGGAGACCAACTTCTCGTCGAAGACCTCGGCGGGACGGATCCGGTTTCGGCTCGGTAACGAAGACCGTGACTTCACAATGGCGGAGTTCAACGCAATCTTGGAGCTCCCAAACCCATCTAGAGATTATAGCTTGAAGGACTACCGAGTGACCCACACTTGGAGCTACATCACCGGGGAGGTTCAATCCTCCACCGCGGCGCTATCCGGGGCAAACATCATCAACCCCATCTTCAGGATTATTCTTAGAGTCCTCGAAGATAAAGTTTTTCCTTGTTTCCACTTTTACAACTTTGTAATTTTTTATGACTTTCTTTTTCTTTTTAAATTTTTTATTTTGTTTTCTATTTCTTTTCCTTCTTATTTTTCTTACAGTGGGGACACTGTAATTTTAAGTATGGGGTGGGAGAAAGTAGAAAACTTATGTCCTAGGTGTTTATGTCGAAAAAATATAGAAAAATTGAAAAAATTGAAAAATTTCGAAAAATCTAAAAAAAAAAGAGTTTTAGAATTGATAGATATCCCTTCTTAAGTTCTATGATAGCAATCGCTAACTTAATCATATAATTCCTTGCAAGCATGTCTTTAAAAGTATAGCCGGATTCTCAAACTTGAAATTATTGGTTTTAGAAGAAGATAGCATTTGATGAAATTGAGCACATATACTTTATAGCATAGATGATGCAATCCAACAAAATTTACCTTGTGAGTTTTTTTTGGCCTTATAGGGAGAACATTATAATTCCCTCTTCTTTTCTTGTGTGATTTACTCTCTTTATGCATATTATCTCTTGGAATTGTGATGGTTATCTATTTCTTGAGACCCTTATAAGATTTTTAGTTCATTACTTGTGAAGATCATATGATGGAGAACTTATTTTCATAAGCCCTATTATTCCCTATCTACCTTTACATTATTCCTTCTTTTTGATAACCAATTCTAGCCTGAAACCTTCTATTTTTAGCTCCACAAAAATTATTCCCTAGCTGAGATAAGCTTGACCCTATCCGGGAATGGACTTAGATTGGAGAGGTAAGTTTTGTGTAGTGTTAAAAAGAGAAGAGTTGCTTATATTTTGCTTAAATTGAAGGGTATTTGGGAAGGGTAGATTGGAAGTCTCTTGTTATTACATGTAATAATAAAGGTCTCTTGATAAGGAAAAAATGCACAAAATAAAGTTTTTGATGGATGTAGTCAGAAGAAGAGAAAGAAATGTACGATAGCTCGTTAACAACCCTGATATGGGTTCGTTAACGAGGTGTCGAAAAGAAAAGAAAAAAAAAGAAAAAAAAAGAGGAAAGAGAAGGAGAATGATAAAAAAGAGGTGAAGAGTTGAAGTGCATTTGAGTTTAATAGATAATATCAGAGATTCTTTCAAATTGTTATGAGACTTTCTAGGATGATAAAGGGTGAGTAAAAATGAGTGTGCATAAGAAGAGTGAGTTTGGTTATCTTTTATGAGAGTTTTTGGTGAGATGTGAGTTGTCTTTAGGAGTCTTTGATTCCCGGATATTATTAGCACCACATAGCCAAAATATTTCCACGCCTTATTGTTTTTACCAAGCCCCATTATAACCCGACCGAATGAAAACTTCCATGAAGTTTTTCATTGAGCCTCCTAAGTTCTCTTGATGATTCTTTGCTTGTTTTGACAAATATTGGGTGGAGAGTATTGGTGATATAAGTTTCAATTTCTATGAGTTTTTGTATATAAGATGAGTTGAGAGATTGAATTTATAAGCCTAAACACTTGAGAGTTGAGTGAAACACAATATCCCTAGAGAGGTTGGATTGTATTATCTTATGTCTATTTAAGTGCATATATGTGTGAGGATGTTAATAGTCTTTGCTATATTTTTCTCATATGTAGATGTTGCTTTTTAGAAGATGGCTATGTCTTGATGAGCATGATTTGTTTTGGTTTTGGTTAGTGTCTTGTTTATTGCTTGAGGACAAGCAAGTCTAAGTATGGGGTATTTTGATGTTCGCATTTTTAGTATACTTTTTAGTAGGTTTTCTTTGCTTATTAGGTTTAGTTTTGTTCAGTTTAGGTTTAGTTTTGAGTGTTTTTAGGTAGTTTTGCATATTTCTATAAAAAGAGTGGAAGCTACGCTATTTTGTGAATTTTGTAGGTTTTAGCGAGGAAAAGAGCTATATGGAGCTGAATTTGGAGCGTTACAGCGAAAGACGGAGGAGTGCAAGATTGAAGAAGTCAGAGCTCGAGATCACGAGAGGAAGTGTGGAAGAAAACAAAGCCCAGGCTCGTTAACGAGGCTGTGAGGGCTCGTTAACGAGGCCACGAAGGAGAAGATTTGAAGTATTTATTTTATAATTCACCGATCCTGAGCGGGAATTTATTTCCGTGTCGGTTGAGTATCTTTTTAGAATCTTTTAGGGTTATTAGAATATGTATTTTAGGTCTTAATATCTTTTTAGATTTTATTTCTATCTTTTAGGGTTTGTTTCTATCTTTTTAGGAAAGTTTATATCTTTTAGCCTTTTTAGTTTTTAGCTTTTTAGTATAAATATCCTTCTATCTAGCATAGAGAGGAAAAAACTTTTGGAGGAGAATTTTTAGGAAGAGATTTTCGAAGGGCCGAGAGAGAGAAAGTCGGATCGGAGAGGACCGAGGAGGCTCGGTAGACGACAGTCACCGCGGTCGTTGGTCGCGATTTTGGTTCGGTATTTTGATGTTCTTCGGTTTCTTCTGAATCTCTGTAAGACAATATTTTTCTTATTAATTCGAGTTTTGTTTTGTTTTCAATGTTTCTTTTGATTGAGATTTTTAGTTTCTTAGTTATGATTAGTGAGTAGTTTCTTTTTCTAGGGTCGGGGTTAAGCCCGGCATAGTTGAGCATGTTTGATGAGTAGGATTGTGTTGTGAATGCCTTTTATCTTTGATTGAGAATTGTTTGTTGTGCTTATACCAAAATGAAAGTTGAGGTAATTTAGGTTTTTAACTTGATTGAAAGAGAAAGTTAGTAACTTGAAGGTTGATATTGTTTGAAAACGAAAGTTTCAAGCTTTATATCCAAAACAAGCAATTAAGTGAATTAGGATGCGAAAGTTTGTTAATTTACTTGCTAAGTCAACGAAAGTTGATGACTCTATCTTTTTAAAGGCATGATCTTATCTTCTTACGAGTTTTTTTTATGCTTGGCTATGTTGAGGTGTCCCTAAATCCTAGATCTTTGTTTTATTTTGAATTATCTCTAGTGAATTTTCGTTGCTGAGTACTTGCCTCGTTACCGAATTTAATTAGGATTTAATTAGGTCGTGGCTTGAAGTGTTTTGTGTTCGGTGGTTCGTTAACGACCCTGACAACGTCGTTAACGAGACTGCTCGTAAGTGTTTTTATTTGTTTTTGTTTGCTTTTTAGTAGATTGATAAACGAACAACCTTGCTTCCTGTGGAACGATCCTGACTCCCCTGTACTCAGCGGAGTCTTGATTATAAATTTATTTGTTGTCAAAAAACCCTCATCAACACCTATCATGGAGAATAGGTCCAGGGGTGTGTTTGATCCACCTAAATGGATGCTTAACCTGAGGAGCTGCACTAATTATACCAATATGGGTTCTAACAAACATACTTCAGCCTATCAAACAAATAAGTCAAGTTCTTACTGGTATATTTACTGGATACATGAGAGCAAAAAGGGATTGGAGACTATAAACTTACTAGGTAGAAAACTTTATGTTATGATAGAAAATGGAACTAAATGGACTGGTCATTATGCTATTGATATATGCTATATTAAATTTAATGTTGTAGAGGAAAAGCCTAAACTTAATGTTGTTGCTGTTTGGTGGAATAAGAGTATTAATGCAGATCACACGAAGGAACCAAACAAATGGAGGTGGCATTACTGTTGGTTGGAGACTAGAGGAAGAAAGGAATATGTGATACATTTGAAGACCTTATTGTGGGAAAAGAGAGTGAAGCACTCAATCATGACAGTAGAAGGGATGCAAGCGAAAGCTATGATGGTGATTATTGTTGGCCACCATTAAAATGTAAGAACAAGAACATAATTATGAGAAGCTACTACAAAGACCATGTACTGCATAACTTAATACCTTTGGTGAGTTGGCAAATTAGGAGTTTTATTAAAACCTATGGTTGTTATTATTACTTGAGCTATGTACTTGACATAAGCAGGTTCAGGAAACTTAGATATGTTTTCAATACTATTATACTGGATAACCTAGTGCACCATTCTAGTGCGCAAAATAAAAAGTCACATGCTGCGTGCTCTTGGGTTGAATTCTTACCAAGAATTACATGCTTACAAAAATACCTCATGGTGCATTTAAGACCGAGGTTCAAGGCCTCCTTTACCCAGACAAATACGTATAAGCCTCAAAATTTGATTCATTACAAAATGGTAGAACATAAGATAGAATATTATATAACACTCATAAGGCACGTCTTCAACAAGTTTAAAACACGTATAGCTAGTGAAACGAAGGCTTATAAAATTGGTTTAATATGAAGATCGGATTTTGGAATAGTAGAGGAATTGGGAGAAAATCTTTTTGGCCCGAGCTAGACTCATTCTGCAAGATTCAGAAAATTCAAGTTATGGCAATTGGGGAGACAAAAACCGACACTTTGCCAAGCGATCAGGTTTGGCGACGTGCCGGGTTTGACAACGTCCTATGGTCTCCTGCGCGTGGTCGAGCTGGTGGAATAGGAGGTTTCTGGAAAGCACACCAACTCATCAACGAAGAAATCAACGTGTTAGTCCAAACACCAAGGTACATTGTTCTTAAATATTATCATGTAGTTACCAAAAAAACGTTAGCTATCTATTTCGCTTATGCCCCACCCAATGTTGGGGAAAAGAATGCATTCTGGAATGATCTAACTAAAACCATTCAAAATATGAACATGCCAACCTTGATAATGGGAGATCTAAATGAAATTCAGGAACCAAATGAAAAAAAGGGAGGAGCTCACCCAGAACCACAAAGATTTGAAAGGTTAATAAACTTTAAAAATGATTGCCTACTTGATGACATTCCAACCTCAGGGAACTTCTTCACATGGAGAAAAAATAGAACGAAAATTGATAACACTTATGAAAAATTAGACAGAGTATTGGTGAGTAACAATATTATCCAATGGTTCCCAAATTTATGTACAAAAAACCACGCCTTTACTAGTTCTGATCACTGTAAAATTTCAGTAGAATTAAGTAATGACGAAGTGATCAAGGCACAACCCTTCAAGTTAGAAAAGATGTGGATGTATAGAAAAGATTTTCGGAATATAGTTAAGCAGGCATGGAGGGCCAACTTTCAAGGTTCCAACATGTTCCAGCTGGTTAAGAAAACACAGATGTTTAAGCAACATGCAAAAAGGTGGAATAAACACACGCTAGGAAACATTTTTGAACAACTAAAGGAACTTGAAGAACAACTTCTTAAAAATCCAAAAAATATATCGATCTCACCACAACCAGACATTATACAAAAGCAACTTCGGTTGTTGAAAAAGAAAGAGTGTATTTTGAACTACCATAAGACCTACTGGAGACAGAGGGCTAAAACAAAACACATTAAGCTTTCTGATGCAAACTCAGGATACTTTCACAAAGTGGCAAGTGGGAGAAGGAATCGAAAAGTTTTAAAGGAAATTAGAACAGCTGATGGTACACTAATTATTGGAACAGAAAACATTCGTGAAGAAATAAGACAAGACTTTAAAAAACGATATACAAAAGAACCAACGCTACTGAGAAATGCTAGTAACTATATGAACCTAATTACTAGAGAGGTGACGGAAGAGGATAACATTAGCCTAACAAAACCGGTCACGAATGAAGAAATTAAAAATACGGTAATGAGTTTGGGATCAGACAAATCCCCAGGCCCAGATGGAATTACAGCAGAGTTTTATAAAAGATATTGGGATATTGTAGGTCCAATGGTAACCAAAGCGGTTAAGAGTTTTTTCCACTCTGGCAAAATACTAAGACAAATCAACCACACATTTATAACGCTTATTCCGAAAATAGAAAACCCAAGCTCGACAAATCATTATCGACCAATTAGTTTGTGCTCAACCATATACAAAATAATATCCAAAATTATAACGGAAAGACTGAAGAAAGTAATCAGTAAATTAACACACCCGCTTCAAGGGGCCTTTATCGCAAACAGGGCCATTCAAGACAATATCCTTATTGCCCATGAGATTTTACACTCTTTTAGAAACAGCAAAGCTAAAGAGGGGTGGATTGCAATCAAGCTGGATATGGAAAAGGCATATGATAGAGTGGATTGGAACTACCTTCTAGAAGTCCTTAAGAAATTTGGATTTGATAAGAAATTTGTAGGATGGATCCAAGAATGCATATGCTCGGTGTCTTTATCGGTCCTGGTCAATAACGGCCCCACGGATCCGTTCACACCGGAGAGAGGCCTTAGACAGGGTGATCCATTATCTCCGTATCTGTTTGTCCTTGCGGCGGAAATTCTGGCCCGTAAATTACAATTAACAAGTGAAATAGATAGAAAATGGATTGGATTCCCGATCACTCGTGGAGGAATTAGAATCCCTTTTCTAGCCTTTGCCGACGACATCATAATCTTTGCTAAAGCATCTCAAGGCTCATGTACTAAGGTAAAAAACATAATTGATGAATTTTGTAGGATCTCAGGTCAAAAAATAAATTATACCAAATCTGCATTCCAAGCATCTAAAAATATGAATGCACAGCAAAGGAATATAGTGCATCAAACGCTAGGAATTCCAACAATGACAAATATTGAAAAATACCTTGGTTGTCCAATTCTCAGTGGAAAAGTTAACAAAGACACTTTTAAGGACTCCATAGGAAAGGCACAAAAACAACTCACGAAATGGAAAGCAAACTCACTCTCCCAAGAAGGGAGAACAACCTTGATCCGAGCCAATCTTGCAACGAAACCCAACTATGTAATGCAAAGTTTCATGCTCCCTAGCTCCATCCATGCCGAAATGGATAGGATTAACAGAGGATTTTTTTGGAACAAAGATAGACGATATAAGCCACTCATAGGATGGGATAAGATATGCAAACCAAAACAAATGGGTGGGTTAGGAATAAGGAAAACATATGAACAAAGCATTGCAAATGAAATTACTATGAAAAATCCTTGCAGAACCAAACAACATCTGGGTAAGGATAGTAACTCGGAAATACCTTAAAAGTGATAACCTTTTTACAAATAAACCTAAACAGAATACTTCATGGCAATGGAAAAAACTTATTTATCTTAGAAAAGAGTTCTGCAAGGGACTTATAAGGCAAGTTGGGGATGGAAAAACGATTAACTTTTGGAAAGATAAATGGACCATTGGAGGTCCATTGCATCCTCATGTTAAGAGCTCTTCAATGATCGATGAAACATCAAAAGTAGCAGATTGGATATCAAATGATAAAACATGGAAAATAGATCAATTAAGACAAGTCTTACCGAATAAAATAGCTGACCAAATCCAAACAATTGCCTTACCAGACAACCATATTCCAGATAGGTTGTACTGGGCACCAAGTAAAAATGGGTGGTTTTCCACCGCTTCGGCAATTGAATTAATTACTAACATTGAGGGGCAAACTCCAAGCCTGAATAAATGGATATGGAATCTAGACACATACCCGAAAGTAAAAATTTTTTTATGGAAAATGACAACAATGGTCTCCCTACGAAAGCACGATTAAGGGAAAAACAAGTTGTTACACCAGGAGGATGCATATTGT
Organism: Fallopia convolvulus; assembly: GCA_964016875.1. Classification (NCBI taxonomy): domain Eukaryota; kingdom Viridiplantae; phylum Streptophyta; class Magnoliopsida; order Caryophyllales; family Polygonaceae; genus Fallopia; species Fallopia convolvulus. Next base: position 40,860,708 of record OZ024720.1, read on the forward strand.
GTGATTGTACCGTTGAAGACACTAAACACATACTTACCAAATGCCCGTACATGATTTATATAACAAATAAAATAAACCCAAACACGGCCCAAGTAATTAGGGGGATCGATCCTGACAATAAATCATCAAGGGAACTTCTGAATGAAATTAAACAACTATTAGGTATAAAGGAATTCACAGAAATAGCGATTATTTGGTGTAGTGTTTGGCATCAACGAAACAAACTAACCTTTCAGCAAGATCAGTGTGAGAGCATTCCGGATTTGACAAGATATATTCAAACCCAAATTAACAACTGGGATAAGGCAAAACAATGGTGAGAAGACGAGGAAAGCATAAGAAAGGCCAAACCTCGGCCAGAAAACCAAAGAAAGTATAGGATCAAGAAGTGGAAAAAACCTAATCAAGACCAAGTCAAAATCAACTTTGATGCATCTAGGCTTTCTAATAACCAAACAACGGGAGGTATTGTACTCAGAAACCATCTTGACCACATAATCGACTTGAAAACATGTAACTTTGGAAAAATCTCGGTTTTAAAAGCCGAAGCTCTGGCATTCCGAGAAGCTATTCGGGAAGTGAAAAATAGGAATTTAAGAAAGGTTGTTATTGAGGGAGACAACCTTCAGGTTATTAACGCGTTTAAAGGGATTATTAAATGCCCTTGGGAGATTGAACTAATTATATCTGATATCCTTGTCTCCACGTCCGGAGACCGCGACTTACAGATTAACTATATTCCTAGGGATTGTAACGCTGTGGCCGATAAAATTGCTAAATTGGGCCACAGTTTCCCTGCCGAGGTCATTAAGACTCATCCAGAACTTCATGTTCTTATCCGAAAGGATGCTCTAGGACGCCCTCCGTAAAAGAGTGCAGCCTAATTCTTACCTAATCAAAAAAAATATACAAGTTCTTAGACATAATTTGATTAATTTCACACATATTAAACCCGGAGAACTCGGTTGGGTGGCAATTTTTGTCTTATATAGCAAACCACACGGAATTTGAATTCAATTCCATCCCTAGCTACTCAAATCTCATATGTTTCAATCTTGGCCATTTGCGGGAGAGAGAACCCATCCGTTTGCCAATCTTGAATTGAGATGTACATAGTTAATAAAAGAAAAATTCGGTTTGGTACCACTCAACTTTTTGCTTTTCCGGATGATGCCTACAAAAAACATAATCTGCACAATACCCCCGAGTTTTTAAAACATTCCGTCTCGTGCCCTTTCTTCAATTTTCTCTAACTTATGTACATAGTTCTGTCACATTTTTTATTAAAAAGAAAAACAATTTTAATGATAAAAAAGAGTTATCAAAAAATCAAAATGATTTTAACTTCTGTTTTACTTAGGGATTTTAAAAAAAAAAGGAAAATAAAATACAATTACTATTTTTCTTGTAACTACAAGTCAAATTAAAATCGATATACTTTCTATTAGAACTACGACTCTACGAAACTCACAGAGAGAGCAGTGGGCAAGGGCGATATGAAGGACGAGGAGGACGGGCACCGGAGGAGGGAAGGCCCTGGGCGAGCGGCCTGGGCGGTGGACGGACAAACGGATGGGCGTTGCTGGGCAAAGGACGGACTGGGCGGTGGTGAGCGAGCGGCCTGAACGGCCTGGGCGGTGGAGCAGCCTGAACGGCCTGTGTAAACAGAAGTTACATTTTTTTTTGTTTGAAAACAGATTTTAAATTCGACTTTGATTTTTTTATAACTCAAACCTTTATTTATCATTAAAATCATTTTTCTTTCTTTTTTTTATCATAAGAGATCTAACGAAACTATGTAAAGAAGTTAGAGAAAATTGAAGAAGGGCACGAGACGAAATGTTCTAAAACCTCAGGGGTATTTTGCGGATTAAGTTTTTTTTTTGGCACCATCCGAAAAAGCAAAAAGTTGAGGGGTACCAGACGAAATTTCCCTTAATAAAATTGAAAGTGTAGAGTTTGTTTTAAACTTCCTTTACTGTAGTTATTTATTTGACTCATTAATTATTCATATCTTCATATACTCCCTCTGTTCCAAAATACAAGTTCTTAGACATAATTTCACACATATTAAGGAATTTTTTTTTTCCCAAATTGCCTATATTAAATGGTTTTCTTATTCTCTCAACCCATAATTGTTTTGGGAGAAGTGTAATAATTAACTAGAGTGCTAACCCCGTCCGTTGGACGGGGGCAAATGTTATATATTATGTTTATTATTATTTTAAATGTTTAGGTTTTTTTCGAAATTATAACATACTTCATCCGTTTAGTTTTATTTGTCCTTTTAAACTTAATTTTTTGTTTACTTCTATTTGTCACTTTATGTATTTTGTCCAAATTCTTATGATATTACTCTTTGTATTTATCCAATCAAAAGCAAAACACATTTAAATGCATCATTCCACTTTTTTCCAATATGAATTTAATAGTGCAATTTGGTAAGAATAAGACATGTCTTAATATATGTGCATTAGGTGATAAGGACAAATAGAACTAAACGGAGGGAGTATGATTAAGTGTACTAGAGTTTTTTGAATTACATCATGAAATAACATAACTAATCATACAATTAAAACAAAATAAAATGTTGCAAACCATACATAAATAAACTATTTAATTATTTAATCGGTGTACACTACATAGCAATTCAAGATATAATAAAAACAATTTCCATCTAAATTTGGTTGGAAGTTTAAGTATTATTTTGATTTTATTTGTTCAATCTACTACCATCGATTTTGTGGGTTTATTTTTTGTAATAGTTTTTTTTTTCAAATTCAAATTAATGCGGTTCTTGTACATATAAAATTGTGAATACTAATATCCAACAATAATATTTTGTCTTTTTTAAGAAAAATGATATTATGTCTTCCTATGTTTTAATATCATACATATTAAGAGAAGAATCTCAAGTTTTTTAAAGGAGATGAATAGTCAATTTTTAAATATAGTCTTTCAAATAAATTTTTAAATACTTATTTTATTTTAATATTGTGAAAAATTAACATAATGTAAAGCATTTATTTAACTTGAGAGGGACAACTTTATATGTTGTACAGATAGATATAGATATAGATTAATGTGTGGTATACTCTAGGGGTATAGATGGATAAAAAGTGTATATGAACATCTATTTTGAAACAAAAAAAAATCTTGAAGCACATGTATTGTGAAACGGAGGGAGTATTAACTAACAAGTTTTTTATCTTTTGGATTAGGAAATAATCTTTTAATCATATAAATATTTACCAAAAAATTAACAAATTAAATTTAAGTTCTTAAATTTATCTTTTCAGTTCTATCTTTTAAAACAAGTGTGGCCTATGCCCCTAAAAAAGTTTCTAATTATAAAAATGCCTTCATTGTTTTTACATTTGCAGCAATGCCCAATAAAAAAGACTAAATACTCAATTTAATTGTATGAATATCCAAATCTAGGTAATCCAAAATCAGCTTATCATATTTTTTATAAAAAAAAGATCAAGGTCCGAGTAGATCGGATCGCTCACATTGCAGGCTGAAAAAGAATGTCGACTTGTATCCCACCAGTATTATACTTTAGAGATGAATTTATGGCCTTTTGTCATTGTATTATTGGTTTTGAACTTTAATTGCGTGGATTAGGCTTACAAATCGAGTGAATTCCTTCTATGGTCTCTAACCTATTACATAGAGTTCTTATTAGTCCCTAACCATTGCAAATGCTTTTTTAGGTCCTTGACATTTGAAAAGTCTTACTATTTGATCCTTTTTCATTTTAGACTTTAAGTTTAATTACAACCAAACATCCAAATTTTATATTTATTTTTTTCATAATACCAATATTTATTTATTTTTTAAAAAAAATAATAAATTGTCACTCCATATTTACCCCTTTTTTAAAAAAAATAGTACTTTTTATAAAACCATTTTTTTAAACTAAAAGGCATTATAAATATTTATTGCCCTCTTAATCTCTTATTGAATTTTTTAGTTACTAAAATATTTTATAAAATTAAAAAATAACTTTTCACAAAAAAATCTAACTTCTCCTAATTACCCGTTATTTATAACTTTTTATAAAGTGATTTTTAATCCATTTTTTGCAATTATTTTATAAACTTCATAAAAAGGTTGATAAAAATTTTTTATAAAAAAAATCACCCCTTATTTAACCTTTGTTAAAAAAAACTAGTAATGTTTTTTATATCAAAAAAGAAAGATTAAAAAAATTTGAAATCGTATTTGTTTGTACAAAATCATATGGTTAAGTGACAAAGGTATAAACATGTAGTGATATTTTACTATATTCCCTTAAAATGTGTAGATTGTGATATTTTTTTTTAAAAAAAAGATAAAAATATCGGTGTTATGATAAAAAAAAATATAAAGTTTGGGTGTTTGGTTGTAATTAAAATTAAAGTCTAAAATGAAAAGGGATCAAATAGTATCACTTTTCAAAGGTTAGTGACCTAAAAAAGCATTTACAAAGATTAGAGACTAATAAAAACTCTATGTGATAGGTTAGAGACCATAGGAGGAATTCACCCCTTACAACTCATATAGTATATGGGTTATTTTGAACTCTTGCAACAAATGAATCAATGTTGGATTATTGTTCAATGTTTCTAAATCCCATTAGGCCAAATTTTTCGTGTGAAATGATCGAGTGCTGTTTTTCTTTTATTTTTTCCTTAAATCTTTATTACGCATATATAGTTGCGATTCATCACCATGTTATGCTAGTTCATGGACGGACGCATGAATTTATATTAGGGTGGACTAATTTTCATTAACAAAATTTGGGTGGGTTAAATTACCTTAATTTAACAAATTTATTTCTAAATTTACCTTATTTTTTTATTATTTTATATTGAATTTATCTTATTTTTATTATTTTTTATTTACTTGGGGGAGGCTGGGATAGGCCCCAGCCCCACCCTAGGTCCGTGCATGTGCTAGTTGCTTCATATAGAAGTCAGCCAGTAGCCTATTACCAATATGAGCACCACACATTCTCATCTAGGTTTACGAAGTGGAATTTGTATGATAATATGAGCACCACACATTCTCATCTAGGTTAAAGAAACTATTTTTTTATTTTCTTTTGCTCACCTAATTTGAGACTCAATTCAATAACGTTAGTTATATATCTAAAGCCTTCAAATGGATTTCTCAATAGTGCAGTAAAACATTCAACTAATCCCTTTTTTTCTTTATTGTGTTAAAGAGAATAGTAAAGAACTACAAAAAAAAGAGAATAGTAAAGAGAAATGTGGCATTGATGTGGATCCTACTTGGCACAATATTTTTTTTTATTAAGAAAGGAATTAGAGAGGTCACTAACAAACTAGTGACCGCCCTAGGGCATCCTGACGGATTAGGGTACAGAAACCTAAGTCATCTGCAAGTGGAACGGAAGATACTCGTCAGAAGCAGTCATCTATGAAGTCAGCTACAGCATTGCACTCATGGTAGACATTAGTAAAACTCCAATCCTGGAACTGAGCCAACAAACAGTGGATGTCCGCACGCAATACTTCAATCTCCCACGGGCAGCGCCAGTTGCCAAGAACGGCCTTGAACAGATGCAAGTTATCGCCTTTAATCTGGATCCGGGGAATGCCATGAAGAATGGCCTCTAGAAGTCCCTGGCGTAAGGCGATGGTCTCGAAGATCAAAACAGACTGTCGACCAATCAGTCCTCCGTCGAATGAGATGGTAGAGCCGTTGGAGTCCCTAAGAATGAACCCAAAAGTAGCCACGCCATCTGCACACACATCACCATCAAAGTTAAGTTTAATATAGTCGTTCTTGGGTTTTACCCACTTAGTATTTTTCCTTTCAGTTTTTATATGACCCTTGTTAGGTTGTGGGTCAGTGGAGTCTGGTGCTCTAGCTAGTCTCCATTCTCTGATTTGTTTTTGGGTAAATTTACTAAGTTTTCTTGTATCGTCTAGGTTTGTTCCAGTGTTGTTATCAAACACCCTCTTATTCCTGGAGTACCAAATACACCACCAGGTGCTGGTAAGGATTTCCATTTCCTCTTTATTTATTCTTGCTCTGATTTCCTCCAACCTGGTGTGGTTTTTTTCCATCGGAGGATATAAGATCGATTGTCCTCTGTAATTTGGGTCTTATGGTGTTAAGGGTTTCCTTTGTTAGGGAGCATGAAATCAGAATATGGTTTGTGTCTTCGCACTGGTTATTACATGCAGTACAACCTTGTGGTACCGAGATGTGGTTTTCAACAAGTCTCGATTTGGTTGGCAGACCATGTCTTGCCACCTTCCAAAAAAAATTGTGCATTTTTGGTGGGAAATTGAGTTTGTTAATCCATTCTAGGTTGATTTTTGGTTCATTTTTAGCAAGGTTTATCCACTGCATAGTAGAGTGGGTAGAATATCAACCGTTTTTGCTTGGTTGCCAATAAATCCTATCTTGGATTTTGTTAATTGGGTTAATTATTTTGTCTATATTATCTAGGTCATTGGGATTAACAACCTTACTTAATTTTTCTATTTTCCATGAGTTGTCCTCTCGTAAGTACGATTCGACTCGTTCCTCCCAATTAATGTGAGTCTCAGTTCCAGTTTTTGGTTGGATAGGGCCATACCCGATCCAGTTATCTTTCCAGAAACGAATGGTTTTCCCGTCCCCTACTTGCCAGATGAGTCCGGACAGAAAAAGATCTCTAAGACCCATAAGCTTGGACCATTATCATGATGTATTACGTTTTTTTCTTATAATTCAGGATGTTATCCGTTTTGATGTATTTCTCTGTGACTATTTTGACCCAAAGGTTATTTGGTTTTGCTAAGATTTTCCATAGCAGTTTCATTTGGAGTGCTTGGTTCATGTCCTCCGCCTTAGCAATTCCAACCCCCCCATGCGCAGGGGGCCGACAGATGGAATTCCAGCTAATTAGAGGCTTGTAATTGTTTTCCTTGTTCCAAAAGAAATTTTTGTTGACTTGGTCTAGTTCTTTTAGAGTTGTTTGGGGTAGCATGAAGGATTGCATTATATAGTTTGGTTGTGCAGAAAGGTTCACTTTGATTAGGGTTTTTTGTCCCTCATGTGATAGAGTGTTCGCTTTCCATTTTGATAATTGAGCTTTGGTTTTCATTATCATGGGTTTAAATGTGTTTTGTGTTACTTTCCAATTGATTATCGAGCAGCCTAGATATTTGTCAAGAGATACTGTGTTTTTTATCTGGAGCAGTTGTTTTATTTGTTCTTTCGTGTTATTGTTAGTATTTTTTGTGACTTGGAATGGAGATTTATGAAAATTGACTTTCTGGCTGGATATCTGGCAGTAGTCATCAATGATTTCTTTCATGTTTTTTCATGATTGGCAGTTAGCTTTAGCAAAGACGATAATGTCATCTACAAAGGCTAAGAATGGTATTTTTGTTCCATTTCTTGAGATTTGGATCTCGATGCCGCTCTTTGGGTTGGTACTTACCAGATGGATCTGTCTAGCCAGAATCTCAACAGCAATGATGAACATGTAGGGTGAAAGGGGGTCTCCCTGTCTAAGTCCCCGTTGGGGAAAGAATTGTTCTATCGGCCCGTTGTTCACGAGGACTAAGAAAGATACGGGTTCAACGCATTCATGAATCCACCCTAGAAATTTCTCGCGGAAACCAAATTTTTGTAGAACTGCAGCTAGGAATTCCCAGCTTATGCGGTCATACGCTTTTTCCATATCTAGTTTGACTGGAATCCACCCCTCCTGCCCTTGTTTATTATGGAAGGAGTGGAAAATCTCATGTGCGATTAAGGTATTGTCATGGATACTTCGGTTTTGAATGAACGCACCTTGCATTGGGTGGATTAGTTTCTCTAAAACGTTTTTAGACGGTTTGTCAGTGTTTTTGATATAATTTTATATATGATGTTACATAAGCTAATTGGTTTGTAATGATTGGTAGAGTTGGGATTTTCACACTTTGGCAGGCGGGTGATGAATGTATGGTTTATTTGTTTTAGGATTTTTCCATTGTGAAAAAACTTTTAACAGCTTTAGTTACATCCGGGCCAACAATATGCCAGTTTTTTATGTAAAAACTAGCCGGCGTCCCATCCGGGCCGGGGGATTTGTCGTCCCCTATTTCGAACAAGGCGTTCTTGACTTGTGTGTTAGAAATTGGTTTGACGAGTTCTAAGTTATCTGCATCAGTTATTTCTTTTTGGACGGTTTTTTTTCATGTTTCGGAGTTTATCGTGGTTTATTTCAAGAGCCCGAAATCGGTTTTGGAAATCGCGTTTGATTTTCATTCCGGATGTTGTCAACACCAGTGATTTGTGTGCCCTCCGTTGTGCGGATTTCTTTTATGTTTGTTCTGTTTCTCCTACCGGAGGCAATGCGGTGGAAATATTTGGTATTTTTTTCATTTAGTTTTATGTGTGTGTTCTTTGCCCTTTGTTTCCAATAGGAATTGTCAAAGTTTAGTAGGCATTCCTGTTTCCTTGATAGTCTCTCTTGTTTCTAGATTACATGCAGATTTGATTGTTCGATGATCTCTTTTTGCAAATTGATGATTTCTTCATCAATTTTCTTTATTTGTTCAAATATGTTTCCAAAAGTATGTTTGTTCCATGCCTTCGCTTTCGTTTTGAACATTTGATTTGTTTTGGTAAGGTTGTACATATGGGAGCCTCCAGCGTTGAAACGCCAAGCTTGTTTAATCACGTTTTGGAAGTCCTTTTTGGATGTCCACATCATCTCAAACTTGAAAGGTTGTGCTTTGAAATGTGTGCCAGTGGGTATTTCACATGATATAGGACAGTGATCTGAGGATGAGAACACATGATTTTTGGTTGAAATGGACGGGTAGCATTGGATAATTTGGTTATGGACAAGGGTGCGATCTATTTTCTCAAAGGTGGTATTCTCCAGTTTCTTTGATTTTCTCCATGTAAATTTATTTCCAAAAGATGGGATGTCACACATGTCACATTCGTCTAGTTTGGGTGGGGTTAGCACCTCCCTGTTTTTCGTCTGGGTGTTGGATTTCGTTTAAGTCCCCCATGAGTAAGCAGGGATGGTTGTCGTGCCGTATGAAGTCCTTCAACTTCATCCAGAACTGGTCTTTTTCTTGTGCCCTCGGGGGAGCATATGCAAATATTATGATCATTTTCCTATTATTCTCGAGGTCCACGTAGTGGAAACTAATAAAGCGATTATCTTTATGAATGGTTTTGATGGTTTCATTTGTAAGCGATGAGCATTTCCAAAGGACGCATAATCCACCAGAGTACCCGTTCGGCGGGATGAACTCAATGGAGTCGAAACCAACTTTTTGCCATTGCTTGCAGTCGGGAGGGTCTTGGGCTTTTGTTTCCATGAGGGTGATAAGGTTGATGATGTGTTCCAGGCGACAAAGCGCATTCACTTCGGTCCAAAAGGACTTGCGTTTAGTGCCTCGACAATTCCAAGTGCAGACTTTCATAAGCAACCGGATGTGTTGTGGCTTTTGGCCTTCGTGGGATGAGTATTCATCCTATAATTTTGTTTGGTTTTAATACATAAACTGTGGTTTACCCGTTTGGTCTCCCCTTTATTTGTGGTTTTGGTATATATATATATATATATATATATATATATATATATATGGTAGTGATTGTGATTAGTAACATTTTTCATAATAGTATGGCTTTTATGCCAACAATTGGTTGACAACAAAATGAGCCAAAAGCCACCCATGAGAGTCAAGAAAAGGAGTTTATGACAGTACTCCAAAAAGAGTTTGCAAGTAACATTGCAACTCACAAGAAGTGAGCAAATGAGCAAGAGACCAGTATTAAACAAGTGGTTCAAGTGTGGATTAAACATGAGATTAGCATTCACACACCAGATTTTGGAACAGGGTCGTTCAAACCCCCAAACAATATTTGGTGGGTTTATTTGTATGAATTTCTTCCAAGAATTGTGGCTTTTGGCCGATAGAAGATCAGATTTCTTCCAAAATTTTGATTTTGTCTTTTGATTTTTAATTTTTTCATTCTTCCAAAGCGACGATTCAGTCGATTTGTGTGAGTCACCAAACCTCTCCTGGCCGTTGAGCATTTCCTTGCTCGAAAGAATTGTTGATTTGATCTTGTTGTTGGCTATCGAAAGACCCTGCATACACACCCAAGAGGCAGGAATCAACATAACAGGCCAACCAAACTCGAGATTACAGGAATACAGTTCAAGCAGTCCATGGTTACATAAATAAAAATGCTTGTATAAGCAAATGTAGTGCAAAAACTGGAGTGTTTTTTGCAAGCGAGCCCATTCATCGTGGTACTTACGGGTTGGGGTTCCTACATAAATGGCTTTCATAGCCATAGTTAAGTAACATGGGAGTTCACAATCCTCTGCAAGTTTGGATGCAACAGTATAAACAAAAAAAAACCTCAGCTTTAGGGACAACGGAGAAATTGGATTCTAGATAAGGGGTATAGTACGAAGCAAAACTCAAAAATTTGCTAGTAGATTTGTAGGCATCGGGCCTGCATCTCATGCACAAAGACAGAAAGGCAGAGATTTGGATGGATATTACCGGAACAACAGAGTCAGGCGACATGATCTGCTGGAGGGGAACGCAAGGACGTGCGCCAATGGGGAGAGAGCTAACGCCGAGGGATATCGACCCTAGATCGCGCCCCCACCACCGCCAATGGAAACCGACCCCACATTCATCAGCTGTCTGCTGAAAGGGCGAGCGAGAAAGAGCCATCAACATAGGGGAAACAAAGGGACACGCATGGACGCTACCCCTAGTCCAGCCACCCGCGAAGATTACTCCGCCGCCGCCTCGGAAACCGCTCCAGATCGGGTGTTTTCCCCCATTTGTATTTGGGAATTGGGTGAATGATGAATAGAGTATCGCCCATCCACTATGTAAGTGAATAAACAACTCCCACCACACATAACCTGATTATCTCTTTTCTTGGATGTTTTTGGATTGGATCTACATGGGCAACCGAAGGGTTTTTGGAGGCCCACAAATAGATGCCGCTTTACCATTGAAGCAAGATGGGTATTATCAGAGATTCTTGGAATTTGATTCTTAATCCTTTTATAAACTTCTTGCAATTGAGTATGGGGGGATTTTTCTGGAGTTAGGTTAGGATCTGGAGGAATCCAAAGGGGTAGTGGAGCTCTCGCCGCAGGGTAAGTCACACAGCGGCAAGCAAAAAGAACGGCGCGTGTTAGCGCGTTGATTTGGGACATTCTAGGGTTGTGGGTGTGGTGTATCATAAAAAATTTTCATATTTTTCTTTTTCTTTTTTCTTTTTTCTTTTTCTTTTTCTTTTTCTTTTTCTTTTTCTTTTTCTTTTCCTTTTCCTTTTCTTTTTCTTTTTCTTTTTTTCCCCCTTTTTTCCCTTTTTTCTTTTGCTTTATACTTTCACTTTACTGTATAAATTTAACATTGAGGTAGAGAAGATATGCCGACATTAAAGACGAATTCTTTTTCCCGAGATCCATTGTTCCGTCCTAATCCTCTCTATTGTTCTTGTTCTGGTTCTGGTTCCTTCTTAGGGCCGACATCGAGGCAGAGAAGATATGTCAGCGATGAAGATTTCGAATTCTTTCTCCCGAGTTCATCATAATGTCCTACCGACGGTGAAGATTTTGAATTCTTTATCCCAAGTTCGTTGTTCTGTCCTACCGGTAGGAAGAATTCAAACTCTTTCTCCTGAGTTCCTCATTCTCTCCCGAGTGTGTCGTTCTCTCTCCCGAATTATTTCTCCAGATATAAACATGAAAAGAAGGGAACTCATATTAGATCTTAGAGAACAAGAAAAGAAGGGAAGTTAGGTCTAGATCTAGAACTGGAAGTCGTTGGAGATTTTTAAGGGCGGTGGGCTGAATTGGTGGGGAGGCAGCATGGGTTGAAGGATAAATGGATTAAGGATTGATTTCTTCATGATACAATTTCGTTGGAAATTTGGATTTTTGTTTTCTTTTTCCTTTTCTTTTCTCCCATTTTCTTATTGTTTTTACATTATTTTACCTTTTGATTTTACTAAACGATAACTTGTTTATAAGTTAGGGGGCAATTAATTTTATTTTTAATTTAATGTTGTTATTTGAGGCAACTAATTAACGTGGGAAGTTTCCTCACAATATCTTTTGGTAATAAAGATAAAAAAACATTTGAAACTTATGCCACATCATTAGTAAACTTGCACACGCGCTTTATGCACGACAAAGTTTCTGACCAAATAAGTGTCTAATAGGTCGTAATATGTATAATTCAAGTATTCAATCGTACATTTTCAAAAGCAAAAAAAAGGAAATAGGGATGATATATGTATATCTTTCATAAACTTAGGTGCCTGCTGGGTTCATCATCTTCTTGTCTCTGGCACAAGCTCAAAAGTCCGTTTTAAGAAGCCCAACCCACCTTAGGACCCCTTGTACACATCAACATTTCATAATGTAATCAATAAGAGTTGAGCAAATACATTGTTTTTAAGCTCCCGAATCAGTGATTCCACTACAACTTCCCACTCTCTAAGTCAAAATAAGATAGTGAGACTTTAGGATGGAAAATAAACTTCAGCGCCCTTTTCTTCTCTTTTGAATCTCCGAAGCCCATGCTTTCCCAAGCTCTGTTTGAAATTTCCATACAATACACGGTGATCACTGATCAGTGACAAACTAAAAAGTTTTTGCCCTATTAGATTTCCAATGGGAATGATACTACTTTTCACATATATGTAAAATCATAAACAGGGGGTGGGGACAAACAGGGCCGTCTCAATGATTTTGGAGGCCCTGTTCTCAATTTAATATTTAATTTTAATAATAAACAAAGTTGATATTATTGGAGTAAATCATAATTTCACGTATTAATTTATTCAGTAATATAGCTAATTTGTCAACAAATTAATATTCAATTGATTAAGTTTTATAGTTGGACCTTAATTAAATCTTAGAGTAGTTAACTATTAATTCAAAGAGTTAAAATAAGGGGGTAATTTTTTTTTCAAACAATTAGAAAGTGTACCCATCATTCTTAGAGAAATTGAAAAAAAATGAGAAAGGTCAACTTGCAGGGATCGAACCATGCACTAACAGGAACATAGAAAAAGGCCAAAGTCTGCATACCACTGGGACAAAGTAATTTTCTAAGCTTCCCATACACTTTTACTATATATTGAGGCCCTCTGTGTTTGGAGGCCCTGTTCCAATGAACCACATGAACCGCCCAAGAGACGGGCCTGGGGACAAAATTATCCGAGGCAAAACTTCTAAAACATAAATATCCCACCAATAGTTGATTGGAAAAACTCGTCCAAATCCTTTCCTTGAGATGAACAATACCAAAAGAGATAATATGAGTTTCCAATTTATAATCACAAGTAGCTAACTTGATATTTTTTAATGCATGTAGCTAACTTGATATTTTTTAAGGCATGTAGCTAACTTGATTAAATGCTGTGACATTCAAGTAATAAACCATCTGTCGCATATGATCAAAGGAAGCATAAAAACACCCAAGCATACATTTTCAAGTTCAAAAAATGTTTAACAAGAAGTCTAACCGAGGTAATTTAAACTGTTTTTAGTTTATTCCATATATGAATATTAGAAAAAAAAATCAGTATGATGTCTAGAAGGAGCAACTTGGTGCCAAAGATTGTGGGAGATGCTGCAAATGTATCTTCTCAAAGATAAATATTACCATTTTCATACTCTGATGCTTGAAGTATCATCTCAGCCTAAATAAAGATACAAAGGAATTTTCAGATACAAAGGAGAAAAAGGATCAATATCATAATAAATTGCATGGTTTCTAAATTCTAAGTGAATTGGACAAGACCCAATATGTTTTTTTTTTGGAATTTAGCGACATATATTTGTCTCGTTTTCATTTATTTCTATCTGCTTTAGAATCAGCAAAATCACACATATTGAGAAACTGTTCAACTTTCTCAAAGAACGAAATTGCAATCCTTGACTAAAGCTAAAGCTCATAGAACTCCAATTTATATGGGATTATTCAGAATACTGCTAAATACCACAAAACATAACTTCTAGTTGAATAATACCAGAGGAAGTACATGAAGATTTACCAAAATCAGTGATAAATAGCTGCATGGAACCACAAAAGTCAGTTGCATTACAACATTTGCTAGCATCAGTAATTACTTATCAGAAAAGAAACTCTAATTGTGCATTTGAGGGGGGTAGGGAGAACATTCTCTCTGGTTCCAGATTGTGCATCAAAAGCTGTATACGTATAGAATTTATGAGAGAAAAGCATTGAAAGGTAATTCGAACTGTAGTTTACGCACTTTGTCAAAATCCTTAACAACCTTTGCCTCTAGTGAAGAATTTGCCTCATATTCCAACCACATATCATGAATTTCTTTGGCTGCAGTATACATATATTATTAGGTGATTTGTGATACAAGCTGCTAAGTAAAATTCAGCACCCACAAATGTTTTCCATTAAGAAGCTTAAGGCATTTATATTCTACTTGTTGGAAAACAGAAGGTATCTCTAGGCCCACAACCAAGCATAGTGCACATAGTGTTAATTGCTTCTTGTTCCCTGCGATTCTTTTCTTCCTTCGAAACACCATCATGAGGAGTAATGTCTCCAACAATGGCTACCAAACAAAAGTTTGTGAAAAATTGCTTCAAATTTAAATGTGGCAGGACGAATCAAATGCACAATAGAAATGGAAGCAAAATTATGCCCAAGGCTATATAAAATGTAATAAAAATGTGACATTCCCCTTAAATGCACCATGTAGCCCACTTAGGGTGTGTTTGGCAACATACAATTTACAGTTATATACTTCCTTACAACACATTATCAATATCACATTATGAGTTACTATAAGATGCCTCTATTAGGTCATATCAATTATCTCATCAGCACTACTTACATTATCAGCGTATTTACAAAACGTTAGTCCTCAGTATCTATTCCTTCACTTGCAAAAAGTTGTATTTAAAAAATACCCAATTTGAAAAGCAAGTAAAAATGGAGGTTAAAGAAAAGAGAAGAATCTAAATCCACTCACCTTCAGCAAGGTCGTGCACAATGGCCATTTTTATGCACTTGCATTCAAAATTCAAAACAACAACCCAATAAGGATTTAACATCAGAATGACGACAAACAATAATCAGAACCCAGACTTTAATATGAAAAAAACCTAATTTGAAAAGGGGAGAAAAAAGCCTGAAAGTTCATAATTGTCCCGATCCAAACCGGGCAAATCGGTAGAAATGAGAGCCATTAAACCCATCCGGTAGATATGATCAGAAATAGATTCTGGGTTGTCAACGTTGCTCTTCACCCACCCTGCTCTTTTGGTAGTCTACAGTAAATTGGAGGATGAGTTCAAAAACGAGCCATTTCAAGGATAACTCCAGAAGAAGAAGAAATATGGAGGAGAAAGTGAGAGATAACCTTGAGACGATGGCATAGAGTGAGGAAATCAATGGCTGAAGATGGGGAAATGGACGTGTTGTCGGGAGTGGAGGTGGCTTTCTACTGTCGGAGGTGGAAACCATGGAAACGGTGAAGGGAGAAGAGCTGAAGCGGAAGGAAGGAAAAGAGAGAGTCCTGAATAGAACAAGTGGTGGCTTGCATATACTCCTCATTATCTAAAAATGAGCAGTCACTAAAGTGACCAGATGCAATCAAATTACGATCGTTAAAAAAAAACACTGATATCAACCACACACAACCTTAACTCAAAAACGCTAATTAAATTGCTGATCAATCAACGAACAATTTTTCTCTAAAACCTAAATCTTTGAGCACAAAGTCCAATCTGTAAATCACATTAGTTCAAACAAACAAATCGATGGCCTGAATAAACCAAATTACAATCAGAACTAAGGGCATCAAAATCAGAAGGCAACAAAGGGGTGAGAAAGATGAGACAAAACACAGTGGAAAAATAGTGAAATACCAGTAAGGATAGCGATGCAGTGCCAGTGGAAATAAAGCTCGCCGGAGTGAAAAATGTTTAGAGCCACCAAATAGTGAGAGAGAGCGGTGGAAGAGTGACGAAATCCACGCTACTTATGAAAGAATAAGTGCTTTGACAAAAACTTGATCAACAAATTCCTGTCCTGAATCGGGGCACGATCGAATTCAAAAGAAAAAGATGACAGAAAGAAAGCTCGAATTTCCTGAATGCTGAGGGCTAAATTCCTCTCTTTTGATTAGTTCTTTTCTGGTTACAATCGTATGTTTACAAATCGTATAATTCTACCTATATACACCCTTGTTCCAACGGTTACTTCTTAAATCCCATGATTCCCGGATTTCTAGGGCATATCTTTTAACCACCGCCCACTTCCCGCATAGATTAGAGATGAGAAAACGCCTCAACCAATACCTCCTGAACGCGCTTCTCCGCTTCGTGACGGAAGCTTTGTTTCTTCAATCGAATGACCGGTGACTTCTCCTCATTCCTGGGTCCTTCCGCAATCAAACCGACTGAAGACTTCTCTGTTTATTCGTGGGCTGGGTTTACTAAATGGACTGATGAACATTTGGGCCTAACAATACCCCCAAATCCTTATCCCAATCTTTTAGGCGGGATTTGGATCGGATTTGCCGTGTGAGCTACAGGCAGCGTGCAATACGTGTCATGTACCCGTCCGTTCGATCATCCTCGAGAACTTGAAGAGTCACATCATTCACGCTTTAAATGTTCGATCCTAGACCTCTTTAGAGATACGCGCTGATCCTTTCCTATCGTCTTCTTGCTTTTACTTCCAACTCTTGCTCCCTTTTCTCTGTTGTTCGATCCCCATGGCCAACATCGATGCTAAGAGTATGGGCTTCGAATCCTCCCACGTTCTTGAACCCCATGACTGTCGCCCCTTCTCTCTTTCTTCGGAGGAGGTCGAGACGATAGTCCGTAGCCATGGCTTTCCATCCGGCACCAACTTCTACACCCCTACATGCGAGGCCGTAGAGTGGGTCAAGGAAGGCTGGGTGTGCTTCTTGAAATACCCCTTCACACTGGGAGCCCTTTTCATTTTCTCTCCTCTGATCTTGAACTTCCTAATGACTCTCAGAGCCTCCCCAGCGCAGTTGATGCCATTAGTATGAAGATCTTGTACCAAATAAGTGAGATCTGCTTGGGCGAGAAGATCGATTTTACAGTGCAAGATCTGCTGTGCGCATACCGGGTCTGCCCTCTTTGGGCTGGATGTTTTACCCTACAAGCAAGGGATGCTAGGAACCCATTGATCCCGAAGTCGAAGGTCAACGACAAGGATTGGGCCTCACGGTTCTTCTTCGTGGAGAAGTCTACTCTGGGAGAGATGTACCAAGCAGCTTTCTTCGACTCTTGGACCACTAAGAGTAGGTGTTCTTAAACCTAATTTTTGTTGCCCCTTCTTTCTACTGTTGCTTTGTTGTTTCCTATTGAGTTTCTGATTTCGAGGGTTTCCCGTGCAGTTCCACCCAGTTTGGAAACCCATGTCTTAGAATCGGAAGCATGCAGGAAACTCTTCTCTCTTCCCGAAGCAAGGAGGACATACCGGAGATCTGCGGAATAGGCACTTGAAGGCGAATCCAGCAACAAGAAGACGACAGTTACTGGGGGATCTAGGGGACGGCAAAGACGATGCAAGATCGGGGAACTCTGAGAAGACGATTGAGGATGGTGCTCCGACGCCTGGAAAGCTCGTTGAAGTGGCCGCGAACTCTGCCAAGAACCCTGCCAGTATGTGTTTCTTTCCTTTGCTTTTGCATTTTGTACCACTTTTTTCTTTATGGATTTTGACGCTTGCCTTTCTAGAAGCTTCCTCTTCCTTGAAGAGGAGTTTCTCCGCTGCAGCCCTAATTCAGTGTAAGCTTCGGTCAAGTTACAAGAGACCCCTCTTGGATCCAAAGGTGAAGACGGAGGCCGCGGTGAAAGTGACTCCTACCAAGAGGCCCTCGCCTGGTGCTACTGAAGTCATTGACCTAGATAAGAAAGGTCCCTCAAATCTATGCCAAAAGCTCTGTGGTGCCCATGGCTCGAAGAAACCTCGTTTGGATGTTCCCAATTCTGCTCTGGTTAGAGACGCCGGCCTATCGGTTTGGAAGGTACGCTTTGTCCAGCTGCTTTCTTTCTTCTTCTTTTTTTACCCACGGACGATAGCCTGCCCTGGTGCGTAGGCCTTGCAAAGCGTTCTCTGGGTTGCGGACGCTGTTGACAAAGAAGACCAGATCCTTAGAGAACATCAGGCTAGGTGGGACGCCGAGAAGGCTGCTTTGGAGAGGGAAACAACTCTTGGGGTTGAACGCCAAAAGGTGGATGCGAGTAAGCTTGCGAAACTTGCTGAGACGGTCAAGCGTCAATCTTCCCAGGCTGTTTCGGATCGATCCAAGATCGCTGAGCTCGAGGCCGAGAACAGGAGAATCCTCAAGGAGGCTGGTGAGATTGGAGCCTACTATTCGATGATGTCTAGGGTGGAGACAATCAAGCATTTCGCGGCTGGTCAGCACTCGGACTGGGATTTGGACGTTGAGATTGCGTCCTTCCATGATTGTTACCTTTCAGACCAGCCGGTTCTAGGCGACGAACTCTTTGCATCTCTTGTCATGGAGGAAGAAGGCGGTGATCGTGATCCGAGCACGGGCATGACTCCTGAGCAAGGCGATGGGCTTTCAACGGACGTAGTGGAGCAGCCAAGGGGCGCTTCTGTTAATGATGAAGATTAGGGCCGTGAGCCCTTGTAAAAGATTTCTGTTGTGGTGCCTTTTTTTTTTTTGAACAAACTTTTATTGAAACGTGTGGGTCGCGTAGGGGCCGTGAACAATATTTGTCCATTGCACGGACGTTTCTTCTTCCTTAGGAAGAGGGAGTAGATAATTTTGGTGCATGCGTATTTTCTTTCTTGCGTATTTTTGTTTTGTGTTGTCCTTCCTTTGTGTACATGATTTTTCAAGACGCGTGGGTGCTTCGGATTGAAGGCTTCAAGACGAGGACTCCTGTAGAAGTCTCTGGTCACGGGTGGCAGTTGCACTTACCGAAGAAGTTTCCAGGCAGGTGACGAATGTTTCGTCGGGACTCGCGCTCGGAAAGTTCGGTCGATAAGAGACGTCTTTAGTCTAGTATTGGTTACCTCATTTGTTTGAACTCGTATTCGATTGTATGATGTATTCTACATGACGATAAATAAAGTATGCTTTTGATGTTCTAGTTCTACTTATGCAAAGAGGAAATAAATGTGATTAAGCGGTGATGCACAAACATCATTCATTCAACGAAAAACTATAGCATAGGAGTCACACAACAAAGAGTCTTCACAGAAATAGACTAATCAGAAACATACTATGAAAAGGATGAACTTAAAGCAAAAGCAAGATAGTAACTATGGATAGATGAACTCGAGTGTCTTGAGTGTCTGGTGTTTGAAACCTTCTGTTTGGGGTTCCAGAGAAGTTTGCGCTCCGATAAAGGGAGACTTCTCTCAGAAGTGATACTTATTCAAATGTATTGCATTCCAGTATCTTGGGATGGCTTCTCCGTCTTTGGACTCCAACTGGTATGCGCCTTGTCCAACGACCCATGTTATCCTGTAGGGTCCTTCCCATGTCGAGGGTAGCTTACCCGTATTTTGGAAGACTCGTCATAGTACTCAGTCACCGACTCGGAAGGTCCGGATCCTGATGTTCTGGTTGTAGCTTCGGGTGACTTGTTGCTGGTGCCTTTCTAGGTGTAACCGGGCTTGGTCACGAAGCTCGCCAAAAGTATCCAAATCAACCAATAGCTCCAGATGATTATGCTCTTCGGTCAAGAAGCTAGTGCGAGCGGTTGGGATGAGAATTTCGGTGGGAATGACGGCTTCACATCCGTGTGTTAACGAGAAAGGAGACTGACCGGTGGCTACCTTTGGCGTCGTTCGATTGGTCCAAAGGACATAAGGGAGCTCATCGGCCTAGTTCCCTTTAGCTTTCGCCAACCGTTTCTTCAAATTATTTATGATCACTTTGTTGCTAGCCTCGGCTTGCCCATTTGTATGGGGATAGCGGGGGGTTGAGGTGACTAGGCCGATTTTCCAGTGATTGCAGAAGTCTCTAGTTCTCTGGCTTATGAACTGGGACCCGTTGTCACACACAATCTCCGCGGGTACCCCGAAATGACAGAGGATATTTCTGATAATGAAAGAGATCACCTGTTTATCTTTGATCTCTCGATAAGCTTCAACCTCGATCCACTTGGAGAAGTAATCGGTCATAGCGAGGAAGAATAGTCTCTGTCCGGATGAAGGGGGTAACTTCCCGACTATGTCCATCCCCCAGCGCATAAAGGGCCATGGTGTAAGTGTGGGGTAGAGTGGCTCAGGAGGTTGGTGAGCGGTTGGAGCGTGTCTTTGGCAGGCATCGCATTTACGGCAGAAGTCTGCAACGTCTTTCCTCATAGTAGGCCAAAACCACCCCTGCTGAAGGGCTTTGTTGGATAGACTTCTCCCTCCGGTATGGTTCCCTCAATCTCCTTCATTAAGTTCTTCGAGAAGTCTCTGGACACCTTCCTTGGCTAGGGAACGTTGTAGTGTTCCCACTGTCGATTTGTGGAACAGTTTCCCACCCTCTACTGTAAACTTTGTAGCCTTCATTCTTAGCAAATTAGCTTCAACTTTATCTTCCGGAAGTTTTCCCTTGGTTAGCCAATCCAGGTACGGCTGAGTCCAAGGTGCTTCGCTGGCCTCTGAAGGATCAAAAGGGGTTTTCTCGCGGTCTGATTTAATCGGGTGTAGGTCTGGGTCGGGATCGTTCCGATAACTCCTAGCGTCGACATCATCATTGATCATGAGGACGTCGTTGTGGGGGTAGCTCCGAGAAGGGCGAAGTCATCGGTCATTCTATCAGATTTGTTGCTATCACCGGTGTGAGTTATTCTGATAGCTGGGACCATGATGTGAATCATTGGGATTACAGAATATTCGTTAGGATCAATGGCTGACGCTAAGCGGGCGAGGGAATCTACTTGAGCATTCTGCTCTCTTGAGATCTGTGCGAAGGATACCTTCTCAAACTGAGGAATCAGATTTTTGACCACATCTAGATAAGTTATCATCCTCTCATCCCTTGCTTCATATAACCCCAGAACTTGATTGACTATCAACAACGAGTCACAATTGACTTCTATCTGCTGTATGCCCACGTCTTTGGCAAGAATCAGACCAAAAATCAGAGCTTCATACTCAACTTCATTGTTCATGGCTTTGAACGTGCATCTTACGGATTGTGCCACCCTATCTACCTGTGTTGATTTTAGGACTACTCCTATCCCCGTTCCCCCAGCATTAGAGGCACCATCCATGTGAAGCATCCTTTTAACTAGAGACTTAGCTTCTAGCGTCATTAGCTCTACTAGATCGGACCCTTCTTCCGTCGTAGGGCTAAAATCAACCTTAAAGTCAGCTAGCGCCTTAGATTTCAATGCAATTCTAGGCTCGTACTTAATGTCGAACCCACTCAAATGAATCGCCCACTTAGCCATTCTTCCTGTGAATTCAGGCTTATGCATCACTGTCTTCAAGGGATGCGTGGTTCTTACCACTATCGAGTGTGCCTCAAAGTATGGGCGAAGCTTGTTGGAGCACATGACTAGGGCAAGGACCAACTTTTCCAAGGAAGAGTATCGGGTCTCAGCTGGTAGGAGAGTCCTACTAACATAGTACACGGGTTGCTGCTGCCCGTCTTGTTCCCGGGCCAACACTCCACTTATGGCTTATTTAGTGACGACTAGGTATAAGGGTAGTGCTTCTCCTGCTTCTGGTTTGGCCAAGATTAGAGGATTGGAGATGTATTTCTTCAGTTCTTGGAAAACCTCCTCATGTCTGGCGGTCCATTGGAAGCATTTGTTCTTTCTAAGTACTTCGTAAAAGAGACGACATCAGTCTGTTGACTTAGATATGAACCTATTCAAAGCAGCAATTTGCCCAGTGAGCTTTTGAACGTCTTTCACACACCTGGGGGATTTCAGCGTCATTATGGCTCGAATCTACTCGGGGCTGGCTCTATCCCTCTGTGGGTGACTAGGTACCCTAGGAACTTTCCCGACTTCACACCGAAAGTACACTTATGTGGGTTCAACTTCATGTTATATTGCTTCAGGACTTCAAAGGCTTTCTCTAGGTGACTTCTATGATATACAACTTTCTTTGACTTGACGAGCATGTCATCTATGTACACCTCCATAGTTTCTCCGATTTGGTCTTGGAACATTTTATTCACTAGCCTCTGATATGTGGCCCCAACATTCCGCAACCCAAAGGGCATCACCTTATAGCAGTATGTTCCCTTGCTGGTGATGAAGGATGTATTCTTCTGATCGCTTTTTTACATCCTGATCTGGTTGTAACCACTGAAGGCGTCCATGAAAGTCAACAATTCATGGCCCGCCGTGGCGTCTACTAGGGCGTCTATGTGAGGTAATGGAAATGAATCCTTGGGACAAGCCTTGTTCAAATCCATGAAATCTACGCACATCCCCCATTTTTCGTTCTTCTAGGGAACGACGACTACGTTCGCCAACCATCTACTTTACCGGTGGGTGACTGGGGTCCACGTTTAATCTGTGTGTGATGATATCAGAATCGATTCCTACCATATCCTCATGGGACCAAGCAAAACATTTTGCATTTTTACTCAGGAAGTCTACTAGCTCATTTTTCATAGATGGCTCTAAATCCTTTCCAATCTTCACGAACCGATTGAGGTCAGACTGGTCTAGGACCACTTCCTCTACATGTTCGTCTTTCTTTTCTTTTTCTTTTAAAGAGGTAGAGTTAGTGGTCTCCTTTAATTTCTAGGTGGAATTTTGAATGGCGGTCAGCTTCAGCGCCGACTTGTAACACTCTCGGGATGTTCTTTGATCACCTCGGATCTCTTGAACCCCCCATGGTGTTGGGAACTTCACCGTCTGGTGATAAGTAGATGGAACGACTCTCATGTCGTGGAGCCATGGCCTTCCCATTATTACATTATAACACGAAGGGCAGACCATAACAGAATACCTAACTTGGATATTTACGCCCTTTGCGTACGTGGGAAGGATGATGTCTCCTACAGTGTGCTTCACTTCTCCGCTGAAGCCTACGAGTGTTGTGGGATTCTTTTCCACGTCCTTCTCGCTCAAACCCATTCCTTTTAAAGCCTCCAGCGTCATGAGATTGGTTGAGCTCCCGGTACCAATGAGGACTCACTTCATTAAGACGTTTCCGATCGATAGAGAAATCACGAGGTTGTCATGGTGGGGTCCGTCAAGACCATTGACGTCATCCTCGTCAAAGTGTATTGCGAGGTTGATGACGTTGTTCTTCTCTTGTGTTGGGCGATGAAGAATGCTTTCTCGTGTGTTCCTTTTGGCTGCTGAATAAGTAAGGCCGCACACACTTGACCCTTCGGTGATCACGTTCACGATTTTAGCAGGTATTGGCGACACTGGCCTTCCTCGCACGAGGCCTCTACGATGTCCGGGGGGACTTGCGCATTCGGCGCGACCTCTGTAATCCTTCCCCGAGATACAAGGTAGGAAATCTCTCTTCTTAGGGCTACGCATTCCTGGGTCACGTGACCATAATCGTCATGGAAGTCACACCACCTGCTCATATCCTTGTATGGATAGGGCTTTTCATTTCTCTTTGGCCACCTAACACCTCGTATTGTTTGAGCTATGTTCTTCACGAGGTCCTCGGGGAATATAACCAAGTTGAACTCGTCATACTTTGGCGGTAATGGTTTGGCCGGTTTAGTTTCGGTGACGTTCACCTTCACTGCGTCAGGGTGACAGCGCCGGTACGGTTGGTCACGGCGTTCCCGATGGTGATTTGGTGCCGCTTTCTTTTCTACCCTATCCTAGACACTTGCGGGCTTCCTCATCTTCAAATCCTCCTCGAGCCTGATTTGAGCCAGGGCTTTGGTTTGCACATCCTTGAAGTTATGGCAAGGATGTCTAGTGAGCTCTTTGTGGAGATCTCCGTCTTGATTTACTCCCTGATGGAAGGCTTCTATCGCCGTCGGAACATCATAGTGCGAGATGGATATCTTCTCTCGGTTAAACCTGTCTAAGTACTCTCGGGTGGATTCTTCCGGTTTTTGGATAACCCGGTACAGGTCACTAGATTGCTTCTCGAATCTCCGACTACAAGCAAATTGTACCCGGAACGAGTCCATCAATTAAGTGAAAGAACGGATGCTTCCCCTTGGGAGGTTGACGAACCACTTCAAGGCCGACCCCGCAAGAGCTGCTCCGAACCCCTTGCACATCACTGCTTCGCGGGAGTGGTACGGTACCGCGTTGGTCATCATCTTTTGCTTGAATATGGCCACGTGTTCGTCAAGATCCCCCGTTCCGTCGTATGGGGTCATACTGGGTACCGAAAAATTCTTTGGTATCTCGACCTGGGCGATGTGAGGGGAGAAAGGTGACTCGTCGTAACCATCAACCGCTTCTTTCTCTATGGGCCGCGGAACCTTGGGTATCTTTTCCAATTGCGCGGTGAACATCCTGAATTGGATTCGGACGATATTTTTGAGGTCTCGGGGACGGCGACGGTGCCAATCCTCGTCATCGTCCTTGACCTCATCCTCCAAGTGTCGGGGGTTCACCTCTCGCGCCGATCGCAGGCGTGTGGGTGCCCTTGGCCCTTCGCTAATAGGGTTACCTTGAGTGGGGGTAAACGACGATACTTCGGGAACCGTTGCTGGTAGGGTAATGAACTTTAGACCGGGATTTCCCTCGCGACGGCTGGTGTGGTTCATGTTAGGCCCAAAAATCTATCGGCCCATCCGGTGAGTTAAGCCCATGAACGCACGAAGAAATCACCAACCGGGCTGAGCAAGAAGAGACCTTGGAATAGAGAAATCTCCAATCACTCGATGGAAGGGAGAAAGCATCAGTCACAAGCGGAAATAACCATCCCGAAGGTGCATGAGATAGCGTTTCAAGCCTCCGAAATACACGGAAAATGGGAAAGTAGTTATGGATCGTGTCCTAGCGATCCGGAGATCGTGATACTAGGGAGATAACCATTGCAATGTAAACATATATATCGATTTTACTTGTTTTTGTGGAGACATGCGAACATCAGTAAGAATATACACGAGATTATAGATTTCCAGAGCAAAATTGCTTTTTCTTGTTTCATTGTTCTTGCAAATCCCACGTTCGGGTAAGATCAATAGCTTCTCTTGATTTCGATCGTGCCCCAATTCAGGACGTAGGTTTGTCAAGGAAATTTTTATCCAAAATAATTTGGCGCCCACCATGGGGCCCAACGATTAAAAGAAAGATTTCAGTCAATACATCGGAGATAGTTCTGGAGGATCATCATGAGTAACTCTCACGAAGGTGATCAAGGGTTAGGCGTTGAGGAGGAGGGAGGCGCATGCCAGGACGCATCAGCAGCCCTTCGTCTCGAGTTGTCTGAGTTTGCCCAAAGGCTCCAAGCTTTGGAAAAAGATTTGTCGGATCAACGTGTTTGCAATGAGAAACACAAGGCGAGCATCGAGCAGCTAACCGCTGACAATGACGGTTTGCGCTCTCAACTCAGGTCTGTGTCTTCTGTCGGCCTGCGTGTCAGAATGACAGATCGATCCCGAAGCAACGAGGGTGAAGGTTCCTCGGGAAATCATACCAGCCGCCGCAGAGGAAACCCTGGCCTAGAATTCGTCACCCCACCGGCAACGGTTCCCGGAGTGCCGTCGTTGACCCCCGCTCAGAGGAATCCCGATAGTGAAAGAATGAGGGCACCCATACGCCTGCGATCGGCGCGAGAAGTTAGCCCCCGACGCTTGGAAGATGAGACCATGGATGACGACGAGGACTGGGACCACCGTCGTCCCTGAGACCTCAAGGATATCGTTCGGAACCAATTCAAGATGTTCACCGAGTAGTTGTCAAAGATACCGGGAGTTCCGCGACCCATAGAGAAGGAGGCGGTCGATGGTTACGACGAATCGCCCTTCGCTCCTCACATCGCACAAGTCGAGATACCAAAGAAGTTCTCAGTGCCCAGTATGACTTCTTATGATGGCACGGGGGACCCCGACGAATACGTGGCCATATTTAAACAGAAGATGATGACTAGTGCGGTGCCATACCACTCCCGGGAAGCGTTGATGTGTAAATGGTTCGGGGCGGCCCTCACGAGTCCAACCCTGAAGTGGTTCGTCAATCTCCCAAGGGAAAGTATTCGTTCCTTCGCCGAATTAATGGACTCGTTCCGGGTGCAGTTCGCCAGTAGTCGGAGGTTTGAGAAGTAGTCTAGTGACTTGTACCGGGTTATCCAGAAGCCGGAGGAGTCTACTCGGGAATACCTAGACCGGTTTAACCGAGAGAAGATTTCCATCCGGCACTGATTTCCATCCCGCACTGTGACGTGCCGACGGCGATGGAAGCCTTTCGTCAGGGGATAAACCAAGACGGAGATCTCTATAAGGAGCTCACTAGGCACCCTTGCCACATTTTTTTTGGATGTGCAAACCAAAGCCTTGGCTCAAATCAGGCTGGAAGAGGATTTGAAGATGAGAAAACCCGCGAGCGTATGGGAGAGGGTAGATAAGAAAGCCGCGCCGGACCAGCGCCGAGAACGCCGTGATCAACCATACCGACGCCCTCATCCCGACGCAGTGAAGGTAAATGTCGCTGAAGCCAAACCGACTATACCCCTGCCGCCAAAATACGACGAGTTCAATTTGGGTATATCCCCCGAGGACCTCGTGTAGAACATAGCTTTGACCATACGGGGCATCAAGTGGCCAAAGAGGAACGAAAAGTCGTACCCGAATAAAGACATGAGCAGGTGGTGTGATTTCCATGACGATTACGGCCATGTGACCAAAGAATGTGTAGCCTTGAGGAGAGAGATCGCTTACCTCGTTTCTCGAGGAAGGATTACGGAAGTCGCACCAAATGCACAATTCCCCCCAAAGGTTGTGGAGGCTTCGCGTGCGGGAAGGCCAGCGTCGCCAGTACCGACAAAAGTCGTAAATGTGATCACCGGGGGGTCGAAGGTGTGCGGACTCACTTATTCAGCAGCCAAGAGGAATGCGCGAGAGAGCACCCTTCTTCGCTCAGCACGAGAGAAGAGTGACATCTTCAGTCTCGCGATACACTTTGGCGAAGACGACGTCAGTGGCCTTGACGAGCCTCACCACGACGGCCTCGTGATTTCTTTGTCGATTGGAAACGTTTTGATAAAGCGAGTTCTCATCAACACCGGGAGTTCAACTAATCTCATGACGCTGGAAGCCCTGAAAGAAATAGGTCTGAGTGAGAAGGACATGGACAGAAATCCTACAACACTCGTAGGTTTTAGCAGAGAAGTGAAGCACACGGTAGGAGATATTATCCTCCCTATATACGCGAAGGGCGTGAACATCCAGGTTAGATATTCTGTCATGGATTGTCCTTCATGTTATAATGTAATCTTGGGAAGAGCGTGGCTCCATGATATGAGAGTTGTTCCCTCTACTTATCACCAAACGGTGAAGTTCCCGACTCCGTGGGGGGTTCAAGAGATCCATGGCGATCAAAGAACGTCCTGGGAGTGTTACAAGTCGGCGTTGAAACCCGCCGCCAGTCAGAAGTCTACCTAGCAATTAAAGAAGGCCAATAACTCTACCCCCTAAAAGAGAAAGAAAAAGAAGATGATCAGGTAGAGGAAGTGGCCCTAGATCGATCTGACCTCAATCGGTACGTAAAGATCGGAAGAGATTTGGAGCCAGTTATGAAAAATGAGCTGATAGACTTCCTCAGTAAGAACTCGAAGTGTTTTGCCTAGTCCCACGAGGATATGGTGAGGATCGATCCGGGTGTCATCACGCACCGATTAAATGTAGATCCTAACCATCCCCCAGTAAAACAAAAGAGAAAGAAGTTCGCCGCTGAGAGAAATAAGATAGTGGACGAAGAACGAAGGAAGTTGATGGAGACTGGAAAGATCAAAGAAGTCAAGTATCCGGAGTGGTTAGCAAACGTAGTCGTTGTTCCCAAGAAAAATGGCAAATGGAGAATGTGCGTTGATTTCACTGATTTGAATAAGGCTTGTCCCAAGGATTCATTTCCGTTGCCCCACATAGACGCACTGGTAGACGCCACGGCGGGACACAAGCTGCTGACTTTTATGGATGCTTTTAGCGGATATAACCAGATTCGTATGGAAGAAAGCGATCAGGAGAAGACGTCCTTCATCACCAGCAAGGGAACATATTGTTACAAAGTGATGCCCTTTGGGCTGCGAAACGCTGGGGCCACATATCAGAGGTTGGTGAACAAAATATTCCAAGATCAAATTGGAGAAACTATGGAGGTATACATAGATGATATGCTCGTCAAATCGAAGAAGGTTGTGGATCATAGAAGTCATCTAGAGGAAGCTTTCGAAATCTTGAAGAAGTTCAACATGAAGTTAAACCCACAGAAATGTACGTTTGGTGTGAATTCGGGAAAATTCCTAGGGTATCTAGTCACTCAGAGAGGAATAGAGGCTTGCCATGAGCAGGTTCGAGCAATAACCACTCTGAAGTCTCCTAGATGCGTAAAAGATGTCCAAAAGCTCACTGGACAGATCGCAGCCCTAAACAGGTTCATATCTAAGTCAGCAGACCGGTGTCGTCTCTTCTACGAAGTCCTCAGGAAGAATAAATGCTTCCAATGGACTCCCAGACATGAAGAAGCTTTCCAAGAGCTAAAGAGCTACTTCTCCAATCCCTTGATCTTGGCCAAACCCGAAGTAGGAGAAACCTTGCCTTTATAGCTCGCGGTCACCAAAAAAGCCGTCAGCAGGGTGTTGGTCGGAGAACAGGGTAGGCAGCAGCAACCCGTATATTATGTCAGTAGAACTCTTCTATCAGCCGAGACTCGGTACTCTTCCTTAGAGAAGTTGGTCCTTGCCTTAGTCATGTGCTCCCACAAGCTTCGCCCATACTTTGAAGCTCATCTAATAGTGGTAAGAACTACACACCCATTGAAGACAATAATGCACAAGCCAGAGTTCACGGGAAGAATGGCCAAGTGGGCCATCAACCTGAGTGGCTTCGATATCAATTACGAGCCTAGAACCGCGGTGAAGTCCCAGGCACTGGCCGATTTTATGATTGATTTTAGTCCTATGATGGAAGAAGGATCCGATCCAACGGAAGTGGTGACGATAGAAGCAATGTCTCCAGCCCAATGGACGCTTCACACGGATGGCGCCTCTAACGTTGGGGGAATAGGGATAGGGGTAGTCCTAAAATCAACACAGGGGGATAGGGTGGCGCAGTCCGTAAGATTTACGTTCGAGGCCACGAACAATGAAGTGGAGTATGAAGCCCTGATCTTTGGGCTAACCCTTGCCGAGGATCTGAACATATGACAGATAGAGGTCAAGTGCGACTCGTTATTGATAGTCAACCAAGTGTTGGGTTATACGAAGCAAGGGATGAGAGGATGGTGGCTTATCTGGAGGAGGTCAAAAATCTAATCCCACGTTTCGAGAAAATCTCCTTTGCGCAGATCCCAAGAGAGCAGAATGCCCAAGCAGATTCCCTTGCCCGCCTAGCGTCAGCCACTGATCCTGACGAGTACCTTTTGATCCCGATGGTCCACCTCACGGTTCCTGCCATAAAAAGAACTCAAACTGGTGATGCCAAAAAGACTGAAAGAGTGACCGAAGATATCAATCTTCTTGGAATAGCCCCCCACAGCGTCTTCATGAGCAGTGACGACGTGGACGCCAGAGGTTACCGGAACGATCCAGATCCAGATTTACCCTTGGACGGATCGAATGTCGAGAGAGTTTTCTCCGACCCTTCGGAAGCCAACGAAACACCTTGGACTCAGCCGTACATAGATTGGCTAACCAGGGGAAAACTCCCAGAAGACAAAATCGAAGCGAAGTTGCTAAAGACAAGGGCCACTAAGTTCATGGTGGAAGGCGGAAACCAGTTCCACAAATCGGCAGTAGAACCACTACAACGGTGCCTAGCTAAAGAAGGCATTCAGAGACTTTTGGAGGAACTTCATGAAGGAGATTGTGGGAACCACACCGGGGGGAGAAGTCTATCCAACAAGGCCCTTCGACAGGGGTGGTTCTGGCCTACTATGAGGAAAGATGTTGTAGATTTCTGCCATAAATGCGATGCTTGTCAAAGGCACGCATCGACCGCTCACCAACCTCCTGAACCACTCTACCCCACATTTACACCATGGCCCTTTATGCGCTGGGGGATGGATATAGTCGGGAAGTTACCCCCCTCATCCGGACAGAGAGTGTTCTTCCTTGCTATGACTGATTACTTCTCCAAGTGGATAGAAGCTGAAGCTTACCGAGAAATCAAAGACAAGCAAGTGATCTCCTTCATTACCAGAAACATCCTTTGTCGTTTCGGGGTACCGGCGGAGATCGTACGCGAGAACGGCTCTCAATTCATAAGCCAGAAGACCAGAGACTTCTGCAGTCACTGGAAGATTAACCAGGTCACTTCAACCCCCCGTTATCCCCAATCAAATGGGCAAGTCGAAGCTAACAAGGTGATCATAGATAATCTGAAGAAGAGGCTCGTGAAGGCCAAAGGAAATTGGGCCGATGAGCTCCCCTACGTTCTCTGGGCTGGTCGCACAACGCCAAAGGTCGCAACTGGTCAATCCCCTTTCTCCTTGACACACGGGTGCGAAGCGGTCATTCCCGCCGAAATTCTAATCCCCACCGCTCGCACCAGCTTCGTGACCGAAGAGCGTAATCGTCAGGAGTTGTCGGCTAACTTGGATACTTCTGGCGAGCTTCGCGACCAAGCCCGGTTACGGTTAGCAAGACACCAACAACAGGTTACTCGGAGCTATAACCAGAACATCAGGATCCGGACTTTCCGGGTCGACGACTGGGTGCTACGACGTGTCTTTCAGAATACCCGTGAAACTAAATCAGAGAAGCTAGCCCCGACCTGGGAAGGGCCCTATAAGATAACAGGGGTCGTTGGGCAAGGTGCTTACCAGTTGGAGTCAAAGAATGGAGAACCCGTCCCTCGGAGCTAGAACGCACTGCACTTGAAGAAGTATCACTTCTAAGGGAGAACTCCTTCTATCGGAGCGAAGACCTCCCCGAGTCCTTAGAAGAAGATCCTCGACATCAGACAGTCTAGACACTAGAAGTCAACATTCTGCAGTTTGTTATGTTGCTTTTGTTTAAGTTTATCTTTCTTGGCATGATCAACTTATTTGTGTGAAGACTCTTTGTTGTGTGATTTCTATGCTCTGTCTCATTTTATCGAATAAATGACATTGATTTATCTATGCGTATTTATCCTTTTTTTTCCTTTCTTGCATGGGTAAAACTGAAAACTGAAAGTATATTTCATTTATTTATAGAGTGCCTTGTACAATTAGACATGAATATGAAAGTAACAAGAGGTAACCAATCCTAGACTGTAACAATAGAGGTAACCAATCCTAGAAACGCCTCTAACCGGCCACCCTTCCCGAGCGCTAGCCCCAACAAGATACTCATTACACGCTTGGAAACTTCATCGGTAAACGCAACTGCCACCCGTGACTAGAGACTTCTGCAAGAGTCCTCGTCCTGAAGCCTTCGATCCGAAGCACCTATTCGTCCAGAAAATTCCTGCACACAAAGGAAGGACAAACGCAAACGAAAATGCACAAAGAATAAAAGGAAAGCATGCATGCACAAAAAAAACTATCTACTTCCCTTTCCTGAGAAAGAGGAAACGCCCAACCAAAGGACGCATATTGTTCACGGCCTCTACACGGCCCACACAAGTCATCAAAAATTTGTTCAAACGAAAGCAAAAGAAACATCATAAAAAGGAAAAAATCTTTTACAAGGGCTCGCGACCCTAATCTTCATCAGGAGTGCCTCCCAGCTGATCCGCGGTGTCCATGGACAGACCGTCACCTCCTCCCGGTGTCACACCCGCACTCGGATCACGACCACCACCTTCTTCTTCCATATCAGAGAGGCCAAGAGTTCGTCACCAGGAGCCGGCTAATCTGGAGGATAACAACTGTGCAAAGACGCGATCTCCGCATCCAGATCCCAATCCAAGTGCTCGCCAGCCGTGAATTGCTTGATCGTCTCTACCCGAGACATCATCGAGCAGTAGGCCCCAATCTCGCTAACTTCTTTAGCAATCCTCTTGTTCTTGGCCTCGAGATCGGCAATCTTGGACCGGTCCGACATAGCTTGCGAGGAATGCCGATTGACCGCCTCGGTAAGTTTTTCCAGCTTGCTCGCATCCGTCTTCTGGCGCTCAGTTGCCAAACGGATCTCCTTCTCCAAAGCAGCCTTTTCAACATCCCACTGAATTTGACGCTCCTTGAGAATCAACTCTTCTTCATCAACAGCCTCCGCCACCCATAGGACTCCTTGCAGGTCCTAGGTACAGGAACACGATATCAGTTGCAACAAAAAAAATAAGGAAAGAAGAGAATAGGAGAGGAAGGGATGACCAGAGGAAACGGACCTTCCAGATCGACAAGCTTGCATCCCTGACCGAAACGGAGCGGGGAACTTCCAGGCGAGGTTTCTTTGAGCCCTGAGCACTTCGAAGCTTCTGCCATAAGTCCGAGGGACCTTTGTCGTCCAGATCGATGACTTCAGTAACACTGGGTGATGGTCTCTTAGCCGGGGTTTCTTTCGCTACAGCCTCTACCTATACCTTTGGATCCAAAGGGGGTTTCTTGTCACTTGAGCGGAGTTTGCGCTGAATAAGGGCTGCAGCAGAAAACCTTCTCCCCAGAGATGAGGAAGGCTTTGGGAAGACATGCATCAAGAGTTCAAGAAGACAATTGCCATTACGTTCACGAGTCAAGAATAAAAAAATATTTATATATATAAATAAAATATAAATAAGGCAGGGAAGCGCATACTAGTAGGGTTTTTAACAGGGCTAGGCCCCTTGCCAGTAAGTTCCCCTAGCTTTGGAGCACCGTCATCGATCGTCTTCTCAGAATTCCTTGACCCCGCGTCATCCTCGTCATCCTTCGGATCCCCAGTGACTGTCGTCGTCTTATTGCCGGATTCGCCCTCAAGTAACAGCTCTGCAGACCTCCGATACATCCTTTTGGCTTCCGAGAGAGAGAAGAGCTTCCTGCAGGCTTCCGACTCTAGAACTTGGACCTCCAGACTGGGCGGAACTACGACAGAAATCCCCAAAGTTAAGGAATTGATAGAGAAGCCACTAGGGAAAGCAACCGAGGGTAGAGGAAAACAAGGTAGAAAACACTTAGTTTTAGTAGTCCAAGAGTCGAAGAACGCAGCTTGGAACGCCTCTCCCAAAGAGGACTTCTCCACGAAAAAGAAACACGAAGCCCAGTCCTTGTCATTGACCTTCGACTTCGGGATCAGGGGGTTCTTGGCGTCTCGTGCATGAAGGGTGAAACGTCCGACTCTGAGGGGACAAACCCGGTACGCACACAGGAGATCCTGTAAGGTGAAGTCGATCTTTTTGCCCCGACAAACATCACTGATTTGGTACAGAATCTTCCATACGGACGACATCACTTGCACCGGAGACGCCTTGAGCGTCATCAAGAAGTTTAAAATCAGGGGAGAAAAGGGGAAAAGGGCTCCTAGGGTGAACTGATATTCTAGGAAGCAGACCCAACCTTCTTTGACCCAGTCGGCAGCCTCACATGTAGGGGTATAAAAGTTAACATCAAATGGGAATCCGTGGCTACGGACTAAAGTCTCCACCTCCTCTGAAGTGAGGGAACAGGGACGACATTCAAGGGGTTCGATGATGTGAGAGGACTTAAAACCCACGTCTTGGACACCGGAGTTGGCCATGGGGATCAGTAGAAAAAAGAGTAAAACGAGAGTTAGAAGAAAATGGGGGCAAGAAGAAGACGAAGTGCAAGGGAAAAGACGCGTATCTCTGAAGAGGTCTGAAGCAAGGCATTTAAAGTCTGAGTGATGGGACTCCTCAGGTTCTCGAGGAGTATCGGACGGATGGGTGTTCCCCACATGGCGTACGCCGCTTGCATTCACGCGGTCAATCCGATCCAAATCCCGCCTAAAAGATTTGGATCAGGATTTGGGGGTATTGTTAGGCCCAAAAATCTATCGGCCCATCCGGTGAGTTAAGCCCATGAACGCACGAAGAAATCACCAACCGGGCTGAGCAAGAAGAGACCTTGGAATAGAGAAATCTCCAATCACTCGATCGAAGGGAGAAAGCATCCGTCACAAGCGGAAATAACCATCCCGAAGGCGCACGAGATAGCGTTTCAAGCCTCTGAAATACACGGAAAATGGGAAAGTAGTTATGGATCGTGTCCTAGCGATCCGGAGATTGTGATACTAGGGAGATAACCGTTGCAATGTATACATATATATCGATTTTACTTGTTTTTGTGGAGACATGCGAACATCAGTAAGAATATACACGAGATTATAGATTTCCAGAGCAAAATTGCTTTTTCTTGTTTCATTGTTCTTGCAAATCCCACGTTCGGGTAAGATCAATAGCTTCTCTTGATTTCGATCGTGCCCCAATTCAGGACAGAGGTTTGTCAAGCAAATTTTTGTCCAAAACAGTTCCCAGAGGAACCTTCACCCCCATTGTTTCGGGTTCGATCCGTCACTCGGGCAAGCGGGCCGACAGAGGACACAGATCGAAGTTGGGAGCGTAAACCGTCGTTATTTGCGGTTAACTACTCGATGCTAGCCTTGTGCTTCTCGTTACAAGCACGATGATCAGTCAGTTCCTTCTCCAGAGCTTGGAGCCTTTGAGCGAACTCGGACATTTCGAGGCGAAGGGCTGCCGACGTGTCCTGGCATGCACCTCCATCATCCCCGGTGTTTAGCTCTTGGCTACCTTCATTAGGGTTACTCATGGCAATCTCCCTGAACTCCCTTCAACGCGAAGAACCAAATCTTTTTTCGATCGTAGGGCCCCACGGTGGGTGCCAAATTGTTTTGGACAAAAACTTGATCAACAAATCCCTGTCCTGAATCGGGGCACGATCGAATTCAAAGGAAAAAGATGACAAAAAGAAAGCTTGAATTTCCTAAATGCCAAGGGCTAAAGTCCTCTCTTTTGATTAGTTTTTTTCTGGTTACAATCGTATGTTTACAAATCGTATAATTCTACCTATATACACCCTTGTTCCAACGGTTACTTCTTAAATCCCATGATTCCTGGATTTCTAGGGCATATCTTTTAACCACCGCCCACTTCCCGCATAGATCTGAGATGAGAAAACGCCTCAGCCAATACAACCTGAATGCGCTTCGCCGCTTCGTGACGAAAGCTTTCTTTCTTCAATCGAATGACTGGTGACTTCTTCTCATTCCTGGGTCCTTCCGCAATCAAAGCGACAGAAGACTTCTCTGTTTATTCGTGGGTTGGGTTTACTAAATGGGCTGATGAACATTTGGGCCTAACAATAAGCTGCAAGTGAATATGAGAGGATATACGGAGGCAAAGTCTAGTAGAGAGAGATTAGTGGTGAACGGCGAAGATAAAGCGGAGGGGGTCGGTGGGTGACAACTGAATCGATGATTCTGAGAGCAACGATAGGGTTTGCTTGATGGGTATTCTCAACGCGAGTGTATTGACCTTCCGTTTCCTGCATAATGTGCTACGTCATACTCCCTCTGCCCCCAAGGATATGTCTATAAAGCCAATTTGCACAACAATTAAGACACTTCTAATCAATGAACATAGGCAAAACTGAAGTACAAAGTTACAGCTGTTTGCACACAAAGTAAACAAAGTGAATCCGTGTGCATTAATTACAACCAATAGAAAAACTTCCGAATTTTTTGGGAACCAATCACAACTCATTACGCATTTTTATAAGGATTGCTGATTTGGCACATTTCTTCTTTAAAAGACAGAGAAAAAGCCAGCATTTACTGAGCTACTGTAAAACATACAGAATTTACAACTACACGAGTGCATTCAATTGTGAAGGTCTAAAATATTCTCTACATCATTGCTTCTCATTGATGGCTTCAACATTTGATCTTAATGAAGACCCTCCACTTGATGGTGAAGCCCCACCTCACCATCAACCTTTTCTCTTTGATTTAAATGAGCCAGCAGTGTACACAGCAGAGGTGGCAGGGCAACACACAACAGGGCCAAGGAATCTCATGCTAGCATCTTCACATCACCAGCCATTAAAGTCAAAGCTTAGCTCTGAGAAACGGTTTCACATTCTGTTGAGGCTTCTCCAAGTTCACACAACAACAAGTCAACTATATAGGAGACATATGCAAGGAGTAGCATCAAATTTTGGTGTTTCAACAAGGACTACATCAAGGATATGGAACACAACCAAGGCACAAATGGATGCAGGACAGATGTCAAATGTAAGCAACAAATATCACAATAGTGGAAGAAAGAGGCAAGAGGTGAGTCAGGAAGCAATCACAACAATTACCATGGGAGACAAGACATGTATAAGAGATTTAGCAGCCAAACTAGGAATTTCAAAGAGTGCAACACATAGACTTATTAAAAGGGGACAGATCAGACCTCACACAAATGCACTGAAGCCATGATTAAAAGAAGCAAACAAAACAACTAGGTTAGAATGGATTCTAAGCCTACTACAAGGGGGCACACCAGAGACAAAGAAGCTATACTATGCAATGTATGGCTTTGTTCACATTGATGAGAAATGGTTCCAACTAAGCAAAAAGACTCAAAGATCTTATCTAGCACAAAATGAGAGGGGACAGTACAGAGGTGCTGCTTCAAGCAAATTCATACCCAAAGTCATGTTTACAACAACAATAGCACAACCAAAGTATGATGCACAAGGAGAATGCACATTTGATGGTAAAATAGGAATATTTCCATTTACTTATGATAAAGCAGCAAAGAGGAAATCCAAGAACAGAGAAAAGGGGACAATAGTTCCAACGCTAATTGAATCAGTCAATCAGAGAGTGACTAGAGAAATACTCATAAATCAGATTATGCCAGCAATCAAGGCCAAATGGCCTACACATGGAGGAGCACATCAAGTGATATTCATTCAACATAACAATGCAAAAGCACACATATCACAAGAAGATGCAGAGTGGCAACATGTATATCAACAAGATGGTTTTACTTTCATCCTAACACAGCAACCACCAAACAGTCCTGACCTCAACATCTTAGACTTAGGATTTTTCAGAAGCATTCAATCATTGATGCACAAAAAGATGCCAAAGAATGTTGATGCAATGATGGAAGCAGTAAATCAAGCATTTTATGAGCTAGATCCTAAGACACTAGGCAATGTGTGGATGTCTTTGCAATATGTAATGAATGAAATACTCAAGTGTAAAGGGTCAAATGATTGTGACTTGCCACATGTAAATAAGAATAGACTACAGCTCCTGGCACACTACCAATCCAAGTAGAAGCCCCTATGTGGGTTGTGCAACAAGCATGGGAGATATTGTATGGACAGCAAGCACAACACGCAACTCAACAACCAACAATGCAAGGTAGTCAACCAACTCAGGAGACACAAGAAAGCAATGCAGAAAACACTCAGGCAGAAGCATTTGAAGACAATCATTATCTCTAATGGAATGATGCAAGTACAAGCATGTTTTTTGAATGCAGAAACAATGTATTTTTGTAAGTATGAAATTGTAAATTGTAACTAAACTAGTGGCATGTATCCACACTTTTGGGTATGAATGAATAGCATCAAGCTAAATTGACAGAGTGCATTTCAATTTATATAAAGGTTGGAAAAAAAAAAGGAAAAGCAACCTCAAATATCCCCAATCCTTCATTGATGCAATCCATCCACTCAAACTTAATGTACAATGGCATGACAAAGTCCATAAAGAGATTGGCTTCCAATTGCATATCAGGTTGAAATGGGAAGGTAGAGGAAATGCATCTCAAATAAGTATCATCATTGATAAAAAAAAATTAAAATAAATGGAAAAAAAATAACCTCAGGCGGTTCCCTTCCATCATTGGAGCAACCCACCCAAATCACCTTGGCATACACTGGCGTGCCATAGCCTGCATAACAGGCTGACTTCCTTATGTATGACATAGTGGTGGGAATGTAGAGGAATTGCCCCTCAGGTTTGCTGGCATCATCATTGGTAAAAAGGAAAAAGGTAAAACAAAGAAAGCATGACATGCATATATGCATTATAACAAGAAAAAATAAAAACAACATTCAAACATCACAAGTGTAAGCATAGAAGCCAGGAGAATCAAACTCACACATGCATATTCAACAAGCAAGGAAATAAACACAAAGTAAGCATGCAATGTATCAGATCCGACAGTGGGATTGCCACCACAAGATGGTACCCGACCTATCAAGGATCTCAAACAAAAAAAACATGGATAGAAAGACATGTATTCACAATTGAATTACACAACAGAAGCCAGGAGAATCAAACTCACACAAGCATATTCAACAACAAGCAAGGAGATAAGCACATATTAAGCATGCAATCCCTCAGATCCGATAGTGGGATTGCCACCACAGGATGGTACCCGTCCTATCGAGGATCTCAAACAAAAAAACAGAGGATAAAAGATGCAATCGCAAAACAGAGAACGAGACAAGCCAATCAGAGACAAATACACAAAGGATTCATGTCACAATTGTGTCTAGGTTCAACATGCAGCTCAACGGGACTAAGAATGAAACACCAGATTCGACATGCAAGTGAACAGGAGCAAACAAATTCATCACATTTAAAATGCAACTCAACAGAAGGGATAAAAGAAAGAAATAGGAAAGATTTGAAGATTAGAGGGGACTTAGCTACTCATATTCGTAAGAATCTGGGACGGTAAGAATCTGGGATAGTTTCGCCGTTGTCGGAGTCGATGACCACTGTCTCCTTGGATTCCACCGCCGACTTCTCCACCATCCTTGACACCACCTCCCTATCGTCGTAGTTGCCAACCGAAGGGTCCGATCTACAATTGTGATTGTACGAATGTATGCCTTTGCAATCAGAACCCCAGTCGCACCGCCCATAATCAGAGAAAGGGTGCTCTGTCACAAAATAGAGGGAAGGATGGGGTGAATCGAACTCATCGGCGAAGTAATCGGGATTGGAACCTCCTCCAGTCGGTAGCTCAAAGGCCATGGGTTGCCAACAA
The DNA here is from genome assembly GCA_964016875.1 of Fallopia convolvulus. Lineage (NCBI taxonomy): Eukaryota > Viridiplantae > Streptophyta > Magnoliopsida > Caryophyllales > Polygonaceae > Fallopia > Fallopia convolvulus. The sequence goes on from OZ024720.1 coordinate 40,899,765, forward strand.
AAGCAAGGAAGGAGACAGAAATTGAGCGTGTGAGGGAGGAGGGTAGGATTAGCGAAGAAAGCACAGAGAAAGCTCACTCCAATTGAAGAGCAAAGCAATGGAGATCGATTTAGGGTTTTTGATTGGGAGCGAAAAAGAGAGATCTCATATACAAAGCGGTGCAAATGAAGGGGTGGAGTAGGGTTTTGCCAGCATGATGGATATATGTATGTGGATCGAGAAAGCAGATCAACAATGGCAGCCAAACAAGCCAGCCCAAACCATGCTTCAGTGTTCACACACAAATGCACAAACACACACACAAACCAGAAATGAACATGGAATTGGGTTGCCAGCATTTGTACTCGGTCGTTTTGTAGCAGAAATGAACATGGAATTGGGTTGGGCCATTAATAAACGATTAAGCCCCTAATCAAGCTTATTTTTTTTGGCCCATCACTGATCTTGTTTTGTAGACGGAAAAAATTAAAATTATGCATACATTAAGTTTAGTGTAATTTTAATTATTTGTTGGCTATATGACGAGCACTTTTATGTCGTTGTAAAAGCATTGTCAAAGAATTATCCTAACTTCCTAACCTGAGTAAAGTGGAAGCAAGGATCGAACCCACAAGGACTCAGATTACTTGTATTTAAATAATATTACTAAATTAAAGGTGGTTTTGAATGGTTTTCTAATTCTAAGATGCAAACTAAAAACTAACTATGAATGCAAAAATAATTGTGTTAAACAAGTATGAGAAAAGCGTGTTCAACTAGTTAATTCCATCATAGATATGCTTATTGATCATCGATTCTCTTAATTCTCAATTCCCTTGAATAATCTATTGTGGATTATACTCCTACTAAGGATTATGACCCAAACTTCAATTCTAGTTGAAAGAACTAACAGCTTAAACAACCCTAATCATTTAACAACCTAAAACAACGTCTAGATTCAATTAAACGACAACTTTACGAGTCAAGTTATCAATAGGAAAAAACACTTAGAGCAAACAGACATCTAAGTTATTTGTGGATTTATTGCCTTCTACAACGGAATAGCTAGAATTAGGGGTTTTAACGACCATGTTATAACGATGAGCTAAAAAGTTCATCGTTAATGATGTTTATATACATTATATAACGAGAAACCCAAAAGTTGGTCGTAATAGGTACAAGACTATTTGTGGAAAGTCGTCGTTAATGATACTAATAAAAAATAGAAAAACAAAAAAAATATCGTCGTTAAAGGATAGAACTTAGAAGATAGGCGCGTTGATGAAAATATTTTCCGCCAGTTTTGATTAATATGATCTATCGAAGCCCATAAAGGTTTTGAAACCCTCGAACCCCAGAGCAATCTTCCGCCACTTCAATCAACCCCCGCCAGAGCGATCGAAAGCTTCAATCTCGGATCTCCAATCCTTCATTTTCAGTCCCCATCTTCCGGAAAGTTGAATTCGTTTTTGGTCCCCATATTTCGAAGGGACAAGCCTCTTTCAAAGCCTCAATCTCCCTCTTTCCCTTCGGTTCTTATTTCGATCGATTATTTTTGGTTTGTTCTCTATTTTGTGCTCAATCCGATTTAGGTATTCATCCATGTGTATACGTATAATTTTTGAGCTATATAGGTTTTGTGCTCAATCTGATTTAGGCATTTATGTTTTGCACACCGACTTAGACATAGGTGGGCAATTAGGCGCTAGGCGGGACTGGGCTGGGCTGGACGGGGTTGGGCGGGACGCTAGGCGGGTCTGGGTGTGTGTGGGCGGGGCTGTACGGACCTGCAATTGCAAGACTGCTCTGCCCAATTCCCATTCGTTTTGTTGTCGTACCATTGTGCTCTCTCTCACTCTTTTTTGGATCTGATAGGTTTGAATCTGACAGGTTTGAACTTGAATAGTTGATGTAGTGCACTAGTGTGGTTTTTTTTTGGTGTGAATCAACTTGAACTGAACTGGAACTGAAATTGTAAATTAAATTGAACTTGGTCGACTGTATGCAGGAGTTTGCTCCAACTTGGCTGAGTTTGCTGAACTTGGTCGATTGTATTCAGGATTGAGTAAATTAAGGATTTTTTGTTGTAAACTTGATTGACTGAGTTGGCTCCAACTTGGCTAAGTATGTAGTAAACACTGTAAACTTGGTTTTTTTACACTTTGGTGGCGGTTTAGCCAATTTATTATGTTTTAGGTAATATGATTTTGAATCATACTTTTTTGTGTCTTTGTCTTATTTTCTTTTAGGGTTTTTGATTTTATTTATTTCAAATCTTATGTGTGTTCATCTTCCAGGTAATTTTTTACCCTTTGTTTCAATTTTCTATCTTTCTTGTCTTTGATTGCATGAGTACATAGTTCATATCCTTGGACAAATCATTTGAAATGATTCATAGGCAATAGCCAATAATATATAGGCTATATTTTACCTCATGGCTTATTGGTAGGATTTGTTTTGGTAGTGTAATGATTTCAATGTTACTATGACAACGGCCCCTTGCTACAGATCTGCAGAATTTGTTGACTGAATTTAGGAGGACACAGTCTACCTATTTGAAACGTCTTAAGCAACAACAAGAGGTACCTGCTCTTGATAATTTATTCCAGAAGATTTCGTTCTTATAGTGAATTACCTTTCACTTATTAGCTCCCTGTATATATGATACTCTGTAGACTTGAAATGGTAAACCAGTGAATATAATGTAGCAATGCTAATTAGTTATATCAAAAAAATATTTGTTTTGGCCTTTTTGAACGGTTCATTGTTATGGGCACATGTGTGATGGAAGGAACTTCAACTTTTTTTAAGAGGTTTAAGAGTTTTTGATAATATCAGCTTGGAGTTTTGGGTAAATGATCTTTGTTTAAGTAGTAGTTTGTTACTTTGAAGGGCCTGTTTGGATGTTCAAGTTAGCTTTAAGCCGTGACTGAGAACTTGGTTGTTAACTGGTAATTTCTTTTATTTTATTACATGAATTTTAATTTCTTTTCTTTTTTACATGAATTTTCTATGAGAACTTAACTAGTTGTTAAACTAATCTTTCAATCGGTGTTTCATATTTTGAATAGATTAGTATTGCACTTAAGGTGTTCGGTTAAATGGCCAAAAGTGCATCTTAGACATTACTTGTGTTTAAATACGTATTGAAAAAGATAAGAAGTCTTTAATTGAGACATAAGTGCTATAGTAGTGTGTCCAGCGTATTGAACTTTGGAAATTCATAAAAAATTTGTTTCAAATTGTATTGGGATGTATCATATATGCCTAGATTTGTCTTTGAGTGTAGTTTTTGTTCTTTTAATGCAATTCATTTTGCTTTGTGCTTATTATAAGTTCTTCCGTTACTCTTATGTCAACAGGATTTTTTCACTTCTGTGCTGCGTCTTGGACCTCTCCACCTTCACAAAACTACCTTCAGTGATCATTGCCTTTTCCAATCCAAGGTATAATTTCCGTTCAAACCGTCCATCTTCAAATTCAAAATCTGGCTCTACTTTGCTAAGTTCTTGAAGTGATTCAAACATTTCACCTTGATTAATTTTGATTTGATTTTTTATGATAATCTTATATGTGACATTAGCTTCATGAGTTGTGATTCAAAAATTTTTGAGGTGATTCAAACATTTCACCTTGATTCTGAAACTTGCAGGTTATCTAAATCAGTTCGGGTCAATTCCGGTTTAAGGCAGAGAAATACGAGTAAGTTTACTTGGTTTTTAATACCAAGTCTCGAGATCGGGTTGTGAGTATTGGGGGAGGATTAAAAATTAAAGATATAAAAGGACCACAACCGAGAAGGGAGGAGCTTGAAGCTGAACTGAATGCCACTAAAAAACAAAATCAAGCTTTGAATAGCCATATGGAGTTAATTCAAGAAGAAAACAAGGAACTTAAGGATCGCATTGGTTCGGTGGAATCTCAAATGAAAATGTTTCAAGATATGTTAGCGCGACAATTTAAAATTTCCTTGCCTTCATCAAATGAATTGAACTCACAAGGTATGTTACATTGAAAATTATTCATTTTATACTATTTTTCCGTTAAAAATGCTCATGTAATGATAGTTCTAACTTACTTTTGTTTGTTTGCATTTTGTAGGTACTTGAAGATTACGAGCTACTGTTGGTATTATCAAAATGAGTTAGACTCTACTAGCTATAACATATGTTTTTGTAATTAAATATACTATTAGATCAATAGTTTACTTTATTTTGTGTTGCTATGGACATATAGGTGATTCTTATACTTAATTGATGTTTGAATATGGTTTAATCTTTCAATTATATAATATTAGTCTTAATCTATTTGGTTTGTAAATAGCGAATATTATATGATTTAATGTGTAATAACAAAGCAAATAAAATAATACGATAAATTAGTTTGTCATTAACCAATAACGACGAACATGGCTACTCGTGCGATGGTCGATTTTCTCGTCATTGATATCAGTTAATGACGAGCAGCAATGTTCGTCATTAATAGTTAACGACGAACAACCAGTTCGTCGTAACTAAGTAACTATGAACAGCCAGTTCGTCGTAAATATCTAACGACGAACATTGTAATATCCGCGATATTTCAAGCTTTTTATAATATAATATTTATTATCAATTATTTTCTCTAATTAAAAAGGAGAATTTCTTAGTATCAAATTAACTTCTACTATTTTTCTTTTGAAAGAGTTTATCAAGAAGATTAAAAATTCAATAAAATGACTTGAGGGGCATAGATTAATAAAGTGAAGTAAATTAATAAAAAGAGCATTAGATAAAAATAAGGTCCTTTAGAAATTGAATTTATTTCCTAACATAGATTACACAAAGGCCTAAAAATCCAATTTAGAAGCTTTGTAAAAAGAATGCAAGAGCCGGGATTTGAACCCGAGACCTCTTGCAAATCTCTACACACGCCCCTCTCCATTTCCGCTAGGCCAATGTGACTTTCTTGCAATTTACCCCACTCCCTTGATTTTATAACAATATTAGCCTTCTTCTTCTTCAAACAAGTCAAAGACATGTGATTGATGTGATACTCTTCCATTGCATGCTCTCCTTCTTACACCCTTGGCTTGCAAGACACACCTCCTTGCATCATCCTCTCATCACCACCAACAAACACAACTTTGACCAATGGAAGAACACCTCCTCCTCCTCCATTGGTGCAACCACCTTGGCATGGATTGCCAAACTCCTCCAAATTGCCTATTTAAAGGGCCTTCACCTCTCAATCACAACTTTTCACTCACACATTCAACCATCCTCTCCTTCTTGTTCCAATTGTTCTTCTTGTGTTCAAAAATCAGCCACATTCAAGCCTTATATCTCCATTAAAAACACCACAAAAACACCATCAAACCTCCTCTTCTCTTCCTTGGAGCCCCGCCGGACCACCCTTGAAGTCCGACAGGACCACCAGCCGGCACCGAGTCCCCGCCAGTGCCGCCGGAGCCGTCGGCCGTCCATGGTTGCGCCGCCGAAGACCGCCGGTCCTTTCCCCCGCCTCTCTTCTCCATTGTTCTGTAATACAGAACTAAGAAAGTATACTCCTAAGCTTTATTTTATTTAAATTAATTTATGTACTCTATAAATATTAGCCTTTTATGATTAGTAAATGTAATAGTAGAAATCAAATAAGGATTTATAGAATAAAAATATTAGGTATAAAATCTTGTTAGTTGAAAGCTAGAAACAAACTAGATTTTACCATGGTAACTTAAGCTTATAAAACAAATAAATAAATTCTATGTATTTATACTCCATTCATAATATAGATAATTTTTTTTAGAAATAACTATAGCCTACAAAATCAATAAATTAATATTATCATCTTTATAAAAAGAAAATAAGATTCCTAGAAGATATAAATTGTTGCATGTCTTAAACTATAGACGATATCATATTATATGAAATTAGGTACATAAATAAATTCATTATTTACTAAAATATAACGTAGCATGTCACCAAGTGTCAAGAATATAAGGATATATGAATTTTTATAATGATGTTAGATATGTTAATGAATCTATTGTTTAATAAGAATATTAGTTTGACCTACCTCTAGGTGTAGAGATTTCTAAAAGATATAAGCTTTATTTAGAAATATATAAGTTGTGACAATAAGTTAATATATAATATGTTATTATATTACTAAGTTATAAAAGTTGACTTGCATGACAAGATATTGAAGAGATATGGGAAAGATGTTATAAATTGAGTTAAGATATTATAATGGCCTAGACATAAGATTTATTATAATAATAAAATGGTAGAGAAACCTTATAAAAGTATTATTGTTTCAAAACTTGTGATCATGGACTATAGTTTGACTTTAGATATTGATTTTTATGAAAGAATAATATTATTAAATATTTATGGTCATCATGTGAGAAAGATATTAATTTAATAATCTCTAAGTATAAAGAATTATTGCAAGACATAAGTTCTAGGTTAAAATAAGAAGTATGATCATATAATGAGTTTATGATATTATATAGCATAAGGTTGACTTGCATGGAAAGAAACCATTAAGATATAGAAAAGATATTATTTTATAACCTACAAACATTATAATAATGGACTATAATTATGAAGTAGGATATTTATAAGCCATGATTATATTTTATAAGCCATGACCTATTTTATAAGACTATGATCATAGATATTGTATAAGTCATATAATGTGAAAAGAACTAGAGGAATAAAATAAATAAGATTAATTTAATACATGTTAATTTTAGGAAGTTACCTTTTAAAGAAAATTAGAAATTCCTAATTATGGAAACTTCCAAGAAAAGTAGACTATAAGTTTATGAGCCTTATTTGTTTTAGGTAAATTACAGAATTAAATAAAAGTCTACCAAAGGTATATTATTAATAAAATATTCTTGGTGAGGGTTATATCGCTACAAGATCCTTAAGGAATTTAGAAGTAATATTTTTAAACTAAGACAAGTACATAAAAAGGTTAAAGTGAATTTCTTATAATTTAAAGAAAACTTATAGTTTTATAAGAAAGATACTTCTAGGCAAAGTATAGTGTTTTTATGAAATCTTACTTGCTTACTTATGTTAAAGAAATAGGAAATAAAGTTATAAGAGATTATTTTAATAAAGGTGTTATGGAATAATAAGGATATTACAAAACCAAAATAATAATGAAGGAATATTATTATTTTAAATAACTTTCTAAATTATTACAATAATAATTTAGAATTCCGCTTCTCTTATAAAAGTATTATAAGAGAGAAACCGAGTAAAGAAGAATCCGTTTTGTAAGCCGTTCGTAAATTCCGTGTCGATAGGTCAGAATCCTCGCTCATAGTCGTGAACCATATAGTTCCATCAAAGCTCGATTGTTAGAACTCGCCAAAGCTAAGGCAAGTGGAATTTCCCCTTGTAACCTTTTACCTTTCGTCTCCGTGGAAATTCTCGTTGTTGGGAACAACTTGTATGCTTAAATAAAAATGAACTCAGGAAATATCGATTGCTAGAAATAACGACAATTGTTAGCATAGTATGTCTTATACTCCTTTGTTAGGATTATATATGCTAGTATGTTTGTTATCTTGATTGATTACAATCTCGTTCAGAGATTTGCCTTGAATAAACTAGAAAGGGGTGCGGGTTAGCCGATGCCTCTATATGCTCTTACTAAGTCGTACGTCCATACGACTGTCGGGATCATGATCTCCATCCGCTCCGATTGCAAGGAGGGATTGTGCGCACTCTAGCTAAGTGTCGGGGAATTGAAGTTCTCCTTCAGGTGGATCGGATTATCCGTGTCCCACCACTCTCTATCAAAAATCATTAACAAGATTGCATATCTTTTGTCACTATTTAAGATAAGTGCGAATGCACATTTAAGATACCAAAACCGGACCGGTCTCAAATGATCGATCCGGCTCTCGGTCCGCTCAAGGCGCGAGAGGTTTTCACTTGTATGAATTAATAAATGTTCCCAACATTCTATTGAAATCCTAGAGAAGTCTACAATCTAGTAGTTCTTCTATCGCTTTTCGAGTTATCTTTGCCTAAGATATACTCTTCTTTGAACCATTAAAGCTCCACATAAACAAGCTTTATCGTAATAGCCCCATCGTAAACACAACCCTAGTATCTCTTTTGATAATACTTGAAGTAACCCTAAATACCTTTGGGAAATTCCTTTCCCGCTTGCTTAGTCTCTTAGACTAATTCTTCTTTTCCGCATGGTTGCCTGGCATTCTCTCACCCCTCGCGAATTATGTCAGAATCTAGGAATCCCAACAAGGCGTGAAGTGAAGTGAAGTGAAGACGAAGGAAGAACGAGGATTTTCAAGATATACATTTCCATCATTTTGCTCTATATTCATTACGTTTCAAGGAAAAGTAGGTTTTGCATTTCAATTCCCAACAACTTTATGTTGAAAACAATGTAAGATGTTTTGTAAGAACCAAGTCTCCCTCGGGAGAACCTTTTCTCATTATGTATTATTTTTTTTTATTCCACATTTTAATTGTTCTATATCATTCTAAAAGCCTTGGGTGACTTTGGACGGTAAAGTCCGAGGTCACTGGCGGTAATACCCAATGTTGTAAAATAGGGATGTTACAAACATGGTCGTTAAAACTAACAACGAGAGAAGCAATAACGACGAACACACGACGAAGTTTATGTCGTCGTTAATAGCTATAACGACGACATTTTTAACCAATAACGATGACTTTGTTCATCGTTAAAACACCCTTTTCTAGTATAGGGTCTAAACAATTATATATGCTACTTTATCTAATCAACCCCGAACGGGCATTAATGAGATTAGATGTAAATTAACCTAGAAGTTCTATTAGGTGATCAAGCTTAAAAAAAACCCTAGAATTATTTTGATTCAATCAAGCACAGGGAATAAAACCAATTCAAGTTGTTGAGAATCAATCAAACCTCACAATAGTATGCAATCTATGATTTCAATAACTAGTCAAACACAATGGATTTAACAATGCATAATTAAATTAAAAACAAACTTACAAGAGGTTCAAAAATGCTCCCTTGAGAGAAAAAAAACCCTAGCCTCCAAATTATGATCCAAGTTATGACAGAGAAGCTAAAAGCAAGGTTTAAATACTCCACAAGATATCCAAAGATAAAAATATCCCGAAATACAATAAAACACGTTGATCAAGACCTAAATTAAGCCCATCTCGAAGCCCAATGCGACCCAACTCTCTCGCACGAAGACAGATGGCGCGGTCTCCATCTTGGGTGGCGCGGCCGCGCAGGTTGGTACACAAGCTCCCGTCACATCTTAGTTCAGCATTTAGGCGACACTTCAGAGGTTGTTTTCACCTCCTTCGAGTTGGTATTTGGACTTGGTGTAAAAATATGAACTGTATCTCTTCGAGTTATATTTCCAGTGATACCAAATTCAGCTTCATTCGAGCACTATAGCTCCCAAACCAAGCATTTAAAGATAGAGGTGTCAAAACAAGTCTCCAAGCATTGCTCAGATTTAGGCGTTCTTTTCACAAAAGCTCTTGGGCCTTGGTTCTTCCAATCTTCACTTGTATCACTCTAAGCTTCCTCAAGCTCCACCATAGTCCTCTAATATCCATCTCTTCCATGCTTGTTTACCTAAAGATCTGCAAAATCGAACAAAACAAGCGCAACTACCCAAAAACACTAGATCATAGAAACTAACCTAAAACTAACTAAAACTAAGTAAAACTTATACAGAACCAACATAAAAGATGCATCTAAACTGCACCTATATGCAAGCTATCAAATTCCCCCATGCTTAACCCTTGCTTGTCCTCAAGCAAGACATAAATTCAAATCACACCACATAAATGCAATCATGCATCCATATCATAATCAGACAAGCATTTCACATATAATCAAAACCCGACCAAGACTTCCTAACATGCATGATAACAAGAAAAGAGTAAAGACCATCCATTCATTCTAGACCTCACCAAGGTAAATGTGTTTGCACTCAAACTCTCGAGTGTTTAAAGGTATGTGTTTTACTAAAAAATCAGCCATGAAAACTAGATTACTATAAGCTTGCATCAGAGTTCTAAATCTCCATCGCTGGGGATCAAACACATAACAAAAATCAGGAGGTCTTTTTAAGGGTTGTAATGGGGCCAAGGTGAAGAGAAATTTGGAAGGGATCATATTTGGCTTGTGGTGCTAAATCCGGGATAAAGAACTAATCCTAAACCCAAACTTCAACACACTTTTCATCTCATCTTTCCCAAACTTTTTTTTCCAACTCCTACACTCACATTTAAATACTTTGTTTCTTTCTTCTTTCTCACTTTTTTTTCTTGCCTCTTCTTCAACTCTTTCTCTTACACTTATGAAGATTACTTACATTTGTACTCAACTTTTTTCTTTTTCTTTGCAACATACTTTTCATCTTCATTTTTCACTTACACACAAGAGTTGATTTTTCTCTTTTCCACCTTTTCTTCCAACTTCCCCTATACTTGTATCAAACTCCCACAAAACAAAAACACAACCTAAAGTCCTAAATCCCGGATGGGTCAAGCTTATTAGGCTAGGGAAATTTTGTGGAGCTAATAAAAATAGGCTTAAAGCTCAAAAGAAATAGAGGTGTCAAGAACATGGATCTTGTAAGGTAGGCAGGGAAATGATAGGCTAATAAGAAACATTTTCTCAATCATTTTAATGTCATGCATTCAATCATATAAAGTAGCCTTGAAAAAGAGTCATAATGCAAGTTCTAGAGCTAGATAATCATGGTGATACACTCAAGAAATATAGAGAACAATTATAATCAATGAAAGGCCAAAAAATCTCACAAGGCTAATTTTTGTCTAGAAATTTAGAACGAATCAAATACTCAAGCTAAATACATGCTTAGTCCTATAATCAAGGTAAATAATCAATGATCATGCTCATATCATAGAAATTTCAGCATATCATGCAAATCATGGGTTAGGACTCTCACTTAGCATAGAAACATAAGAGGAATCAAACAATGGGGAAATAAGAACCTAAACGCAATATTTTTTTGTATTTTTTTTCAAATTTTCTGATTTTTTTCCAATGCATGCAAAAATTTTAAATATGCCTTAAACTAATGCAACTACATGCAATGCAAAAGTAATTCCCTTCTCCCATGTTTAAAACATACTTTGTCCCCAAAGTAAAGTAAAAAGTAAAGGAAAGAGAAAAACTCACAAAACTCTAGTGATCTGGGTATTGCGGCGGGAAATCCGATGGTGGTAATGGTTCTTCGGGTTATCAATCTTCGAACCTGGGATATCTAAACACACACACACAAAACTACCTAAAAGAAATAAAAGATTATAACTGAAAAACAAAACTACTATAAACATTGGGTTGCCTTCCAATAAGCGTTTATTTAATGTCATTAGCTTGACGCAAAAACGATATCAAGAAGGATTTGAGCTATGGAATTCGATCTACTTCCCATCGAATCCCATTTTCAAGATGCCTTGAGGAACATCAATCATGGTGTTTGCAGTCTTTAAGAATGGTCTCCCTAGCAGCATAGGCGCTTTTTCATTCCCCAATCCCATGTCTAAAATCAGGAAATCAGCTGGGAATACCAAGGAATCCACTTTGACCAAAACATCCTCAAGCTTCCCCTTTGTCCTAATAGTGGAATAATCAGCTAACTCAATGATTGTCCGAGTTTCCTTCAGAGGTCCCATATCAAGTTTCTCATACAAGGAGTAAGGCATGATATTGACCGATGCACCCAAATCAATTAAAGCCTCTTTCACCTTGGTGCTTCCGATCATACAAGGAATGGTGAACATGCCAGGGTCGCTACACTTCTCAGGCAAACGCTTCTGAAACATAGCAGACACATGTTCTTTCTCTTTAACTTACTTCTTTCTCCTCTCCTTCTTATCTCTTTTGATAGCACACAACTCCTTCAAAAATTTAGCATAACGGGGCACACATTTGATCAATTTCAATAAGGGCACATTGACCCCGCATGCACTAAACGTTTCAAAGAGTTCATTGTCATTCTTCAACTTCCAGGTCTCTTTCAAAGCCTCTAGGAATGGTGGAACGGGCGTGTAAAGCTTCGGAATGATACTCGGAACGGACACCATCGGCGCGGGCTTCGACACAAGAGCCGCGGGCGCGCCATCATCGGGCTGCGATCGTTGATGAAACCCGAAATAACAGCTACGCTACGAGACAAGAAACAAGATTATTATATTTGAGTGCAAACACTTGCTCCTTTATTTATGACTTTTTCCGTGGTAGCGAGGTTACAAACCTACGAGGTTGACGAACAACTTTGAGAATCACACCTAGACCTCCTACGAGGTTCCGAGATCAAACCTAAATGTTGCGAGGTCGATTCTAGGGCGAGGTAGATTTGGGTACGTGGTGTAGAGAGTTTTGTGAGGTTTTGTAGCGAGGTTTTTGGTGTGGGAGTGGTCCCTGTACGACCTGGGGTTTTTTTGTGGACTTCTCCTGTCTGTAGCGAGGTCTTTTGACGATATTCCTATCACGTCGATCTTTAACAAGCAAGAGAGTTCTTGAGTTCAAGTGGTTTTTCGACCCCTTCTTCCTATGAGGTTCTTCTCTATTTATAGAGAATTGGGGGGCGAGTTTAGGCCAAGGTTCGATGTGGGATGCCCGGAATAAGGGTTTTTGATTGGTCCGAGAATGAGGTCGCTTGTGATTGGTTCGGGAGTGAGGTCGCTTGTGATTGGTTCGGGAGTGAGGTCTCTTGTGATTGGTTCAAGTGGGCGGGTGCGTTAGTAGAGTCGGTGACGAGGTCGAGACCTCGTCCCGGATAGTTGAGAGACCTCGCGAGGGCGTGAGTTTTGTTTTAAATAAACGAAGGGTATGGGTGTGGGTTCCTAAATTGCCTTTGGGGGTCCCTCCGGGCCCACTTGCTCTTGGTACCCCGGGCCCACTTCTTGCTTTTGGTACTCCGGGCCCACTTATTGCTTTTACTGTTTTGGACATCATCACAACCCCATGACCTGGGGACTTCTCTCCGAGGTTCGCAGGTCATAAGTCCCTTGGGGCCACGGGGTACAAGGAGGGGATCCTGCGAGGTTTCTTCTTTTGCGAGGTTTCTTTCCTAGGTCACTCTTCCGCTCGCGCGGGTGGATTCTCTCGGGCCTGTTCTTCGTGTTTTAGACCAATGGGCCGTTTTGGTAGGGTAGGCCCAATAAACCTTTCGTGGGTGAGGTAAGGCCCAAACCTGCTCTTTATAAGGGAGTATCTCACACGCTTCTTCTTCATCTTCTCCTTCAACCTTTTCGCTCTCTCTTTTTTCATCTTCTCAGTTTTCTGCAAACGGTTCCCGAGACGGTTTCCGACGAACTTCCACCCACGACCACACCGTGTCAACGCTCCTTCCACGCCGATTCTACACAAGTAAGTCCCCGACTCTCTTTTTCTCGATTTCTGTTGTTTTTCGCTTCAAATTCCTCTTTGCCGGTTTTTTGTTTCGTGCTTTGGTTGGGTGATTGTGTCGCCTGGCGTTTCGCGCCGGTGTCACGGTGGCGGAGCGGCGGTGGGTGTTTCTGCGTGTCGTTTGGCATTCTCCCCGTTTTGCTCTTCGCTCGTTCGCCGTGTTTTTTCTTTCTTTTCTTTCCCCCTTTTTTTTCTTCTTCTCTTTTTCTTATTTGATGATGGTGCTTTGATGGGTGTCCTATGTCGGCGATGTGGTGGGGGGACGGTGGTGAGGGGCGGTCGCCGCCGTGAGTTTACTGTTGTGTTTTTGGGTTTATTGCTTGTTTGGGGTGGCGGTTAAACTTCCGCTTCTCTGCCCACCACTTTTCGAATTTCGAAACCCTCGGGAGCCCAAACGTCATGATGTCTGATTGACGGGACGTTTGGGCTTCCACCGCTGGTTGGCCTTCTTTCTCTTTCCTTTCTTTTGGCGCTTCAAATTCTTCTTTGACGTCCTATCTTGTCAGAGTAGCTCCTAGGATGCTACGTGGCCTTCTCCTTTATGACCTCGCGTTGCTTTTCTCCCCGAGGTTACGATCTCGTGCTTTTTTCTTTTCGAGGTTATGATCTTGTGCTTCCTTCCTCCCGAGGTTATGATCTCGGGCTTCTTTCCTCCCGAGGTTATGATCTCGTTCTTCTTTCTTTCCCGGGGTCATGATCTCGTGCTTCTTTCTTCCCGAGGTTACAACCTCGTGTTTTTCTCTTTGGTTACCTTGCCCTTAGTGTCTTACTGACCTTTTCTTTTCCAGGTGCTAGCTTTTCGCGGCCTGGACGTTGTCTTTTCATGCCTAGGAGAGCTTCTGTGAGCCCACTGCCCGGCTTTGTTTTTAACTTTCAAGAGAATTTCTATCAGGAGGTCTCTGAATCTGTAGGAAGTGTAGAGCCAAGTGATTCTCAGAACCCAAGTTCCCCTTCGTTGGTCTTCAGCGAGCCCTCGTCCAGCGACTCCACTGCTTCGATCAATTCATTCTTTCCCCGTCTGCGCATTTATCCTGATGTTGAAATGGCCTCCTCTTCTTCTCCTGATGTGATCGCCGTCGAGGTTGAGGCGAGGTTGGACGCGGCAATTGCCTCAGCCTCGGCTGTGTACGTGCCTTCGAGCTTTCCCGAGGCCTATATTACTGACGTCGTGTCCGGCGTCCCTGTCGTCCTCGAAGAACGGATTCCAATGAGCTCGAGCACTCCCGAGGCCTATCTGTCCGAGGGGGCGGCCACCGATCTAAAGCTGGACGACCTCGCGAAGGTAGCTATGGACTTCCCCTGGCCCGATGGAGTCGAGCTGGCACTCCTAGAGGAGGAGGGACGACCCCTGGCGTCCTATGAGGGGTGTGCAGTCGTGCACCTCTTCAGTCTTCAAGCGGGCTTCAGGCTGCCTTTGGCCCAACACATCGTGGATTTCCTGTGGGCCATGGGCGTCTGTCCTGCCCAGCTGTTCCCGAATGCCTGGCGGCTGTTGTGTGCCTACACAATTCGAAGCCGCGAGCTCATGGACGAACCGAACCTCAATGATTTGTCGGCGTTAGTTTTGGCGAGGAGAGAACTTCGATGTTCCCTTGTCAATCTCAGCACCCCGAACGTCAAAATCACCACGACCCAATCGAACGTCGGGGCGTGGAAGCCTAAGTGGTTTTTGGTTCGATACCTCAGCGGGAGATATCTTAATTTCCCTGTGGCGCCGGGTAACTTCGAGAGATACGTGTGCCCGTACAAGGTCGCTGAGTTCCAAGAACTCAAGGCTCGATACGCCACAGCGTACCAGGCGCCATACGAGATTTACCTTTCTCAAGACCGGCTTGAGCGGGCCGGGCAAAGCCTCAGTGTCCCTCCTCGCAAGGGTGGAGAGGGTATTTTATTTTCTTTCTGATTGCTTTTCTTTTCTTCGTAAGGTTACGAGGTTATAAACCTCGTTATATTTGTTTCTAACCTCGTCTTAACTTGCTTTTTCTTTTTTATGCCTTTTTTCTTGACAGTGGATCTTCTGCACGCTCTTACCACGAAGTCGAAGGGGAAACAGCCTTTGACTTCTAGTTCCAAAGCTCCTTCTCCCGGGGCTCTCAAGGGGATTACAACTAACGAGCCGAGCTCGCAGGCGAGGACAGGCACAACGCAGCCGAAACCTGTTCCGCCGACGACCGCGACAGGGGGGGTCCCGCCCAAGGGGAACGTCATGAGGGCGTCTCAGTGGGACGTCGCGGGGCCGCCCCAAGGGGAAAAAAGGTCTGAGGCGGTCAACCTGAAAAGGGCCACCGCGAAGGTGCCCTCCCATCCTCCTCGGGGGTCCGACGACAAGGCCGGGCGGAAGAGGAAGGAAGCGGAGTCTCCCCCTGGGGAAAAGAAGAAAAAATCCCGGACGGGTGACCATCAATGAGGCTCGCGAGGTCTGGACATCATCCCTGCCTTCGACTTCGAGGGGCGAAGTCGCGAGCTCGCAGGCCCCCATCCTGCCAGATTTCACTGCCTTGGACCTATCAGGGGGGCCCCGTTGGAGTGGGCACGGGGGGACTACAAGGAGGAGGTTGCGTGGGCCAACAACCTCACTGAGCCTGCGCTTGACGATGAGGCTGCTCGGTACTCGGCCATGGTAAGCTTTTCGTTTTTGTGTGTTTAATTCCTGTCTCTTTCTTGTTTCTTTTCTCACCCTCCTGTGAATTTGCAGCACACTTTTTTTGATAATTATAACCGGAGTCGCATCGCCCTCGCTCATGCGAGGATGGACAAGATGGAGGCGGCGCTTCGAGTCCGCAGCGAGGTGTGCGAGCGACAGGCCAAGGAGCTGGCCGAGGTCGCGGAAAGGTCCAAGGCCGTGGAGGCTGCGGCCAAGAAGCGGGTCGAGGCCGCGGAGACCGCGGCGAGGGAGGAGACAAAGGCGGCGCTGGCGGCGAATGAGGGGGAAAAAAGGGTGAGGGATGAGGCCGAGGTTATGCGGGGCGAGGTTGAAGGGCTTTGGGGCAAGCTCTCCGCTGAACATGAATTCTTTAAGGCGAAGGAAGCGGAGTTTCTGAGGGCCGAGGAGGAGATCAGGCGCCTCGAGGGGCGTATTGTCGAGCTCAACGAGGAGGTCGTGGTCGTGGGTCCCAAGTACGTGGACTCGGAAGAGTACAAGGTGGAGCTGGTGGAGAGCGTGAGGAAGATGTTCCACCAGGCCGTCCGCATGGGCGTCAAACAGGCGGTGGCCAAGTACGGACACCTCGACGCCCAGATTGTCTTCTTCAACCCCAAATACAATGAAACCATGGGGGAGCTGGGGTCGGAGGATCCCAAGGGGGAATGCGAGTTCTTCCTCAACGAGGACGGGACTGTGTCCAGCACCGCGCCCCCCGAGGTGGAGCTTATTGGAGGGAACCCGGAGTTGACCTCCACGGGACCTCAGCCCACGACCGATGCGCCCGCGCCTCTTGTCTCTGCTGCCCCTGCTGAAGCTTCTAAGGACGAAATCGTCGACCTTACTGGTCCTGATGCTGAAACCTTGAAGAAATGAAAACAACTCTTTTTTTTTGGTGGCCCTACGGGGTCTGTAATTAAAACATCTCTTTTTTTTGTTTGGGTGACCCTACGGGGTTTGTAATCGAAACATCTCTTTCTTTGTGGCCTTTTTATCTTTATGCCCTGTGTCACTTTCTTTTCCTATGCTTGTTTGTTTGCTTGCTTTAGACTTTCTTGCATCCGTCTATCCTTATCCATCCAACCCCATGGTTCGAGTGCCACATCTTTTGTGGGGCTCGGGCCACATCGGGCGTTGTAGTTCTGCATCGAGGTCATGAGCCTCTGTTCGGACCTCGCTGTTCTGGAAGTTTGTTCCAACCTAAAATAATTGTCAGTGAATCCTGCCCTCTTAGGGTGTCCACGAACCTCGTTCGTATCCAAACGAGATTCTCCAACCCCAAGCGGGAAGCGAGGGGTGGACCACTCTCTCAAACGAGATTCTCCAACCCCAAGCGGGAAGCGAGGGGTGGACTTTTTCAACGAGATTCTCCAACCCCAAGCGGGAAGCGAGGGGTGGACTCAACGAGATTCTCCAACCCCAAGCGGGGAGCGAGGGGTGGACCATTTTTTCCAAACGAGATTCTCCAACCCCAAGCGGGAAGCGAGGGGTGGACCCTCTTTTTTTTTCCAAACGAGATTCTCCAACCCCAAGCGGGAAGCGAGGGGTGGAATTTTTCAACGAGATTCTCCAACCCCAAGCAGGGAGCGAGGGGTGGACTCAACGAGATTCTCCAACCCCAAGCGGGAAGCGAGGGGTGGACCTTTTTTCCCAAACGAGATTCTCCAACCCTAAGCGGGAAGCGAGGGGTGGATTTTTCGAGGGAGGGAGCGTTTTTCTTTTAGAAAAGCCTGCAATCCTTTATTCATCAACTGTGAGGAACAACGGGGTTTCGAGATTTTACATGTAATATTTTTTGAGTCGTGCGACGTTCCATGTTTTGCTCAGTGTGCGCCCCTCGTCGTCCCTGAGCTTAAAAGCCCCGGGCGTGACTTCTTCTCCGAGGATGTATGGTCCTTCCCAGTTAGGGTCCAATTTTCCCCCTTCGGTGCGTCTTAGCACGAGGTTTCCCGTGGCCAAGAGGCGAGGTCTGACCTTCTTGTCGTGATATACGGCGACACGTCGCTTGTATTCTCTAGAGCGCAGGTCCGCCACCTCGCGGATTTCGTCTCGGAATTGCATTTCGACCCAGAGGTTGGCCTCGTTTTCTTTTTCGTCGAAGTTGTACACCCTCGCCGATGGGATCACGGGTTTCTACGGGAACGAGGGCGTCCGCCCCGTAGGTAAGAGCGAAGGGGGTTTCGCCCGTTGCGCGGCGTGAGGTCGTACGATACGTCCAGAGGACGAGTGGGAGTAATTCGGCCCAACGACCTTGTGCCATGCCCAGGCGCTTTTTTAGGTCTGTCAAGATGCAGGCATTGACGTTTTCTACCTGGCCATTGGACTGGGGATGGGCCACGGAGGAAAATTTGAGGTCGATGCCCAGCTCAGAGCAGAAAGTCCGAGTCTCTTCGCAATCGAATTGGGGGCCATGATCGGTCATGATTGTCATGGAGACACCAAAATGGCAGACGAGGTTCTTCCACAGGAATCCGCAGACCTTTGCCCCGGTGATTTTTGCCATTGCCTGTGCTTCGACCCACTTCGTGAAGTAGTCGACGATGACCAAAATGTATTGCACCTGGCCAGCAGCTTTGGGGAAAGGGCCTAAAATGTCCATCCCCCACATCGCGAATGGGCATGGTGCGTGAATGCTGCGGAGGGGAGCCGTCGGGGTGTGTTGGATGTTCCCGTGTTTCTAGCATCTGACGCATCTTTGGACGTAAGCCTTTGCATCTTGTCGGAGAGTGGGCCAGAAGTACCCCAAGTGGACGATCTTGTGTGCCAAAGACCTCCACCCCGGGTGCCCTCCACAAACCCCCTCGTGGGACTCGTAGAGGACGTGGTCCGTGGTCTCGGGTGGTATGCATAGCAAGTTGGGTTCAGCTTAGCCTCGGCGGTAAAGCTGGTCACCGACGACGCAGTAGCGGGAAGCTTGCATTTTTAGTTTCCTGGCCAACGCGGGGTCCTCTGGGAGGACACCGCTTTGTATATACCTCGTTACTGGGAACCTCCAGTCCTCGGTCCTTATGGACAGGACCTCACTATCGATGCTTCGGGAGAGCTTTCTCTCCACCATCACGCGGTTCCCCACATCCAAGGGAAGCGCGGAGCCTAACCTGGCGAGGGCATCCGCCTTTGTGTTTGAGGTCCGCGGGATTGACTCCACCGCGAAGGTCTCTAGGCATGAGACCAAGGCCTTCACTTTTGCTCGGTAGGCGGGAAGAAAACCTGTCCTGGTGTCGTATTGGCCGTTGAGTTGTCGTGCCACCAATTCGGAATCTGTGTAGACCCTGATCTTGCGGGCTCCGCTAAGTAGCGCCATCTCGATCCCGGCGATCATGGCCTCGTACTCGGCGTCGTTGTTGGTGGCATCAAAGGAGAAGTTGAGAGCATACTCCGTCTCGATTGAGGGGCCAGCGAGGAACACTCCGGCCCCGCCACCGGCGTCACATCGCGAGCCATCAACGAACACTTTCCATTCGTCCGAGCTTGTGTCCGTTTTGGGGAAGGTGACCTCCACCATAAAGGCGGCGAGGGCTTGTCCCTTCATCGCGGTCCTCGGGAGATAACTGATGTCGAACTCAGAGAGCTCGACGGCCCACTTGGTCATACGCCCGGAGAGGGCGGGCTGATGCAGAATTTGACGGAGTGGGAGGTCCGAGAGGACCTAGATGAGATGTGCGTGGAAGTATGGGCGTAGACGCCTTGCGGCGGTCACTACGGCCAGCGCCATTTTCTCTGTCGGGGAGTATCGCTGCTCCGCAGGCTGGAGCACGCGACTCACAAAGTACACCGGGTGCATGGCTTCTCTTGTGAGTACCGCGCTGACGGTCTCGGGACTCACCGCTACATACAGTTGCAAGTCTTCGCCCGCATGCGGAGGTGACAGGGTGGGGAGCTTGGTGAGGAAGATCTTCATCGGAGAAGGCAGTCTCGAGTCTCTCGTCCCAGACGAACTTGTCATTCTTTTTGAGGGCGGAAAAGAATGGGAGGGACTTGTCTGCTAAACGGGAGCAAAATCCCCCCAAGTAATTCACAGCGTCGTTGAGTCGTTGCACCTCGGTACGAGATCCGGGAGACCTCATTGCGAGGATAGATTCTATTTTGGCGGGGTTGACGTCGATCCCGCGTTCGCTGATCATGAATCCCAAAAACTTCCCCGATGATATGCCGAAAACGCATTTCTCGGGGTTCAGGCTGAGCTGGTGGTGCCCGAGGGTAGTGAAAACCTCGGCGAGGTCAGCCAGGTGCTCCTCGGGGTCCTTGCTTCGTATCACGATGTCGTCAACGTAGGCGGATACGTTCCTGTCCAGGTGGTCTTTGAAAACCCGATCGATGAGGCGTTGGAATGTGGCCCCGGCGTTCTTGAGGCCAAACGGCATGACCTTGTAACAGTATGTCCCTCGCTGGGTGATAAAGGATGTCTCCTCCTCGTCACGAGGATTCATCGAGATCTGGTTGTACCCTGAGTAGGCATCGAGGAAGCTCAAAACCTCGTGCCCAGCAGTTGAATCTACGAGTGCATCGATCGAGGGCAAAGGGTAGCTGTCTTTGGGACATGCCTTGTTGAGGTCCTTGAAGTCTACACACATCCGCCACTTGCCGCTGGCCTTTTTGACCAATACGACATTGGACAGCCATTTCGGATATTGGACTTTGCGTATGAAATCTGCGGCCAGCAGCTTGGCCACCTCTTCATTTGCGGCGATTGCCCTTTCTTCGTTCATTTTTCTTCGACGTTGTACCACACGGCTAATGGCAACGTCGATGTTCAGGGAGTGCTGGGCCAATGTCCGAGGCACACCTCGGAGATCTTTTGCAGTCCAGGCGAACACGTCGCGGGACCCAGCAAGCAGGGCCTCTAGTGACGCTGCTGCATCTCCAGTGAGGCAACCCCCGAGGTAGATCTTCTCGGATTTGTTTTCGAAGGGGGTAATCACCCTTCTTTCTACCTCGGGGGTGGGTATTGTGAAATCCTGGACCTCGAGATCTGCTTCGCTTGAAGTCTCTACCATAAACATGAAGCATTTTTGTTTTGCCGAGGTCATGTAGCAGACGCGGCCCTCTTCTTGGTTGCCCTTCACCTCTCCGACACCTCCGCCGGTGGGGAACTTCATTTTAAGGTGGTAGATGGAGACCACCGCCTGGAATTTCATCAAGGAGACTCTTCCGATGATTGCAATTGTAGGCCGAGGGTAGGTGCACCACCGTAAATTCTATCACCTCGGTTCTCGTTGTCGAGCCAATACCGAGGGTCATCCATAGGTCTATGAGACCAGCGACATCGACCTCGTTTCCCGAGAAGGAGGTGAGCTTCCCAGCGTAGGGCCTCAAAGATGTCGCGGAGATCCCCAGCTGCTCGAAAGCGCCAAAATACATGATGTCCACGGAAGAATTCGTGTCCACCAGTATCTGCTTTACTATCTTTGAGCCCAATTGAACGTGTATCACCAGGGGGTCGGAGTGGGTCATATGGAGTCCTTCGGCGTCCTCGGAGGTGAAGGACATACCCACGTGGGACCGTGAGGTCTGCGTCACGTTGTATACCGAGGGCTCATGGTGACTTGCCCTCGCGTATCTCTTTCTTTCCGCCTGGCTCGAACCTGCCAGCGAGGGTCCACCCGAGATGGTGTTGATGTATCCATCGGGCGACGCGGCTTGTCCGGAGCGCGACTGCCTCGCCGGAGCTTGTTGCTCTGCGTTGCTTGGTCGGGACCGGGTTGGTTCCTGCTGCACGAGGTTGGCCCCCGACGCGGCGTTGGCGCGTTTTTGTTCGTTTGGGTTGTAGGCGGGGCCACCTTTGCCTTTGTAACCTCGTGGCTTCCCGCCAAAGCAGCTCCAACCCCCACCGCCACCCCCGCGGTTGTCGTAGCGGTTGTTGTTTCTATTGTCTTTGTTGTTGTTGCCTCTGTTGTTATTGTTGTTGCCTTTGTTGTTGTTGTTGCTTTTGTAATCGGCGCGCCGGTCATGAGTTTGTGTCATGTACGCCTCCCTCGCGGCCGGCGCAGCCACTTTAGCTTTTCCCTTAGCCTCGGTCACGATTTCCTTGTCGGTCCTCGGTCGCGAGCTCTGGCTGGCAGCGTCCTCGGCGTAGACCTGTGCCGTGATCCGAGCACACAGGCTCTCATACGTCGTCGGATTCTTGAGAAAAATGGGACACTTGAAATCCCCCTAGCGAAGGTTGCCCATGAGGATGTCTCGCACCGACGTCTCGTCGATCTGTGCGATCTCGGCGACCGCGGTGGTGAACCTTGTAAAAAAGGTACCCAGCTTCTCGTTCTCTCCCTGCTCAATGTCGCGGAAATCGTGCATGTTCTTCTTGCGCTTCCTTGAGCCGTTGAAGTGCCCGACGAAGGACTCGCATAGCTGAGAAAACGAGGCTATCGACTCGACCTTAAGGCAGGTGAACCACGTCATTGCCGCCTTGTCCAGAGTGGTCGGAAAGATGCAACAGAAAATGGCGTCATTGTAGGAGTTGACGTTCATCTGGACGGCGTAGTGTTTTATGTGGTCCTCGGGGTCGGTCGTGCCGTCGTAGAGTCCCATTTGCGGCCAATGGAAACCTTTGGGCATATGTGCCTCCTGGATCTCAGGCACGAAGGGATTCTTGTATCCACTCTCGACGGATGGGCGATCAGATTTCGACTTTGACCTTGCTAGAGGGCGTGGCGCGCTTGCCGCTGTTTCGGACAACTCCATGTCACGCCTCTCCGCACGTCGTGAACGGGACCGCGAGATCTGCATCGGATCTCGGGAGGGTCTCTCCGTGGTAGACCCGTTGGTGGGCGCCTCCTGCCCCAGCATATAGCTCGGGACATACGCAAGCACGTACTCGGAGTGAGGTTGCCCTTGGGAGGGAATCGGGACATATGGGGGAGCTTGGCCTTGTTGGTACTGCCCGTACCCCGGGTAGGGATACGGGTTGAAAGGAGCGCCACCCTGTTCATACCCCTGGAACGGGTATGGGTTTTGTGGAACGTTGTATGTCCAACTCGGCGGAACCACAAAAGGGTACCCCGACGGACCTGTCGTTGTCCACGGAGGGGTCTCAGCCATGTTGTCGGGATGTTGGGGGAAGAAATTGTTTGGACAAGCCATTTTGAGGGGTTTTTAAGGAATCAAGGTTTGCACTAAAATGGGAAGCTGCTTAGGATGAAGAAGTTTCCCACAGACAGTGCCAGTGATGAAACCCGAAATAACAGCTACGCTACGAGACAAGAAACAAGATTATTATATTTGAGTGCAAACACTTGCTCCTTTATTTATGACTTTTTCCGTGGTAGCGAGGTTACAAACCTATGAGGTTGACGAACAACTTTGAGAATCACACCTAGACCTCCTACGAGGTTCCGAGATCAAACCTAAATGTTGCGAGGTCGATTCTAGGGCGAGGTAGATTTGGGTATGTGGTGTAGAGAGTTTTGTGAGGTTTTGTAGCGAGGTTTTTGGTGTGGACGTGGTCCCTGTACGACCTGGGGTCTTTTTGTGGACTTCTCCTGTCTGTAGCGAGGTCTTTTGACGATATTCCTATCACGTCGATCTTTAACAAGCAAGAGAGTTCTTGTATTCAAGTGGTTTTTTGACCCCTTCTTCCTATGTGGTTCTTCTCTATTTATAGAGAATTGGGGGCCGAGTTTAGGCCAAGGTTCGATGTGGGATGCCCGGAATAAGGGTTTTTGATTGGTCCGAGAATGAGGTCGCTTGTGATTGGTTCGGGAGTGAGGTCGCTGGTGATTGGTTCGGGAGTGAGGTCGCTTGTGATTGGTTCGAGTGGGCGGGTGCGTTAGTAAAGTCGGTGACGAGGTCGAGACCTCGTCCCAGATAGTTGAGAGACCTCGCGAGGGCGTGAGTTTTGTTTTAAATAAACGAAGGGTATGGGTGTGGGTCCCTAAATTGCCTTTGGGGGTCCCTCCGGGCCCACTTGCTCTTGGTACCCCGGGCCCACTTCTTGCTTTTGGTACCCCGGGCCCACTTCTTGCTTTTACTGTTTTGGACATCATCAATCGTGGCACACCATGCGCGGCCGCGCCATCTGTATTTTTGCCCGCGCCACTTTCCTCGAGCTCTCTGTTGAAATTACGCGGGCTCGGCTCGGAGGGGCGCGGTCGCGTCAGTTCATGTTGTTGCACGCGCTCTTCTGGGACTCCTTGGTTTTCATTAACGACTTCCTCAATTTGTGTCTCTAGTTTGCACAACTGTCCAACCACAAGTTTACTGTAAATGGAGATAAAACTCACATTCTGCCTCGGATTGAGCTTTGTCTGTGATGGCAGTTTGCTAGACTCTCTAGCCTCCAATTTGCTCACTGCATTAGCAATTTGAATGACTTGGCTCTCCAAGTTCTTAATGCTAGACTTAGTCTCTTGTTGCAGTTGAGTTAAAGAGCCATGCATTGTAGAAACACTTTGAATCAGATTTCTGATAATCTCTTCAGTGGACATAGAATTCTGATTTGCTCCTTGTGGTTGAGGTTGGAAAGGAGGCATGTAAGGAGATTGACCACCCTGCTGGTTGAATGGTTGATTGCTAGAATTGCCATACCTCAGGTTAGGATGATCCCCCCAACCAGGATTGTAGGTGTTGGAGTAGGGATCATACATGGGCCTTTGTTGACCATAATTTCCCAACATATTGGCATCAGCTTGTGGCTACTGAAGTGTGGGGCATGAATCAGTGGGATGCATATTATCATAGCAGATTCCGCATGCTTTCCACTGCTGGAAAACGCGTCTATAGCCAGGAACGTTGGCATGCGATAAGCCACAAAGTTAGCCAGGAAAAAAGCTTCGCCACAAAGATAGCCACCCGTTTTCCCAAAACGAAAAGTTTGTGGTTAAAACGGTCGTGGGTATAGCATACTCTGAAAACTGGCCACAAACCTTAGATTTGTGCCTATTTAACCACAATATTGGGTACGAAAATCATGTTCTGCTAAATATATGGTATAGCCAGACACTTCGTGGCTAAGTTTGAGTCTATTTTACCAGAAAGTTAGCGTCGAAGTATTTTTCTGACTACATTCGGGAGAAATAAGTCGTGTTCATCATCCACATGTCGTGGCCATTTAGTATCAAAGTTTGCCTCGAATACATTTGGTGATAAAGTTGTGGCCTTTACCATGAAAGTTGGCTACGAATTGGGAGAATAAATTTAACGACCAATGTCGTGGCACTTTAGCATGAAAATTAGCCTCAAAAACATTTAGTGTCAAATTTTGTGGTTATATTATTACGTATTTAGAATAATAAAAATCATTATAATCCACCTATTTAATTGCAATATTAAATAACAATAATAATAACTAAATTTGAACAAAATTTATAGTAATAATAACCATTTTTTTAATGTACATAAAATTTACAAAACTCAAGTGACTTTTCAAACATACATGATCTAAAGCCAAAATTCACCCATAAAGAATACACCTAAGTATAAAACATGTTCATCCACATGCTAGCTAGCAATCAAACCATCAACTCATGCCAAAAATCTAAAATTAGGCGTTTGCTTCTCTTGTTGATGCACTTGTCGGAGCAAACATCTGTCATCTTTGACACCAACTCGTTAATCATTGCCTTTTGCTTCTCTTGCTGCAAATAAAAAACAACTCCTCAGCCAAACAGGTCAAATAGCATGACAAGTCTTAACAACAAAGAATATTTCAACATAACAATTGGTACTTACCATGTTCTCTGCAAAATGCGAAAGTCACAACTATAGGGAGGTGATGTGCAATCAGAGAAAGTGGTTCCCTAACCTGCAAAAAATGAAAGAAAGAATTGAAGAGAAATGATTTAGCCTGAATGAAGGTTCAAAACTTAAACAAATGTAGCTCACTTTTCAAGTTTAAGCCTGAAGAGAAATCATACACTAGGAATTAATTATTTTCCATACCACAACACAACAACACATGTTTGCAACCTTCTTACAAATGTAAATTTGGAAAGTGACAACAGTATAGATGATATGTAATGTAGCTCACTTTTCAAGTTTAAATTCCTTCTAAAAGACCCCCACAAGCTAGAACTATAGTCATTACTCATTACAAAGGTCATCAACTCTTCACCACTATTATTTTTCGATAAACATATATAGGAGAAAGTTAATAAGTAAACCCTGCATTTCTGGTTGCACCAGCGTTGGACACACTTTCTATGAGCATATTGTAAGGTTAAAAAATCACTTTCAGTTCTTATCCAATCACATGGTACCTTTTATCACATCACAAGCAAAGGGGTTTTAATGGTTCATACAGGAAAAGTAAAGATTCCAATAAGCAAAGCAATGCACTGGTAAGGGCGAGCAAAGGCATCAAACTTTTTAGTAATAACAAGTTGAAATAAGAATAAACCACTTACGTTACTGTAGAGAAAAAGCTTGACAAAGTTCTTGGTTAAGAGTCCAAGGGACTTCTCTCTTCTATTGTCTACCATTATTATACAACAATTATTAACCAACATTACTCGAAATTAGGATATGAATTCAGGACTTGTAATAGTCATCAAATAACAAAAACAATACCGTTTTTCGAAGATGCTGAGTCCGATTGGTTGCAGGTGTTGTTGATTGCTGGCTACCAATAGGATAATAATTCTCATTAATGGCTTCACCCTCATCGCCATCTTTCAAACCCTCTTCCTGTGATGACAAAATAGCAAAAACATAACATTATTCCACTGCTGAGATGCATAATAAACGTCAATTTCACATTAGGTCGACAAATTCTACCTTTAGATACTCCAAAGCCTTTGAAATCTCCTGAAACCCTTTCCATGTGTATTGATTCTTCGCCTTCCATGCAAGAACCTAAATTCATACAATACCCATAGAGCTTATAATAAAGCAGAAAATAAGAACATACTTAATGAATCTCGCATAAAGTAGAAGAAAAAGAGCATAGAGAAACTTCGTACCCTAAAACTTTCCAAAACATTGACGATATCACAGATCTAACGTCTCTCAACCCCTTTCAAATCAAAATTTCACAAATTAGAACACTCTTCTAACACAAAGCAAGTAAAATTGCGAGAAAATCAGAACTAATTCCTAATTTGCTAGCGGCGTCATCCAATCCAACCGATTCGATGTCAAGACGATTGTATCGCCGTAAGAGTTGCCTAAAACAGGAGATCTACGGCGGGGAAGACGTTGTGCTCGAGAACCAAGCGGAGAAGCGAAGCGGGACGACCATCGGAGAAGCTTTGCAAGGCGCGGCTTTGAAGGTGGCGTTGATGGGGGAAGCTCAACAACAAGTTGTGAGACGCTTCTGAAATTTGACCGAAAATGAGACGCTTCTGAAATGAATGTAGAGGTGCCGCTTAGGGTTTTACATGTTCTCACATTAGGTTTCATAATATGGGCTTCTTTTTAGACCCAAAATAATGAATTTGGGCCTAAGTTTAAGACTTAAAGCGGGAAAACAAATATCGTTTCCCTCCTTTATTTCCCTCCTAATCTATCAATATTTTATTTCCCTCCTTTATTTCCCTCCTAATCTATTAATATTTCATTTACCTCCCAAATTCCAATCAATAATAAAATTAGAATACATTATAAAAATATATATACTGAAGCCCATATTACTTTCATAAACAAAAATGATAATTTATGAACTCTTAAACAAAAATAAATGTTAATCTTACCTTAAAGTCTGACCACTTATCTCTAAATATAAAGAGATTAATATCTAACATGCTAATAAAATAAATCTTTCATACAAAAAACATTATATACCTTTTTTAAGGGGGCGCTGCCCCCAACCCCGCCAGGGACGCGTTGCCTCCTGGACCCCCAACTCGCTGACCGGTCAGCAAGACCACCATCGAGGGGCGTTGTCCCCCGAACTCCCTACTAGGGGGCTCCGCCCCCTAGGACCCCTGGTTTTCTTATAAGAATGAACCACTCTAAAGGAATATAATGGTTTCTTATAAGAATGAACGACTAAAAAGGAGTACAGCGTTTTCTTATAAGAATGAACGATTATAAAAGAATATAACATTTTCTTATAAGATTGAACGATTCTAAATGAATATAACGGTTTCTTATAAGAATGAACAACTAAAAGAATATATCGTTTTCTTATAAAAATGAACCATTTTAAATGAATATAATGAGTTCTTATAATAATGAATGATTCTAAAGAAATATAACAATTTCTTATTAGAATGAAAAATTTTAAAGGAATATAAGTATATAACGTTTTCTTATACGAATGAACCACTCTAAAAGAATATAATGGTTTCTTATAAGAATGAACGACTCAAAAGGAATACAGCGTTTTCTTATAAGAATTAACGATTATAAAAGAATATAACATTTTCTTATAAGAATGAACGATTATAAATGAATATAACATTTTCTTATAAGAATGAACGATTCTAAAGGAATATTACGTTTTCTTATAAGAATGAACGACTCAAAAGGAATATAACGATTTCTTATAAGAATGAACGATTCTAAATGAATATAACCATTCTAAATGAATATAATGAGTTCTTAAAAGAATGAATGATTCTAAAGAAATATAACGATTTCTTATTAGAATGAACGATTCTAAAGGAATATAACATTTTCTTATAAGAATGAACCACTCTAAAGGAATATAATGCTTTTTTATAAGAATGAACAACTCAAAAGGAATACAACGTTTTCTTATAAGAATGAATAATTATAAAAGAATATAAAATTTTCTTATAAGAATGAACGATTCTAAAAGAATATTACGCTTTCTTATAAGAATGAACGACTCAAAAGGAAATTAACGATTTCTTATAAGAATGAACGATTCTAAATGAATATAACCATTCTAAATGAATATAATGAGTTCTTATAAGAATGAATGATTCTAAAGAAATATACGATTTCTTATTAGAATGAACGATCCTAAAGGAATATAACGTTTTCTTATAAGAATGAACCACTCTAAAGGAATATAATGCTTTCTTATAAGAATGAACGACTCAAAATGAATACAGCGTTTTCTTATAAGAATGAACGATTCTAAAGGAATATTACGTTTTCTTATAAGAATGAACCACTCTAAAGGAATATAATGCTTTCTTATAAGAATGAACGACTCAAAAGTAATACAACGTTTTCTTATAAGAATGAACGATTCTAAAGGATTATTACGTTTTCTTATAAGAATGAATGACTAA
Source organism: Fallopia convolvulus (assembly GCA_964016875.1). Lineage (NCBI taxonomy): Eukaryota > Viridiplantae > Streptophyta > Magnoliopsida > Caryophyllales > Polygonaceae > Fallopia > Fallopia convolvulus. The sequence goes on from OZ024720.1 coordinate 40,928,949, forward strand.
AAAGGAATATAACGATTTCTTATAAGAATGAACGATTCTAAATGAATATAACCATTCTAAATGAATATAATGAGTTCTTATAAGAATGAATGATTCTAAAGAAATATAACGATTTCTTATTAGAATGAACGATTCTAAAGGAATATAACGTTTTCTTATAAGAATGAATCACTCTAAAGGAATATAATGCTTTCTTATAAGAATGAACGACTCAAAAGGAATACATCGTTTTCTTATAAGAATGAATGATTACAAAAGAATATAACATATTTTTATAAGAATGAACGATTCTAAAGGAATATTACGGTTTCTTATAAGAATTAACGATTATGAAGGAATATAGCGCTTTCTTATTAGAATTAACGAATCTAAGGGAATATAACATAAATTATAGGAATGAATCAATCTAAAGGAATATAACGATTTCTTATTAAAATGAACAACTCTAAATGACATTTTTTTATATCTATTGACTTTAGGGATGGGTTAGTGATTAATTTTTTTATTATATTTAGAAATTTTGATTTTCTAATAATCTTTTTTATATTTTCAATGAATTTCTTAATATGTATTATTTTTTCTAAAGCGTCAAATAGAATAAATAGAGGAAGAATTAATTACTTCATTATTTTAAGGGTTTTTTTGTCAAAAATCACCTTTTAAAATATCCAGATCCGTATTTTGGTAACGTTTATAATTCTTGAGCACATAAAAATTATGATCTATTCCCGACGTCTTAAATTTTTGGGCCAATCTTTTACTCATTTTTTGGCCGGATGATATAATAATGGGCTTGGATAATATGACAAGGGCCCAAGCCCATTTCCCCCTACTTCTATCCTTAATTCTTTCCCAGAGATCCACTGTACATGTCCTTCCTCACATTTCTTTCGGGAGCCGTCGTCCCTCACCAACTCTCTCGGTCACCCCTTTCACTACTCTCCTCCGCCTTCTCTGTTTCCACTACTCTCCTCCTTTATTGCCTCTATTCAAACTCCCATTCCTCGTAGAAGTATTCGTCGTCGCTGACCTCGGAGAAGTCCAGTGGTGCTCGCAAGCGTCCTTTTCCCGCTTCCGTTCGCCCAATCTCGCCGTGGACCTCACACCATCGTTGCTTTTCTCGTCGTCCTTTCTGCTTCCTCTCCCGTCGGTAGTTGATGTTCGCCGTCGTAGTTCACCATCGCCGTTCACCGCCACCTTTACTGGCTGCTATCCCTGCCGAGCACTCCAGTGGAGACCTAAGAGCGCGACCTTGCCGCCGAGGACCCACATCGTCTCCTCCGTGTCTTCGCTTGGTGCCTCTTTTCTCCTGCGACACCCGCCACCTTGAACAACGTTGGCGTCGGAAGATCTACTCGCTAGATTGTAAGTGCAAGGCTGTCTTGTGGGTTTCGGTACAAGATTCCTTCGTTGAAAAAGTTGTTTGGGCTGATTCAGTTTTGGTTTTATTAACTATTGTTGTATATCGAAAGATTCTATCGATGTTGGTTCAATTAAAGGCTGATATTGGTTTTTATAGTCAGGGAATGGTCGATTTTGTGGGTTGTGGTATACTTCCTTAATGGATCGATCAATTGGATTAAAGGATAAGATGCTTAATGGTGTTTTGTGGTGGAGAATAATTAGAAATTGTTGTTGGTTGAATCACTTCTTTTGTCCAACTGAAAAAGCTACTGAATTGGTTATAAAATGTATTTTTGTCTTTAAAATTGTTTAATTATTCACTTAGTAATGTTGTTATAGAAATTGCTGTTTTGTGGTGGAGAACATACGTTGGAAGAAGCTAGAGGAGAATTCGATCTTTATCTGTTGTGATGCTTTAATCAAGAATGCCGAAGTCAGAATAGGTATTGTGGGAAGAACATCATTTGGTGAAATGGTTTTCTTTGGATCGAAGGAAATACAGGCTGGATTGGTCGTTTCCATTGTTGAAGCTGAAGCGGTTCGCTAGGCCATTGAGAATGCAAAGGAGTTCGGGCTTAATCATGTAGTTGTGGAGTCGGACTGCAGTTCAATGATCAATCTTTTAAAGGGTGGACAACTACCAAGGAATGCCCTGGCAATAGGCATGGACATTTGTGCGGGCCGGCCCGGCCCGGCCCGACCCGCTTTTTTTTTAACGTTCAGCCCGGCCCGTCCAGCCCGCGGGCCAGACGGGCCCAACCCGCCTGGGCCATGGGCCGGGCTCGGGTTGGGGAATTGTAGCCCAGCCCGGTCGGGCCCGGGCCGGGCCGGGCCGGCCCGGAAATTTAATAAAGGACCGGGCCTATATATAGCAGCCCGGCCCGGGGCCCGGCCCGCTCCAGCCCGGTACAATACCGGGCCGGTCCCGGGCCCTATTTCTCCGGCCCGGCCCGGTGGTGGCCCGGCCCGGGCCCGGCCCAGCCCGGCCCATGTCCATGCCTACCTGGCAAGTCTTCTGGCGATTATTGTTATTCCAGTCACGATTTGCTCAGGTGTGATTGGCAGTTCATTAGGAGAAGTGCAAATGGTGTTGCCCACAAGCTCAGTCAGTGGAGATGTTTTCCTCTGTTTTTTCAATTGATTTCGTTTAGATTACATGTTGCTTTTTATGGCATTTTATCTGTTGATGTCGATGTTTAATAAGAGGTGTGTTTCATGAAAAAAACAATTAAAAATGTTTAATTCTTGGGTGAGCAAGTCTACCTCTCTTATAATTGGTAATCACCTACGCCCCTGGAACCGAAACCAAATTTAGCCTCGTTATTCACTTGTGTCATATTGGCCACAAACTTAATACCGAATCTTGCTACGTAAAGCAATTGCGGCAATATGGCCACAAATATACCCGCAATTGATGTTTTCATAGAAATATGGCCGCAACTTTAGAACCGGATATAGCTATGTGGGTCATTCAAGTCAACTTAACCACAAATGTAGATCCGAATTTAGCTTCGTAATTCATTCGCGTCAATCTAGCCTCAACTATAGCCAGAAATTATACGTTCATGACTATATGGCCACAAACTTAGTATCGAACTTAGTTGTGTGATTATTTCGCGACAATTTTCCCACAAATGTAGAACCGAATTTAGCTTCATAATATATTCGCGTCAATATGGCCACAACTATAGCCGAAACCCATATTTTCATGGCTATATGGCCACAAACTTATAATCGAACTTAGCTGCCTGATTATTTCGCGACAATTTTCCCACAAATTTATAACCGAATATAGCTTCATAATATATTCGCGTCAATATGGCCACAACTATAGGCGCAACCCATATTTTCATGGCTATATGGCCACAAACTTAGAATCGAACTTAGCTGTGTGTATATTTCGCGACAATATTCCCGCAAATATAGCCCCAACCATGAATTTTGTGGGTAAATAGCCAGAAAATTTGAGGTTTGTGGGGGATGTTGTGGCAGTTACCCACAAATTTAACCACATCGGGATTTCCTGGCTATAATTTCCTGGCTATATGTGCGTTTTCCAGTAGTGTTCACTTGTTGTCCCTTTAACATGAATTACATGAAGATTGACTTCAACTCATTCACCTCTTCATGTAAAGTTGTAGCATCGATAGAATGGGCAACCTTCATTGTAGCTCTTTTGCTGAATTGTTGGGAGCCTTCAGATAGTTCATGGAAAAGCTCAAAAGCTTCAGCAGGAGTCTTATTCAGGATGTTTCCTCCACAAGCATCATTAACATGTCGGCGTTCTTCATCCAATAAGCCTTCATAGAGGTACATAACAAGATCCAGCTAAGAATAACCATGATAGGGGCAGCTTGAGATTAGCTTCTTGAACCTCTCAAAATACTCATAAAGCAATTCATTCGGGAGCTGCTCAATGTTGTTAATGCTCTTCTTCAGACTCGAGAGCTTTGTGGCAGGGAAATATTTCTCGAGAAAAGCCTTCTTCAATTGTTCCCAAGTCTCAATACTGCCAGGAGCCAAATAATAGAGCCAATCACTAGCTCCATCTTTCAAAGACAAAAAGAAAGCTCTTAGCTTGATTTGATCATCAGTGACGCCTTTTGGTTTCATGCTAGAGCAGACAACATGAAATTCAGCTAGATGTTTGTTGGGATCTTCACCCGCCTTCCCATAGAATTGAGGAAGAAGGTGAATCAACCCAGATTTCAGTTCAAATTGGACACCGTCAGGGAGCTCAAGATAGCTTCACCGCAATGGTTGTTGGGCCAAACAGGTGCAGTCAACTGTCTCAGTGTCTGTTGATCCATCTCTGCGATTTCAGGAATGCTTTTAGTTTCAGAATCAAATGAGGAAGACGCCAGGTTGAACGGTAGTTCACAAGAAATTTCACGAGCTTGCCTGCGTAACCTAGAGAATGTCCTTCAATTTCTGAATCAAATGCAACAAGAGATGGATTAGTAGCATGGGTATGAACCATGCAAGTGGTTCATACCCAAAAAAAATATAAAGTAACACTAGATAAACACAAATAATTAGTTGAGTCCCCGGCAACGGCGCAAAATTTGGCGATCACTTTTATGTCACTGAAAAAGCACTATCAAAGAATTATCCTAACTTCCTAACCTGAGTAAAGTGGAAGCAAGGGTCGAACCCACAAGGACTCAGATTACTTGTATTTAAATAATATTACTAAATTAAAGGGGGTTTTGAATGATTTTCTAATTCTAAGATGCAAACTAAAAACCAACTATGAATGCAAAAATAATTGTTCTAAACAAGTATGAGAAAAGCGTGTTCAACTAGTTAAATCCATCATAGATATGCTTATTGATCATCGATTCTCTTAATTCTCAATTCCCTTGAATAATCTATTGTGGATTATACTCTTACTAAGGATTATGACTCAAACTTCAATTCTAGTTGAAAGAACTAACAGTCTAAACAACCCTAATCATTTAACAACCTAAAACAACGTCTAGATTCAATTAAACGACAGCTTTACGAGTCAAGTTATCAATAGGAACAAACACTTAGAGCACACAGACATCTAAGTTATTTGTGGATTTATTCCCTTCTACAACGAAATAGCCCGAACGGGTCTAAACACTTATAGATGCTACTTTATCTAATCAACCCCGAATGGGCATTAATCAGATTAGTTGTAAATTAACCTAGAAATTCTATTAGGTGATCAAGCTTAACAAAACCCCAGAATAATTTTGATTCAATTAAGCACAAGGAATAAATCTTATTCAAGTTGTTGATAATCAATCAAACCTCACAATAGTATACAATCTATGATTTCAATAACTAGTCAAACACAATGGATTTAGCAATGCATAATTAAATTAAAAACAAACTTACAAGAGGTTCAAAGATGCTCCCTTTAGAGTAAAAAAAACCTTAGCCTCCAAATTATGATCCAAGTTATGACAGAGAAACTAAAAGCAAGGTTTAAATACTCCACAAGATATCCAAAGATAAAAATATCCCGAAATACAATAAAACACGTTGGTCAAGACCTAACATAAGCCCATCTCGAAGCCCAAACATGCGGCCCAACTCTCTCGCACGAAGACAGATGGCGCGGTCTCCTTCTTGGGTGGCGTGGCCGCGCAGGTTGGTACTCAAGCGTCACAACTTAGTTCAGCATTTAGGCGACACTTCAGATGCTATTTTCACCCCCCTTCGAGTTGGAATTTGGACTTGGTGTAAAAATATGAACTGTAGCTCTTCGAGTTAGCTTTCCAGTGATATGAAATTCAGCTTCATCCGAGCATTGTAGCTCCCAAGACAAGCATTGCAAGATAGAGGTGTCAAAACAAGTCTCTAATGCATGGCTCGGATTTAGGCGTTCTTTTCACAAAAGCTCTTAGGCCTTGGTTCTTCCAATCTTCACTTGTATCACTCTAAGCTTCCTCAAACTCCACCATAGTCCTCTAATATACATCTCGTCCTTGCTTGTTTACCTAAAGATTTGCAAAATCGAACAAAACAAGTGCAACTACCCGAAAACACTAGATCATAGAAACTAACCTAAAACTAACTAAAACTAAGTAAAACTTATGCAAAACCAACATAAAACATGCATCTAAACTACACCTATATGCAAGCTATCACTATACACATTTTTTTATTGAATTATTGTAATGAAAGGAATTGAAGAGAGAGGAATGAGGAAGAAAATGTTGATGAAAAGGGTAGAAGTGTTTGTAATGGTTTGATTTTGTAAGGGTAAAAGTGTAAATGTTGTGTGATATAAATTGAAAGAAAATAGAGTTGGACAAACTATCGGGGACGACCGAAAGGGAAAGGCGGACAAATTCTCGGGGACGAAGGGAGTATATTATAGATTAACATTTTTTTATTTTCTATTTTAAGGGATATATCATTATTATCATTAGAGTTAGATTAAAGTATTCTCATCTTCCATAAAACTTATTGGAAACAAAGAGCAAAAACTAAACACATTAAGCTAGTTGATGCTAACACAGGATACTTCCATAAGATAGCAAGTGGAAAAAGAAATAGAAGGAACATAAGAGAAATACGCACTAGTAATGGCACACATATTGTGGGTACCGACAATATTAGAGAGGAAATTAGGAAGGACTTTAAACAGAGATATATGAGAGAACCTATTAACCAAGTACTGGCACAAGAATATTTAGAGCTAATTATCAATGAGATAAATGATTAGGATAATGCCAAACTTACAAAACCAGTCACAAATGAAGAAATTAGAATAGAGCTAATGCAAATTGGATCAAACAAGTCACCTGGGCCTGACGGAATGACGACGGAATTTTATAAAAAGTATTGGGATATAATGGGACCATTAGTCATAAATGCGGTTAAAAGTTTCTTTCACTAAGGAAAAGTCCTAACACAGTTTAACCACATATTTATAGCCCTCATCCCAAAGGCCAGATGGTTATACCGACTCCCCCTTGGTCCCGACTATTGCGAGAGTTGATATTCTGAGAAAGTATCAAGTTCCCAAAACACCAAAGTACGAAGGAATGACTGATCCAGACCAACATGTTACGACTTTCAAACAAGCAATGAACATTAGCACCGCCCCATTCGAAATGAAGGAAGTGGTAATATGTCGTTGGTTCGGTAACACGTTATCTAGACCAGCATTAAACTGGCATTCTCATTTACCACTTGGAAGTATTTCATCATTTGTTGAACTATTTGACCAGTTTAGACTCAGGTTTGCAAGTAGTCGACGCACCAAAACATAGGGGAGCATAAGCCCCACCTTTCAATCAGGCTAATGTGCACACAAGACTGGTCAAAGATGCTAAGGTGGAGTATACTTAAGGCGCTCTAGAGCAAGGGGAGTCCTTAAGCGCAAATGACATGTAACAGTGTACATGCATATTACATTTGTCATTTGTGTCATCAAAATACATATACAAAAAACTCCCTTAGTACTCTTACACAAGTGCTCTTTTACACTAAACCCCGGGTACACAACGTGTCATCTTGATTAGCAACTTGTCCAGTAAAAGCCTTCATTCAAACGAAGCATACACAACAGAGTACAAAAAACTGCGACAAATGTTCAAAAGATGGGCACAATCCAAAAACATATCACAAGACTTTTAAGAGCCTAACATCAAAGTTTCACAAACCGGCAAAGGCAACAGGAGGATATCATTAGTTTGACGACTTCAGGCAATGGTTCCCAACACAAGTTCAAACCCGCACAGAAATATACGAAAGAAATTTTGAGCGGTTTGGGGGTATTGTTGGGCCCTAAAATATCGGGCTAAATTATGAGGTGGGACCACGAAGATATGAAGAGATCGGAAGCAATTAAAGACATTATTTATCATTAATGAGGCAATAAATTGCATGGATGAAATCAAGGAGCATAAAAGAACTGTTGGAACGTATTAAGTGGTAACTGGTCAAACTAGCCGTTGGAAGACATTAATAACAAGGCGAGATTCTCGAGATTGATACTCATAAATGACCAGAAGGTGATCCTATAAAAGAGGAAGAGGAACATCAACAAAGGCATTCTCTCTCTCTCTCTCTCTCTACAACAAAATGATCTACACACAATTGTGCTTCTATTATTCGTTTATTCATTGAAGACCACAAGAGATATATTTCTTCTCATCTTTTCTCTGGCGTACGCTAAGTTGTTCTTCAACATTTGAATGAAATCATAGTGAAGTTTATCCTCGTTATTTTATATTTTTATCTATTTATTTTAATATTTATCGTTTTATCAATTAACGTGTCTACGACTTACCATTACTATCCAGAATCATAAAGGAGTAACTCGCAACATTACAACTGCAATCTTATTTCACTATTCTGAATTCATCTCTCTTTTTCTACTTGTTTACTAGTTCATCTGTTATTTCCCTTCGTGAATCCCTTATTACTTGCAAATTAACGTGTTTAAACTGGGTTTTGGCTAGAGTTCCCTCATTATAGTAGATAAAGCGTTTACGTGTTAAACCTTCCCAAAACACTCAAAAAGATAAGAATGTTCAAACCTGCAAGAAACCTCTAAAAAGAGCCAAACTAATGCCACAACCAATCATGAGAATAAGGAGTATGAAATTGAGATGCAATTCTCAATTTTCTATTGAGTTTGAAGTCGTTGACAATAGTTGCAATTCTCAATTGAACTGATTTGGTTTCTTTGTGTATTATAGATGGGTGAGAATTGTAAATATTTGAACTGGGAGGATGGGGCTTATGGTTTTAGAGGCAATTCAAGTAATTCAAAGGATGAGAGTTGATTAAGACTATGGAACCCCTACGACCCACAACTCGCATCAATCAGATTTGAGCAATGATATTATGAAGATCAAACGAGACAATTTAGTCATGAAAGTTGTAGTCGAATTTGTCGTAGTTATGTTTAGGGGTGTCAATCGGGCGGGTCGGGTCGGGTTTGGGTTAGGTCAATTCGGTTTCGGGTAAGTTCGGATTCGGGTCAAATTCGGATATTTTGAAAATCGGGTCAAATTGGGTTGGATCATTTCGGGTCGGGTCACCCAATTAATCGGGCAAAGTCGGGTTTCGGGTCAATTTCGGTCGGGTCATTCGGTTTTCGGTCCAACTTGATTTCGGATAAGTCCGGTTTCGGGTTTAGTTAGTTTCGGATTTAGTCGGGTTTCGGGTTTTTCGGATTTTGGGTGAATTGAATTTCGACTTTGATTGAATTTCTGGTTAATTTGATTTCGAGTAAGCGGATTTTGATTCAGACCATATATCGAATGATGATTTTTTGTAGTTTAACTACTCTAGGGTCTAAATATTTAATGTAACATTTAAATTAAAAACATAATTATACTAAATATTCACTATCATTAATATTTTAAAACATAATGAAATTTTCGGATGTTTTCGGGTTGGGTAACTTCGGATTTTCGGATGGTTTCGGGTCGGGTAACTTCGGATTTTCGGATGACTTCGGGTCGGGTAGCATCGGATATCGGGTTGCATCAGGCTTAGTCCATTCGGGTATAATCGGGTTTGGGTTAATCTCGAGTTCGGGTTTTTTCGGATTCGGGTCAAATCTGTTCGGGTCAAACATGTCTCGGATATAAAACTTTTTATCTTTTTCTCGGGTCGGGTCGGGTTCGGAGTCAGGCGGGTCGGGCGGGTTTCTCGGGTCGGGTCAAATTTTGACAGCCCTAGTTATGTTTGTCATTGTGTTGATGAGAATTCAAGATTCTATAAGAACTTATGTAATGCCTAAGATTATTTAACTTTTAATGGGTAGGTATGTAATGACATTGAGCTATGAAATTTGATTCACCTTTTAATGACAATTTTGAGTGATGATTTTAAGTTTTTGTTGTTTGTTATTCATCATGACAATGTTTGGAAACATTAAAAACTCCTTGATGTGAACTCTTCTTTATTTTTGAACATTTTGTATTTGTCATTGATTTAAACTGATAATACAACACAAGTGTTGAAGAATATTGATAGGAGTCAGTCTCTACATCAAGAGGAGATCGAAAATCATCAATCACATGATAAAGATTCAAAAAAAATTGTTGGATATTGCATTCATGTAAATGTTCACATCTTATCCACCATACAAATCTCGATCATAATTTGAATATAGTAGTAAGTGGAACCTAGCTACATAAAACAACCCCCCTTAATTAAGTTTTGACAAACTAAATCACTTGAAACAATAAATCAAGTGCATGTGTTGTACTTGTTTAAAACAAAATCCGAGGTTATAGTTCCACCAATAGTCATCATGGATTTGAGGGGTCAAATGCTTATAATTTGTTTGAGACAAAAGCAAATCAAGGTTGTTCCAATTACACCAAAGAGCCTCATCTCAGTTGCAAGGAGTCAGGTGATGAACTTGGTTGAGAAATTACAACAACACTCGATAATCCATGTTGTTGTTTAAAAAAAATATTATGTTAGCAATTATATAAACCTATTAATTACCTTAAAATTAAATCAAAGCTTCAAACTAATTCAATAACTCACATTGATATAAACCTCGTCACCATGATCAGGAAAGTATATACTCATGCTTCTAGGGACCCGTTAATTTGTTGGTAGAATACAATTGGTTCCTTGTCTTGGTCTCCCCCCTTGGCTGAGCAGGCCTTAATGTTTGGATTGTACCTATAGGTACTTGTCCTTTCTACATGTACAAGTCCTTTTGACACCAGTCATACACATAATCTTCACATTTAACCATAACAATTGCATGACAACACGATACTCTTGTCAAGTCCCACTTTCTACATATACAAGTCCTAGCAACCAAGTTTACAAATACCATGTCAAGAAGGTGCGTTACTTGAAACTGGTCAACAATAGAATTGATAATAGTACACTTCCTAGCCTCTTCCTTTTCTTTTTCCAATCTCTTCCTTATTCTTAGGCAAATTTCATCCACCCTTTTCCCACAAATGTCCTCTTGTCAAACATCCTATAGGCCTTTGACATGCTTGGCCCTTGCCTTTGAAAAAATATAACAATTAAAAGTTTCAATCATGTTATTAACATTCACATCACTTTTTGACAAGGTTCTTAGATGATTTGTACAAAATGATCTTGGATTTTGAGAAATGAAGTCCTCCATTGCTGCCTTATCACTAAGAATCCTCGTTTTGTTAAGTGCAATGTTACATTTTGATCTAGTATAGGCCCTTGTACCTTTCCAAAAAAAATCAGCATTTGCTCTGCCTTTTGACGCTTATGCCAATTTTAGAAGATGGTCTTGCATAATTTTGATGCTCTGCCAATGGGAAGTAATTTGTCACAACATTAACAAGTCCTTGTCAAATGCATAAATAAAAAGTCTAAGATTACACAACAGGAAAGTTATCTTATTATTTATTGAGGCGAGCTAAATTTAAATTGATAATATCTATTGTTGGTCAGATATTATGGTGCATTCTTCTCCACCAAAGCAGGGAATATCTTGCTTTATGTTTCACAAAACCAGCTCTAAGAAATTTTAATTTCATCCTCTACGACAACCCATGCAATTTCCAATAGGGGGTACATTTAGTTATTACCATCGCTTCCTACTGCACCATAGTAGCGTACCATCGAGAAAAGTGTTTAAGAAACATCCATCAAAGCATAAGATTATTCTACATCCATTCCTAAATCCTTCTCTCAACCTAAGGAAACTAATGTACAACCTGTTAAACACATCTGGATTCCTTGGAATTTCAGCCTTCTCAGTAAGAAGTATGACACTTGTTTTTTTTTTTATCAACCCTCTTTAACTCTTTTAGATATGAACTCAATCTCATGTAATGATCTTTTAGTGAGCCATGTAACAATCTATGAGCTTCCTTTTTGACTCTATAGCATTGAAATGATTTCTTACTTACTGCATGGGTTGCTTTGTGCCATCGAAATAATCAGATTTTTCAGCATTCGCAGGACAATGGTTTGTTTCTTTTAAAGGGCTTTACTGCATTGGTTAGAGACTCATCCAGCTTTTTAATACCCGTCCTTCTTTACCCTTTACACAGAATCAAAGAATTTGGTGGTGTCCTCCCCCTCATGATGTTCTTAAACTGAATGTTGATGCTGCTCTTTTAACGCCACAAATGGTGGGACTTGGTGCTATTTCACGAAATTTTTATGGGTTTATTATTGGATCTTTTGTGAAGCGTAAACCTGCCTCTTGGTCACCTTTATTGGCTGAATGAGTTGTTATTTTTTATTGTCTCTCTTTTGCTCAACAACTTGGTGCTTCCAAATTAATTGTTGAGTCTGATTCGATCACTTACAGTGGTGCTAGCTATTCAATCGTCTTCTCCGAATTACACTTATATTGGTGCTTTCTTACATGCTAGTAGAAATTTATTTTCAGCTTTCATTTCTTGTTCTTGTAATCATGTACGTCGTACAAGGAATGTTGTAGCTCATTCTGTTGCTCGTTTTTGTCCCGAGTCGGGTCAAGAACAATTATTTGTAACTAATATTCTCCAAGAATTCCTAGTCTTGGCGGAATCTGATATATAATACATACAACATTTTCTTCTCAAAAAAATTTGTTGAGTGTTTTACTTGAAACATGAGCACAGGTTATGAGCTTCGTTCGGAAAAAATTGTTCATATTAACTCTGAAATTATGACCTACATAAAGACAAACGTTCAACTAGTCTGTCAAGCTTCCGTACAAAAATAAAATTGTTCATATTAACTTTGAAATTAATTTTTTTTATTAGGTAAACAATGGACAAAAAAATTGTTCATATTAACACTGAATCTAATTATGATTTATGACTCACAAAAAATGTTCATACTTTCTTCTTTCGAGTGTAAACAGTATAAACAACGATAATTTCACATTTCTATTCTTTTTAAAACATTATTTCTTAATTAACAATAAGATTGCAAATGTGAGTTTAAGATGTTGTTAGATTAGATTGTATCATTCGGATAAAATTTGATTTTAAGATATTTCCTATTTTTTCCATTTTTAGAACAATTTTTTTTTATACGAAACATTTTATTTTATCAACTTAATTTGGAGTATACGTGCAAATTTGCCCTTTTTTTCCGTATGGAGATTATTTTAAGTACAATGCACTCCAACATTTAAAAAAAAAAAAAAATAATAAAAAAAGACGGCGTGCTACGTTGGACAGGATGTTGAGTATAAAACCATGATTGACTGCTCTGCTACCAGCCAACCACCCATTGCGGAGAGGCAAAGATGACGCAAGTTGGTTGGAGGAGTTTGCTTCTTCACGCCTTTCTTGTCCTTGTTAATCCTTACGTCGGGATTTCCGATTCCGATCCAAACTCCCCGCTGGTGCAACAGCGGCTGGACAGAATAGAGTATCTTCCAGGCCAGAACTTCGATGTGGCCTTCTCCCACTATTCTGGGTATGTAACCGTTAACGAAGATTCTGGGAGGAATCTCTTCTACTGGTTCATCGAGTCTCTGGAGGACCCCGCTTCCAAGCCCCTTGTGCTTTGGCTTAATGGAGGTCCACTCGTCTTCTTCCCTACTTTTTCAATATTTGATTGATTAATTGGAAACGGAAAGGGGGTTGAATTTGGGACTCGTACCTGTTTGATGAAATGTCTCTGAAGGATTTCTGATCCGAGATGTGAATTCGCAGGTCCTGGATGTTCATCCATCGCCTACGGGGAAGCCGAGGAAATCGGACCGTTTCACATCCACACGGATGGCAAATCTCTCTACTTGAACCCTTACTCTTGGAACAAGGGTAAATTTGATTTGGCAATATATGTGATGTGATGTGATGCCTGATTCTGTAAAATTGATTTCGCTCGACTGCTTTGCAGCTGCCAACATCCTGTTTCTTGACTCCCCTGTTGGAGTCGGCTTCTCATACTCCAAAAATTCATCTGATTTGACCACCAATGGAGATAAAAGAAGTGGTATCCATCGCCTCTCTTTCTCTCTTTCTCTGTTCTATGCTGCAAAATTGAGCTGAAAATCATTTCATTCCCTTGCCGCTGCAGCTGCGGACTCGTTGATATTCTTACTAAAGTGGTTTGAGCGATTTCCTCAGTACAAAGGAAGGGAGTTTTATATCACAGGAGAGAGCTATGGAGGTATCCGCTTGTTTTGAATTTCCTACGAGTGAACATAGAATTCTCAGCGTTTGCTGATATTTATGTATGAGTCATGCCTTGCCTTTCAGGACACTACGTTCCCCAGCTAAGCCAGGCAATTCTAAGATACAACAAGGCAACTAACACGACATCAATTAACCTGAAGGGCTACATGGTATGTATGTATATATGCCTTTCAGGCTGCTTTTAATTGACAACGCAAGGGCATCAAAGAAGCTTATGAACGAATGTTGAACTGAATTGCAGGTAGGGAATGCACTGACTGACGACTACCACGATCACCTTGGTGTTTTCCAATTCATGTGGTCATCCGGTTTGATTTCCGATCAAACCTACAAGAGGCTAAATCAGTACTGCGACTCGGAGTCCTTTGTACATTCATCTGAGGAATGCAATAATATTCTGGAAGTTGCTAGTAATGAACTCGGGAATATTGACCCGTACAGCATTTACACACCTTCTTGTGCTACCAATTCCACAACAACAAACAGGCTGCTAAAGAGATTGGTATGTCTTAGATCTTACTATATACTGGTCTCGGGACTCATTATCAAATCAAGTCAAATGCCAAGATCATCTTATACTAATTTTAATTCTAAAAACTGAAAGACCATGATTACTGTGTGTTTTTAGATGATGGGCCACGTTAGTCAAGCATATGACCCCTGCACTGAAAAGCATTCAGTTAAATACTTCAACCAAGTTGATGTTCAAAGAGCACTTCATGTCAATGCTCAATATGCTCCTACTAAATGGGAAACCTGCAGGTAATTTTCTCCTACTCAATGGATAATAATCTGCTTGAGCTTTGGTTATATATTATACTGTTTGCAAAATTTAAACCCTTAAAAGAGGTTTATTCTCACATTGTTACCTGTATTTTTTCTGTTATTGGCAGTGATATTGTAAACAACAACTGGCAAGATTCTCCTAAGTCAGTCCTTGATGTATACCGTGAGCTTATGCAATCAGGAATTCGGATTTGGATGTTCAGGTTTTTTTTACTAGAAACAAAAGAAATGTTTGCATCTCAAACTGTTGCTCTTGTCTTTTTTTCTTCTGTTCTTATATAGTTATGTGATAATCCCTTATTTTCTTTTGTTGACATAGATAGGTCGTTCTAAGATTGCATACTTGTTTGTATTGACAGTGGTGACACAGATGCTGTGATTCCTGTTACCTCTACAAGGTACACCATAGACTCTCTCAAGCTTCCAACTACTAAGCCTTGGCATGCTTGGTATGATGATGGACAGGTAAATCTACCAGTTTAAAATTTATTATAATATCACATACTCTTTTGTAACCTAAGATCATCCTATCTTATTTTCTTGAACTTTTTTTTTTTGGAGGATATTTTCTTGAACATTCACTTAATTATATTTGAGATGACTCGAGTTTAGTTGGTTATTTTGCTAACAACTCGTAAGGATGAATTGGAAGCAGGTAGGTGGATGGACTGAAGAATATGAAGGTCTGACCTTTGTTGTAGTGAGAGGAGCTGGCCATGAAGTCCCTCTCCATAGGCCAAAGCTCGCCCTCACCCTCGTCAAAGCCTTTCTTGCTGGATCCTCTATGCCAACCCCGGACCAAGTCAGTGACTTGTAAGATTTGCACTCTCCATTTACCAAGCACAAGCAGAAGACTTGCATTACTAAACGTTGATGGAAAATTTGAATTGACATTGGCTTTGTACACAAATATAATAAATTCACTCGAGCTTTCAAAATGTTAAATGATTCTACAACATTTGTTCTCCAATTTAATGAGCCTTTCATATGAAGCTTCTTCCATCTTGAAAGTTGAATTTCCCACAATAGCAGTAGGACATATTATTCGAAAGATACTATTCTCCTGCCAAACACATGGTAATATGACTTTGGTCACTGTAAATTCACCAAAATGGTATACTTAACTGAATTTATAGCCAAGGTTCAGACAACAACATAATAGACATACAATAGTTGATCTACTATTATCTCACTCAAAACGTGTACGTAAAAAAGTAGTAAGAGCATCATAATGACCACTTTTTACTTTTGGTCATTGAATTTGAAACTGCTATGTGTCCTGCAAAATAGAAGAGAAAACATTAAAATATCAAGTGTAGTGTTGTACCTTTGTGTTTGCCCAAAAATAATTGGGCAACCATTCAGATTTTTAAATTTATACTTGGGATAAAATTGAAGTAAAGTGCAATGGAGAGATTTTTTTTTAAATTTGATGACTAAATTAAAATGGTCTACCATTGAGTATATTCTAAAAATGTAAAATAACCCCTCTATTTAATATTAGATTAAAAAAAAGGTGAAACAAGATAAGACTTGTTTTAATGATGAAATAACCCGTAAATGGCCAGGTGGAAAAGATAAAGGAACTTTTATAATACGTGACAAGGAACTTGCAAATCAACAGCTGAAGCCATAATGAACTTTCATATTTGAACTTCCAACTTTGGGCGGCCTTGTTTCACTTTTATCACAAAAGTCCTTTCTATTCAAAAAATATTTTTAATACTTTTAAATTACGTGCAACTTTCTCTACTTTTTACGTTTTTCAAGACACTAAAAATTATTTTTCAGCTAAAAACTTCTTTTTACTCACAAGTGAAACAAGGTATAAAACAAGGTCACCAACGTTTGCTAACTGAACCAAATGGGCAAAAGTTTCTTGCGACGCGACATTCAAAAACAAAATTGAACTGAAATGGTTGATATATTATAATTAATGGGAAGATATTGCATGGTACATGCTGTACAATACTAACTCTATACATTACCAATATCAAGCTACAATTCAGAGGAAGATTGGCAGCTATGCAGTCCTACAAATCCTTATGCAACATGCAATGGCTGCTATCAATCACATTCCCCCAGCCGATACTTCATTTGCTGTTGATTTTTCCTTTTTCTTTGGTGGTTCCTGAGCCTTCTGTATAATAGCCTTGTTTGGAATCAGAACCATGTATATATTTCTCTCTCTGAAATCCTTGCTTTCTTGGGTTGCTAGCTGCATGATATTGTAAACAATGAAACATAGATAGTCTATACAGGCAAGATCAATTATCAATAGGTAGGCAACTCTCAATTAAAAAACCTGGTCTGTAGGTGGTACAATGCATATACTACTGCTCAGATATTGGCTTTTTTCTATTCATGCATTTGGATTTAGTTGTTTGATTTCTTACACACTCATCCCTGGCAATTGATTTATGTGATTTATTGATAAATAGCAATGGAAAGAAGTCCTAGTATGGTCTCTGACAAAAAACATACAGCTAACTTGTTGATCTAGTCACCTAATGAATTGATTTGCTCTTACAGGGGGTACAGAATCACAATCATGATTTTTGTTTTCTATAGTTTTGCTGTCAATCAATTGAAGGTTAATTAAAGACAGTATGCAACGATTAAAAAAAAAAAAAGAGCCTACATTGAAATTCAAATCAATATTACAATATTACCTCGCCAACGTCATTTTTAAATTTCTTAAGAAGATTAATTGCAATATCTCTGAACTGATTTTCACGGCCTTTCAAGTTCACGATAATCTTTACCTGCAAGATCAACCACCAAATGTAAGGGAGAAAAAATCAAATTGTGTTGCAAATATAAGGGTTGTCAATTGTCCTACACATTTTAGATTAACTAGTTTGGAAGTTTTTAGTATAATTTAATAGTGAACTCTCCATTTTGTGAAAGTTCCCTTCAATTAGATATGTCATTTCTCTTTTATGAGAGAGGTTTTTTTTAATGAAGATTGCTCTTTTATGCTATTTTACACTGAAACGGACACAGACACGGGAAAAAGTATAGATCTCATAATTTTTACAGTAGGAGACAGGTTTCCGACATGAAATGGAAATGGGAAAAACTATCCGATTAGAGTTTCCGGGTAACAAAGCTTTTATGAGAGGTTTTCAATTTCAACTTTCAAGTTTGACGTCTCATGTTTCGATGTATGTACTACTAAATATTCCGGGTAACATAGCTTTTATGAGAGGTTTTCAATTTCATGTTTCGATGCACATACTACTAAATACTAATTGATACTTGTATAATATTTCTCCTTTCAAAAAAAAATAGAGCTTATAATCATTAGCTTACCTTGTCACCATCGTTCAAAAACTTCTTTGCAGCTTTCAGGCGCACAGAATAATCATGTGAATCAATATTATATCTGCAAGTAGCCACAAAATTAAAATATCAATCACTAAAATTTGTGCAATAAATCCAACTGCACAGGAACGAAGAAAAAGCTCAGTATTTACCCCATTTTGAGTTCTTTCAAGGTCATGCGGCTGGCTATTATTGAAGAAAAGACTTAAGTTAGTATCTTCCTCCCTCAGAAAACGTTATAGATGGATCAGAGAGTAGCAAATGTACACAGAAGAAACATTCACCAGCACTTTTCTTCTGTTGTTCTCTTTTCTTCTTCTGCTGTTCATATCTATATTTACTGAATCATGAATAGGAAAAGTTTAAGTAAGGAAAAATTAATTTCACAAAAACAAAATGAACAAGATGTTGAGTCTTTATGAGAGGCTGACGAGTTAATGTCATATGATTGGAATCTAACAAACTCATTCTTCTCAAGAAAAAATACGAAATACCAGGATCAAAATTACGACAGATAGACAACTATTACCAAAAAACTTTACATTGTAGAATGACAATTGACAAAACACTTTGAAGCTGGGATGAAAAGAAAGTAGGGAAATGCATTTGTTTCAGATTAAACTTTATAATGATGTTAGAGCAAAGTACTCAAGGGTAGTTTACAATAAAAGAGGATGAAAGAACAGAAAGAGCAAGTAACTTACTCATAGTCCATTATTCTCACAACAGGAGGGTCTGCATCTGGTGAAACAACCACCTATAGCATCAACCTTCAATTAGCACTTGCAAGTAGGGATCTAACTAGCGAGTCTAGTACATAATAAGCTTGATAGGCAAAGCCTTCATATACAATCTTCTGAATATATAATTACAACAGACAAACATGTTGCATATATATCAGATCCCTGCATAACTTTGTATGGACAAGTTTTGCAGTGAAGATCTAGGGAATCCTGTTCACTGCTGAATATATAACTATCACAGACAAATAAGGAAAGGAAAGGGAAAGGAAACAAATTTATATGTAAAATGGTAGTGATTCTCTCTTTTTTGCAACAGAAATGAGGGGAGGGGGAAATGGTTAGAGGAGAAAAGGTTATGATATGGTTATCTATGTTTACATAAAAAAAATGGGGAAGGGGTAATGGTTACCATTTTGATCAATGAAGCATAAAGTATCCCCTCTTTCTTTTTTTTTCTCTCTGCTCTTTCTAGGGGGAAGTATGTAGGAATTCACTTCTAAACATAAAACTCAATTCTTCATATTTCTGGCGTGTATAAGCCTAAACATATTACTTGGAGAACATGTACTTCCACAACCCAAACACTACAAAAATATACAAACCCAGCTGAATATGGAGAATTGCCTATACAGCAAAAATTTAGCATACCAAATGTTGGAAAACCTGAAATTGCAAGTACGATAATAAGCATACCAAATCAAGTTCAGCTTCTTCGGCCATTTGCAAAGCCCTACTCTTGGAAACCACTCCAACCATATTCTGCTGCT
Organism: Fallopia convolvulus; assembly: GCA_964016875.1. Classification (NCBI taxonomy): domain Eukaryota; kingdom Viridiplantae; phylum Streptophyta; class Magnoliopsida; order Caryophyllales; family Polygonaceae; genus Fallopia; species Fallopia convolvulus. The sequence goes on from OZ024720.1 coordinate 40,948,575, forward strand.
CGTCAATCAACCTCACGTTGTCTGACCTAATTACAAACGCCAACAGTGAGCACAGTAAAGGGAGAATTTTCGGATAAACGGAACGGAACTGTACAGTTTAATTTGAAATAGCGAGCAGTATACTTGATAGATGAAACATCAAGAACATCATCCTCGTCGGAGCGTTTTCCGGCGAATTTGGCGGAGACCGGGCGTCGGAAGGAGGATGAGAGGGAGTGGATACGGTGGCGGGATTCGGCATAGTTGCAGAGGCGGATGGTAAAGAGCTTCGTCTCGGCGGTGGAGGATAGAGAGAGAATTGGAGGCATGGAAGGAAAGGAGAGCTCAGAGCAGGACAATGAAGGAGGCGTAAAGAGCGGGCAACTGGCGAAAGCGGGCATGGCCATGGAAGGAACAGTCACAGAAGAAGAAGAAGAAGAGGGGAATTTGAGCAGAGAGCCTTATCCCCTATGAGGTAGAGCGAGGGAGAGTGCGCATCGCGTCTGTAAAATTGGGCTGATCGGGCCCCCAACTATGAGAAATCAAATAAGCCACCCCAATCTTTACATCTCTAAGGGGTGTTTGGTATAAATTTGGATTTGGGAATGAGATAAGATATCGGGTTGAGGTGGTATGGGATTGAAAATTAATATTAAATGTTTGGTATATTTTTGGGATAAAATTAGGATTTCATTATAATTATATTATTATATATGCAAACATAATATATTAATTTTCAGTGTTCATTCTACCAAAAAAAAATCAAGTTGGTCAAACTTGAATTGGTTATATATGGCCGCCGGTGATTGATTTTTAATCGATATGTGTCTGGAGTTCAAATAGGTGTTTTGGCTGGACAAATTCTATTGTGCTACATGACAAAAGAAAAGGCATATGCAAGATTGATTCAAATTTCGAAATTGAATATAGAAAATTAGAAATCTGCTTCTACAGAGATACGACCTAGAAATTAATTGGCACATCGGAAGGAAGGAGCAAGAGAAAAGTGCGGCTAGGGTATTTTTTATTTTAAGTGGGAATGAGATTTCATACCCGAGGTAAGTGAGTGGTATGAGAATCCGATACCTATTGGGTTTGAGGTATGGGTTTGAAAATAAAAAATTAGCATACCAAACATTAAGTATCGGGTTTTCATTCCACAACCCGATACCTCATTCCCCATACCCAGTAACCAAACGCCCCCTAAATGGGTAGGAGAGGTGTTAACTTCCCTTTTCAACCGTTGGATTTGGTTATATATGTTGTATCTAATCTACGGTCAATTTTTCTTCTCCCAAATTGATCTGATTGACCTTCTTCTTCTCCCTAGGCCGACACCTATTTTGCTCCTCTCCTTCTCATTTCTCTTTCTTCTTTGTTCGCCTCTTTTAGCCGCCGTTCTTGTTCCTCCCTCATCATCATCTTCGATTGTTATCGGCGGCCAGATTTAGTTTTTTCTCTGCTAGGGTTTTTCGTCTCCTTATTTAGAGGTCATTGTATCTACTGTTAGAGAGGTGAAGATGACGTTTGGAGAGGCCGGCGGTGAGGGGTCAGGATGGACGCCGACACGAGTCAGAGGACGAGGGAGACTAGGATTACATATGGATTGAGGGCTCCGAGGCGATTAATTAGTGGTGAATGATGATCCAAATCGAGGTCATGTCTCCATCAATTGTAACTTGGTAAGGGTTCTTCGTCCTCAATCCCGATTTCGAAGGTTAGGGTTTCAGTTTTTCCTTATATTTCAATTTCCATTTTAAAAGGAAGGTTCATCTTGAATTATTTCGTACTCTTATAAGAATTAGCCTTTTTCCTGTCACTTATATTAATCCACTCTATTTTCCATGTGTCCAAATTGAAGAAAATTAGTTGGTTTTAGGTTTTAATTGTGTTTGTTTCTTCATATAAATTGTTTGTTATTTTCTTGTCTATTTGAATTTGGGGCTTAGACATTTCAGCTTATTAATGTACTTAAGGTGTTTAATAAATTGTCCACAAGAGATTTGTGTGTTATAAACTGTTTGGCGTTTATTTACTTTCTCGATAGCGCTTTTTTATTAAGCAAATCATTTTGAGTTTGTGCTTATAATTTCTTTTTTTGTTCTTATTTCAACATGAAATTGACCGGCTCCCGATGCTTCTTGGCGTTCTTGAATTGGTTCGCATATTGTATTATTCTGTGACTACAAATAAATTGAACATGCCTTTTCATTTAAAATTACAACATATTAATGATTTGTTCACCCAGATGAGTAGGTATGAGGGATACAGTTTTGCTTAACATAGAGGTCCAACATATGATTAGGCTTTTTTGTTGCTTGGTGAAGTTTAAGTACTGTATTCCCCCCCCCCCCCCCCCCCCCCTCCATTGACACTTCTACCTTGAATTTTTAATTATGTTCGGAACAAAGCGGAAACATATAAAGTTCTAATATGTGGTTGACGTATCTGACACTAGCTTAAGAAATGCAGTATCTATCTGTCTGTTTTTATGTTCTACATGCTAAATGTTGATGAAAGCTTTGGGCCTTTGCCTTCCTTTGTATTAAGAAAAGTGGTTTTAGTTTTAGCTAGAAGATATATGATAGTTGTCTAATTGTTTGTCGTTTCCTTTTTCTTTTATCTACAGATCGACTTGGCAATGTTTAGTGGAGAACTTCTATGCCAGGTATGTCTAACTTCCTATGATCTTTCTGTTATGTTTGTCTCTGTTCCAAATAGCTTAATAAATGCATTTGAATGGTGGGGGCACTTGTGATTGATATGCTTGTAGCCAGATGCGTTTCTTTGCTTTGTGAATGATGTGAAAGTTAGTAGTACAATTGACAAATGGGGCGTAATGCTATCATGAGTAGAGAGGTAAGCTGGCGGGCTCTTCATCTTCTTGTTTGCTTGATTTCTCTTTATCAAAATCTGTTTTTTTAGGGAAACTTTAATTAAAGGACCAATTAAGTATTATATTAACTAACTGGACCTTAAGTGAAGAATTAGAGGAAGGGAAATTTTCCCATCAATCTCTGCCTTATCCAAACATAAATGATGACAACCACCCTATCACTACCATTTCATCTTTGTTCCACTATTTTTTATATAAAGATATTGAATACTTGAATAGTTGAATTCATGTTTCACTTGTATAACTGACTTGACAAGATGACACTGTATAGTTTTATTGTTAAACAGGAAAACAAGAAAAATTAATGGGGACATGGAGCTTAAATTTAAGCAAAATGGGACTAAATCCACCCTGTTGCCATTATATCTAAGAAGTGGGAAATTAAGTATGTGATTATAGGTGTACGAGCTAGAGACAACCTATTTGCAAGATTCAAATCTTTGTGAGAATGTTTTTCAGCTATTTGTTGGATTCTTGAAGCAGAAACTTTCAAATTCAATAAGCTATTTACTTTTTGTCAAGTCCTGTGGTGCATTCGTTCTAACATTCCTATTTATGTCTATGTAATTGACTTGTAATCTGCATCTTATATTTGTAATTATACGTTGTTCTTGAGGTTGCCCTCTAAAATTGACATATCATGCAAATATTCAAGTAGAAGGGAATCGATTTCATAGTTTTCGGGAATCTAATTCAAATATTCTCTTATTTGAGCTGAACATTCAAATTGTCTAACATAATGAGAGAAAATATTTAGTTTCCTATTCCATTTGAAATCACACTAGGCTAAGGCTAAATTAGCAAATGACAAGTGCAATTGATCAAACCTGGCGAGAAGATGAATTTCCGTTGGAATTAAGTTGAAGAGTTTTGCATCAGTAAGAAAATAGGCATTGCAAGTATGCTGCTGAATGTTATTGTAGTAATTTGAACTCGTTGAAATCAATTGAGTATTATAATATCTTGTTTGTTGGTCTATTTTCTTAGATTTGCTGATATCACATGTGTATATATCTTCTATCAATAGAAGAAATGTGCAATCTTAAAGATGCATGTATGTAGTGCCTTATCTAAATTGGTTGATTACGTAAAATGTCTAACTCTCAATCTAACTACTGTGAAATAAATGACTAGTAAGAGAAGAAGATTAGTTCCTAGACTAGATATGGAAGACAACTCCAAGCTTTCAAGTGAACAACACATTCAAAATGAAGATGAAGCCAAATTCAGAATACACGACATAATTTCATTGGATGACCTTTACAGCTCGGCTAACTCTTTGATTTTTATCTTTTTCGACTTTGAACTTGTATGCATGTGATTATCAATATGATTTCACGAAAATAAGAGTAATACTATTCCCCATCCATTAGACGGGGCACTCACCTAGTAACAAAAAATAGAGAACAAACTAGTTGATTTACCCGTGCCCTGCATGGGATTTTTAATAGTTGTTTGATATACTTATTGTAAATAAGTACTTATTTTAAGTGAATATTATTAATTATTTTCAAATAAATCAAATATAACTTAATGTTAATAACTTCATATAATTTAACTTCCAAATACTAAATAGAATAACTAATAAGAAAATATGTTTGAAATAACTATAAGCCTAAAATAAGAAAATTGTGTTTGAAATAATCATTGAGAAAGAAAATTCATATTGTAATATTGCAATGATTTGCATTGGATCTACAAATTATAACTCAATTTTCCTCTTTGTGCTTCAAAGTTTTTTGGAAGTGAAAGTAAAAAGTTGATCTTTTGTAAGTTTGTCTCCATTATCATCATATAGGATAAGCTTTCATTTGAACACTTAGAAGGAGTAAGTGGTTCATTCAACGATACATTGCAGCATAGTTCAGGCTCAAATGCAGTTTGTGACCTAGTTAAGGTGATGACAAATAGGATAGATGGATTTGACTTTAATTATAGTATATTGATATTAACTGATAAGAAAATATTTGCATAATTTGTATTATAAAAATTTTAGCGGAATTTTTTTATATAAAAAAGTTCTACATGATGACATTATTGATAAACAAATTCTATATAATAAATCTTGTTGAAATTTCTACGCATTTGAGAAAATGAAGATTAATCAAACTTCCTGATACAATGATAAATCTATATACTATGCTATGATATTCTACATGAAACATGTTATTGAATCTTTTAGAATCTTGTTGTCATCATTTGTACTGCTTCAATAATTTATATTAGAAAATTGTCTTATTATTTTTAACATTTGGGATATTTATTTATTGAATGAGAAGAAAAAAAAATAATCTTGAAACCTTAGGGATGTACACATATATTTAAAATAGAAACAATCATTTTTACATAAAAATTCAAAAATTATTTTTATGTAATTATTTAATACCAATTGATTCTGAAATATAATTATTTAATATATATTGATCTTATAAAGTTACGTGCATTTTAGATATTATTTTATGAAATTATTTCGTATAAATTGATCTTAAAAATACAATTATGTAATAATCACTTCAGAAAATTGATCTAAATAAATACATTGTAATAAATGTTTTGATTAAATTTAAATCACCAAAATATAATTAAATGATAGTATTATTTTTAATAAATACCTATTAGACATTGAAAATGGTAGAAGTAGTAACATCTTAACAAAGAAAAAAATTATTCAGAGTTTAAAATATAGAGTCCGGAACCTAAAACCACCCGTAAAATAGGCCATATTCCGCTAAACCACCCCGAATATAACTATTTATTTTTAACCACCCCTAAACTACCCTCCGTTATCTCTTCACCACCCATCGTTAGTTGGCCCGTTAAAAAAGTGAGAAAACCACCCTTATAATACTTTTTGCCCTTAGCTTTTACTTGTTGACTGCCCATAGCCGGTTATCATCGACAACCTTAAAAGAGTGTGATGTATTCACAATTTACGCATTCATGTAAGCATGAAACCCTAAGTGTTCATCCCCAATTCGATCCATTTTCTCAATTTGGCGAATTTCATGCTCAATCGACTCGATTTTTTGCTTCCTGATCGCGTTTCATGCTTTTAAAGTCCCACATAGCTGAATTCTGGGTAAGTTCATCCAATTGTTTTCTTACAGCTTTGTTTCCATTGATTCGTGGAGTTTGATATTGCAACTTAAAATGTTCGAATTTGGATATATACAGGTTTATAATGTCTAGATCAAGTTCTACAAGTTGCAATTCCGAACCTAGGATGTGCTATTGTGGTTTGAAAGCAAGACATTCAACCGCACATACAGAGAGAAATTGGGGGAGAAGATTTTATGGATGTCCACAATATGCAACGAATCAGAAATGCAAGTTTTTCGTATGGATAGATGAAGAATATAATGAAAGAGCAGTGGTGGTCATCAACAACCTCATCAAGGCTAAAGAGAATGTTGAAGAGGACAACCTGAAGCTGCAACAATCACTTGTTGTGTATCAAGCTGAATTGGAGAAAGTGAGACATGAACTTGATGCTTCAAAATCATCATTTGATAGGTTGAAGATGGAGAACTCATATAAATTAGACTCGGAAACTATGTTCATGAAGTTGAAGGCACATGATCAAAAAAAATTTGTTGTCATGCTTTGTTTCATTGCAGCTGCTATGTTGATGAATGTTGTAATATTCAAGTGCTGTATTTGACTGATTTTGAGTAATAAAGTTCAAGTTTACTCAATTTGACTACATAAATTGACAATGTATTGCATAACACTTCAAGAGAACACTTAGATAACATAATTGTCATTCCAAAGCAGGCAAAAAATGCCATCTGTTTGTTACCTTACAAAACCATCCACATAGAGGCTAACTGCCATAACAGGACCAACAATACCAGACACAAGACCAAATACATAACACCAAGCTAACTGTCATACAAAAGAGGCTAATGCCATTACAAGACCATACATAAAACCACATAATAAGTTGTTTGTTACCATACAAAAGAGGCTAATGCCATTACTACACACAACAACCATGAAATTGACTTAGGACTTGTGCAGCAAGTTCAGTTTCCTAGGAGAACGCCTTAGGACTTGTGCAGTTGCTTTTTTACTTGCCATCATCTTCAGCCTTGTCCTTGGACTAGCAGGATGTCCTTGTTGTTGTTGAGGGGTGATCTGGCTTGTCCTTTGAGACGACTACATGACAAAGACAGTGACAAAAGTAAGCATGAGATAGAGCAATTTGAGACCACTACATGAAAAGACAGTGACAAATTATGTGTGGCATTTAGGGTGTACCTGAGAACAAATCACTTCTGAAGCAGATGTACACATAGGAGCAGATGAAGACATAGGTTGAGATGAAGACACAGGAGCACATGAGGAACCTTGAGCAACACTGCTTGCAGGCAAAAACCCCTACAAATTTTTTTTGAACAAATCAAATGTGAACATCACTTTTAAGAACAAATCACTTAGTATGTAATTCACCAATGACAACTTTTTGTACCTTTTTGGTGTACTTTCTTTTTTGAGAGCCAAAGAAAACTGTTGTTGGATTTGGAGGCCTACCACCTTTGTTTGGAACCTTTGGAGGGTCAGGTCCCTTTGGTTGATTCTTGCACTTATTCTTGTAATGGCCAGTTTGTCCACAGTTAGAGCACCTTGATTTTCCAACAACTCTCATTCTCTTCTTTGCTCTTTGTGCAGCTGTCTCTTCACCTGGCTCTCTCCTTCTTGACTTTCTTGGTCTACCTGGTTGAACAATATATAGGGGAGGCTCTGGGGGCTTGTGACTTGTCTTCTCCCATTGGACTTCTCCAGGCATTGGGTTAAGCATAACACCATAGGCCCTTAGGTAAGCATCCTTGTGGTAGTATGGATGCACATAGTCTTGTAATTGGAGCCTTTCTTTTAGAAGAGAGGATAGAGCATGACAACATGGAATTCCAGTTAGATCCCACCTATAGCATCCACAGCTTTTAGCACCCAAGTCCACAACATATGTCATTCCCCTGTGATCCACCTCCCATCTTGATTCTCCATCCCAGAATGGTGTACAGTTTCTCACAGCTTCTTGCTTTGCAAAATTTATCCTTTTAACAATAGTTGGAGTAAAATACCCCTCATACTTCCTCATCCCCTCACGCTTCTCTAGTAGCCTCTTCATGATCTTTCTCCTAATCCACTCAAACATGGATAAAATTGGCAACCCCCTTCCAACCAATATCCAATTGTTGAAACTCTCACAGATGTTGTTAAGCAACATGTCTGACTTTGTGTAGTTCCTAAAAGCATGTCTAGACCAGGTACTAGGATTGGCTTGCATCAAGTACCTGTGTGCATCTTCACTCAACTTCTTCACCTCCTCCATTGCAGTAGCAAAGTCAGGCTGAGTGAATGCCTTAGCTGCTGCCCACACTGCATCTTTATATGTTTTACCTGGCCACCTTGCTTTGAAGTTGTTGTATAGATGCCTCACACAAACCCTGGTGTCACAGTTGGGAGCAACATCACTTAGTGCCTCTATAAGCCCCTGCATGGTTGACAATGTGAGTGTGAGTATGCATGTGAAACCAAAAACTTATACAAAGGAAACTATAACAAGAGTGAATTGAAATGGACACACCTTTTGCCTATCAGACATGAAGGTAGGATTCACATCTCCAATATCTCTCATCAAAATCTCCAAGAACCAACCCCATGTCTCTTTCCTCTCTGCTTCCACAACAACAATAGCAATAGGGAATATGTTGTCATTCCCATCCTTCCCAATTGCAGCAAGAACTTGTCCAGTGTAGGCCCCTCTAAGATGACATCCATCAAGACCAACTATTGGTCTACATCCTTGTACAAAACCCTTTTTACAAGCATCAAAACATACATACAATCTCTGGAATATTGGCTTTTCTGGATCATCTAAACAAACATGGACAAAGGCAGAACTTCCTTGATTCCATTTTCTAATGGTGGCAGCATAATCCCACACCTTTCCATATTGGACTTTAGCATCACCCTGAGTTATCAACATAGCTCTAAACCTACCCTTCCAAGCTTGAGTATATGTGATAGTAACACTGTGCTCTCTTTGAACAACATTAATGAAAGCTTTCAGTTTCCATTGTGGGTCATCTCTATAATATTCCAAATACTTTTGAGCCAGCCACACAGAAGTCATCTTTGTATTCACATGTTGCCACCCACACTCATGCTTTCCATCAAAACTCTTTAGTTGAAAAGTTCCATCAGACCCCATTTTTCTAGTTGTTGCCCTAAACCCACAAAGAACTTTTTTACACACACACTTTTTCCTAGAATGTTTCATCCCACAATTGCACCTAAGCTTGCAATAAGTTGAAACCTTTGTCTTATCATTATGCAAATAATAATAGTCACCCCCATTCTCTATGGAATATTGCCTAAGAGCCCTTCTAAATATGTCATTTGAACCAAATAGCATGCCCTTTTTGAATTGAATTCTTTTCTTAAAGTCAACTAAAGGGTTGAATTCAGAATACCTTTGATGGCTAGGCTCATCTGAATCACTCAAACTCTTGAAACCGTCAGAATCTTCAATAGCTTCCTCATCATCTAATACAGCATCATCACGAGTTGGTTCAAACAGTGTGGTTTTATCCCCATAATCATCAACAACAACATCTACATTGGACTCAAACAAGTCATCATCTTCATCCTCTGTTTCTATGAAGTCATCTTCATCATCATTTGAAGAGCTTTCTCCCCCTAAGACAACATCATCTTCATCATCAATTGATGAGCTTTCTCCATCATCACTTTCTGAACCATCTCCCAAATCTAGATTTTTTGGAGTGTTTAGGGTTTGGGTGTTGCTCTTCCCAGGAAGTGGTGTATGAGATGAGGTTTTATGTGGAATGGTTTTCCAAGTGGGATAAGATGTACTTGGGCCTTGCTTTCTCAAATCTGTTGGACTGGCCTCATCAGCTTGGACAATATATAAGTGCACTAACCTATCCCTACCAACTGCATTAACCATATCTATGACATCAATGTCCCCAGCAATGAATGTCAGCCCATCTTGCAATGTCATTCCAGATCTAGAGTACCACATCTCCCTCAAACCAATCAACCCAAATTCTTCTTTTAGCAGACTCTCTATTACAACCTTGGAAACCATATCCGGATCAACATCTTTATACAAGTGCACCTTTCCCTTTTTATAGCATAAAGTGCCAAACTGGGAGATGTAAAACTGCCCCTCATACATGAACCTAAATGCCACCATGGATGCCTACAGTTATGCAAGTCAAAAATGGCAATTTAGTCAATTCCTATACTTGTGAGAATCTTGACACTATTTTTTTCAATAAAAACCAGTCACATGCCAACTGACATTCAAAATAGAATTTGTGCACACCATTTAATGTGGTCCTACCTTCTAATGGACATGAAAATGCATAAACAAAGCCAATTGTGACTTACCATGGATATGTCAATAAAGACAACAAGAAATTGTGACTACATGGGTAAGTTACAATATTATGAATTAACCTAGGTACAACGTGTACTGTGTCAATCAAAAACAAAAAATCAGAGATAAAGACAAGAAGTAATTGTGACTTACCATGGTTAATGTGTCAATAAAGCTCAACCAGTAGAGGCACCAGTTTCGTACTCACTTAATGCAACGAAACCACACTCGCACTCGCACTTGTTGCCACCCAGAGTCGCACTTGTTGATCGAAACCCTAACAAACGAACCCAGTTACTCACTACTACACACTTGCCACTCAACACCCTAGAAACGAATCGAAGAATTCGATTCTAGCATCAGAACGACCTTACTCCTTCAATCTCCCACCATTTCAAAATCCCCAATTTTCGATTTCCCCTCGTGGATTTCAGAGGATGAATGAGAGTGAGAATTTGGGGGAAATCGAGTTGCCGGTCACTATGTGGAGTACCCTCGTGTATAAGGTAAAAGCTAAGGGCATTTTCGGGTTTTCTCACTTTTTTAACGGGCCAACTAATGATGGGTGGTGAAGAGATAACGGAGGGTAGTTTAGGGGTGGTTAAAAATAAATAGTTATATTCGGGGTGGTTTAGCGGAATATGGCCTATTTTACGGGTGGTTTTAGGTTTCGGACTCTAAAATATAAGCACATATTATAAAATAAGTGTATTGCTGTAGTAAATGTCGATCGTAGTAGGAAATGTATATAAGAGAACATGTTTTTTGAGGAAAGATTCTTGTTTTCTTCATTGCCCGAGGTTTAATCTGCAAATTTAAATTGTAAGTTTTATTGGTTAGAAATAGTAATGTTGTGACTAATTCGAATTATAAATGAATTAGTGTAGTACTAATAATGTAAATCGAAATAGTAGTCATACCTGTCATGTCAAGTTTTGAAAAGACCTCCTTGTAGACAACATTTATAGTAGTATTTTGGGGTTTATTTTCACGATCACATATTAGAACCTTCAACCCTTTCTTACTTGTAACTCGAGATAACGCAACATATAGTTGACCAGGAGTAAAAACGGGCCTTGGAAGGAATAGACCAACTTGAGAGAGTGATTGTCCTTGACTTTTGTTAATAGTCATAGCAAAACATACCATCAACGGGAATTGCCTCCTTTGGAATTTGAAAGGGTATCTAGTGTCTGATGGTGTAAGTAACATGCGGGGAATAAATACCCTTTCGCCTATGTGGCTGCCTGAAATAATTTGAGCTTCAATGACATGATCGCCCAATCGACACACTTACAATCTTGTTCCATTGCATAGTCCCAAAGACTGATCAATATTTCTGAGTAACATTAGTGGAACACCAATCTTCAACTTCAAAACATGATTTGGACCGCCAGAGCATTGGATAGTATTGAGGTAGTCGATCGAGTAAACATTAACATCATTAGCATAGTTTTCCTCGGTTTTACAAAGACTGTCGGAGCTGAGATAGACCTGGAAGTAGAGACAAAATGTGATCGTTTACCTGGTCAACAACTTGATGGGTTGGTGCAAGGATTGCTCTCTGATGGAAGTACTCAGCAGGTTTTTCAATATCAAGCAGAGAAGGATATGTTGCTTCTACAATCGTCTGAACAGGATTAGTTGTTTCAGTTATGAGAAGATCTGAAGGAAATTCTATTAATGTTTCTCCACAATCAGGATCATCTTCATTACCGTCTCCAACTTTTAATATCCATTTAGAAAATTGTCTTACTTCTTCAATTTCTGTTGGTGTACATCCATGTTGTAATCTCATGTTCCTGGTGAGCCTTAGAACCTTACAATGATTCCACAAATATGAGAAAACCAACGTGGAACTCACTATATCTTCTCTAGTTCCGTTAGGAACTACTGGCAAAATCTGTCTGAAGTCTCCACCAAATACGACTACTTTTCCTCCAAATGGAAGTTGAGAGTTTTCAATACTTGAAGAACGCACAATATCTCTCAAAGTCCTATCTAATGCTTCGAATGCAAATTTATTAACCATCGGAGCTTCATCCCAAATAATAAGTTTTGCCTTAGATATTAATTCAGCAAGTTCCGTACCTGACATAATACATTTAGATAAAAAAAAGAATAAAGCTGAAAATATGTTGTAGCTTAAACTGTAGGTTGATATTATTAAAAATAAGTAGCTCCACTATGAGTATTAATAAAGTAGAGACATTGGATCAAAATATATTAATAATTAATAATAATAATATAATGATGAGGTTTGTGTTGGACTATACCATTATGATTGGTGTTAAATGGCTTTTTTGATTAGTTTTCGTAAGTTTATTTTTAAAAAATGTAATTTTTTAAATTCACATGCTTCCATTTGTATCCAATATAAGAAATTTGACATGAAAAATCTATATTTATATTCAACACTATTTTTAATATTTATAAAATAAATTAGTTTTTCATATATTTTTGAACTAACTATTTTTGTATTTTTTAACTAACGTTTTTTGTATTTTTTAACTAACGTTTTTTGTATGCATAAGAATATAGATTTCTAAAGCTGTTTTTTTTTTCTAGATTGATATTATGTTGCGTACCTGACATTATATGACATGTTGATTCCTCATGAAGGTGAATCGGTATTACAAATCTTGAATGTGCTGTTCTACCACCAGGAAGTAATAGGGATGCAATTCCGCTTGAAGCAACATTGAGCCATCAATTCTTCATCTGATGTCATTCTCGACACTGTATAAGAAGATTTGGTTGTTTTTATTCTTTCCGCTGCAAGCTTATTGGATTTGATATCAATTTGGAACAAAAATTTCTTCCCTATAAAAGTATGCATATCTTTAGGTATTGAATTTAGATCATCATCCTGCAATAAAATTACAAAAAAAAAAACATAAGTGAAGCAAATATAGATAAATTAAATTAACATTTTTAAAGTTTAATTATTTACCTTCTTTATAGAGTCTAGAATGGTTGACACAGACTTTTGCACAATGGCTTCAACTTCCTTATCAAATATAATAAAAGATGTAATGCCTGTTCCATCTATAATACTCGGTTTAGTTTCTCCTTTCCGGTCGGAAAACAAGTCGATTGTTTTTCTTCAAGTTACGAGATTTCTTGACCCGAAAGTATCTAGCAGAAGGGAAATTCATTATTAATTTTTTTTTTTAAAAAATTCGTATGATCTCAGCTGCCTAATATATATTTATTGTTTTCCAAATTCTTATAAGCCTATGCCAACCAATCTTATCTGCAAAACACAATTTTATCTTAAAATTAGTTAAAGTGGAGTTAATCTTTTCTTTATCTGTTGCCCACCGACTTCTTCTTGTTAAAAACACACTCGGATAAGATTTACAAACCCTATCCAAACCTGCAGAAATCCGATCTCTCCCTCGTTACCCTTCCGTCAGTAAATTTTGTTTGAGCGCCGACGACCTCGATATCGCATCGCCTTTCCGTTTGAAAAAATGTCGACGAGATAAGCCAACCTATATATTTCCAGGCGCAACTCAGTCCACCACGTCACCATCACTCTCCTCGTCGGGCCTAACAGTCGGCAGTTCCGATGTTCCGCGGGTAAGACCCGATCTTTCTTCCTCGAGTCTATCCTCTTTGTCTATTCTGTTCGTTTTTTTTTCTTTCTCGAGTCATGGTCGGGGGTGGCTAATTAGAACGGGTTAGGAGGTGGGTCAGCCTCACAATCATGGTCTAGATCGACATGAATCAAAGGTGGCTTGGTTGGGCTTCTCGATCGGAATCGGTTATACATGTGAGATTATATCCTAATTAGTAGATCGAGCTTACTTTTATATATTAGTAGTGGGAGGTCATTCAGTTGAATCAAAATTTTCGATCGAAGAGTGTTGGTTTCATTTTAACGATTTGGGGTTGGACGTCGTTGAAGGGTGGGGCTGTTTGATTAAGGGAGGTGTTTCAGTTGTTGGAGTTAGGCTAATTAAGGGATGTACTTGAGTAAGGAAAACAAGTTTTGCCGGTTTGGGATGTGTGTCTGGGCTAATCGGAAGTTCGAGTTTTGTTTAGGCTCTTAGAATAGAATTCAACTAGGTTAGTATATATATATATATATTAGAATACGTAGATAGCTAGTTTAGCCGTTGATATTATATTATATAGTTGTTCCATTAAGTTGATATTAACCGTGGGTATTAGTTTATATATATATTAGTATACGTAGGTGTTTATTAAGATAGTTAATATTAAGCATACATGTATGTTAGATTTAATTCTCTTAGTTAGTTAAGGTAGCACACATGTAAAGTTAAGTTGTTGTTTTTTTAGCATGAACAATTCATGTGATCGGTAGGATGATCGTACATGAATTAGTCAAGTGTTTTAAAAAGCTATTGTGGTTAGTAGATATTAGGTGGTGGGGGTTTGAGTTTAGTTAAATCTCTTTTCGCAAGACTTTATAATTTTAAATATCATTCCTTGCCTTTGTTAGGGTTCAAGTTGTTCGGTAGTTAGTTCTTTCACTGTTTCAGGAGTTCGTCTTCAAGGTAAGTCGTTTTTCGACTTGCTCGGTTCTTCTCTACCTTGTTAGATTGCATATCGTTATTGTAGGGCGGGTTTTGGGAACTAGTCCCGAATACCTTTTAAATTGTTTTGAATTCCTTGAGCCGTTGTGTGCATAAATGGTTTTGAATGTGTTTTATCGGAAAAATATGTTGGAACGTTTTCTCTATGTTGGTACCGTTTCCGACACGGCCCATCGTAGCTGGTGTTGAGGAAGAGTTGGCTATGTTGACCCGTGTGACTGGGAAATCGTGCCCCTTTAAAACGAAAATTATTATCTGTATGTTTTTTTGGCAAGTGCTCCAGTGGAGGCTTAGCCGGGGTTAGAAGGGAGATTGTGAAGTGGAGTGAGAGGGCCTGCCTCTGCACTCGGTGCGGCGATGAGCGCCTTGGAAGTCGGATTGTGGAAAAAGGAGGAATTGCATGGTATGAGATTATGATTGTGAACGTGTATGTGGCTTTGTGTGACTGATATAACTAATTTAGGTATTGACCCTTAGAGTTATGATTGCGATTGTGGATTTGTGTGCTGACTCTAGAAATGATTTCAAAGCGTTCTACAATTTCCATATTCTCTCTAGCTTGGTAGATTAGACGCTGACCCTTCGGGGAATATTTTTCAGTTCCAGGTATGAACCAGGGAGCCGTGCAGGAACCGAGGCCAGATGGCGGGCCGGAGCGGTAAAGAGCGCGTGTCATAGTGGGATGGGTTTACTTTTACGATAGTTTATTTATGTTTATTTTTAGGGTACTATTTTTAGTAGTATGTTGGAGTTATTCTTATGTCTTGATTGTTGTCTTCATTAGATGATTTTATTGTTGGTAATGAATTATCGGATTCAGGATATTTTTGTTTAGGTTTTCGGGAATTCATGCAAAACTACGTTTTCTATATTTTCATTAAAATAAAGGTTGGATGTTTTAATTCTGTTTTCTCGTCGTGCCCGCGTTGTAAGGTCCTACAGTGTAGTTGTCAATCTAATCAATAGTACCTTATAAGGTCTATTCCCTAGTAGTGCCCCGTCGAAAGACAGGGTGTTACAAATTGGTATCAGAGCCAGGTTGACAACAGGGCACATGGAACTGACCAACAAAGAGTACCCGAGGTCCAACTTAAAACCAAAACCGGCCGGTGTTTTCAAAATGTTTTAACTGGGGTAGGCATGTTGCATATAGGGGGTAGGTGACACGTTGCGACTCCGCCACCGTCAGTTCAGGGACCTCCAGTAGTTTAGTACTTTTAACCTTCTAATTTTAAGTGTATGTTTTGACAGAAGCTAATCTCGTTCGTAGCATTGGAATTATTAGGGATGTGTGAGGAATTGTTTGGTTATATTACCTCCAAGAGCTTCGTAATACTGGTCATCGAGTAGTTAATCCTAATACAAGAGGACGCAGAAGTGGTCGGCATGGAAGGGAATGGAGCAAGTCTTTCCTATACATCTAAGTTGTTGAATTGGAAGTGGTCGAACTCCAACCAGGAATGTATCTTGAAGAAAGGATGTTGTTCATTTTAGGAAGAGCTGAACACCTGACTTAAGGACATTAGTGTGGAGTTTAGAGTGAAAGATAGTAAAGGAATGTAGTTATTCACCACTGATATATTTTACATGGAGTTTGATCATACAAGAAGTGAGTGGTATATCGAGATCAACTAGTTGACAAGGGAAGAACATGTATTATGAATCCATGTGGATTGCATTTAAAAATATGCGTGAGATAACATGAAGGGTCACTCCCACATTTGAGGTTGTGAGACTAAGCAGAGTGAAGGTTGGGATGAATCACTCAAAGGAGCCTAGGGCAGGAATTCTCTTAGAAATCATCTTTGGCAAAGTTTTCGAGAAACAAGACAAGACTATCTCACGGGTACCTCCGGTTAAGGAATACATGGTTCATATTTGCTTGGAAAAAGGAAGATTTGGAAGTATCGCGTGAAAAAAATGCGTAGTTAGTAAGGTGTTGATTGACGTTGGAATTAGAGTCTGGTAATATGGAATTTTACGAATGATTCTCGGGAATTAGTAACCTTAGTAGTCACGACAACCAAACTCAAATTGATGATTGGAGATGCAATTGAACTAAGACCGTGACCTAAAACCATGTAGGTGGGAACTCTCCTTGATTGAGTGCTTGGGATGAATGGAATGACGAGTTAGCACCATAAAGAGAGAAAGAATTGTTTGGATCTAGTTTAACACGAGCATTAGTGTAGACTCTATTTTGTTGTGGGTTCATTGAATCTGAACGAGTACTTGCATGGAAAGAGAAATTCACAATGTTTAATTCAAAAAAAAAAGGGGATTTCATGTATGAAATTGATTTTATGATGGAGAATTGCTTGTCGTGAAACATTGGGTGGGTGGATCGACCATAGTGAAGCATGACAATTCTCCGGACTCGGTTAAAGGACGAGTTCTTTTCAGGGAGGACTTAACATCCGTGCGAGATAAGAGAATTGCAAGTGTTGTAAGGAATGTTGTGAAGCTTAACTAACGTCTAGTGAGGTATGTGAATTTTTGGACAACAACCATTATCGACTAACGAGACCGAATGTAGGGGTCTTTGGCAAAAATATTTCTATCTACTCTCGGACTTAGAAGAATAAGTTTTCCTCTTGGAGACTACATTGAAGATTAAACAATACCAGTGAATGTGTAGAACTCATGGAATATGATTTTGGATAACCGAGACGTCTATGGAAAACAAGTGGACTAAGTCAAGTAAGTAAGGCTTGATCTAGAGGGAATTGATGTGGTATCATGGTAGAAGTACACTTAGAAACGAGAGTGTGTTGTAAAACTTCTAGGATTAAAATGGTACTATTGGTTGGACATAAGGAAGGTTTCTAGTCTAAACCACCATTGACCAGTTAGGGTGCTAATAAGAAAATTGCTTGGATTGTGAGTTACAAAAGAGTTGTGACTAGTTGAAGGGTAGGACGACTCAAGATATTCGAAGATCAAGATTTGGAAGTTTAGTGATATCTATAAAAGAGATTAATGAAGGATGCATTACAAGGGTGATAGTTGAAGTGGGTTGGCTAGAGTTAATGGAAAAGGTATTGGGTATCTTAAAATGTTATTCGAATATGACTTAGAAGTGGATGTTGTTTCCTTCAAATGATCCATAGAAAATTTGACAAAGGAACAGAATCATATAAGCGGTTCAAGGATACTATGGATAAGTCATGTAAGAGAGAATCAGTCATTCATCCGGAGAAAATTTACTAGCGATAAGACACATGTGGGTTTTGAGAACCACAATGACGGATTGTAGGTTAAAGGAGATTTGGAATAGAAGTGAAAAATCCACTCAACGATATTTAAAAATGAATAAAAAAATGACATGGAACCTGTTGGGAAGGTTTATATAGACATATTTTGGGTTATGGATTCCGTGAGAAACAACAATTAGAGTATGGATAGAGATAGTTGATGTGTCTAATTCTCTCAAAAAAGATTTGGGCTAGTACCCAAGCCATCGAGATGGAAGTATTGTGAAGTAATAATGTTTAATCAAGACTTATAACCACCATGTCTAGAGGTTAATCAATCAGGGTTGGAACTCCGTTGGATTGGTTTACAAGGATTGGCAGTTGAAAACTTGGGGGTCAAGTTTTGCAATGGAATTCCGTTTGGGTGGACATTTGTTCAAGGACATCAAGGAGGTTTAACTTGACCTAGGAGACTTAAGGACATTAGCGGATATATGTTGAGAGGTTAGCACTAGGTCATAAGTTGTGTATTCGAACAAGGAATGCATCGACTAGTTGATACATGTCTGTCAGGAGTCAAGTGGTGTATACGGTCCTTAGTTACCTAAGTAGTGTGAGCCTTTCAACGAGAGGAGTAAATTCTAACTATTACTTAGGGTCAAGGATCTTACTGACCAAGCGGATGTGCTTGGGACGAACGGGGTTTTGAAGTGAGGACTAGGGAGACTGACATGTTGAGGTGTACATGAGTTTCCTAGCCTGAACCGTTATGAACTAGTTTTGAAGAAAACAAGAAGGATGCTTAAATTTAGATTATCGGGAGAGTTGCAACTGGGATGGTTGGTGTACCAAACTGCCAGGGTCACAAGACCTTGAGGTTTACACAAGTGTTAATGATGTCTCGAAGTTTGGGAATGGGTAATGTTCTTGCATCTGGATGTTAAAAACACATCTCTAGTTAGTGTAAGTTAAAGCTAAAATAGTCGGAATGACTTAAGTTCATGGGATCACATAAGTTGAGAGTTCTCTATCTTTTGGTACGGGGATTGTGATTGCTAATATCCTGGAAAAGTATAGTGGTGTGACTTGAATGAAGGGATAAAGTTTAAGAGATATCATGGTCAAGAACATATTGTGGTGAAACCTGCGTGGAAGTAGAGACAGATTCTTTAATGTAGACATTGACCTAACACTCCCAACGAATAAATGGAGACCAAACCGTCGTTATATGAGAGCCAGAGGGTTGAGAATTTCAATCATATGAGACTAATCATGGCTAACAGATCGACACAAATAAGGAGGACGATTCAGACTCTAGAGGACGTGTTGTGGTCCTGTATGCTAGACAAGGGAGGTCAATGGTCGGACCACTTGTCTTTGGAAGAGTTTGCCTATAATAACAGTTGGCACTCGTCGATTCAAATGGCTCCTTATGAGGCTTTATATGGTAGGAGATGCTATTCACCGCTGTGTTGGGATGATCCCTCAGATGTAGTAGGTGAGAGGCCACAACTGATTGAGGAGACGATCGGGAAGGTGGCCTTAATCAGAGAGAGAATGTTAGCTGCTCAGAGTCGCCAGAAGTCCTATGCAGACGAGAGGCGTAGACCGTTGGAGTTTGAGGTAGGAGCACACGTCTGGTTGAGAGTATCGCCTACCCGTGGGGTCAGGAGATTCGGAGTGAAAGGGAAGCTGAGTCCCCGCTATATTGGTCCATTTGAGATTCTGGAGCGAGTGGGTGAGGTGGCCTACAGGCTAGCTTTGCCGCCCGCTTTAGACAGAATTCATCCTGTATTTCACGTGTCACAACTGAGACAGTATATTCCGGATCCTAGTCACAGGCTTAATTATGAGGAGTTGGTGGTGGAACCAAATCACACTTTCCGGGAACAACCGTTGAAGATTCTAGATCGACGAATGAAGAAGCTGCGGAACAAGGAGATTCCTTTAGTATTAATTCAGTGGTGTCGACGGGGAGTCGAGGAGGCCACTTGGGAGACTAAGTCCAGGATGAGTGAGAATTACCCACAGATCTACCCGAGTCTAGTAGAGGCATTCGAGGGGAAGGTTAGTAATTAGTGAATTATTTGTTTATGTGATTGTTTTCGTTTGGATTGATTGTTGACTACTTATTTGACTATTAAATTCCGGTTCGAGGACGAACCCATTTTTAGGGGGAGAGGTTGTGAAACCTCGAGCTATCTTTTCCTTCGTATAAAAGTTTCGGGACGAAACTTCCTTAAGGGGGATAATATATAATACTCGGTTTAGTTTCTCCTTTCCGGTCGGAAAACAAGTCGATTGTTTTTCTTCAAGTTACGAGATTTCTTGACCCGAAAGTATCTAGCAGAAGGGAAATTCATTATTAATTTTTTTTTTAAAAAAAATTCGTATGATCTCAGCTGCCTAATATATATATATTGTTTTCCAAATTCTTATAAGCCTATGCCAACCAATCTTATCTGCAAAACACAATTTTATCTTAAAATTAGTTAAAGTGGAGTTAATCTTTTCTTTATCTGTTGCCCACCGACTTCTTCTTGTTAAAAACACACTCGGATAAGATTTACAAACCCTATCCAAACCTGCAGAAATCCGATCTCTCCCTCGTTACCCTTCCGTCAGTAAATTTTGTTTGAGCGCCGACGACCTCGATATCGCATCGCCTTTCCGTTTGAAAAAATGTCGACGAGATAAGCCAACCTATATATTTCCAGGCGCAACTCAGTCCACCACGTCACCATCACTCTCCTCGTCGGGCCTAACAGTCGGCAGTTCCGATGTTCCGCGGGTAAGACCCGATCTTTCTTCCTCGAGTCTATCCTCTTTGTCTATTCTGTTCGTTTTTTTTCTTTCTCGAGTCATGGTCGGGGGTGGCTAATTAGAACGGGTTAGGAGGTGGGTCAGCCTCACAATCATGGTCTAGATCGACATGAATCAAAGGTGGCTTGGTTGGGCTTCTCGATCGGAATTGGTTATACATGTGAGATTATATCCTAATTAGTAGATCGAGCTTACTTTTATATATTAGTAGTGGGAGGTCATTCAGTTGAATCAAAATTTTCGATCGAAGAGTGTTGGTTTCATTTTAACGATTTGGGGTTGGACGTCGTTGAAGGGTGGGGCTGTTTGATTAAGGGAGGTGTTTCAGTTGTTGGAGTTAGGCTAATTAAGGGATGTACTTGAGTAAGGAAAACAAGTTTTGCCGGTTTGGGATGTGTGTCTGGGCTAATCGGAAGTTCGAGTTTTGTTTAGGCTCTTAGAATAGAATTCAACTAGGTTAGTATATATATATATATATTAGAATACGTAGATAGCTAGTTTAGCCGTTGATATTATATTATATAGTTGTTCCATTAAGTTGATATTAACCGTGGGTATTAGTTTATATATATATTAGTATACGTAGGTGTTTATTAAGATAGTTAATATTAAGCATACATGTATGTTAGATTTAATTCTCTTAGTTAGTTAAGGTAGCACACATGTAAAGTTAAGTTGTTGTTTTTTTAGCATGAACAATTCATGTGATCGGTAGGATGATCGTACATGAATTAGTCAAGTGTTTTAAAAAGCTATTGTGGTTAGTAGATATTAGGTGGTGGGGGTTTGAGTTTAGTTAAATCTCTTTTCGCAAGACTTTATAATTTTAAATATCATTCCTTGCCTTTGTTAGGGTTCAAGTTGTTCGGTAGTTAGTTCTTTCACTGTTTCAGGAGTTCGTCTTCAAGGTAAGTCGTTTTTCGACTTGCTCGGTTCTTCTCTACCTTGTTAGATTGCATATCGTTATTGTAGGGCGGGTTTTGGGAACTAGTCCCGAATACCTTTTAAATTGTTTTGAATTCCTTGAGCCGTTGTGTGCATAAATGGTTTTGAATGTGTTTTATCGGAAAAATATGTTGGAACGTTTTCTCTATGTTGGTACCGTTTCCGACACGGCCCATCGTAGCTGGTGTTGAGGAAGAGTTGGCTATGTTGACCCGTGTGACTGGGAAATCGTGCCCCTTTAAAACGAAAATTATTATCTGTATGTTTTTTTGGCAAGTGCTCCAGTGGAGGCTTAGCCGGGGTTAGAAGGGAGATTGTGAAGTGGAGTGAGAGGGCCTGCCTCTGCACTCGGTGCGGCGATGAGCGCCTTGGAAGTCGGATTGTGGAAAAAGGAGGAATTGCATGGTATGAGATTATGATTGTGAACGTGTATGTGGCTTTGTGTGACTGATATAACTAATTTAGGTATTGACCCTTAGAGTTATGATTGCGATTGTGGATTTGTGTGCTGACTCTAGAAATGATTTCAAAGCGTTCTACAATTTCCATATTCTCTCTAGCTTGGTAGATTAGACGCTGACCCTTCGGGGAATATTTTTCAGTTCCAGGTATGAACCAGGGAGCCGTGCAGGAACCGAGGCCAGATGGCGGGCCGGAGCGGTAAAGAGCGCGTGTCATAGTGGGATGGGTTTACTTTTACGATAGTTTATTTATGTTTATTTTTAGGGTACTATTTTTAGTAGTATGTTGGAGTTATTCTTATGTCTTGATTGTTGTCTTCATTAGATGATTTTATTGTTGGTAATGAATTATCGGATTCAGGATATTTTTGTTTAGGTTTTCGGGAATTCATGCAAAACTACGTTTTCTATATTTTCATTAAAATAAAGGTTGGATGTTTTAATTCTGTTTTCTCGTCGTGCCCGCGTTGTAAGGTCCTACAGTGTAGTTGTCAATCTAATCAATAGTACCTTATAAGGTCTATTCCCTAGTAGTGCCCCGTCGAAAGACAGGGTGTTACAAATTGGTATCAGAGCCAGGTTGACAACAGGGCACATGGAACTGACCAACAAAGAGTACCCGAGGTCCAACTTAAAACCAAAACCGGCCGGTGTTTTCAAAATGTTTTAACTGGGGTAGGCATGTTGCATATAGGGGGTAGGTGACACGTTGCGACTCCGCCACCGTCAGTTCAGGGACCTCCAGTAGTTTAGTACTTTTAACCTTCTAATTTTAAGTGTATGTTTTGACAGAAGCTAATCTCGTTCGTAGCATTGGAATTATTAGGGATGTGTGAGGAATTGTTTGGTTATATTACCTCCAAGAGCTTCGTAATACTGGTCATCGAGTAGTTAATCCTAATACAAGAGGACGCAGAAGTGGTCGGCATGGAAGGGAATGGAGCAAGTCTTTCCTATACATCTAAGTTGTTGAATTGGAAGTGGTCGAACTCCAACCAGGAATGTATCTTGAAGAAAGGATGTTGTTCATTTTAGGAAGAGCTGAACACCTGACTTAAGGACATTAGTGTGGAGTTTAGAGTGAAAGATAGTAAAGGAATGTAGTTATTCACCACTGATATATTTTACATGGAGTTTGATCATACAAGAAGTGAGTGGTATATCGAGATCAACTAGTTGACAAGGGAAGAACATGTATTATGAATCCATGTGGATTGCATTTAAAAATATGCGTGAGATAACATGAAGGGTCACTCCCACATTTGAGGTTGTGAGACTAAGCAGAGTGAAGGTTGGGATGAATCACTCAAAGGAGCCTAGGGCAGGAATTCTCTTAGAAATCATCTTTGGCAAAGTTTTCGAGAAACAAGACAAGACTATCTCACGGGTACCTCCGGTTAAGGAATACATGGTTCATATTTGCTTGGAAAAAGGAAGATTTGGAAGTATCGCGTGAAAAAAATGCGTAGTTAGTAAGGTGTTGATTGACGTTGGAATTAGAGTCTGGTAATATGGAATTTTACGAATGATTCTCGGGAATTAGTAACCTTAGTAGTCACGACAACCAAACTCAAATTGATGATTGGAGATGCAATTGAACTAAGACCGTGACCTAAAACCATGTAGGTGGGAACTCTCCTTGATTGAGTGCTTGGGATGAATGGAATGACGAGTTAGCACCATAAAGAGAGAAAGAATTGTTTGGATCTAGTTTAACACGAGCATTAGTGTAGACTCTATTTGTTGTGGGTTCATTGAATCTGAACGAGTACTTGCATGGAAAGAGAAATTCACAATGTTTAATTCAAAAAAAAAAGGGGATTTCATGTATGAAATTGATTTTATGATGGAGAATTGCTTGTCGTGAAACATTGGGTGGGTGGATCGACCATAGTGAAGCATGACAATTCTCCGGACTCGGTTAAAGGACGAGTTCTTTTCAGGGAGGACTTAACATCCGTGCGAGATAAGAGAATTGCAAGTGTTGTAAGGAATGTTGTGAAGCTTAACTAACGTCTAGTGAGGTATGTGAATTTTTGGACAACAACCATTATCGACTAACGAGACCGAATGTAGGGGTCTTTGGCAAAAATATTTCTATCTACTCTCGGACTTAGAAGAATAAGTTTTCCTCTTGGAGACTACATTGAAGATTAAACAATACCAGTGAATGTGTAGAACTCATGGAATATGATTTTGGATAACCGAGACGTCTATGGAAAACAAGTGGACTAAGTCAAGTAAGTAAGGCTTGATCTAGAGGGAATTGATGTGGTATCATGGTAGAAGTACACTTAGAAACGAGAGTGTGTTGTAAAACTTCTAGGATTAAAATGGTACTATTGGTTGGACATAAGGAAGGTTTCTAGTCTAAACCACCATTGACCAGTTAGGGTGCTAATAAGAAAATTGCTTGGATTGTGAGTTACAAAAGAGTTGTGACTAGTTGAAGGGTAGGACGACTCAAGATATTCGAAGATCAAGATTTGGAAGTTTAGTGATATCTATAAAAGAGATTAATGAAGGATGCATTACAAGGGTGATAGTTGAAGTGGGTTGGCTAGAGTTAATGGAAAAGGTATTGGGTATCTTAAAATGTTATTCGAATATGACTTAGAAGTGGATGTTGTTTCCTTCAAATGATCCATAGAAAATTTGACAAAGGAACAGAATCATATAAGCGGTTCAAGGATACTATGGATAAGTCATGTAAGAGAGAATCAGTCATTCATCCGGAGAAAATTTACTAGCGATAAGACACATGTGGGTTTTGAGAACCACAATGACGGATTGTAGGTTAAAGGAGATTTGGAATAGAAGTGAAAAATCCACTCAACGATATTTAAAAATGAATAAAAAAATGACATGGAACCTGTTGGGAAGGTTTATATAGACATATTTTGGGTTATGGATTCCGTGAGAAACAACAATTAGACTATGGATATAGATAGTTGATGTGTCTAATTCTCTCAAAAAAGATTTGGGCTAGTACCCAAGCCATCGAGATGGAAGTATTGTGAAGTAATAATGTTTAATCAAGACTTATAACCACCATGTCTAGAGGTTAATCAATCAGGGTTGGAACTCCGTTGGATTGGTTTACAAGGATTGGCAGTTGAAAACTTGGGGGTCAAGTTTTGCAATGGAATTCCGTTTGGGTGGACATTTGTTCAAGGACATCAAGGAGGTTTAACTTGACCTAGGAGACTTAAGGACATTAGCGGATATATGTTGAGAGGTTAGCACTAGGTCATAAGTTGTGTATTCGAACAAGGAATGCATCGACTAGTTGATACATGTCTGTCAGGAGTCAAGTGGTGTATACGGTCCTTAGTTACCTAAGTAGTGTGAGCCTTTCAACGAGAGGAGTAAATTCTAACTATTACTTAGGGTCAAGGATCTTACTGACCAAGCGGATGTGCTTGGGCCGAACGGGGTTTTGAAGTGAGGACTAGGGAGACTGACATGTTGAGGTGTACATGAGTTTCCTAGCCTGAACCGTTATGAACTAGTTTTGAAGAAAACAAGAAGGATGCTTAAATTTAGATTATCGGGAGAGTTGCAACTGGGATGGTTGGTGTACCAAACTGCCAGGGTCACAAGACCTTGAGGTTTACACAAGTGTTAATGATGTCTCGAAGTTTGGGAATGGGTAATGTTCTTGCATCTGGATGTTAAAAACACATCTCTAGTTAGTGTAAGTTAAAGCTAAAATAGTCGGAATGACTTAAGTTCATGGGATCACATAAGTTGAGAGTTCTCTATCTTTTGGTACGGGGATTGTGATTGCTAATATCCTGGAAAAGTATAGTGGTGTGACTTGAATGAAGGGATAAAGTTTAAGAGATATCATGGTCAAGAACATATTGTGGTGAAACCTGCGTGGAAGTAGAGACAGATTCTTTAATGTAGACATTGACCTAACACTCCCAACGAATAAATGGAGACCAAACCGTCGTTATATGAGAGCCAGAGGGTTGAGAATTTCAATCATATGAGACTAATCATGGCTAACAGATCGACACAAATAAGGAGGACGATTCAGACTCTAGAGGACGTGTTGTGGTCCTGTATGCTAGACAAGGGAGGTCAATGGTCGGACCACTTGTCTTTGGAAGAGTTTGCCTATAATAACAGTTGGCACTTGTCGATTCAAATGGCTCCTTATGAGGCTTTATATGGTAGGAGATGCTATTCACCGCTGTGTTGGGATGATCCCTCAGATGTAGTAGGTGAGAGGCCACAACTGATTGAGGAGACGATCGGGAAGGTGGCCTTAATCAGAGAGAGAATGTTAGCTGCTCAGAGTCGCCAGAAGTCCTATGCAGACGAGAGGCGTAGACCATTGGAGTTTGAGGTAGGAGCACACGTCTGGTTGAGAGTATCGCCTACCCGTGGGGTCAGGAGATTCGGAGTGAAAGGGAAGCTGAGTCCCCGCTATATTGGTCCATTTGAGATTCTGGAGCGAGTGGGTGAGGTGGCCTACAGGCTAGCTTTGCCGCCCGCTTTAGACAGAATTCATCCTGTATTTCACGTGTCACAACTGAGACAGTATATTCCGGATCCTAGTCACAGGCTTAATTATGAGGAGTTGGTGGTGGAACCAAATCACACTTTCCGGGAACAACCGTTGAAGATTCTAGATCGACGAATGAAGAAGCTGCGGAACAAGGAGATTCCTTTAGTATTAATTCAGTGGTCTCGACGGGGAGTCGAGGAGGCCACTTGGGAGACTAAGTCCAGGATGAGTGAGAATTACCCACAGATCTACCCGAGTCTAGTAGAGGCATTCGAGGGGAAGGTTAGTAATTAGTGAATTATTTGTTTATGTGATTGTTTTCGTTTGGATTGATTGTTGACTACTTATTTGACTATTAAATTCCGGTTCGAGGACGAACCCATTTTTAGGGGGAGAGGTTGTGAAACCTCGAGCTATCTTTTCCTTCGTATAAAAGTTTCGGGACGAAACTTCCTTAAGGGGGATAATATATAATACTCGGTTTAGTTTCTCCTTTCCGGTCGGAAAACAAGTCGATTGTTTTTCTTCAAGTTACGAGATTTCTTGACCCGAAAGTATCTAGCAGAAGGGAAATTCATTATTAATTTTTTTTTTAAAAAAAAATTCGTATGATCTCAGCTGCCTAATATATATTTATTGTTTTCCAAATTCTTATAAGCCTATGCCAACCAATCTTATCTGCAAAACACAATTTTATCTTAAAATTAGTTAAAGTGGAGTTAATCTTTTCTTTATCTGTTGCCCACCGACTTCTTCTTGTTAAAAACACACTCGGATAAGATTTACAAACCCTATCCAAACCTGCAGAAATCCGATCTCTCCCTCGTTACCCTTCCGTCAGTAAATTTTGTTTGAGCGCCGACGACCTCGATATCGCATCGCCTTTCCGTTTGAAAAAATGTCGACGAGATAAGCCAACCTATATATTTCCAGGCGCAACTCAGTCCACCACGTCACCATCACTCTCCTCGTCGGGCCTAACAGTCGGCAGTTCCGATGTTCCGCGGGTAAGACCCGATCTTTCTTCCTCGAGTCTATCCTCTTTGTCTATTCTGTTCGTTTTTTTTTCTTTCTCGAGTCATGGTCGGGGGTGGCTAATTAGAACGGGTTAGGAGGTGGGTCAGCCTCACAATCATGGTCTAGATCGACATGAATCAAAGGTGGCTTGGTTGGGCTTCTCGATCGGAATCGGTTATACATGTGAGATTATATCCTAATTAGTAGATCGAGCTTACTTTTATATATTAGTAGTGGGAGGTCATTCAGTTGAATCAAAATTTTCGATCGAAGAGTGTTGGTTTCATTTTAACGATTTGGGGTTGGACGTCGTTGAAGGGTGGGGCTGTTTGATTAAGGGAGGTGTTTCAGTTGTTGGAGTTAGGCTAATTAAGGGATGTACTTGAGTAAGGAAAACAAGTTTTGCCGGTTTGGGATGTGTGTCTGGGCTAATCGGAAGTTCGAGTTTTGTTTAGGCTCTTAGAATAGAATTCAACTAGGTTAGTATATATATATATATATTAGAATACGTAGATAGCTAGTTTAGCCGTTGATATTATATTATATAGTTGTTCCATTAAGTTGATATTAACCGTGGGTATTAGTTTATATATATATTAGTATACGTAGGTGTTTATTAAGATAGTTAATATTAAGCATACATGTATGTTAGATTTAATTCTCTTAGTTAGTTAAGGTAGCACACATGTAAAGTTAAGTTGTTGTTTTTTTAGCATGAACAATTCATGTGATCGGTAGGATGATCGTACATGAATTAGTCAAGTGTTTTAAAAAGCTATTGTGGTTAGTAGATATTAGGTGGTGGGGGTTTGAGTTTAGTTAAATCTCTTTTCGCAAGACTTTATAATTTTAAATATCATTCCTTGCCTTTGTTAGGGTTCAAGTTGTTCGGTAGTTAGTTCTTTCACTGTTTCAGGAGTTCGTCTTCAAGGTAAGTCGTTTTTCGACTTGCTCGGTTCTTCTCTACCTTGTTAGATTGCATATCGTTATTGTAGGGCGGGTTTTGGGAACTAGTCCCGAATACCTTTTAAATTGTTTTGAATTCCTTGAGCCGTTGTGTGCATAAATGGTTTTGAATGTGTTTTATCGGAAAAATATGTTGGAACGTTTTCTCTATGTTGGTACCGTTTCCGACACGGCCCATCGTAGCTGGTGTTGAGGAAGAGTTGGCTATGTTGACCCGTGTGACTGGGAAATCGTGCCCCTTTAAAACGAAAATTATTATCTGTATGTTTTTTTGGCAAGTGCTCCAGTGGAGGCTTAGCCGGGGTTAGAAGGGAGATTGTGAAGTGGAGTGAGAGGGCCTGCCTCTGCACTCGGTGCGGCGATGAGCGCCTTGGAAGTCGGATTGTGGAAAAAGGAGGAATTGCATGGTATGAGATTATGATTGTGAACGTGTATGTGGCTTTGTGTGACTGATATAACTAATTTAGGTATTGACCCTTAGAGTTATGATTGCGATTGTGGATTTGTGTGCTGACTCTAGAAATGATTTCAAAGCGTTCTACAATTTCCATATTCTCTCTAGCTTGGTAGATTAGACGCTGACCCTTCGGGGAATATTTTTCAGTTCCAGGTATGAACCAGGGAGCCGTGCAGGAACCGAGGCCAGATGGCGGGCCGGAGCGGTAAAGAGCGCGTGTCATAGTGGGATGGGTTTACTTTTACGATAGTTTATTTATGTTTATTTTTAGGGTACTATTTTTAGTAGTATGTTGGAGTTATTCTTATGTCTTGATTGTTGTCTTCATTAGATGATTTTATTGTTGGTAATGAATTATCGGATTCAGGATATTTTTGTTTAGGTTTTCGGAAATTCATGCAAAACTACGTTTTCTATATTTTCATTAAAATAAAGGTTGGATGTTTTAATTCTGTTTTCTCGTCGTGCCCGCGTTGTAAGGTCCTACAGTGTAGTTGTCAATCTAATCAATAGTACCTTATAAGGTCTATTCCCTAGTAGCGCTCCGTCGGAAGACAGGGTGTTACACCATCAGTAACTATAAGTTCAAGTTTAAACCTGTAATAAAAAATATATTATATTACAATAAAAATAAAAATAAAATATAGAATGGATGTATTATTGAAATTGACGTGCAAGAATAATATACCTAGGACAGACGAATTGTCATTACACTTCTCACACCAAAAATTATCTTGCACATAATTAACCCTCCTCTTGCAACGTTTACATGAATTATAATACCAACCAAAGTCATCTTCAATATCCTCCACGGTAGCAAGGGTTACACATTTGGATTCCTAAAAAAAAACATAAGTCAAATAAACTAATTCGCTTGAACTTAGATAATTAAAAAAAATAATTACCGTTTTGGTCTCAAGAATTTAAGCAATTGTTTTTTTTATTCACATCCAAGAAGTGATCAAATGAAGAATGGGAGGGCTTGCTTGCAATTTTACATACACTTTGAGTATCAAATTTGGCATCACCCTTCAACAAACTACAATTTAAAAAAGTTTATATTAAATTGATTATAGTGGTATAATTTAACAATATCCTATCCTAATAATAATTTAACAAAATATTACCTCTCCTTGAAGTCATGTATTTCTTCAATTTTAGGGTCATTAATAAAAATCCTAGTACCACCCTTCAAAACGTTGGATACCTTGTTCACTCCTAAAAAAATATTTTAAAACAAAATGTTAAATAAAGTAGTGAATATAAATAAAATATAGAAAGTTGAATAATTAATACATTTAATATATGGGTAATTAATAAATAAAGGCAAATTGGTAAATGATGCTCTCGTGTGGTTACAATATTTTAATAACATATTCAATTTTTTCTGAATGGGTCAATGATAAAAAGTTAATAATTGAGATAGTTATTTTATGTTGTGATGAATCCAGTGGATAAAAGTTTCTATGATGTGATGCTTTTGATAATATATTAATAAAAAATTAAATACAATACATTGCCTTGAAATGGTTTCTGTTTTCCAAATTGGATGATTACTATAATAGTATCATTTGATGTTGTATTGATATAAGGAATAAGAAACTCATCCCATACAGTAACCTTAATGACCTCATTCCTACAATATTAAAGCAAATAAAATTATAATTTGCATAAATAAGTATCTAAAAAGTATGTACATATGAAGTATGTACCATCTTCTATGACGTTTTCAAATTTGGCGAATAAGGATTTTTTCATAAAAGCAACACATTTATTTCCCTGTAGATATAAAAAAATTACATATTATTATTATTAATATATAAATAAAAATTAAATAAACTTTAAATAAGAATTGATAAAAAGAATGATAATCATATAAAAACTAATTAAAACTAAAATTTACCGTTTCATCCACTAAAACCATCTCCTTAGCTATGATTTCTCCTTTCCGAAACACATTCTAAATTTTGAGGATACGAACTTGGATATTGTAATTCATATTATTTCTTAGTGTAAGTTCACTAAGAAGATTGTATGTGTTATTCATTGTTCACCTGAAAATATATATATGAGTTACAAATAAAAAAACAAAAAAATTATATACTCAAATATAACAATTAATTCCTTTATTGCAAATTAAGGAGAATAAAAAGAGCATTACGCATAGTATTTGGCACCAACAGCTTTGACGGAAGTCACGGAACGAACACTTAAATCTGCCTATTCAAATAAATCAACCCAAACAAACTCAATAACAAAAGAATAAACATAAATAATTTGAACACGTATAAAATTAGTTCGAACTATGCAATTGATTTTTGACTTCAATTGATTTATGATTGGTTCGAACTATTCAATTGATAATTTCAACACGTATAATTGATAATTTGAACACGTATAGAAGACATCATTACCTACTGGAATCAAGAGCCGTAGAATACCGAGAAACCGTAAGTGATTTGTGACTCCATCTAACCCTATCGTGTGTATATATAGATGCTCAATTTTATTAAAATAATTATAATAATAGATATAGTCATATAGATCCTACTCAATCTTCTTAAAATAATTATAATTATAAATATAGATCCTATGTATATATAGATAGATTTTCAATCGTATTTAAATAATTTTATTTATAGAAAATAAATATACTATATGCCGACAATTTTATGAACATGTTCGTAGATAGAGGTCTTTTTTTTGCTAAACTACACATACCTTAAATGAATAATTATATATGGCTAAAAAATAAAAGATATGAGATTATCTATATCTATAATAACACATAGATAAGATTTTATGATATTATCACATGGATAAGATTTTATGATATTATCTAAAAATAAAAAAATATTTTAAATAAAAGGGGTGGGGTGGACCAATCTAAAAGACCATATCCAAAAATAAAAATTTGTTTAATAATGAGATTTTTGGATAAGATTTTATAATATCTAGAAATAAAAACATTATTTTAAATAAAAGGGTTGGGTGGACCAATCTAAAAGCGACACGTGTCGTTTAATAATTTTTATGACCTCCGCTTTAGTATATAGTTATGATATGCATAGAAGAGAATACAATAAATTTATTCATGTAATATAATTAGTTAATATATATTTATTTTAAAAAACAATTATTTAATATTGATCGATCTTAAAAAGTTACATAGATGTAAGTAAGCTAATTAAGAAAGATATAGTAATAACTTTATATACATTGATCTTAAAGAATTAATAACTTTTATAAAAAATATATTTTTGTAGATACTACGATTAGAAAAGTAAAGTATAATATGACAAATCACCAATAAGTAAAGTGACCTAATTAAATAGTAGTTGGAAATTATAATGTGGTAAAATTAAGTAATATTTGAAGATTTAGATGGACAAATTAGTAAATGTAAAAATTAATTTGCTTAGGTGTCATAGTTAAATAATTGACACATAGGATTGAGTGATTCGACTTTAATTATAGTATATTGATGATTTGGTTGAAAAGAAAAAAAAACTAAAAACTACACTAATTAGGTGCTTGGTGGTAAGCCCTCAATAATTAGGTTTTTGTTAAGTATGTAAGACCCCTCTTTTTATTTTTTTTCTCTCACCTCCCTAACCTCTCCCCCACCATTCTCGCTATTGTGATGTAGAAACATCGTCGAAGCTCCTGCTCCTGTCTGTAGCAACTGCCTCTCCAAAAACCGATGGATCTTCCACCAAGTCCAAATCCCCTTTCCTTTGCCCTACCTGCTTGAACCCTAGCTTGAAGCTCTTCGATCTCTGCAAATCGAGTAGCCCTAGGGCGGCGGTGCATAATTGATTCATCGATCTCCGCGATGATTAAGAGCGAATCGAGGTGACGACTTAAGGAATTGAACAATACAGAAGTTAATCTCCCTGACTTCAATGATGAGCTTTGGTCTCACTTTAATCGTCTTCCTACTTGGTATTCCACTTTTCCTCAACCCTACCTGCCAGAATTCCTTGCATTGTTTACAAATCGATCTTTGATTTCTCAATATGCTTGCGAAATTTGGTACGGAAAATGAATGGAAGAGCATGATTCTGCTCTATCCATGGCCGGAGCGCCATTAATTTTACTGCCTCGTTCATCGTGCCGCGTGATGCACACATGGAACGCTTCCGAGTAGTGTGTATTGGTGATGAGCTGTTTCTACGGGGTGTGATTTAGATGCAGGAGTTGTGAAAATGCAGGTACGCGTTGGATGTGAACGTGGAGAGAGCGGATGATGTTTTAACACACAAGCGGCTACTTCAGTTGGCTCATGATCCCGCTAATAGGCATGTATTTGATATTCGTCTTGTGCAAATTAGTTAAGAGTATCTTTCCCTCCTTGAATCTCATCTCATTAAAATATGATGACAGTGTCTGTTTGAATTTCTAGTTGCTACAAGTTATATTGCTCAATTTGCTGATTGTGTTTTTGTAATGGACATAGAAAGCTATCGGTTATAAGTTGTGTATGCAAGGTAGGAGACTCTATAGCTTAGATTCTCTGTTGGTCTGTGTATAGGAGGATATGTTAGAGACATGAATTCCATGCTCTTGCGTCACCTGCTAGAAATATTTATACTTGTTCGGCAATCATGCTTATGTGCTGTAATTTTTGCACATCGCTGGAGTAAACGCCATAATGTTGTTATTATGATGGAGTTGCTCTG
The DNA here is from genome assembly GCA_964016875.1 of Fallopia convolvulus. Classification (NCBI taxonomy): domain Eukaryota; kingdom Viridiplantae; phylum Streptophyta; class Magnoliopsida; order Caryophyllales; family Polygonaceae; genus Fallopia; species Fallopia convolvulus. The sequence continues at coordinate 40,982,490 of OZ024720.1, forward strand.
ACCAGGTTATTACTCATTCTGGTTCCTTAATTGATGCAGATCTCAATTGCAAAAGAAAGTCAAGCAAGTTCCTGAATCTCAGCTTTATGTTGATGTCGTAATCCTGACTTTGCTTCCTTAATGGCTCGGTAAATCTTCTCCTCTTCCTTGGATGCAATTGACATACTTTACCTCTTTAACTCGAGTTCAATGTAAAATGTTTGGAAAGTTGTGCTTTTCTCCTCAATTTAGGTAGCAGTTCGTGATGGTGTTTAGGAAACCTATGAATGGCAAGCAAGCTAGGTTAATTAGATATCTAATTAATGACTCGCTTTATTCTGTTGAAGTGAACAGAAGGGCTTTATCTTAAAAGTTTGTCATCTAGTTGTTGTGTGTTTATTATTTTGCCACTTTGAGACTGTCTAATGTTGATTATGCTAGTGTTCTACTAATCTTTATGTGTGATTTATCAATTGAAGGCAAATAAGGAAGTTGTATAAAATCAGACTTTGATGAATGGATTTGAGAGAAACCTGGTATGAAAGTATAAGTAGAATAATTCTAACTTGATTCCACATTCTCCAAATCGATCACCCAAATGCCATTGTGTATATAGTGGTATTTTGAATGGTTTCTAGTAGTTAAATTTGGTCACAGTTGTGTTCTTTTATTGGAGTATATCAGGAGAATTTGTGGGTAAGTTGAGTTCAAAGCTTCAGGTTACACAAAGAGGCTAAGTTTGATGATATTGATCATGATATTTTTGCATGTGTTTATTGTCTTTAAAATTGTGATATGATGAGAGAAATGATTGGGTGGGATAGATGAATTTTACAAGGTAATGATAATAATGACAGTTTTGCATCCTTTCTGTAGGCGGAGGGGCTTGTTACTGCACAACAAGAGTAGGGGCAAACCATGGGTGAGTTGGGCTAATGCTTATGAAGTTGGTGAAGTTTGAGAACTAAAAAGCTGTTTTGGAGCTTTAAAGAAGGAGAGTAGCTGACATAAAAAACCCAGTCCATCATTAGTGTTTGGGTTAATATAGTCATATGAAGTTGTGTTCTGGCATTATTCATACAAGTTTTAATAAGAAAACAATTATTCATTTGGTTTTCAATCGTAAATAATACTTCTTGTGGTTAGTATTGACTGGTAGAAGTTATCAAAGAAGCTCATTGTTGGATGATGCTTTTTGTTTCTAGCAGAAGTTATTCATTTGGTTTTCCTTTCAGTATTGACAATTGTTGATTTCATTTGATACTTGATAAGAAGAAAGTATAAATGTGAAAGACTAGTGTTGTTAGGGCATCTCCAACATATGCTCCAAATTCTTGAATTTGGTGCATTTGGGGATTCTTGACCTATTTTAAGGTCCAACAAATTCTCCATTACATTCTCCATTTTGGAGAAGATCTCCAAAAGTTGAATCCCTTTCTCTAAATTTGGGGATATCCCTAAAAAATTTTGGAGGATGCATTAATTGTATATAAAATCATGTCTTCTCCCAATTGGTCAATTTCAAATTTATAATAGTAGTTTATATATAAATATAATAATGATAAAAATATAAACCTTTAAAATGGAGAATTTGTTGGAGTTAGGACATAAAATTTTTGGAGAATATGGGACTTTCTTCCCCATTTTGGAGAAATTTTTAGAGCATCTCTTGGGGATGCTAGCTAAGTATGTATCTCAGTTCAGTCCTTTTCATCTTTTTCTTTATTTCTTCCAAATCTTTGACAATTTGTTAGGCTCATGCTGCCCATCAAGGAACCTACTTTAGTGCCACTTTCAATTAAAGCAAATTTGTATTCCTTTATATTCATTTGATTTTTCAGCTTCTACCAATTTTAGGCCTTTTTCTGCTATTTCGTATCTGTTTTACTAACATTCCAACTAAAGACTTTCTTCTAAATAATTTGTGGGTGATTGTTTGATGATAAGGTTGTAAATAGTGAAATTCAAAAGACCAACTTTGCAAAAGATGAATTATGGATTTCCTTTTCAACTATAGACCCGATCTAGTAACTATTTCATTTGATTAACAAAACTCAAATTGTAAAGCATTTTGTTTAAAAAAACAATTATATGGGTTCAAATCCCACATAGATAAATTAATAATTTTTTGATGAAACTTATTAATAATCTTTTTTATGGCAAGTGATGTTATTTGATAACAACTTTATATTTATGTGTTTATGATAGTGAATGTCATCAAGACCGTTTCAAAACATGTGATGACAGTTGATGATAATTTTTTACGACACTTGACGACGGTTGTTTGTCATCAAGGCCCTTTTGATGAAAAATAAATCAATGTCGTCAAGGTCCTTTGATGACATTTGTTTGTCATCAAGGCCTTTTTGATGACAAAGAAATCAATCAAACTGTCATCAAGTAGTGATGAAAGTTGACAACAATCGAACCGTCATCAAGTAGCGATGATAATTGATGACAACCGAATTGTCGTCAAATAGCGTTGACATTTGATGACAATCGAACCGTCATCAAGTAGAGATGACATTTGTGAGGATAGTTGATGACAATTAAACCGTCATCAAGTAGTGATGACAATTATGAAAAAGTGATGACATTTTATGAAAAAATCGTACGTGATGATACATATTTGATTACATTTTGAAGGATGCTACTAAAAAATTATATGTGATGACACATATTTGATGACACAAAAAAATAAACGTGAATGACACATATTTGATGACACTAAAAAATTATATTTTGTGATGGCACTTTTTTATGATGACACGTATTTGATAACACTAAAAAACTATTATTTGTGATGACACGTTTTGATGATGCCACATATTTGGTCTAAAAAATTATATGTGATGATACGTATTTGATGACACTAAAAAAATTAAATGTGATGATAGATATTTGATGAAACTTTGTTTTTTATGTGTGATGACGGTTGTTTTTATGTGGTTGAACGCTTTTGATGATACTTTTTGTTATCAAAAAGTTGTCATCAAGACATTTGGATGACACTTTTTACCTTTTATTACACTTTTTGTCTTCCAAAAATTGTGATGACAGTGAAAAAAAGTTTGATGAAAGTGATGACGGTGGGAAGAAATTATGATGACAATGATGACGGTTGTTTTTTTTGGTTGAATACCTTTGATGATATTTTTTGTCATCAAAAAGTTGTCATCAAGACATTTTGATGACACTTCTTACCTTTTATTACACTTTCCGTCATCAAAAAATTGTGATGACGGTGGAAAAAAATTTGATGACAGTGGTGATAGTGAAAAAAAATTATGATGACAGTGATGATGGTTGTTTTTATGTGGATGAATGCCTTTGATGATATTTTTTATCATCAAAAAGTCGCCATCAAGACATTTTGATGACACTTTTTACCTTTTATGACACTTTTTGTCATTAAAAATATTTAAAATCAACAAACTATAAAAGTTGTTTATTTGAAACAATAATATTTTATTAGTATTGCGAATTAAATTAATATCCAAAATATGATAATTTATTTAATTATGAAAATAGATAAGTTATAAGATAAAAATTTATCAATTTATTATATACATGGGTTCGTTCAAAATAAACTTAATTATAGTGATATAAGATACTATGTACATTACACTATCTTTATATTAAACTAATTATCTAAACCTAGCATATGCATTCTACCTAAAACTAAGATAAATATCCTAATATTTGTATAATATATAGCATAAAAATATCTTAATAATCTTCCTATTTATCATATCCAAAAATATTTTTTTTTTTTAAAATTAGGAATGAGATTTTCTATCCATTGATTATAGTGATATAAGATTGTATGTATGTTACACTATCTTTTTTATTAAACTTAATTATTTTGCCAAAGATTGGTTTCAATAAAAAGGGTTTTGTGGTCCAATCTAAAAGCGACATGTGTCGTTTAATAATTTTGTTAACCTCCGCTTTATGATAACTATGTTATCTAAAACGCCTATTTTTTATTAATAATAACTAAAAATTGATATAGGAAAGGATATTTTAAGAATTATATATATCTTATCTAAACAATAATCCTATCCAAAAATAAAACTAGTATATTAATTTTTTTAATATATAAATATAAATAATTAAAAATAATTCGATTAAATTTCAACTAATCGGATTGATTTAAAAAAGATGAATGGTATATTTTAATATGGAATCGATTTATATACTATTTTAACCTCTACTTTAGCATATAGTAATGATTGAAATCATTTTAATGACTTTAGAACTACTTACCATAGTCTCATATAGTCATAGATTTCAATATTATTATTCATCACAAAAGATATATTTCTTCAATAAAATGTAAAGATTTTATTTATTTATGTATATGATCTTGAAAATGTGCATGACTATAAAATTATTATTTATGAACTGAGATCATTTTTAAATTATTGGAGTATAGTCGTACATCATATAGTCATTAGTTGTAAGTTGTAACATTTAATTAGTTGATTACAATATCATAAGAATTATTTCATCTTTAAAAACTCAATATCAAATTCAAATAGTATATTATAAATACAACAATTCTTAATATTATCATGACCCATTTATTAAATTCATATAACTTTTATTACTTACATAAAGTTATTTTGAACACTTAATATCAATTTCAACCGAAATTCAATCAAGACCTAATTCAGCCAAGATTTGATTTAACCGAACACCGATTTAACCGAAATCCGATTAAATCGAAAATTGCAAAAACTGACTCAACTTGAAACCAACTTAAACAAATCCGACTAAACCGAAACCCGGATTTGCTTGACCGATTTTGACCCGATAACCCCGAGGTAACTGACAATTTACACACCCGACCCGACCCGAGATACCCGATTACAAATCATACCTGATACTGATCGAAACCCGAATGATCCGAAATTCGAATAGCCCAACCGAAATCCGACCGGTTTCCCGAATTGCCACCCCAAGGAGGGGGTGGGTGTAACACCCCGTCTTTCCACAGGGCGCTACTTAGTAGTAGACCTTACCAGGTACTTCTAAGTGGGTTGAACAACACTTTAGGATCTTGCAACGCAGAAACAACGAGAAAACATAATAAAACATTCTACCTTTTAATTATTAAAACTTAGAAAATATAGTTATACATGCATTCCAGAAAAAATAAATATTCAAACTCGACAGAAACTTATAGTAACAATAATAAACATCACATAATAATAAAGCCAACATAACAATAAATTCAACTGTTTAATATAGCAAAAGAAACCAAAGTAAATCCGACCCCACTATGACACGTGCTCTTCACCGCTCCGTCCGCCATCGGGCCTCGACTCATGCACGATTCCTTGGTTCATACCTGGAACTGAAAAATATTCCCCGAAGGGTCAAGTACTAATCTATCAAGTCCAAAAGAATGCGGAAATTGCAAGACGTTCGAAAAACATTTCTAAGGTCAGCATCCAAGTCCACAAACGCACTCATAACTCTAAAGGCCAATACCTAAATTAGTTTTGGTTAGTCACACATAGCCACAAACACATTCACAAACACAATCTTACAACAATGCAATTCCTCCTCCATCTCGCAATCCAACCCCTAAGGCGCTCAACCCCGCGCCGAGTGCAAAGGCATGCCCTCTCACTTTACTACACAATCTCCCTTCTAACCCCGGCTATGTAACACCCCGTCCGGTGAACCGGGTTGCTAAATAGTTGTAGACCACACCTGTGTCGACCAGAACTAGCCTGACAACAAATTCACCGGTACTGGACCTTGCAACAAAGGCACAACGAGAAAAACAAAGAAAACATCCAACTTATCCTTTTTAAAACAACTTGATAACTAATGTGAATGCAATTGACTACTAGCACTAAAGCCAACCTACTGGCTACCAACATTAACCCAATATGACTATTAAATACACTCTCCTTGCAACTAGGGACTCGAGCCCTCAATTTCCACTAAGACACGTCACGTCGAGTTCGAGCATCATCGTCCAAGAAGTGATCTCCTGGAACATTTCCCATACAGGGAGGTTTACCAAAAATATTGGAAGTGGAACACATTAGCTAACAATCCTGGTATGGGCCAAACAAGCAAATCAAACATGTAGAACAAAACATAGATTATCAAAATAACGCACTCAGTCATTCATATACATAACAAACTAATATGCACACCAAAACATGTCATATAATTATATAGACTAGTATATCAATTTCCAAACTAACACTCAATTTTTGAAGGTGATCTCCACACGCCACATGACTATATCCGGGGTCTCTTCTCCACCGACTTGTCCGTGTCCATAATCACACCCGCAGAGATCAAGTTGCACACAATAAAAATTATTGAAACTATTCCAATAGCTTTCAAATATGAAACTATACTATGGAAGAATATTCCAAAATAGATGTCCACACATTTAATTTACTAGTTTAACACATAACATGATCGCAAGCTAAGTAAGTCTAGATGACTTACCTCAATGACGAACGCATAGGATTTAATTCCTTTTAAAGTAATTTATTTCGATCTCGAACAACGTTCGACCAAGATCTACATGTGAACCGAGAGGTCCCAATTCCCTCTTATCCTTCCTCTTCTTTAATCCTAGCTAGTTAAACTAGACTGAGGATTTTCCGAGATATCCAACCCTTCAAATTCCACATTAACGCATAACTATTCATAACTTCTTACATATATAGCCAAATTGAAATCCGTAAATTGTCACATACTCGTAAGAGAATTTCTTACCTTAATATAATATCTGAATTTTCTAAAAATTACGAAATCTGCCCAGAACTTTCAGAAATACGCAGAATTGCCCATGACCACCAATTCTTTGCTAGCCTTACTTTATCTAGCCTTTCCACCTCCATTCTTTACCTCCACTTCGTTCAACCATACATCCTAATTTCCTTTCTTTATAAACAACACCTAACCTCCATCTTGTCCTCTTCTCCACATCAAACTCAAACAAACATCTTCCTTCTCCTCCTCTCCTTTCGGCTCCTTAAAGGAGGGAAACCGAAGCAAGAACTCCATGACGGTGAGCTTATCTATGTATATGTGGAACAAAGGCCCCATCTCCTCCAAATTCCCTAAGTGGTTCTCCACATCCTCCCTAGGAGAGAAAACGTAACCTCCTCCTCCTTCTTATGGCTATGCTTGTAACAAAGCTCCTTACCTATTTGTTGGAGTCTCTTCACATGGAAACATATATGTACGGTGGTTTGAATAGGAATAAATGAGAAAGAGGAGACAAAGAAATGGTAGGAGGGAGACAAAGAGATAAGAGTATATGAGGGAAAGATAAGGATGTAGGAGGAATTGCTCTTCAAGAAGATAAGGTTGGCAAGAGGTGGTGCAATATAAACCAAGACATAAATATATATTTGTGTTGATGGCGGTGATAAAAATGAAGGAGTAATCACGTTGACAATTCAAAGATGTTGGCTTGATATTTTATATCCTATCTAGCTCACACACACACACACACACACACACACATATATATATATATATGTATATATATATATGAGACAAGACAAAGTATATTGGACAATTGGTTTGAATATATAGGAAAAGTCAATAATGGTGGCTAGAAGAAATAAGGCAGCTTACATGTACAAGTACAATGGCGGTGTATAGGAATTGAATCGAAACGGGAAGAGAAATATAAGGTGGTCCATGTGCACACGCTTCACTTATATTTTTCCCGATTGCACAATAGATTTTATTCCTCTATTAATTTAATGATATTTATGAGATCGTGCCAAGTATACTCTTATATACTCGGTTTGTATTTCGAATATTTGGACGAATTATATAGCGTACCAACACAACTTACTAATTAAGAAACGAGATGGACTAAATTTAACGATCTAATAATTATTATAGTGTAATAATTAAAATAATTATTATGAACAAATAATAATTACTAGAATATTTATTTAAAAAAAAGGGAGGGTTATTACACTAGTACCCCCTTAAAGTAGTTTCGTCCTCGAAACTAAATCAGCTAAAGTTCTACATTAGAGAGCAAAATTATATATCAGCATTATCCTATACACAAGAAGAGAGGATTTACTACTCAAGTACCCCCTTACAGAACGAAACGTTCTTTAATCATGATAAAACAACTCAAGAAAATACTTTAGCAGTTCTTGCTTGGTTTTCCAAAATGTATACCAAATTTCTTTACTACACCTTGAACCATAGTATTTATACCATTATTCTTTTTCAATGCATACTATACTTCATATGATTTCTCAACCTATGTCTATCTTTTCTTAGGTAAGCCTTTGGATTTAATCTCATGATCGTTTTATCCAAAAATGTGAGATTCACTCGGCACACATCATCTTAACAATGATATACGAAGGACATTGCAAATTGGGAGCATTGATAAAGGTAGCACATGACAATAAGTTGTCAACCTTTCCCAATATTTCAAAAGTTCTAGCATAACAAGGTTTGGATTTATCTTGTTTCCTTAATATGATAACACAGTTTTCGATCGAGCTATGCAGTCATAACTTGGCAAATTATGATGGCTCAACCATTCCTTGCTTAATTATAGCATAAGATCTTTGTTCACTTGGCAGTGTCAACATTTTAAACCCGATTAGTACATCTGATGTCCCGACCTGTGAGCAATTTAACGTATAGATTCAAAGTATAACTTCGGTTGCTTATTAGTCCAGAAATGGAAAGCAATACTATCTTGTACATTTAATCCACAAGACCTTCTAACACTCTATCCAGAGGGTTTACTCCACTTCTCTTTCTCAACCCAAGGTTGAAGTTCTTGCGACAACATGAAGACTAAAGATATCGAGTAGAGAAGTTACTTATGCACTCTTATTTCGATAAAGGTTTATACGTTGGTATTTCCTTAGGAAGATTCCTTTAATTTGAAGTCTAGATTAAGTCACTCCCAATAATCTCTTGAACTCCTTATCAAAGCTAATGACTTATTAATACATCTTCTGACTTTATGACTTTTCCTTACCAACACCTCCATAGAAGTATGCTTCGTTTCATTTTTGGCTTGTATTGCCAATCTCAAAGTTCAAGATTGGTGAATATAATATCTTACTTCTACTAACTAGGACACATGACAATTGTCGTCCAAAACTAGTGTAAGTGGTAACTAATGTTCAAATTCTCTTGACTTCATCTTTCCTTGTTCCTCGGGTTGGGGTCATCTCAACCACTTACATTCCAATCAGGACATAGGTCTTCTAACTAAACATACCCTTGATGATTTAATCATACCAACATGTCTTCTCTAATTATTACCTCTTTCTTCAATGTATCCAGTAAATTAGAGGTATTTCTTACTCCTCTAACCATCGAGGTCATCCAAGATTAATAATATTTTGACCCTTCCAACCATACCATTCCTCTCATACATCCAATTGAATCAATTCTAGATATATGCCTGGTTTTAAACTCTGAAAGTTTGAAATTGTTTGTATCTATTCTTAGTTATAACTTTCAACAAATCCTTGAGGATCCAAATCAGTTTCCTTTATCAACACATCACACTATGGTGGTAAGAAATGTAAAATGGTGTCTCGTGTCACGAAGCATCATGCCATTAATGCCAATAATGCGTTTTTAAACTTACCTTATCAAAATGACCTTTAATCCATCAACTACTTCTTTCTTCGAATCGGAAAGGAAGGTATTGTCCAAGCTCATTTCATTACCTCCATTCTGACAATCATCATTAATCCAACTTATTATAGATCTATCATCATTCCTTCCTTCATCTACTCAGAGATGAACGATAGTTGGAGATTCCTTACCAGTCTTCTGTGCTTTATCTTTAGTCGTTGACTATTCAGTCATTGCTTCCTCAATTTAATTATATCCACTTTGGATATAACCTTACATAACATCCTTTCGAGCTTGTATCTCCTCTACATATCCTTAAAGAGAGAATGGAATCTATTTCAAGCCTTTTGTAAAGTTCTCTACCTTAGGTTTTGATCTTGTGATACTTAAACTTGGACTTATGGTCCCAAAAGTTTTCAACTCATGTGACTCATACATCCCGTTTGTTCACCTTAGAACACGTTCTGATGCATCATTTGACTTATCACAAGTCTCTTATCTTTGACGAGTCTTTTCTACTCGAGTGAACTGACAATTCTAAGTACATAGAAAATCTTTGTAACGTGAAATTCACACTAGGCTTCAGTTTTTCGTCAAACCTTCTTATCAAGCACTAAAGAATTTTCTAAACACAACTCTCGGTTAACATGTTCCAGCACTTCTATGTCATGTCAACAGCAGATATACTTGAGCTTCAGTAGGCTCGTTCGACCACACACTTTCAAGAGTAAAAGTACCACCTCATATTGATCAAATTTTCTAATTCCTTTTCTTAAGTCTCCTAGTTCATCTCCTTTGTCTTAAGCTCATGAGATGGGTAAGTAATCATCTGACCTCTTCACATCAATCCACATACCAATTTTACACAAACATTGGTATGATCCTTGTATCTCTTAAAGTCCTACAAACATTCATATTGTGTATGGAAATAAGTTTCTCCTTCAACCACTCAAATCTCTTCAAGCAAGTCTTGATCCAGACAAACTTTTTGATTTGATAACACTTAATCAGAGGTTAGACTATGCTTGAGGACTTCCTCATCCATCATTGGTACTACTAAGTTTACTTGAAACATTATATTCCTTCATCTCATACCTAGAGTTCCCAAATAGTTATGCTTCATTCTTTCAGTCAAAATCACATACCTTAAAATGCAACATCAATCACTTAAGAGTTGCGGTTGATTTCTTATGAATAGATGGAGCTTCTAAAAGATTTCCTATGAAATCTTCAAGTAGTTAACACCCATTGTGCAACTACAACAGTAAACTAAGAATAATATTAGTACGTCAATCTCTCATGTTCCAATCTAGTACTTGTTAATGATCCGATTCACCAACTACTTGAGCATTTCATATGCATTCATTCCATTAAACATTATCGCTATAATCTTATAGTGTCTAAATCTTCTCCCAAATTTAGTTCTCATGCTATCTTCGTTCTTAATTCCTAGTCTATGATATCCAATCATAGATCAACTCAGGATTAACACTTCACTTGAAGATGATCTAATAAATCATCGTCAGAAGAAAACGAGGGCACATGCTCTTGAGATCATTCTTGATTCATTCTTAATAATTGTTACATCACTACAAAGCCATCCTTCCTGATCACAAATGCCATCGAATCTTGTTATGATGACACTTTAGAATATATATATGATCTTTCATCTTTTGCCTCCAATTGCATCTTAGTTATGATCCGCACTAATCATCATTGCCACATTTCAACCCTCATTGGAGTAAAGTCCTTATAGCTCGTATAGAAATCATCCTCAATCCTTTAGCACTTGGAAATTTAAGAACTCCAATCTCTACTTGATCTCATGAATAGCAGGAAAAGCTAACGTGACTTGCTTTAATCTAAATGTCCTTCTTTATTTGAGAGTAAACTTGGCTTCTTCTTCTCAGTCGTGTAAGAGATATTCCAATCAACTAAAATCTTTATCCAAAAATTGGATGGATATCACAAAACTAACAACCTTTCAACTAGGTTGGAATTCCCCAACAATCTTGTTGGTTCTTAATATTCATCATCATTGTGTTCATACATCTATGAATATCTTTTATATCTTGTCACTTATTCTCTTCATTAGAATCATACTAATATTCAACAACATCTATGTAGAGTATCCTCCTTACTCTTGATCCTTTATGCAAGCTTGGATACCTAAAATAGGTTAAACTCACTAGTTATTCCGTGATATAATGAGTCGATAACCCAACGGTGTTCTCTCATTAGATCAAACCAAAAGAAATACGACTAGTTTAGACTAGATCTGACTCATGTCTTCCTCCTTGGGATAACTCATGGATCTTCCTACCTTGATCATTGAATGATGGTTAGTTCCCAACTATACCATTCAAGGTCATAATCTTATTATATATGCTTGTCTTTCCAATATTAATTATCTTACCTTTCGCCTCTCAAGTAGTCACAAACCTCATTATTACTTGGTTGAAGATGCCTGCGAATTCGTCCTCGAACCTACTTTTCAGCAAGCTTGTCAAAAGTAACGCCAATGGTAGCCCATTTCTCATAATTGTGTTGAGCTCTTCATCTCATGTTTCTTCCCTAAGTAACCTCACAATGTCGATTGTGAAGGTCAACCCCTACTATTTGTCTATCACAATGGTATTATCTCCGCTTAGACCTTCAAAATAAGGTCCAAGATTACTTCCACAACATTATCCTAAGGCTTACTTTTCTTGTATTGTAACTTGTAAGTCGGGTCTAACATAGCGTTCCTTAGAAAGCTAATGTAAATCATACTTAATTACTCCATTAGTTGAACTGGATTTCTTTAACCAAGCGTTGATTAAGGTTTAACACGATCACATCTTCATTCTTCATAGTGTCTACCAGTTCCTTCTCTTGTAGAGGCAATAACATTCCTTGTTATGCCATCCTTGAGAACAATTAATATCTACTTTAATTAAACATACATATCTTATATTCCTCATTAGTATTTTTAACTTGAGCTCAAGAGCAATTCCTTTACTCCTTCCTCACAGTCAATTTTTACTTCTTTTACTTATTAGGACTAATATCCATCAAAACAATCAATTGCTTGGATTTCAACAAACAACTATTTCTATTAAACAAACAAAATGTTTACAGAGATCCTCTTGTATTATGATGACGTCTCGACGTGTCTTTCTAAACCAAATGCACTATGCCCCTAAAATCAAGTTTTTGTGTAAAAGGAACTCTAAGTTGGACCTCACGTGCTCAATTGTTAGGACCTTGTGCCTTTGTTGTCAACCTGGGCTCTGGTACTAATTTTTAACACCCCGTCTGGTGAACCCGGTTGCTACTTAGTTGTAGACCACACCTGGGTCTACCAGAACTAAACTGACAACAAATTCACCGGTATTGGACCTTGCAACAAAGGTACAACGAGAAAAATCAAGAAAACATCCAACTTATCATCTTAAAAACAACTCAATAACCAATGTGAATGCAATTGACTACTAGCACTAAAGCCAACCTACTGGCTACCAACATTAACTCAATATGACTATTAAATATACTCTCCTTGCAACTAGGGACTCGAGCCCTCAATTCCCACTAAGACACGTCACGTCGAGTTCGACCATCATCGTCCAAGAAGTGATCTCCTGGAACATTTCCCATACAAGGAGGTTTACCTAAAATATTGGAAGTGGAACCCATTAGCTAACAATCCTGGTATGGGCCAAACATGCAAATCAAACATGTAGAACAAAACATAGATTATCAAAATAACGCACTCAGTCATTCATATACATAACAAACTAATATGCACACCAAAACATGTCATATAATTATATAGACTAGTATACCAATTTTCAAACCAACACTCAATTCCACAATAACAAATAAGCACGAGATTAATCAATGTAATTCTCATGCAACATATATCATAATAGCCAACAACAATTCCTCCATAATCCATACCATAATCATTCTCCAGTTCAGGCAACCCGGACCTGCCTTCGAAACATGGTACCCGGCTAGCGTGCACGCTAAACTCGTGCCCATTTTCTTTTCCACCACCCTTCTTTCCCTAGCTAAGCCTCTACTAGAGCACTTGCAAAAACAATCAATTTTTGAAGGTGATCTCCACACGCCGCATGACTATGTCCGGGGTCTCTTCTCCACCGACTTGTCCGTGTCCATTATCACACCCGCATAGATCAAGTTGCACACAATAAAAATTATTGAAACTATTCCAAAAGCTTTCAAATATGAAACTATACTATGGAGGAGTATTCCAAAATAGAGGTCCACACATTTAATTTACTAGTTTAACACATAACATGATCGCAAGCTAAGTAAGTCTAGATGACTTACCTCAATGACGAACGCATACGATTTAATTCCTTTTAAAGTAATTTATTTCGATCTCGAACAACATTCGACCAAGATCTACATGTGAACCGAGAGGTCCCAATTCCCTCTTATCCTTCCTCTTCTTTAATCCTAACTAGTTAAACTAGACCGAGGATTTTCCGAGGTATCCAACCCTTCAAATTCCACATCAACGCATAACTATTCATAACTTTTTTACATATATAGCCAAATTGAAATCCGTAAATTGTCACATACTAGTAAGAGAATTTCTTACCTTAATATGTTATCTGAATTTTCTAAAAATTACGAAATCTGCCCAGAACTTTCAGAAATACGCAGAATTACCCATGACCACCAATTCTTTGCTAGCCTTCCTTTATCTAGCCTTTCCACCTCCATTATTTACCTCCACTTCGTTCAACCATACATCCTAATTTCCTTTCTTTATAAACAACACCTAACCTCCATCTTGTCCTCTTCTCCACATCAAACTCAAACAAACATCTTCCTTCTCCTCCTCTCCTTTCGGCTCCTTAAAGGAGGGAAACCGAAGCAAGAACTCCATGACGGTGAGCTTATCTATGTATATGTGGAACAAAGGCCTCAGCTCCTCCAAATTCCCAAAGTGGTTCTCCACATCCTCCCTATGAGAGAAAACGTAACCTCCTCCTCCTTATGGCTATGCTTGTAACCAAGCTCCTTACCTATTTGTTGGAGTCTCTTCACATGGAAACATATATGTACGGTGGTTTGAATAGGAATAAATGAGAAGAGGAGACAAAGAAATGGTAAGAGGGAGACAAAGAGATAAGAGTATACGAGGGAAAGATAAGGATGTAGGAGGAATTGCTCTTCAAGAAGATAAGGTTCGCAAGAGGTGGTGCAATATAATTTAAACCAAGACATAAATATATATAGAGAGAGAGATAACGGATCACGTGCGAATGGGCGCTAGGGTGCAAAAAGAGAACAGATCTAAACCGTCGATCTAGCTTGAATTATTTTGGACGCGCGAAGCGCGTCCAAATAATTAAAAAAAAATCGCACGTGTAAAACAAACGCTACCAGAATGTACTTGTCCCCCAAGCAAACGCGAAAAAAGGCAATTTTTATTCTCTTTCCAAATCAAAATCGAAAAACCCCTTTCTTCCTCTGCGAAAATAAAGCTTCTAAACTGGATTGAAGCTCAACGATTTACGATCTTCAAAAAGGAGCTTTGTTCAGATTTACAAAATTTTGAATATCTGAATCATTACAATTAATGGAACGAGGTAATATCTGATTAAACCTAATACAAACACGATTTTGTAAAAGTTTCATTGCATATATCGTCAAAAATTGTTTATGTTTAAACATTACCAATAGGAAAAACTCCAAAATTACGGTTTTAAGGAGCATTGCTATGATTTGTTTGAGAAGACTGTACATTAGTTCACATTAGTTCAGAAGTATCTCAGATTTGTTCATTGATATGGAAAAAGAGTCGTGTGCTAACCAAAATTTGTTAAATCCAAAAATTGTTCATAGCTGTCAAGCATTTGTTCATGAAAACGTGAATTTGTTCATACCTATCATGAATTTGTTCATAGCTATCAAGCATTTGTTCATGGAAAACGTGTATTTATTCATACATATCATGCATTTGTTCATAGCTATCATGAATTTGTTCATACCTATCATGAATTTGTTCATTGATATTACACATTTGTTAAATACAAAATTTGTTCATAGCTATCAAGCATTTGTTCATGGAAAACGTGAATTTGTTCATACATATCATTCATTAGCTATCATGAATTTGTTCGTACCTATCATGGATTTGTTCATTGATATTACACATTTGTTCATTGAATTTGTTCGTGTAGTGTATACAATTGCGTACTTACATGTTTCTTTTTGCCTATAAATGAAGGGGAAATAGAAGATAAAAAGGAATTAAAGATCGTGATCTCGCCTGGAAACACACATTACTACATACCATTTTTTGATGAGAATTTAAGACCTAAAGAGGGGATGCTGTTTAAAACCTGGGAGCAAGGTGTAAATTTCTACAAAGCATACGCAGATGCATGTGGTTTCCAAGCACGTGATGGTACCGTTACAAAGTCTTCAGATGGAACTAACACTACAGTTTGGAAATACATGTTGTGTAATCAGGCAGGATTTAAAAACTCAACTCGAAAAGAAGAAGACAAAGAAGATAATGAAGATAATGATGAAGATGATGATGAAGAGAATCATGAAGAAGAAGAAAAACAAGAAACAGTGAAAAAAAAGAAAAAGAGTAACCAAAAGGTGCGGTTGCATTGCTAAACTGGCTATGAGATTTTCTGGAAGAAACGGATATGTTGTTAAGAAATTTGAAGAGCATCACAACCATATTATGTTTGAAGATGGACAAAAACACTTTGCAAAGAGCAATAGGAAACTGACCTCCTTCCATGAAGATTTCATCATGAATTGCATACGAGAAAACATTGGTACAAGCAAGTCATACCAAGTCTACAAGGAGTTTGTTGGTTCTTATGCAAGAATTGGTGCAACTATAATTGATTTCAAGAATTTTAAAAGAGATCTGAACTCCTTCATGATTGGATGTGATGCTCAAATGGTTATTGACAACTTGTTCAAGAAAAAAGAAAGATGTGACGCGTTTTTCTTTGAATATGATTTTGATGAACAACATCAATTAACCAAATTATTCTGGTGTGATCCTATTGCAAGGAAGAACTTCTCATATTTTGGAGATGTTGTCTCGGCTGATGCAACATACAAATCAAACAGGTATGAAAAAAAGGTTTAAATGCTAGTTTCTGATGAACAATTGCTTCTTTGTGATGCACACATGCTAGTTTCTGATGAACAAAATGATAGTTTTTGATGAACAAATGCTAGTTCCTGATGAACAAATGCTAGTTCCTGATGAACAAATGCTAGTTTCTTATGAACAAATATTAGTTTGTGATGAACAAATGCTAGTTTGTGATGAACTAAGCGTACATACTAATGAACAAATGATAGTTTTTTTATGAACAAATGCTAGTTCCTGATGAACAAATGCTAGTTTCTTATGCACAAATGCTAGTTTCTTATGAACAAATATTAGTTTGTGATGAACAAATGCTAGTTTGTGATGAACAATTGCTAGTTTCTTATGAACAAAGCGTACATACTGATGAACAAAATCACATATATTGATGAACAAATTTAATTCTTTGCCTTCAGGTATGAAATGGTGTTTGTACCATTCACGGGGGTTGACAACAACAAGAAGAGCATTACTTTTGCCTTTGGGTTGCTTCTAAAAGAAGATATCGAATCTTATGTCTGGCTATTCCAAAAATTCAAAAATGCAATGAGGGGCCATGAACCATTTGTCATTCTCACTGATTAAGATCCTGCAGTAAGAGTGGCAATTGAAAAAGTTTTTGAAAAGGTTGTGCATCGTTTCTGCATGTGGCATATCATGTTCAAGGTACAGTCAAAGGTTACAAATGATGTATATAACAACGATCAATTCAAAAGAAAGTTCACCAAGCTTGTTTGGAGAAATGAAATTAGCCGGTCAGATTTTGAAGAGATTTGGCATTCCATTATTGCTGAATTTGGACTTGACTCAAACACTTGGTTGCCGCTGATGTTTGAGCTACGTCACTTATGGATCCCTGCGTACCTCAATGATGTAAACATGAGTGGACTTCTTAGAACAACTTCAAGGTCTGAGAGCCAGAACTTCTTCTTCTCGCATTTCATTGGATCCACATCTTCTCTAGTTATCTTCATGATGCAGTTTGAGAGTGCAATTGATTCCCAAAGGCACAATAAGGAGAGGTTAGACTTTGAAACGTCAACAAGCTCCCCCACTCTAATGACACCGTTGGATATAGAGAAACATTGTGCATCTGTTTACACCATAAATGTATTCTATGACGTCCAGACAGAAATTGTTGCTTCTGTATTTGAATGTGGTCTAAGCAATTTGTTCAAGGAAGACGACATTCACGAGTATCACATTAACGGGTAGTTTGGAAAGGCGCATGTTGTGAAACATAAGCTTCAAAACGAAGAGTTCGTTTGCTCGTGCAATAAGTTCATCAATATCGGGATTCCATGCTGCCATATATTTTTCGTATTCAAAAACATTGGGTTGAGAAAGGTGCCAGCTAAATACATCAAGAATAGATGGACGAAGACATCAAATCTGACTCCTACTTTTGAGATAGATGGTTCAACACTTGAACAATGTGACGTGATGAATGACATGAAGCTGTTGATTGTTGATTTATTGGGTGAGGTACATTCTTGCATTAATGCCATAGCGGACAACACCGAACAACTCAAAGAGATGATATGTTTCTTGAAGGAAAAAAAGGAAACATATCTGAGCTTATTGGGAGGAGAATCATCTACATCAACAAGGCAGAGTTCAATCCAAACATTCTTGGGAAGCAGACCGAGTGTTATTGAGGTACACCCTCCTGAACGAGCAATGACAAAAGGCAGGAAGAAATTAGGCGTATTATGGGAGGTAAAGAGAAGGCAGAAAGCAAACAAGGAGCAAAGGACTTGTGCAAAATGCAAGAAGCTTGGACACAACAGCAGGACATGCACCTATGTTCCCAACTAGATCTCTCATTAATAATTGATTCGTGATACATAATTTTTGCTAGTTTCTAATGAACAAATGATATTTTCTTATGAACAAATGCTAGTTTGTGATGAACAAATGCTAGTTTCTTATGAACAAATGTTAGTTTCTTATGAACAAATGCTAGTTTCTGATGAACAAATGTTAGTTTCTTATGAACAAAATGCTATTTTGTGATGAACAAATGTTAGTTTCTTATGCACAAATGCTAGTTTCTGATGAACAAATGCTAGTTTCTGATGAACAAATGCTAGTTTCTGATGAACAAAATGTTATTTTGTGATGAACAAATGCTAGTTTCTGATGAACAAATGCTAGTTTCTTATGAACAAATGTTAGTTTCTTATGCACAAAATGTTATTTTGTGATGAACAAATGCTAGATTCTGATGAACAAATGCTAATTTGTGATGAACAACTTATAGTTTCGTATAAACAAATGCTAGTTCCTGATGAACAAATGCTAGTTTCTTATGAACAAATGCTAGTTTCTAATGCACAAATGCTAGTTTCTGATGCACAAATGCTAGTTTGTGATGAACAAATCGAATGTATCGATGAAGAAATTACGATAAAAATCATTTTTTCTAAAAACAAATGTATAACACAAAAAGGAACCTGTTCAATAACCATCATTCACATTGCACAACTAAAAAAAAAGAAAACCAAATGTCTACACAATTCAAGCCATAAACAACCAAAAATTGTATTCTAAACAAACCATACAAAAATCTTGAACCAAATGTTTCCCCAAACATTCAAGCAAATACATCACTTCTTGTTCTTTGCCTTCCTTTTAAGAGGAGCACGAGAAGCGACCGTCGGGTTACGCGGAACAAAATCTTGAACAAGCTTTTCAACTGTTGCGTTCTGCTCATTCAATTGACTCAACAACAACTCATTGCAATACCTTATCCTCAGATCATCAAGTTGATGTTGATCGTGTTTGTTGAGTCCACATTCCCACCCAGACAAGCCGGTTCCGAAGTATTTTCCATGTGCCGCATCATAAAAATTCCACAATCAATCTTGTTTCTGGTATCTCCCCATTTCATCTCAAGACGTTCATATGGAACCCTAACCACATCCTCAAACAGATTAGCCCTCGCATCCATCTTCAACGTCTTCAAAAGCTCGAAAAAGAGCATTCTCTACACAAAATAACAACAATAAAACACAACACACAACTAATTCAATATTAAACACACATGTCAATGATGAAAAACAAAACTATTACAAAAAACACAACATAAAACTCACCAGTTTAGCAGGTACTTGCTCATACTTTGCTTCCAAGGGAACATCCACCATTGAGTTATCAATTATGTGGAAACGTGGCACTCTCACATTCAACGCAATACAATAGTAATGCGATTTGATACACACAGGAAACACAAACTGTAAAAAATACAGAGGGAAACAATCATGAAAAAATGTTAGTTTGTGAACCCCTAAGAAAAAACCAATGAACAAATGTCAGTTTGTGATGAACAAATGTTAGTTTGTGATGAACAAATGTCAGTTTTTGATGAACAAATGTTAGTTTTGTGATGAACAAATGCTAGTTTCTGATGAACAAATGCTAGTTTCTGATGAACAAATGTCAGTTTGTAATGAACAACATAGTGAAGAGTCAATCTTTCTAATGAACAAATAGCTAATGCATCTGAACAAATAAGTAGTACTAATGAACAAATAAAAGAATATCAAAAAACAACAAAAAAATATCATACCAGGTCTATCTTGTGCACATCAATCCACTTGATTTTCCCAACACTTTCAATAACAGCATTAATGAAAAACACTCTAGAATCCTGATCACTAAAATCCTTGTCTAGTGGAAAAACCTGCAAAATACATATAAGCATAAATAAAGATTGAAACTATCAAAAGGTCATTAAAATATGACAATGTGAATATAAGTAAATCCTTTTTACTTACCAAATCCTCAGGATCCATAAAAAACCTCAAGGGTTTTGAGTCGCTTTTCCACTGTTCTTGTATATTGAGATAACAGCTCCAAATCCCGATTATATTCAATTCAACTAAAGATTTTACCGCAAATGAAGCAAAATCCTTTTTCATGGCAGAAACATTCATCATTTTGAAGATTTCAACTCTACACAAACACCAGAAACATATAAACAAAAAAGGTATAAAAATAGCAATATGTAAAAATAATACTACTACACGCATTGGTTACCCTCTTTGATCAGGAATGTCTTCAATAAGCCAATCGAATAATTTCTTGGCCGCAACAGATACTTTTTCTGTCAAAACAATACTCCTTCCCATGTAAGGTGACTTCACATAATCAGAAGGCTTAGATATTCTTTTATCAAGTACATCCTCACCAGTAAGTTTAACACCAACCGGAGTGTCAATAGAACTAGAACCAACCTCCTGCGCCTCATTCTTCATTTACACATGTAAACACACATATTATTCATGACACAACTGATCGCCTCTCGGATTGCGAGGGTCTAGAGATACAATTTATAACCCGACCCCGTTGTAGTACGTGGTGGGTGTCGAACACTCGGGAAGTCTACTCGATCGATGTGCCTAGATACTAGGAAGCTAGAAAGGAGAGCATAAAACAAAGGAAAACAAAGAAAACAGTCGGGACCGACACTGAGGTCACGTCGGGCCCGAGGTTGGCGACAAGAGGAAGTCGGGACCGACACTGGGTAAGTCGGGCCCGAGGTAGCTGGGGATGTCGAACTCAAGGATTTAAAAGTAGATCTTGGGCTTTTGGGTTCCTTCCCTAGTAGATTAAGGCCTTTCCACCCCAATTCAAGCAATGAGTGATGATCGGACTAGGATCGAGTGCTTTCGCCCTCGTTCCAACCACATCTACACCTCGATCCATGGGGAAATCCCCTTCGAAGCAAGGTCTTGAGATTGACACATGTTCACTTTCGCTACTTTGCCAATCTCAAGCCTTGATTCCCAACTTTCGCAAGGAATTGTAGCTCTATGTAGAGTGGGTTCCTTAGATCAAACACTCAAGGCTATGGAATTGGGGTTTCTAGCCTAAACCTAGCTAGGGTTTTCCCCCATAACCCAAGATCAAGGAGATCTACTCCATGTAGCAAGCAAAGAAAGCAAACAAATCAAAAGGAAAAGCAATCATCATAATCAATCTCAAAACAAAGCAAAGTTTCATTCAAATCCAAAGCAATCCACAAATTCCAATCAAGGGTTTTCAAATCCACAAGATCAAACAAAGCAAAGCTAAACAATCAAAAAAACCTATCAAGCCTTCCTCTCTTGGCCGATTCTCTCTCTCTTCCTTCTCCTCTCCTTCCTCCTTGCTCTCCAAGAATCCTCTTGGCTCCCTTGGAACCCCCTTTTTGTGTGTGTGTGAGGGAACCCTTTCTTAGAAGACAAGAGGGCCTTTTATAGATTAGATGAGGGGCAAAAGTGGAAGTCCACAAATTCGTGCCTTGGAGCCCAAGTAGTTCGGTGACCGACTCGGACCGACACGGAGGACCTCGGGCCCGAGTTACTGTGCAACTCGGTCCGAGGTTGGAGACTTCAAAGTCGGACCCGATGTGGTTGCAACTCGGTCCTGACCTCGTTCCACCTTCTTCTTAGTTGGCCTCTCTTGTTCTTCTTCATGGCTTGCTTCTCTCCTTCCCGCTTTAGCTCGGCCTTTGCTCCATGTCTCGACCCTCCTTCAAATCGATCCTTGATTCATGCCAAATTACCTACAAAACACATAAAATGTGCGTAGTCTCCGAATCTCATAGAAATACGGGAACTAGGCTAAAAAGGAACAAAACGCACAAGAAAAGGGGAAAAAGAAACATATTTACAAAGGAAATCACATATGAAAACACCACCAAATAGAGAGACATCAATAACCTACATACAACAATCAATGAACAAAATGTCCTATAACTTATGAACCCCTAAGAAAAAACCAATGAACAAATGTTAGTTTTGTGATGAACAAATGCTAGTTTCTGATGAACAAATGTCAGTTTGTGATGAACAAATGTCAGTTTGTGATGAACAAATGATATTTTCTAATGAACAAATGCTAGTTTCTAATGAACAAATGATATTTTCTGATGAACAAATGTCAGTTTGTGATGAACAAATGATATTTTCTGATGAACAAATGTCAGTTTGTGATGAACAAATCAGAAATATCAATGAACAAACCTCATCTTGAATCCTGTTCAGCTCCCATTCAAGTTTCTTATTTGCTTCATCCTCCTTCATCTTATTTAAATCCTCTTGTTTCTTATTCAACTCCATTTCAATTCACTTCAATTCTGCATTCCTTTCTTGTTTGATCTTCTTTTTCTCCTCTTTCTTTCTCTTCTCTTCATCAATCTTCTTTTTAGCCTCATCAATTTCCTTCTTCCTCTTCTCTTCCTCTTCATCTTTCATCTTCTTCCTTTCCTCTTGCCTCCTCTTCTCCTCCTCTTGCTTTCTCTGTTGTTCAAACTCCTCAATCCTCTTCTTCTCTTTCTCCTCCGCTTCTCTCTTCTTCTCTTCCTCTTCAATGTTCCTCTTAACCTCTTCTAGAAGTCTTTTCTCTTCCTCCTCTTGACGCTTTTTCTTTTTTTCTTCCTCCTCTTCCCGCTTCTTCTTCTCCTCCTCCTCTTCTGTTTTCCTCTTCGCTTCCTCCTCTTTCTTTCTCTTCTCCTCCTCTTGTATTAAAGCATCCTCCCTCCTTATGGCTTCCAACTCTTCCTCTTCCTGCTTCCTCTTTTCTTCTTCTTCTCTTATCCTCTTGTCCTCTTCATCCCTTTTCAACCTCTCTTCCTCTTCAATCCTTGTACGGTCTTGCTCAGCATTTTGTCTATTTTGTCCATCAGTTAATCCCTTACAAACAAAGGAAATCTTCAATTCCTTCTTCCTTGTTGCATCAACCTTCTTGACCTCGTCTTCTTGCATCAAAACACTTTCCCTACCAATATTTGCAACACCATCCCAATTATCATCCATAGTAGGTGGAAACACACCTAGTTCAAAAGAAGGTAATTCAAAACGCTTCTTTGACTTCATTGCAACCTCAATTTCATCCAAAACTTTTGTAGCTTCCTCCCAGAATGAATTTTGGCTTGGAGATTCAACATCTTCTTGGATGCCAGATTGGGATGATGATGAAGCAACCTTCAGCCCCAGTAGCTTATCAAAAGCTTCATTGATCTTGGTGAAAAGTCCATGGCTTGCAATTTCGGCTGGAGCTCTTTGCACATGATCAAGATATTTTTTTAAAGATGATGCAAGCTCCATAGACATCTCAAGATATTCTTTCAGAAATGACTACAAAAAAAAAAGTAATCAATATAAGTACATACAAGACACGAATGTTAGTTTGTGATGAACAAATGCTAGTTTGTGATGAACAAATGCTAGTTTCTGATGAACAAATGCTAGTTTGTGATGAACAAATGCTTGATAGATATGAACAAATGTTAGTTTCTGATGAACAAATGCTAGTTTTGTGATGAACAAAATGCAAGTTTGGGATGAACAAAATGCTAGTTTGTGATGAACAAATGCTAGTTTCTAATGAACAAATGCTAATTTCTTATGCACAAAAATGCTAGTTTTTTATGAACAAATGATATTTTCTGATGAACAAATATCAGTTTGTTCATTACTATCATTATGCCAAGTTTTAATCAACAAATAAATATAGATCACCATCATGCAAAAAAAAAATATAAAAAAAGCAAAAAACATGCAAAAAATCAAAAAACACATACATCACCGCCGTCACCAAGATCAATTTGTTCTTCATTTTGTTCAGAAGCAGGGGATTTCCCTTCATTCTTGCCAAGATCAACATCGGGATAAACATAATCAGGCAAACCTCGAAACCAGCCTTTTCCAAAACCACCCTTCTTAACCTCGAAAGTCCTTCTCTGAATAAAGTAATCATGGTTGAAATGCTTGATAATGGGGAAGGATCTTGGGGTTTCAGGTTGATGGTAGATCAACATGCAATCACAATATACAATCTGTCATAAAACACAAATTAATGAACACAAATTAGAATTATTAATGAAAAAATATTCAAAAATAAATGAAGAAAATAATGATAGTAATGAAAAAAAGAGAACAATCATACCAACAACAATATGATAGATCCTCTGAAAAAACCATTGCTTGTTTTCCTCCATGAATCAGCATTCTCAACCAACTTCTCCACAAGATAAGCACACCAATCGTACTCACTAATCTTATCCAAGTCAACCAAATGATCCAAAAACTTTAAGTTTACACCACCATTTTGAATGCTCTCTATACAGAGCGTGTAGAACAATATAATAAAATTCCTCCTAAACCAAGCACCATCATTATCAGCATCCTTGATCACTGTACTCAAATGCCCTATTTTAATCTTCTCAAACTCCATCAACTTGTTCTTACCTGTCACCTCATCAATTTCAAGCACCGTAAACTATTCTCTAAAGCTATTGTACAAGTCTAAATGCTTGACAATCTTCGGTATTGAAATGGTCCTTGGACCACGAGGTAGACCAAGGTAGAATTGCACAAGTTCAGGTGTTATCCTAACACCTGGTCCCTCGCCCATCTTCATTGTACAGGATGCAGGATCGAAACAGCTAGCCACATAGTAGCACAGCTTACTAGGTAGATCAGTCACATCCCAATGTATAAGGTGCTCAAAACCCATCTCTTTAAGAGCAGTAAGCTTGATTCCACCTTTAAACCCAACAATAATTTCACAAAGAAGCTTGGGAGAGTTCATGTGACTCAAAGACAAATGCCCACACTTCAACTGTCTCAATGGCACCTTCACTCTTGCCTTTTTCCCACCACCTTGACCTCTGCCTTCTTCAACGATATCAACTTTCCTCTTCTTCGTGGCAACTTGTAATTCACTAACAGCAGCATCCGTTTCCCTCTCAGATGGTTCATTTATACTCACTCCCTTTCTAGGGATCATATCGATAAGCAAAACATCGTCGGAGGCTTCATCAGAAACAACCTGTTTACCCTTGTCAAGGCGACGTCTCTTATTTGATGGGGAAGACTACCTCAATACAGGCACTTCAGTATCAATTTCTTTTGAACCCATCTTGGTAGCAATAGATTTTCTTCTGATATTCTTTTTGCCAATGGAAGAGGCATCACTTCTAGCTTTGCTCCTTATTTCTATAACAAAAAAGGGATAAAGGACAGTGTTAACACATATTTAACCATCTATTCTAACAAAGAAAAAAAAACATATCAAAACACAACGATAAAACCTCTTCGAATAGCACATATTTCATCTTCTCCAATTGTCATTGTACCAAACCTTAGATGTTTTACTTGTTTATATTTTGCAGAACGTTGTTTAATAGATCTTGGATGAAAGAAATGCAAGTTACTGATGAACAAATGCATGTTTGTTATGACACAAAATACTGATGAACAAATGCAATTTACTGATGAACAAATGCAAAATACTGATGAACAAATGTAAATTTCTGATGAACAAATGCTAATTTCTGATGAACAATTGCTAATTTCTGATGAACAAAATGCTATGCTAATTTCTGGAAACTATACTTCACCCCCCCCCCCCCCTCTCGTACGTATACAAAATCCTTCCATGCAACTAACAAATCCACAATCACCTATTGCAAAACTCAACATCGAAAACCTCGATAAAACAAATGCAAACTACAAAAAATACGCACATGCACATATAATTTGTATTTTATTCAAGTGGTATGACCAAAAATCGAGTAAATATAAAGTGACGATTCATGCATTTTTTATTCAGAAAAAGCACAAAAAACCAAAAACGACACTATCAACTTCAAACAACTCAAAATAATCACTAAAAACACACTCGACAAAACGAAAAAACCTTGATTCTCAACCGTTTCGGAAACCTAGGGTTTCAGTAAATTTAAACGAGAGATAAAAACCTTGATTCTTTTGAGATGAACTTTGCTTCTCCATTTAGAACTGGATTGAGGTTTAAAATGTCGTTAATGGTAAGAATCAGGCTCGAAATCGCTACGAAATAGTTTCAATTCACACTTGACCTTCTTCAAAAACGCTTCGGAAAACTGTAATAAACTAAAAAGTGAGTGATAGAGAAATGGCGAGAGAAGACAAGACGAAGAATTTTATAAAAAGCACGTCTCCTAAACGCTCCATGTCGCGCATTTCGTTTTTTTACAGTTTTTTTAAAAAAAAGAACCAATCTCAACCGTACGTGTGATGCGATCGAACGGCCAGGGGAATTTTGCATTTCTCACACATGCGGGCGTTCGCACATGACTCTTTCACATATATATATATATATATATATATATATATATATATATATGTGTGTGTGTGTGTTGATGGCGGTGATAAAAATGAAGGAGTAATCACGTTGATAATTCAAAGATGTTGGCTTGATATTTTATATCCTATCTAGTTCACACACACACAGATATATATATATATATATATAAGACAAGACAAAGTATATAGGACAATTGGTTTGAAGATATAGGAAAAGTCAATAATGGTGGCTAGAAGAAATAAGGCAACTTACACGTACAAGTACAATGGCGGTGAATGGGAATTGAATCGAAACGGGAAGAGAAATATAAGGTGGTCCATGTGCACACGCTTCACTTATATTTTTCTCGTTTGCATAATAGATTTTATTCCTCTATTAATTTAATGATATTTATGAGATCGTGCCAAGTATACTCTTATATACTCGGTTTGTATTTCGAATATTTGGACGAATTATATAGCGTACCAACACAACTTACTAATTAAGAAACGAGATGGACTAAGTTTAACGATCTAGTAATTATTATAGTGTAATAATTAAAATAATTATTATGAACAAATAATAATTACTAGAATATTTATTTAAAAAAAAAGGGAGGGTTATTACAGGCTAAGCCTCCACTGGAGCACTTGCCAAAACATATAGATAATGTTTTTCGTTTTGAAAGGGCACGGGTTTCCCTGTCACACGAACCATACATAGATAACTCTTCCTCTCTTCCAGCTACGATGGTCGTGCCGGAAACGGTACCAACACAGAGAAAACGTTCGAAAACTTATTTCCGATAAAACTCATTCAAAAACCAATTTGCACACAACAGCACGAGCAAATCCAAAGCACTTCAAAAAGATATTAGAGACTAGTTCCCAAAACGAGTCCTACAATAACGGCACAATATCTAACAAGGTAGAAAAGAACCGAGCAAGTCGAAAATGACTTACCTTAAGTGAAGGATATCTGGAAACTACGGAAAACTAGGAATATTGTCAATTAGGATCTCCTAGACAGGATAACGATAAGTTTCGTAAGAAAGAAGGCTCAAAGTGTAAAAGACTACCAAATTATAAAGCCGAAACCCACCGAAAGACACTAACTAACTACCTAGCTCAACCTTGTAACACACCTTTCGTAAGTATAATTTTATGAGTTTTAACTTAACTAATGGTAAATTAAACTCTTAAGTAACTGAACTACCTTAATGCCACTATGTACTAAAAAAAATGATTAAACCCTTAATCATACCAATTCGTACAGAACACTCCTTTTGTTTAAATAAAACAAGACCTGTCATTCTTAAAAAATCGTAGGAAAAGTATATCTAGTTCTAAACAAAACCACTAACTATCTAACTTACTAAACAATCATACTCGAAGTCAAACCTGACTTTGAACCCAAAAGCAACCCACCCTAATCAGCTAATCTTAATCAAACACACATCTGATCCATGCATATATATATATATATATATATATATATATATATATATATATATATATATATATATATATATATTTCTTCACCACTTCTTGAACTAGATTGTCTCTCTCCCTTTTCACATTCGATCAAACCAAAAGAACATATTTAAACCCCACTGAACAGAACCAAACTCGTCCCATACTTCGGACCTAGCATCACAACTTAACCAAGTTGTTTTCCAAAAAAAAACATGGACCGAGAACACCCATGCTTTACCCTTCCCAAAACAAGACTCGATCGAAACCGAACTCTGCCCAAAACAATACGACAATGGAAGAGAAGGTCAGAAAATCTAACCGATTGAACACGATGACAGAGGTGGCGCCACCGTTGAGAATCGCCGATCAAACCTGGGCACACGGCTTGCGAGACAAGGGTGTACGTGGCAGCCTTTGCGACAAGCCCGTCAAACGCTCGAACCTACGATCGGGGAAGAAACTTGGAGCGTCGACAGTCTTGGCACAATGTCGGCGTCGACAGTCTTGGCACAATGTCGGCGTCGACAGTCTTGGCACAATGACGGCGTCGATGCTGCTAGCAGGAGAGAATGGTCGCGCACGTTGGCTCGTCAGGGAAGAAGAAGAAGAGGAAGAAAGCAACGATGGCATATCGCGCGAGAACGAGTTGTCATTTGGAAGGGAAGGAGACGAGAGCATGAAGGAATACAATCGTGGCTCCTACTTGTTTTATGGTTTGATTAAGATAGAGTTAGGCTAAGTTAATTAATTAGATTTACACAAGTAGTTTTATTTGATTTCGCTATTAATGGGTTTGGATAGGATTGTGTTAGTAAGGTAGGATTCATTTATATTAGGATAGAAATTACTAAGTAGTAATTCCTAATAATTAATGTAACTACAAGATTGCTAGCGGGTCAAGAAACCTCGATCACTTGTAAAACGAGAAATCCTAATTCCGATCACGACAAGTAAAACAAACCCAAGTATTACATACTATCTCCCTTAAGTAAGTTTCGTCCCGAAACTTTTATAATGAAAGAAAAGATGTCATGTGGTTTCATAGTGGGGGATGTGGGTTTTTGCCATTTAGCTAATTTTACCTCCTTTTTAACAACCACCTAATTAGGTGTTTTTTTTTTTGCTATTTACTTAATTGTTAAATTTTTTCAGAAGGTTAATTAAATCATCATAACTATATACTAAAGCGGAGATTAAAAAAGTTATTAAATGACACATGTCGTTTTTAGATTGGAACACACCACCCCTTTTATAAAAAACAATCTTTGCCAATACATTATAGAGCAGAAACCATGTCTGTTGAAAAAATTATGCCATGTGACATTGCTTGAATAAAATAATGTTACGTTTTTAATAATAAATATTATAATTACCTGTATCATTCTTTACATACATCCAATTTTTTATAATATAATAACTTGATCTATATGTTGATATTTTTATGCATATTTTTTTAATCTTATAACAAGATTTGAGATCTAAGTACATAAATTTTTATCTATATGTTGATAATAAATTGATCTAATACTTTTTATATTAATTTTTGCACAACAATGTTTTATCTTTTAACACGACTCGGGCTTCAAGTATATAATTTTTTTTGTATATGTTGATAAATATGGGACAAAATCTTAAAGTTTATTCTTATAAATTACATATTTTTATTACGATATTATATACAAGTGTTTTAATTTTATATTAATATCATAATAATGTATAAACTTTAGTAAAATTATCTCGATAGTATCACAAGGTTT
The DNA here is from genome assembly GCA_964016875.1 of Fallopia convolvulus. Taxonomy (NCBI): domain Eukaryota; kingdom Viridiplantae; phylum Streptophyta; class Magnoliopsida; order Caryophyllales; family Polygonaceae; genus Fallopia; species Fallopia convolvulus. The sequence goes on from OZ024720.1 coordinate 41,012,570, forward strand.
CAACTAGTTAAGTTTAATATAAAGATAGTATAATGTACGTACAATCTTATATCATTATAATCTTTTATTTTTGGATATAATAAATAGGAAGATTATTAAGATATTTTTTATGCTATATATTATACAAATATTAGGATATTTATTTTATTTTTAGATAGAATGCATATGCAAGGTTTAGATAATTAAGTTTAATATAAAGTTAGTGTAATATACGTACAATCTTATATCACTATAATTAATTTATTTTGAACGGTCTCATGTATATAATAAATTGATAAGTTTTTATCTTATTACTTATCTATTTTCATGATTAAATAAATTATCGTGTTTTGGATATTAATTTAATTTGTAATAGTAATAAAATATTATTTTTCAAATAAAAAACTTTAATAGTTTATTGATTTTAAATATTTATTTCAAAATTTATATTTCAGCATTTACATGATTATTTTTCTTGGATAATAAATATATTTGAAAATATTTTATTTAAGAAAAATTCGTACAAGGTACGGGAATACATACTAGTTTCTAGTAAATTCATCGACAAAAATTTCAAACTAATCAGTGCTCTCACTCGACCCACAACCTATTACCTATAGGGTACACTTTTCATCACTCGATCTGCAAGGTCAATTACTCCACTCCTGTCCCATTTTTGTCCGCAAATTTATCACTCGTGTTTAACCTCTTCGTCACATGTCGGATTTTTCAGGTGAAATAACGGGGGTACTCTCACTCGACCCACAACCTGTAGGGTACACTTTTCATCACTCGATCTACAAGGTCAATTACTCCACCCGTCCCATTTATTATCCCCAAATTTATCACTCGTGGTTAACATATCCATCACCTATCGGATTTTTCGAGTGAAATAACAGGGATATTAATCCAAATGAAAATAACCTTTATGATAAAAACTAGAAATGAATTTGGGCCATCCAATTAAAAAAAATTAAAAATTAATTTTTTTAAAAGTTTGTAGCGTATGTAAAATGATATAAATCAAGTATGAACATATGACCACAAAACATGAAAAAGCAATACTAATATATGAACGTACTTACATTATATGTGAACGTATGCTAATTTTTCTGAAGTTAAAAGGTTGCTATATGTGAACAATGTAGGTGTCTTGGACTTGCTTCGTTGTTCCTATCGTAGATCTTGTATCTGATGGTATTGTGCGTTGCTGAAGCGGTGAAGTTCCTCTTCATGGATGTAGTTGATGTTAGAAGATGGAAGTTTGAGTTTTGATGGTTCCAGAGTCAGTGAACCTGAGTTTGCAAGTCGAGTCGGCGACTTGGCAAAGTCACTCACATAACCAGCTGGCGAAGCGATCTATTTACGGAAGGAACGCACAGATCATGTGCCTTTAATTGAAGACAGCTACATTGTATAATGTTTTCCTAATCGAATGGAAAATAATATACATGAGATCTCTTTTACCTTAGTTTAATTACTCTAGTATTTAGGCTAATTGGTAAGATTGTGAGCTTAATTTTCATATCGTGTGTAAGAAAAGAAGAGTATACTTGTGCGTGAGATTCGTACAAGTGGTGTGTCAAGATATCTTTGGCATAGCGTGAGATTGAGAGTGTGAGTGCAAAGGTAGAGCGTGGTTCAAGGGTGTGGGATTCATTCTTGCACACGGGTTAGCTTTGTAATCACTCAAGAAATCAATAGAGTGAGTCTAAGGACTCTTGAAATCCGACCAAGTGATAAACTTGGAAGGGAGTGGTTTTTCTCTAAGTAAACTAGTTGGTTTACGAACAGTTTCCACTATACATCGCTTGTCATTGACTGTTGGTAACGTTTATTTTACGGTCTATTTATTCCGCTTCTTTATTGCTCAAAGTCGACAGCTTCGTAGGAGTCGCCGACTCGTCCTAGCACTAACGATCCTACAATTGGTATCAGAGCAAAGGCTCTAGATTGTGTTTTTTAGTACTTTTACTACAGGAAAATAACATCCACCAGCACCTCCGTGAATGACTCTTTCTAGAAGCCTCCAATTCTCAGGGTAGGAGAGTACAACTGGTGGGTTGAACAGATAAAAACTCATATTTATTCTCTTGATGGCCAACTGTGGAAGGTGATAGAAGTTGGTCCAGAAACTTTTGCTCTTGGAAAAGATGGAAAAGCTGAAAAGACCACAGCTGAGTACGATGATGTTGACTTCAAAAAACTGGAAAAGAATGATAGAGCAAAGAAGGTCTTACATCATGCTCTCACTGAAGGAGATCTCAAGAAGGTGATAGGTTACAAAACGGCTAAAGAAATCTGGGACGCCCTTAAAAGACTTCATTAAGGAAATGATGACGTAAAGAAGGACATGATCATTAGTCTCGAAGCAGAGTATGACAACATCTTTCAAGGAAAAGGAGAATCTCTTCGTGACTATCATTCTAGATTTCAGACGATTGTGAATCAACTAGAGTTTCTTGGTGAAGAAATCCCTCAATGGAAACTCACCAACAAGTTTATCTCGAGATTGAACAAGAGTTGGGACAGCATTGCTTCGTCTCTTCTCACTCAAAAGGAAACCAAGTCGTTGACCTTGGAAGACCTTGTTGGACAACTCACATGTATGGAGGCATTCAGCAAAGAAGGGTTGAAAGACTCGACTCAAAAAAAGTAAAGAACATTGCTCTCAAGGTTGAAAGAGCCTTTGACTTGGCTCAGGGAGACGATGACACTGATGGAGTAGATGAGAATGTTGCTCTCATCTCTAAAGCTATGAAGAGACTGTGGAATCGTAACAAAGCTCCCATGAAGGCTGAATCAACCAAAGAACGGAAGGATATGAAGGATGTCATTTGCTATCAATGTCAGGCTAGAGGACACTTTGCCAAGCATTGTCCAAAAAGAAAAAGTGGAGAAGCTGGTAAAGGCATGGTGGCAACTTGGGACATGTCTGATGATGATGAGGTGGTGGCGCTGACAAGAGGAAAATGTTGCATGGCCATTGAAGATAAATCATCCCAAGAGGTAAATGACTCTGAACTTTCTTCTCTCTTAGCCAAAAAGTCTAGAGAACAACTGGTTGCTATCATCGAAAAGCTTGGAACTCAAGTCACTGAGTTAAGAGAAAAGTTGGAAGATGATGAAGAAACAATCTCCAATCTCTTCGATGATAACAAACACTCGTCCTCTAAAGCAATTGAGCTTGAAAAGATTTCATCTCCTAAGTCAGTAACCTGTGAGTCATGCTCAGATTCAAAAATCCAAGTCATTGACTTGCAAAAACAAGTCAACGACTTGGAAAAACAAGTCACTGACCTAGAAGGTGAAAGACTTATGCTTAAGCTTGGAAATGCTAAGTTGTCCACTGAGTTAGAAAATCTTAAAGTTGAGAATGAGACTAAAAGAAAGAAATGGTTGGATGAGTTTGTTGTTGAAAAGGTTCAAGAGGTCAAAAATGACTATAAAAAGAAGCTTGTGAAGGAGGTAGACAGATCTAGAATTGGCTTTGTTCGTGCACCCAAAACTCAGGGTACCAAGGCTGCCTCCCTTGTGTCTAAAGGTAAAACTCCTATGTGTAGGGACAATGCAAGTTGTTCTACACATGTGGTGGCTAAGCCTGACAAAGGGAAGCAACAGTGGTATCCTGATCAAAAGGCACACAACATATGACAAAAACAAGTCTAGAACTCGGCTCCGTCACAAATTAATTTTCAATCTCGCATCAACAACTAACCCATCTATCCGGGCTATAGCAAATATGTGGCCCTAAAATCTCACATGACATGTTGGTACTGTGGCAATCCTGGTCACTACCAACATGATTGTCAAAAAAAATCAAGAGATGATGAACATGCAAGGTCACAGACTCTGAATGACAGTTATGGCAAATCTAATGTCACTGACTGTCATCCAGGATCTGTGTATGGTAATTGTGACAATAATTATTTCACAAGTTACTATGTTGCCAAACCTGGAGGAGTTAAACAACTCTGGGTTCGTAAGAACTAATTCTTCCAATGCAGCTTGAAGTAGGTGACCAGGAGCCCTGGTTCATTGATAGTGTGTGCTCAACTCATATGTCGGGAAACTCCAGGGATTGTCTCACTTCTAGAATACAAGGGAGGTAAGATTACATACGGCAATAACAGTAAAGGTGGTATTTTCGGTATAGGAACAGTAAGTTTTTCGAATAAGCTAACTATAGACAATGTGAATCTTGTTGATAATCTCAGTTTCAAGCTTCTAAGTGTTTCCCAAATCTGTGCTAATGGAAAATATCAAGTTGTTTTTTATAAGAATGGATGTCAGGTACAAGAGATTAGTTCAGGCAAAATTCTTCTGAAAGGGGTATGTGAAAACAATTCGTATAAGGTGGACCCCTATTTTGAGCCTGAAGAAAAATTGTGTCTTAGAACAGTTACAGATGTCGTCGACCTCCACAAGAGATTTGGTCATGCAAGCTTTCAACTACTAGACAGACTTCATAGGCAAGAACTGGTTAGAGGATTGCCCAAGATTGATTCAAACAAGCATGAAGTTTGTAAAACCTGTGTGAGAGGTAAGCAAGTGAAGTCTTCCTTTAAATCCAAGAAGGAGGTAAGTACCACTAGACCCTTAGAGCTTATTCATATTGATTTATGTGGTCCCATGTGAATCCAAAGTCGTGGAGGAAATAGCTATATTTTTGTCATTGTTGATGATTTTTCACGGTATACTTGGACAATTTTTCTGTCTTCTAAAGATTAGGTCTTTGAAGAATTTGAAGCATGGGTGAAGGTTGTTGAGAAAAAGCTTGGAGTTGCTCTTGTATCAGTCAGATCAGATCATGGAACAGAATTCGACAACTCTGAGTTTTTGTCCTTTTGCAAGAAAAATGGCATAAGTCATAACTTCTCAGCGCCAAGAACTCCTCAACAAAATGGCGCAGTTCAGAGGAAAAATCGTGCCTTGGAAAACATGTCACGGACCATGCTTATCTCAAGTGGTCTTCCAAGAAATTTTTGGGGGTGAAGCCATTAATGCATCTTGCTATGTGATGAATCGAGCCATGCTTCGTCCACTTCTTGGAAAAACTCCGTATGAACTGCTTAGAAGAGTTAAGCCCAATGTTGCCCACTTGCGTACCTTTGGATGCAAATGCTATATTCACAACAACGGCAAGAATAGTTTGGGAAAATTCGATCCAAGGAGTGATGTTGGGACTTTTGTAGGCTACTCCCCTCATAGCAAAGCCTACAAAGTGTTCAATAAAAGGACAAGGAGGATTGAAGAAATTATTCATGTGGTGTTTGATGAGAACACTATGGGAGGCTCGACGATTGAAGATCTTGATGATGGTGATCAAGGATACAATCTAGTTCAAGATGACTCACTTCTAGTCTCTACAACTCTAAAAGAATCAACAATCAGTGACAATGTTGGTGTCACCGACTTAGACAGTACAAGGGGAAGGAGTCAAAATCAAAGTTCAAGTGACAATGAGTCCGATGATGAGAAAACACCTGATAGGAGCATAAGTTCGGAGAACTCAGAAGAAGATCTAGAGAGAAAGCCGATATACAAGTCAGAAACTATCAACAGAAAAGTGTTCATCATGTCACTAACATCCTCACTGATTTCTCAAAGGGAGTGCAAACCAGATCTTCTCTGAACAATTTCTTTGCTTTCAATGATTTCATCTCAATGTTGGAGCCTAAAAATGTTGAACAAGCGTTGAAAGATTCGGATTAGGTCAGTGCCATGCAAGAGGAACTTCATCAGTTTGAAAGAAATAAGGTTTGGCATTTGGTCCCAAGGCCAAAGGTAAGATCTGTGAATGGAACACGATGGGTGTTCAGAAATAAGATGGATGATGAAGGAAATGTGGTCAGAAACAAAGCAAGGTTGGTAGTTAAGGGCTACAATCAACAGGAGGGCATTGACTATGATGAAACATTTGCTCTTGTGGCTCGTCTTGAGGCTATTAGATTGCTCATCGCCTATTCTGCCCATCATGGATTTAAACTACAGCAAATGGATGTCAAGACTACCTTTTTGAATGGTTATCTAAAGGAGGAAGTGTATGTTGAACAGGCTCCGGGTTTTGAAGATGTCGCCCACCCGGATCATGTCTACAAACTGGACAAAGCACTCTATGGATTGAAGCAAGCCCCGCGTGCTTGGTATGATCGTTTGTCTTAGTTTTTTATTCAACATGGCTATGTTCGAGGAGAAGTTGACAAGACCTTGTTCTTGTTGAAAGAAGGAAGCCATACGCTTGTTGTTCAGGTCTATATTGATGACATTATCTTTGGTTCAACAAATGATAAGCTGGTGAAGAAGTTCGCTGACCTCATGACTAGTAAGTTTGAAATGAGTATGGTCGGTAAGCTCAAGTTCTTTTTAAGACTTCAAGTTGTTCAAAGTGAGAATGGAACACGAGTTCATCAACAAAAGTATCTTAGAGAATGTGTTAAAAAGTTTGGTCTCGAAAATGCCAAACCTTTTAATACTCCTATGTCACCGACTACTTCACTTGGAAAAGATGACAAGGATCCAAAAGTTAATGCTACTATGTATCGGGGTATGATTGGGTCATTGCTCTATCTTACAGCAAGTAGACTTGATATTGTGTTTGGAGTTTGCCTATGTGCTAGATTTCAGGCTGATCCAAGAGAGTCTCACTTGAAAGTTGTTAAGAGAATCATTCGATATCTTAAGGGGACTGATAATCTCTGTTTATGGTATCCAAGAGGTTTTGATTTTGAGCTTGTTGGATGTACAGATGCTGATTTTGCTAGAAACCGGGTTAATAGAAAAAGCACTTCAGGGATGGCTCAATTTCTTGGGCCTTGTCTTGTCTCATGGGGATCTAGATAGCAAAATTTTTGTTGCCCTATCAACGGCGGAAGCAGAGTACATTGCAGCTTCAGCATGTTGCTCACAACTCTTATGGATCAAGCAACAAGTCAGTGACTATGGTGTGAAGTGTGGGTCAGTGCCTATATTGTGTGACAACACAAGTGCAATCAACATCTCAAAGAATGTTGTGCAACATTCAAAGACAAAGCATATTGAGATAAGGCATCACTTTCTTCGAGATTGTGTAGAAAAAGGCATGGTCAATATGGAATTATGTAGAACAAGTGATCAAAGAGCAGACATCTTCACAAAGGCCTTGAATCGTGAACCCTTTGAACAACTCTGCATGGAATTAGGTATGATCTCTCTTCAATGATCTATTTCCCTACATGAATTCCCTCGATGATTGGCTAGAATTGATTGCTTTACATATGCTTTGAAGTCATGCTTTTATGGTATAAATCTTTGCATTCTTGATAGACATCATATTTAGGAAACCCCATGCATTTGACTTGTCGATGACTTTTACTACATTCAGTATGTGTACAACTTTTTTGAGCTCTTTGTTTTGGCCTAAAAGAATCAACTTGATGACCCTAACCCTCTTTACAAGCCCAAATGATAGTTGATTCTAAAGCTTGTCCATAACCTATCATGTTTGAGAGTCTCTATGAGCCCACTTTTGAAAGTCATTGTTAAACGGAGACTTATCATCATGATCGACAAATCCTTAAAAATAAAGTTTTTACTTGGTTTTCTTTGGCACTCCCTGTGCAGCCCCAACACCAAGTAAGTCCTTAAATGAGAAAGTCATGTGTGTACAAAAGTCACGGACATATGAAGATATCAGTCTTGTGATAAGAGTCGCCGACGTGTTCAAGGTCAGTGACTTTGATTTCTAGCGCGAGAAAAAGATCATGGCTTAACAATATCTTTTGAAATTGGAAAGTATATTTGAAAAAGGGAGGAAAGAGAAGATCTTGTGATTTGACAACTTCCTTAATGATGGAAGTGAACTCCTTTATTATGCCTCAACCATCAAACTTAAAGGTACACTTTTCTCAATTCTTCTCTCTCTCTCTCGACTTCTACTCTCTCTCGAACCCAAAACCTTTGAACCCTCATTCTTCTCCAATGGCGTCTCCTTCCAACTCAAACCTCCCCGCTTCTCCCAAAACCAAAACCGAAAGCCCTGAATCGGCAAAGAAGAAGATTCTCACCCTTTTTGGTGACGATTTTCTTCGAGCCCTTTTGTCTGGAGAATCGTCTTCCTCAACCATTCCTCCAACCGCCATGGAACTTCCATCTCAAAACCTCATTCCTCCACAAAACCCGAATCCAAACCTTTCTCCTCCAAAATCAACTCCCTCATCTTCCATTGCCACTGAAAAACCCCAAAATCCTCTACCCCCTCAAATTGAAACCGAAACCCTAACCCTGTCATCGGTGTCTGGAAAATCATGCCAAACGACGCAACTAATGGTTTTTCCAGAAATCGGTGATTCTTCCTTACCCAAACCCTCTGATCAAGAGATTGTAGAGGAAGAGAGAGTGAAGACTCCAATTATGGAGTCAATGGAATTTGAGGAAACGGAGAAGGTCGTTGGGTCGTTTGTAGAGGATAAAGTAAAAGAGGCTGGTGAAGAGGAGAACCAACGGCTATCTCCTCATGATCAAGAAAAGACTGTCAATGACTCCTCAAAAGTCATTGACACAGATACTGGTGTGGAGAATGTCGACAAGGTGGGTGACAAGGACTTCTCCCTAAAGGAACCAACAAAAACTTCTAAAGAAGGTACACCCTCTGATCCCATCTTGGTTTCTAAGAAATCCAAATATGGTGATTTTGTTAAGAAAAACTTAGAAAAAGACCTTTTTGGATATGACTCTGAGTTGCTTAAGGATGATGTGATTGAAATGCCTCCTCCTTTTCGCCCTAAGACTAGATCTGCGAGTGCTAGATCCTCGACAGTGGCTCTTAAATCCAAGAAGGGCAAGGGGTTGGAAACCCTTGAGGCTGCCTCAGAAGGAGGTGACTCTTCTTTCTTTGAGAAAGTCACTAGGAAGAAAAGGGGGAGATCTCCTAAGTCTGCTGTTGGGTATATAAAAAAGAGTAAGAAAACCAGTATGAGCATTGATATGTCGTCTAGGGATTTCACTAAGGATCTGTTGTGGGATGAAAGTTTCACGAAGGAGTTCAAATTGACAAAAGTCATTGACTGGTTGAAAAAGCAAAAATGGGACACGTTAGTGCAGGGGGAGCATGAATACAATCCTCTGATGGTTAAGATGTTCTATGAAAATCTGGTGATTGAAGATACTTGAAATATGACCATAGGGAGGTACACGATAGATAAGAAGACGTACTCCTTCACTAGCAAGGATGTCAATGAAATTCTGGAGATCCCTCATGAAGGTTTTACCGAGTACTACAAAGGAGGTTGGCCTGAAGGGGTCGATGACCGTGAGATCATCAAAACTGTCACTGACAGTGATGATAATTTCACTAGCCCCTATTTGGTCAACAAGATGGGAATAAAGAAGAAGGTGGTGTTCAATTACCTCATAAGCAACCTGCTGCCAAGGGAACTCAAGAGGAATGTTGCCTCCATTCAAGATTTGCTAGTCATGGACAAGATCATAAGAGGGAAGAAAGTCAACATGCCACGTCTGATGATGCTTCACATGAAGCACGTGCTTGAAACTGCTAAGCATGCTCTTCCTTACGGAATGTTGATTGCTTTGATGATGTATGAGCAAAAGGTCTATGTTGATAGTTGTGCTGATGTCCTCAACACAAGAGTTTTCAACAAAGAAATGATCAGGAAGTTTGGATGGAACTGGGTTGATAGACAGTGGGTGTCGAAGATATCAGAAGTCAGTGGCAAGGGCCATCAGGAAGAAGGAATGAAGTTTGCTCCAACGAACGATTAATTGAAGGAAATCATGGAGCAGAATATGATTCTGAAGGGAATGATGGAGAGGCTACAAAATATGGTCGGCAACGCACTTTCAAAGCTTGATGCAATAGAGGAGAGGCTCAATGACTTTGGAGCCTAATGTTAGTGACTGTCGTACTTTCATGACCTTCTCTATCCCTTTCTTCTACCCTTTCCACATTATCCCTCCATTTTAAAAGACTTTTCTTTTTAAGTTCAATATGGTTGTAACGTATTTCTCGATTGTGTGTGTTTGCATCGTACTTTTCATTTTTTCGTGGTGGATGACTTTCTATGACTGTTTTGATATTATGCTTTAAGTTTCTATATTTGCCTCTGATCTCTTTTCTTGATTTTGCTATCTTTTTTATGATGCCAAAAGGGGGAATTAACTGGGGGAATAGGTTTATTAGGGGGGTCAAAATACTGAAATTATGTGGTTACTAAGCTTAGGGGGAACTTTTTATGGTTTTTGTGCTTTGCTCTTTCCATTATGTTGTTTTTGTATGCTGGATAGTTTTTATCAAAACAGGTTGTTTGTCACCATCAAAAAGGGAGAATTTGTTAGAAGATGGAAGTTTGAGTTTTGATGGTTCCAGAGTCAGTGACCCTGAGTTTGCAAGTCGAGTCGGTGACTTGGCAAAGTCATTGACATAACCAGCTGGCGAAGCGATCTATTTACGGAAGGAACGCACAGATCATGTGCGTTTAATTGAAGACAAATGCGTTGTTCTATTTTAGGAGAAGATCATCAAAAGAGTGCTAAAATCAAGACGAAGATAATTTTGATTCTCCTAGAATATTTTAGTGTGCGTACAATTGTATATTTGGAAAGATTTGTAAAAGATTAAGTGTATATTGTTTTCCTAATCGAATGGAAAATAATATAAATGAGATCTCTTTTACCTTAGTTTAAATACTCTAGTGTTTAGGCTAATTGGTTAGATTGTGAGCTTAATTTTCATATCGTGTGTAAGAAAGGAAGAGTATACTTGTGTGTGAGATTCGTACAAGTGGTGTGTCAAGAGATCTTAGGCATAGCGTGAGATTGAGAGTGTGAGTGCAAAGGTAGAGCGTGGTTCAAGGGTGTGGGATTCATTCTTGTACACGAGAGAGCTTTGTAATCACTCAAGAAATCAATAGAGCGAGTCTAAGGACTCTTGAAATCCGACCAAGTGATAAACTTGGAAGGGAGTGGTTTTTCTCTAAGTAAACTAGTTGGTTTACGAACAGTTTCCACTATACATCGCTTGTCATTGACTGTTGGTAACGTTTATTTTACTGTCTATTTATTCGCTGCTTTATTACTCAAAGTCGACGACTTCGTAGGAGTCGCCAACTCGTCCTAGTACTAATGATCCTACAGTTGAGGATGACGATTCTTCAATAGACCAATCATATGCAATACTTGATATAGGTTTGAATCACGTAGAAACGCTTTCCGAAATCAATATTCATCCCTCTACATAACCTTGGGAACAAGGCTCATGAAAGAGATCGAGCCTTAGAGTTCATGTAAAATAGATATTAGACTATTTGAAGTTCAATCATGGAAAGAGACGTTCTCCTATGATTATGCGAACCAACTTGATACTAATCTCCCAATATATAGCCATTTATATAGGCAAAGGAAAGCAGTTTCAAGGAACGGTTAGCAGCAGTTACCGGCGATTACTAGAAGTTAGCATCGGTTACCAAGTGCCACGAAAGGTTATCATCAATAACCTACATCGCCCATTAGTTATTAACTCATTAAAGAAGTTACAATGCAGTTATACAACGGTTTACAAGACGGTTATCAACAATTAACACATGTTGAATTTTTAGTCCTGCGTCAGAGAACTACTGTTCCCACTCAGGTGAACCACTGTTCCCTCCAAGGGAACAGACGTTGTTCCCTCTCTGGGAACAACACCTATTGTTCATTCTTAATATTGTATATAGAGCTCCTGTCTTAAAGACAACTTTCCCTCTTAGGGATATAGTTCCATCACTAGTACATAGCAATTCATGTGTTCCTTTATAGGTAACGTAACTTCTCTTTAATGTTTCCATCTAGACCTCAATTATGCTTACACGAGCGCGCACTCCGCACACCCAAACCCGTGACATAGCAAATTAAGATCTCATAGTGTCGTATGAATCCCAATCACACAAAAAGCCATTGTTCTCATATATGTGAACATAATGTAAAATGTCAAGCGTCATGTTTTCGGAAAAAACAAGCAAAAAAATAAAAATAAAATTATTTTTTTGTCAAAATATTTTAAGCCTCTTAACGCTTTTATGATGATTTAATCGAATATGAACGTATGACCATAAAACATGAACAAACAATACTAATATGTAAACACACTTGCAATACATCTATTAATCTTAGCCATCCATTTTTCAAATCCAAGGATCCTCATTTATTTCTAATTTTCATGATAAGCCTCATTTGCATGTGAATCCACCTCAATAAACCGAAGGTTATATCTTGTGTTTTAATATGGTCCATGATGGAGCATGAATAATCCGTACGCTAAACGACAAGAGAGATGACCAAAGCAAAAGGAGAAATTGAGGGAGAATGACATGAGCGGACTCAGAATTCGAGATAATAATGCAACGTTGGCTCTAAAATGTGCACCCTACAAAAAAATCTACAGAGCCAGGCGCTCCCGGTTCACACATGCTCAGTTGGGCACTGCAACTTCATCGTTGTGTGAACATCGCGCAAAATCAACTAAAAGTCCGAGAACCCCGAGGAGAATGGGACACTCCCATAATGTCTAAAGCACAAATTGCACGCTCATTTTACTCCCACAATGGGACACTCCCACCATTGTGTGAAGATATTAATAATATAGGAGAGAGAATATTCAGCCCTAACATACTCCTAATGGCCAAAATTCCCTTAATTATTCTCTAATAAAATCATCCATAATTATATAATAAAGATAGATATTTTCCTCTCTTAGATTGGTCAAGTCAAAGAGTTGACTAAGACCACATGTAACAACTTATCTTACCCGGTCACTTACTAAATTCAGCCCTAAAGTAAGACAAGTTATTCCATGTTTCTGAAATAGCAAATAATGGTAGACAAGGCCCAAAATACAGCAAATGGCGCCCCGTCTATGTGAAACTCAACCCATCAAATCAAGTAATAGAATATGGGCTTGTTTGATGTTGAATCATAGTAACTCATCTCTTCTTGTTGGACTCTGCCACCATAGCTTACGATTCAGTGAGTTGGGGACTTCGTGATGAACACAATCCAACTCTCGGGTTCTCTGAGAATTTCCAAAGCTGGATTAGAGCTTGCATCACGAACACTTCGTTCTCCATTATTGTTAATGATAGCCTGTCGAGGTTCTTCTAAAGGAAGTGTGGGCTCCACCACGGATACCCGATGGCCCCGTATCTCTTCACGATTGTTATGGAGTACTTCAACCGGCACTAAGGCATTCCCCTTCTCCTTCCACTCTAGATGTAGGAGGCTGAAACTTGCCCACTTGGCATTCGAAAATGACTTGTTCGTGTCTTCAGTGACACTCACCAAATGGGTGATGAATGAGTTCCAATCTGCTTCTGGTCTTTGTTATAACAGTTCTAAGTCTAGCATGTTCTTCGTAGGATGAGATGTTGGGCATCATGGGCATGACTAAAGGTAGTTTCCCAGTTAAATACCTGGGGTTACCACCGCTCCACTACCGAAAGCTCAATAAGTCTAATTTTATCCCCCTTATTGTGAAAATTCTCTAGACGCATCAACTCCTAGGCCACCAAGACCCTTTCATACGCGGGGACGCTTAAAATTCCAAAGTCTATTCTAAGTGGCGTATAATTACTGAAGTAGAGCCTTGATCAGCCCAAAAAAATGTCATCAAAGAGCTCCAAAGTCTTGTAAGGAACCCAATAACTGATTTCCTTTGTTTTTCCTTGATCGTCAACCTTCTCTCCGCCATTCTCATCAACCTCTTTCTCTCAAACACCACGAATCGGCGCTAGCACTCGTCGGTTTCTCCACCTTGGGCTCTGTTGAGAAATCCATATCTAGGTATTGGCGTCAGATCCACCGTTTTGTTTAGACTCTAGTTATTAGGTTCGAATTAGGGTTTGGGAGGAGCCATGACGGCGAATCAGCCTCCTCAGCATCGAGTTGTTGAGTTCGAAGAAAGGAGAAGGGAGGCGCGAGTGTGGTGGTGAGCGAGAGGGTTGGCCGAGTGAATGTTTCGGTGGCAGGTTGTGCATAGGGGATTAGGGGGGGTGTCAGCCTTGCAAGTGAAGGAGGTCAGCCTGCTCTAGACACGTGTGTGGTGCAGGTGCAACTCCAGAAGCCAATTTAAGAAAGGGGGTAAAGGGTAAATCTGCATCCCTCATGCACATAGTTTGTTTAAGAATGAAAATCCAACTTCATGGTATCTTTTTTTTTTGTTTATTGCTCCTCCACCTCATGTTAAGCATTTGTCTTGGTAAATAAGCTTTTGGTGCAGTTTGTAAAGTTGTTGGTAGCCAAGAATTGCAAATTAGTTCTTTTGCTATGTAAGAGAATTTGAACATGAGTTTATTTTGGAGATGATCAACAATTTTTTTTATGGAATGGCTCATTTATTTTGATGGAATTGTTGTAGAAAACATTCTGTATATATTAGACATGCAAGAGGCATGGCTCGAATTTATTTTATTTTTTAAAAAAATACTGAAAGTTAAGGTGCTTTTTTTAACAAGCGCTATGACTTTCACTTACACGCATAGCGCTTTTTTAAACAAAAGTGCCATGTATAAATACACACTTGTGACGCTTTTTAGAAAAAAGCGCCATGCGTGTTGAATAAATATTAATTAAAACATCCTACATGCATGTACAAAAAGCGCCATTTGCATTCTTTAAAGCAGTCGTTGTTAAAGAGTCAAAAAAGCGACATATACTGTATAAAAAATGTGCCATGCGAAAGACTTTTTGTAATAGTGTGTTTATGACATCGATCAGGATAAGTAGAATTTTTGGGTTCTCTGGGCGAAAACTAACATCCTAAGATAACAACACACGATATGGAAAACAACGGGAAGATGCTCTAACGACTGGACTTGGAAGACCGTGATCAATATTAGAAATCATCTCTCTTCTAGCAAAATCGACATGAGGGAGATTGAATGGGACTTTATCTGGCATTCGGCTCAAGAGGTTTATCTCCTTTTCTACAATAAATGGAGGAAGAGGGGAACTGGATGTGGTTGGGGGAACGCACTTTGGGCCAGATATAACGTCCCGTGAGAATCATTCATTAATTGGATGGCGGTGAGAGCCTACTCTAAAAAGGCTGCGCAACATGGGGTTGAATGTCCCGTACGCCTGCCCGTTGTGCCAACAAGAGCATGAGACCATCGATCATCGATGGTTCTCTTGCGTGTACTCTAATTATGTAATGAGGCATGCCATGGGCTGGAGTTAATAGCACAAATTTGTCCCTTTCCAAGTGGCTTCGGTGGTTTACCAACAGTAGCTACAACAAATCCATCGCTTTCCAAGTTAGAGTACTTACCTTTACGAGCTCAGTCTACAATTTCTAGAGATGCGGAAACCTGAAATGCTTCGAGAACAAGGACATAATGCCCCAAGAATGTGTGGAGAGAATCAAGAAGAATGTCTGAATTCAACTTAAAGGCTACCTGAAGGGCAGCAAAAAGGGTGTCAAGGGCTAGCTAAGTATGCTTGGTGTAGTGTAACTATATCGTGACTGTGCTATTTTATGAGTGTGGCCCGCTGGGGTGTTTAGATTATTTTTAGTTCAGTTGTTTTCCTGGTGTTTGTTCTTTTGGTTTTTGATAGTCTTGGTATTGCGTCGCACCTTCGTTGTTCCGGGTGCGTAGATTTGTAAATCTATTTTTCCCCATGTAATAATCTATATCTATATATAAAAGACGCAAGGAATAAAGCCCCCACGTTGCGCCACCTAGGATTTTCCTACGTGTCGTTCCTACGTGAAGCCACCTAGAATTTTGCCACATAGAACTGTATTTTTGCAATTTTATATAGGTTGATATTATTTTAGGATAATATAAAAAATAAGATAAATTTATCTAGCAAAGATTCTATCTAAAATAAAGATTTGATCTAATGTTAAATATTAAGTATTAATAATAAATATTTTATAATAATTTAATAAACTTAAAATGATTCTATCTAAAACAAAATAAATTATAGGAACATTACATATTAATGCTAAATAATCTTTTAATAGTTTATTTAAGTTATTTTTTCTACCATATTATAAACTACAAAGATTGGTTCAAATGAAACAAAGTGTAATACGAAAAGTGAATTATAAAATACAAAAAGTGCAATATGAAATAGTGCACTACAAAAAGTACGAAAAGTGCACTAAAAAGTACGAAAAGTGAAAATATGAAAAAGTGCACTGCGAAATAGAAAAAGTGAACTACGAACTATGAAAAGTGCATTCGTTTCAGGATAAGAGTTCGTTTTAGGATAAGAGTTCGTTTCATTTGAACCAAACTCATAAACTACATGCTACGTAGGATCTTAGAATGTGCCACCTAAGACGTTTCATGACACTTAGGATTTTGTAGTTTTGGCACTTTAAATATGTTGAAAATATTCTATCTAAACTAAAATAAAGGGAAATTTCTTTTGGTGCCCTTTAGTTTTTGACTTTTTCTCTTGGTATCCAGAAAAAAAACTTATTCCTTTTGGCGCCCTCCAACTTTTAACAAATTTTGCGTTGTAACCTAAAGTCTCTCAAAATCCAATTTCCATCCAATTAATCATCATTTCTGTTAAAATACTAAAAAACAACTTTTATTTACTAAGTGGCATTTAAACCTGCATATTGCTACCAATAACCTAATGCTCTTATTCAATATACGAACAGTGCTCCAAAGTTCCAGACTTGAAGAACATCAATGGATTCTAAAATTGATTTGTAATGATTACGAAAACTACCTAATGAAGTTAAAATAAACAAGAGACTTCGGCCTAATACATGAAAAAAGAGTATTGCCTAACATTTGTAAAATAATATCGATTTTTCCTTTAGAGAATTGCTAATCTGGGTTTTATTTCTTATGAATTCATTGTTGTGTTTCATTTGCAACCTCTCTAATCATGTAATCTGGGCTTATTTCTTATGAACTCACAAATTGTATCACTAATGCTTCTAGGAACCATAAATTTGCACTTTCCCCAAATTAAAATCCTAATTCTAAACTTCTCCAAATTCAAACCCTAATATGTTAATGAATCAAATTCAAGCCTTCCTAGAGCTTAAGACTTACAAGTTGAAGCTACAATGGTCGGAATTTACTGAATTTGTGCTTGTGGGATTGTGACGCATCTCACCCAAATTCGTATATACGGGGTTTTCGTGAACTAAAGTCATGTGTTACAAGCCAGAGAAGCCTCGCCGACCACAACAGCCTCCTCTTCGTTGGTGTTCTTCCTCGGGTTGTTCATCGGTCCAAAACCGAACCGAGGAAAATCGAACCGAACTGAAAACCGAATTTCAGAATTTTCGGAACCGAGGATCGAACTGAATAAGCTCGGTTCGGTTTGGTTTTTGTTCGGTTCGGTTTGGTTCAGGTAGGAACCGAAGTAGAAGATTAGGTACAAAGCCGATCCAAAATATTGATCATAACACCCTAAACCAAAATAGAACCGAACCAATTTTGACCCGAACCGAACTAGAACCGAACTAGAACCAAACTAAACCGAACTAAACCTAAAAAAACCGAACTAACATATGCTATTTTTATCATTTTGAACTAAAATCATTCAAACCATTCGAACTAATACTTGCAAAATGATAAACAAAGTAATACAAAACTTGCAAAATTGGATTTAGGGTTACATCCTTAAGGCTTAGTAGGGTATTTTTTATTTTTTTATTTTTATATTAAAATAAATCGGTTTACCCAAACTGAACCGAAAACCGAACTAGCAAAAATCTTAAACATAGGACCGAACCGAAGTACCTTGGATCGGTTTGGTTCGATACGGTTCGGTTCGGTTTTCAGGTAAAAATCGAATTACCCGAACCAATGAACAACCCTAGTTCTTCCGACGCCGCCGACTCCTACCCCGACCTCACCAATCATCACTCACCAACGATGTTCTTGAGCGAGCTTTGTCTTGTGAAAATTTTAATTGAATTAGAGAAATGTAAAAAACTGTAAATTGGATTTTTTTTTATTTTTAACGTAAAGGGGATTAATTGGATGGAAACTGGATTTTGAGAAACTTTAGGTTACGGTGTAAAACTTGTCAAAAGTTAGAGGGTACCAAAAAGAATAATTTTTTTTAGGCTACCAAGAGGAATAGTCGAAAACTGAGGGACACCAAAAGAAATTCCCCTAAAATAAACTATATGATCATTAATATTAATGCTAAATATTTTATTATGATAATTTACTTAAGTTAAAAAATCCTATATAAATTAAATATAATAGAAATATTAAATATTAATACTAAATATATATTATAATAATGTATTTAAGTTGTATTCTCCACCATATTATCAACTCCATGTCAATACTATAAAGATTCAATAAAAAAATATAAGTATAAAAAATAATATAACTCCATCTTAATCTATAACTATATATTAATTGTACATTTTCTAGCCACCATAATGATATGGCCCCACCTTATATATATATTTTTTTTTTAATTTAGCCTTTTCAATTAAATTCCCTTCTATATATTCATCATTCATGTGAAAAAAGTTAATATCAATTTTAATTAAAAATACCAAAAATTAATTTATATTTATATTTTTTATCTATTTATATAAGAGATTTATCTTAAATAAAATTTTGATTCAAAAATTAAAAAAAATTCAATATCTACACAATTATTTTCCTAAATTGAATTTTAATTAAAAAAATTACAATATCTTTTCCTTAATTTTCTTTTTGACTTATTCGTGTAAACATTGTTGTTTTTTTGTCTTTAAATATTTCAGTCTTTATTCATATTTTTCATCTTTTCTTATTAATTATATTTTTCACTTTTTATTTAAAATATTTTTTAAAGAATTGAATTTGATTAAAAAATTATAACAATTTAAATTATTTTTAGTTTTGTAAAAGATTTTTAATTTGAATTATTCTAATTAAAATAAATTTATTGATATTTTTCCATAAATAAATTAGAATTTAGCCACCAAAATCATATTGGACTCCCCTTTAATATTTTGACTCCGTCTCACATTATATCAATAGTAAAATTTTATATAAATTTTTTCTAATAAACAAATTGTTTTCAATTTATTTTAAATTGAAATCTTATTTACTAAATACACCCCTTCCAAAAAAAAAAAACTTCTAGTAGAATCTGTAAATAAATTGAGCTTGGTTTTCTCTTGTAATGTAGAACATTCATTTCAATAATAAGAAGTACTAATTCTCTCTCTATCTTCCTTACAACTCTATCACTACTGCATTGTTTTTTGTTTACCATCAAATTACTCAAAGGAATCATTTTTTAATATGAAAATGACATTTTAACCGATATTTAACAAGTCAATGTCTTAAACTAAAAATAATATTTCCAGAATCAGATATATGATATATCATAAAGATGATTCCTTGAAGATCATTCTCCATGACTGGCTCGCCAAATGTGCACTAATTCATGATGAAGGCACAATTATTCCTCCGAATTGAACGTTACAGCAGAAAGCCATAATCAGCAATGATTGAAAACTGTAATAGAGATTAGCCTAGTTTGTAACATTGGCTGACATTTCGAATATCCGAGAACATTACTGAAAATAAAAAGGTTTGTCCAGATGCAGCAAATCAGTGTCCAGACTTGACAATCAGAGTTGAGAAATGGCAATCTGTACAGATATACAAAACCCCTTTGAAGCAACAGGATTGAAATATCAGGGTGGGCTGAGAGTAGACTTAGGAGCACTTATCCATGGGCTACCAGCAATGGCAAATCTCCAGAGTGCACTGACATGCTCAGGCAAAGCGTAATCAATCCCAACACGTGGACCGACCACTATGTTTTCTGGCTTTGGGCCGTCTAAAAGTTGTAGACCACCGGGCTCGTACAAGGGATGACTCGACCATTCAGTTGTAAGCCCTAGCGCCTGTCCAACCTGGAGTGAAAGACACAGGAGCACAAGCAGGAAGGAAGGTATTCTATTGACTAACAATCATCATCATAAGGAAATAACGTTCTTCTGGCCAGACTGAGCAATAGTATCGAGAATTCATCATCAACTGACCTTTCCTGGCCCAGTAAGAAGAACAGGCTTCTCAGTGACCTGACCACGGCGTTGCTGAATAGTCTTTAAACCTGTAATGGCACAATTTCAAATCACTCCTAACAACATGCTCAAACAATGAACATAAGGTTGGTTACCGGCAACAGGAGCGGAAGCGCGAATCAAGACGGCTGCGCCCTTTCCTTCCTTGTCAGCAACCACATTCAGCATCATATGAAGGCCGTAGCAAAGATACACATATGCGTGCCCTCCGGGTCCAAACTATACAAATCACATCGATCAATGTTCATATTGGAAGGCAGAGAGAGAGAGAGAGAGAGAGGTCATACATACAATTGGAGCTGTTCTTGGTGTGATGCCACAACGGCCGTGACATGCTGAATCGTTCGGCCTATAAGCTTCCACCTGCCACAAAGACAAGTCGTCAGCGGAATCGTACAAAACACACAAGCAGTTAATTCAATTGAACACGTTAGGTTTAGAGATCGAATGCGAGAAACACCTCCGTAATCTGGAGAACGACGTCGTCTCTCCGGAGAAACTTTCCAAGGAGGAGGGGGGCGAGTTCGAGGGCGTCGATTTGGAAGAAATCAGGGCTCATTATCCGCAAATTGCGCAAATCGCATTCAAGACTATTTGCAATCGGGCGCTCCGCTTGCAACCGGAGCACTGCTTTGTTGGGTTTGGGTTTGAGCTTGAACACGCCCTTTGATTTGGACCCACGAGTCCAGGGTTTCGAGGAGCTTGTATCTATGGTTTCGGAGTCTGAATTGATGCGTTTGGATAGTCGGAGTTTCGCCATGTTTGAGTTCGGGGAAACTGTGGGCAATTGGTATGGGAGAGTTGAGATGGAAGAGAAGGTGAGAGAGGAGAGGGATGGTTTCATGGTTCTCAATTCTGATCCTTTTTATTAGATGACAACTAGTATGTTTTTTTTTTTTAGTAGGTAAAGATTAGGCTGAAAAATCAGCCTAGTGCATCCTTACATATGAGGACACGAAGTATATGATGGGTCTGAATTTGATTGAAATTGCAAGAGTGTCGCAATGAAGCAATCAAATCCGCCACTTGTTTACAGTCTCGAGGCACATGTTGGATTTTAACTACCTCAAATGACTGTAGCATTACCATTGTGTCAGCGATTAGCATCTCAATTTCCCATGGACATGATTTGTTTCCCTTCAAAGGATTTATAGTCAGGAGACTATCTCCCTCAATTTCAATTTTATACAGATTTTTATTCTTGGCATCCAAAACCGCGTGATACATGGCTCTTGCTTCAGCCTGAATTACATTCCAGTATTTATTCGAAGAAGCATTCATACATATAGCTTGCCCATTATGATCTCTTATGATATATGCAGCAGTCGCATTCCCATTGTCGTGTTTCGACCCATCAAAATTTATCTTGACATAATTCATTTGTGGTTTGGACCATTTCTTGACTTTCTTTCGCCAGTCAGTTTTACCTCTTTGAATTTGATTATCGTTTCCATCATCGTGTCCTTGTTTAGCCTTGTGCCATAATGTGATTTGGGATTGTACAAATTCTTCAATGTTTTTTTGTAGGGCCATCACTCGTTTAGTTGTAAATTGTACGGTTCCGAAAGTACCATACACTCCACCAAATTATTAGGAGATTTTGAAACGCGGAAGCACTCAGCACTGCCTTAAGGTTCTCAAAAATGATTGGCAAGTCTTCTTCACAATTTTGGATTTGGGAAATCGATCTAGCCATTATAAGGTCAATTTTCGAAGGATTGTATGAGTAAAAGGACATTGAAGTAGTAAATGTGTAGTGCTTTCATTCTGATTTTGACATAACGGGCATTCCGCCGTCACTGCAACATGTCTTTGTATTAAACGATCTTTAGTTGGGAGTCCCTGTGTACATATTTTCCATAAGAACATTTTGATTTTTGGTATCACGTCTAATTTCCAAATCCATTCAAAACCGCAATCACGATAATTCTCACCCTACGCAACAAGCGTTGTAGCCGAATGAGTAGAATACCATCCATTTTTACTCGGATGCCATATAATCTATCCCTAATTTGATTTTTAGGGATTATCGTAGATATGATCCGTGAGACCCATTCGGTAGGTAGGATACGGTCGAGTTCTTGACGTTTCCATTATCTATGAGAGTCAATGAAATCTGACACAGTTGTATCATAATCTATACCATGAGTCATAGGGAAAATATCCCGTAGAGGTCGATTTGTTATCCATGGATCTTTCCAAAACCTGACGGAAGTTCCGTCTCCTATTTGCCATATTAGACCTTTCTTGAAATCATCCATTAAAGTCATAGCTTTCCCCATTGCCATGATACATTTTTCGCTCTTGAATATTCTAACAAAGGTCTACCTTTAAGATATTTTTCTGAGATCACTTGAACCCATTCATTATTTGGTTATGCAAGAATCTTCCATAATAACCGCATTTGTAAGGCTTTATTTATATGTTTTGCCTTTCTAAGGCCTAATCCACCTTTTTTCTTTGGTCTACAAATTTTTTCCAATCCTATCAAAGGGACATGGCCATTTGGTTTATTCCAGAAAAATTGTCTATTTATGGAATCTAATTTTTCTAAAGTTCCTTCCAGAAGTAGAAAGTTTTGCATCATATAATAAGGTTTCGTTGCTAAAGTCGATTTTATCAGAGTGGTTCTGCCTGCTTGGGATAATGAGTTTGCTTTCCATTTATTTAGTTGTTGTTCTGTTGATTGAATTACAGACTCAAAAGTATATTTAGTGACCCTAGAGTTAATAATGGGACATCCTAAATACTTTTCTAGGGAATTAGAACACGGTATTTGAAGTTCTTGCTGAAGGGTCCTTTTCATATTAGGAAGAGTTCCCTTGGTAATTTTGAACGCAGATTTTTGAAAAATAACCTTTTGTCCTGATATGTCACAATATTCTTCCAGGATTTTCTTAATGCTCCGAAACGCCTTAATTGTAGCTGGGCTAAAGATAATAATATCATCCGCAAAAGATAGAAACGGTATTTTTGTTCCGCCTCTCACAATTGGAAAACCCACACATTTAGATAGTGAAAAGCATTCCTTGTGTAGTCTACGAGCTAACAGCTCAGCCCCAATAATAAATAATAGGGGAGATAAGGGATCTCCTTGTCGCAAACCTCTTTCTGGAGTGAAAATGTCTGTGGGATCATTATTTACCAAGACCGAAAAAGTGACTGTTTGCACACATTGCATAATCCACTTAATAAATGTTGTATGAAAGCCAAATTTTTGTAAGATCGTTGTTAGAAGCTGCCAGTCAACTCTATCATAGGCTTTTTCTATAACTAACTTTATAGCCGCCCATCCTCTTTTACCCTTTCGTTGACGGAATGTATGAAATATCTCATGTGCAATAAGTACATTTTCTTGTATTGCACGGTTCGTTACAAACGCCCCTTGTAAGGGATGGATAATTCTAGGAAGAACCAATTTTAGACGTTCAGCTAAAATCTTGGCTATTATCTTATAGATGGTTGTACATAAACTGATTGGTCGATATTGGTTAATAGCGGACGGATTATCACACTTAGGTATCAAAGTAATAAAAGTATGATTAATTTCCTTTAGCATAAATCCTGAATTGAAAAAGCCCTTAACTACTTTAATTACTGAGGAGCCTACAATATCCCAATATTCTTGGTAAAATTCAGCAATCATACCATCAGGTCCCGATGATTTATTCTTTCCAATACTGAAAGCTGCGTTTTTTATTTCCATGTTGGTAACGTCCTTTGTAAGTTGTATATTGTCTTCCCTTGTGATCTCGGTATTAATCAATTGTAAATAATCCTCTAGCAACGTGGTATTAATAGGATGTTTAAGAAAACGTTGTCTAAATTCATTTCTTACTTCATTTCGAACGTTTTCTTCACCTACTAGGAAGGTTCCATTTGATGATCTAATATTAGTCAATCGTGTCCTATTTCTTCTCCCTGTTGCACATCGATGGAAAAATGCACTATTTGAGTCTGCCAATTTTATATATTTTAGTTTAGCTCGTTGGGGCCAATATGTTTTATGGAAATTTATGAGATTTTCTTTTTTCTCCATTAGTCGACTTTGTCTCTGTATTTCTTCATGTGTTTTTGTTGTCATTGGATTTTGTTGTAGTTGGATTAATTTTAGTTCAATTTCCTCAAGTTGTCTAAAAATATTGCCAAAAGTACATCTGTTCCATATTTTTATTTTAGATTTAAGCAAACGAGTTTTCCTAACTAAATTGTACATATGAGACCCTGAATGGTGCACCCTCCATGCTTGCTTTATCACGTTTGTAAAATCTTTTCTTTTCATCCATATTTTTTCAAATTTGAATGGTCTTCCTTTATATATTTGATTTGTACCAAGGTCTAAAGAAATCGGGCAATGATCCGAAAAGGAGAAAGCGTGGTTGTAGGTAAATAAATCCGGGAACCGTTGACTAATTTGAGAAGAAACTAAAACCTGATCCAGTTTTTCATACGTGTTATCAATATCTATTTTTCTTTTTCGCCGTGTATATTCATTCCCATGTGTTCTAATATCAATTAAGTCACATTGATCAATAATCTGCTTAAGTCTATTGAATCTCGTACCAGACAGTTCAGAACCACCAATTTTATCAGATTGTTTAAGCAAATTATTAAAATCCCCCATCATGATACAAGGCATCAAAGTCTATCTAATGTATGCAATCATGGTGTCCCAAAATTCAGTCTTTTCACTTTCATGAGGTGGAGCATACATGAAAATAAGCAATATTTCTAAATTAGATTGATAGTTGGAATACAACAAGGAAATAAATCGTTCATGTTGGAAATTCACAAACAATGTTTCATTATGCAATTGATATTCTTTTCATAATACGCAAATCCCTCCAGCACGTCCCCTTGCAGGAGAAACAATAATATTGTCAAAACCCGCTTTTTTCCAGCAACTCTCTGGGGATGAGTTCTCAGATTTAGTTTCCATGATAGTCAAAACTTTAATATGATTCAATTTACTAAATGTCTCAATATGGGTCCAAAAAAATTTTCTCCCTATTCCTCGGGTATTCCAAGAGGCAATCTTCATAAGATACTAATTATGACTAGGAGGGTTCTGCACCCATAATCTCTCAATAGCTTCCAATTGTCTTCAAACCATATATCACTTAAAATAATATGGCCATATTTTTTCCATATATCTTCCTTAATTGGGCGGACCAAGACCAACTTACAATTACGTACTAGTAGATCATAACTTTTCCTAATACAGGTGAAGGTTTTAACAAAATATAGTTTAAAGTTTTGCCTCATACCAGAATTATCACTTTGTCTTGCCCATAATTTCATTAGAAGATCATGATCCATTGTTCTAATTTGTATTTTACTCCCGTATCTCTCGGTCATATTCTCATTATAGTGAATCCATCGTTTAGACCTAACATTACTTATAGTAATGTAAATTAGATATCTTTGGATATAGCAAGTTTTGCGATCATTCAAGATTTTGTCCTCAGTTACCAAAATCAACCGTTCAATTGGAAGGCGATTTTCTACAGTCTGTATTTTAATGTTTGAGAAGAACCGTCGATCACAGATACAAATGCGTTCCTCCAACCTTCGAGTTTTTATTTTGCAACCTCTATACAGTCCACATTGCCATCTAAGCATTTTCCAATTCGATACATACACATTCCATTTCTTCAGGCAATTCATAATGCTCTCATTAATTCCATAGGAAGACACAACAGGCATTATAATCAAAGTGAAAACACAACAGACAATCTTAACATTAGCATACCCTGTTAAATCACACATCCTTTTCACATATTCAACAGATTCATCAACAGATTCATCAACAGATTCATCAACAGATTCATCATCTCTTTTTACAGGAACATCCATCTGGTTTGATTCTTCTTCATTCTCACTAGCAAACTCGTCCATGGCTTCCTTAGCCAAGTCGGACGAGGCCAAGTTTCCAAACATCCCGTCGGCTTTCTCAGCCTTTGATAATGGGTTAGAGCTTGGTAGATTTCTTGACAAGAAATTGTTCTTGAATATTCTCTCAGCATAAGCCACGATTGGTAAACAGAGAAAAAGAAAAAGGTTATCAAGGGAAAGAAGAAAAGGATGATTGTAAATTTGACAAGAGCAGAAACCGATTAAACTTGAAGGGGAAGAGAGATGAAAATCATTCAGAGAAGAGATGAAAAAAGACGCCAAACCTTGTATTGAAGCCCTTTCACCAACTCTCTGCACTTTTACAAGTCGATGCTCTCGATTTTCCTTGTCTTTTGCCCCCATCTTCTGGGATCCGTACTCATTCGTCCAAATCGATTGAAGAAACACCCATTCTTTCCACCACATATCATCGTTCGGAGGCCTCCACGACAACGGGCTTTCACGGAAGCCCCATCGCCGATTAATAGATCGAGTGCTTTCATTCCTCTCTTTGTAAGTGGAGTTTTGGATTTGGCAAATTTCTTCCCAGATCAGAGGATTTCTTTGTATTGCATGTGCAATTTCTTGCCATTGACATTTCTATTGAGATCGAACAAGGAAAATCGGGATTAATTTGTAGATTGTATAAGCGATCGAGTGGGCTAGGGCTTGCAAAAGGGGGCGACTTTCTCTCTCTTTTTTTCTCTCTCATCTCTCTCTTCAGCCAGTTTTCTCTGGCGTCTTGATGACAACTAGTATATACTTTTTTTTTTTTTTTTTTGATTAGTCAAACATTAGGCCGATTCAAAATCAGCCTATGGCATCCTTATGGATGAGGACACGAAGTCCTGAATGGGTCTGAATTTGATGGGCGCTACACGAATGGCGTAGACCAGCAATCAAGTCAGCCACCTTATTGCAGTCACGAGGTACATGAGCAACTCTAACAACCTCAAAGGACTGCAGAATAACCAACGTATCTGATATTATCATCTCAATCTGCCATGGGCAAGATTTGTTTCCTTTCAATGCGTTTATCACAATAAGACTATCTCCTTCAATCTCGACCTTTGTCAAATTTCTTCTTTTTGCCTCGCACACCGCCTCGTACATTCCTCTTGCTTCTGCTTGATTTACATTCCAGAATTCGCTTGCATACGCATTCATTGAAATCCGATTTCCATTATGATCTCGAATGATGTACCCTGCGGTGGCCATGCCATTTCCTTTCTTTGATCCATCAAAGTTAATCTTTACAAATTCATATTCTGGTTTGGTCCATGTCTTATTTTTTCTCTTCGGCACCCCTCCTATTTTTTTCGTTGAACTTATAGACAAATTATCATTTATGAGTATTGTTTTATGCCATGTCCTAATTTGTGTTTTTATGAATTCATCTATTGTTCTAGACGGTCCCTCAACGGGTTGATTGAAAATCGTTTTGTTTCTGTAAAACCAAATACTCCACCAGGCTATAATTAGATCATTGAATTTCTGAGTACCCAGTTTTTCTTTTACGTTCTGTATCGAAGTCACAATGCATTGATTGTTCCTTGGGATTTTTGTTATGGCTTCAACAAACTCACGATCCACTTTTCCTAAAGCCTGTATAGAGAAAGGACATTGAAATAGTAGATGTTTTGTTGTTTCATTTGATTGCATGCATAACGGGCATTCTGCAGTCACTGCGGCGTGTCTTTGAATAAGTATTTCTTTTGTCGGGAGTCCATTTACACAAATTTTCCATAAAAACATTTTGCATTTAGGGCTAACATTTAGTTTCCAGATCCAATCATATGCACAATCATGTATGTCCCTCTCATGAGCTACAAAGGACGTTGCCGAGTGCGTAG
The DNA here is from genome assembly GCA_964016875.1 of Fallopia convolvulus. Classification (NCBI taxonomy): domain Eukaryota; kingdom Viridiplantae; phylum Streptophyta; class Magnoliopsida; order Caryophyllales; family Polygonaceae; genus Fallopia; species Fallopia convolvulus. The sequence goes on from OZ024720.1 coordinate 41,040,347, forward strand.
AGAACCATCCATTCTTACTCGGAAACCAATATAACCTATCTCGAATTTGATTTTTCGGAATTATTATGGACCTGATTTGTTCTACCAATTGAGGAGGTAGAAGACATTGCAATTCCTGAACCTTCCATTGTTTGTCTATGTCAATAAACTGTGAGACTGTGACATTCACATCAACATTAGAATTTAAAGGGCATAAATCCATAAGTGGTTGGTTTGTAATCCAGTGATCTTTCCAAAATCGGACTGTATGGCCGTCGCCAATTTGCCATATTAGGCCTTTGACAAATTCTGGTTTTATCCCTATTAGCTTGTTCCATTGCCACGATACATTTTTGGAGATATTATATTCTAACAAGTTCTTTGTTTTCAAATATTTTTCTGAGATAATACGTACCCACATATTCTGAGGTTCTGCTAAGATTTTCCACAACAACCGCATTTGTAGAGCCTTGTTCATTTGTTTCGCCTTCCGAAGTCCAAGTCCACCTTTCTTCTTTGAGCGGCATATCCTGTCCCATCCTATAATTGGGATATGACCATTTGGCTTGTTCCAAAAAAATTCTCGATTAAGGGTGTCTAATTTAGTAAGGGTTCCTTCTGGCAACATGAAGTTTTGCATCAAGTAGTAAGGTTTTGTTGCAAGCACTGACTTGATCAAGGTTGTTCGCCCTGCCTGAGATAAAGCGTTTGCCTTCCATTTCGATAGTTGTTGTTCCGTTGAATGGAGAACTGATTCGAAAGTTCTGTTTGTCACTTTTGAATTTATAATAGGGCATCCTAAATATTTTTCTAATGAGCTTGTATGTGGTATGTTTAATTCTTGTAGAAGATGTCTTTTCGTCGACGCCATAACTCCTTTTGTTGTCTGAAAAACCGATTTATGAAAATTGACCTTTTGACCAGAAATTTCACAGTAATCCTCCAGGATATTCTTTATGTTACGAAAAGCCAAATTTGTGGCAGGACTAAAAATTATTATATCTTCTGCAAAGGACAAGAACGGGATTCTAGTTCCTCCTCGTACAATTTGAAACTCGACATTTTTGGGTTGTTCAACACACTCCTTTTGTAATCTACGAGCTAATATCTCTGCGCCTACAATGAAGAGAAGTGGGGATAGAGGGTCTCCCTGTCGTAATCCTCGCTCAGGAGTAAAGACATCTGTCGGTTCATTATTTACAAGGATAGAAAAAGTCACTGTTCGTACACACTGCATTATCCATTTAATGAACTGATTATGAAAGCCAAAAGCTTGTAAAACTCGTTGTAAAAAATCCCAATCTACTCGATCATATGCTTTTTCCATGTCCAGCTTAATTGCTGCCCATCCTGTCTTTCCTTTTCTTTGACGATACGTATGAAAAATCTCATGAGCTATGAGAACATTGTCTTGAATTGCTCGGTTTGTGACGAAAGCTCCTTGAAGAGGGTGAATTATTTTAGGCAAAATCTTTTTTAATCTTTCAGCCAATATCTTTGCTATTATCTTATAGACAGTTGAACATAGACTAATGGGTCGATAGTGGTTAATCATATTCGGGTTATCACATTTTGGAATTAGAGAAATGAAAGTGTGGTTGATGTCTTTGAGAATAAATCCTGAAGAGAAAAACGCCTTAACTGCTCTACTCACTGACAAGCCAACAATGTTCCAATATTTTTGATAGAATTCAGCAATCATGCCATCTAGACCCGGTGATTTGTTTTTTCCTAAACTAAAAACCGCATTCTTAATTTCAGAGTTTGTTACTTTCTTAATGAGTATCTCATTTTCCTCTTCTGTAATCTCATTTTTAATCAAATTTATATAGTTCTCCAATTTATTGTGATTAATTTGTTGTCTTTGGAATCGCCGTTGAAAGTCCACTCTTATTTCATGTCTTACATTGTCTTCCCCTATAAGAAACGTACCATCATTCGCTCGTATAGACTTTATTTGTTTGTAATTTCTTCTTCCTGTAGCGGACCTGTGGAAATATGCGTTATTCGAGTCAGCATATTTAATGTGTTTTGTCTTAGCTCTTTGTGCCCAATAATTTTTATGAAAGTTTAATAATTGTTCTTTCTTTTCTATTAGTCGGGCTTGGCGTATATTGTCATTAATTGTTCGACTTCTCCTAGGATTTTTTTGCAATTCCACCAATTTTAAGTCAACCTCTTCGAGTTGTCTAAAAATATTACCAAATGTACTTTTATTCCAAATTTTTGTTTTAACTTTAAGTAAACGAGTCTTTTGTACTAAATTAAACATGTGAGAACCCGTACTATGAACTCTCCAAGCTTGTCGAACTACGTTTCCATAATCTTGTCTATGCATCCAAATTCTCTCGAATTTAAATGGTCTTCCCTTGTACGTTTTCTGATCATCAAGTTCAATTGTAATTGGGCAATGATCCGAGAATGTAAAGGCATGATTATGTGTAACTAAATCTGGATACCATTGTGTAATTTTATATGATACCAAAGCTCTATCCAGCTTTTCATACGTGTTATCAATGTCCGTCTTTCTTTTTCTCCATGTGAACTCATTTCCTGTTGATCGTAAGTCTATCAAATCATTTTGAGCTACAAAATTTTTCAATCTGTTAAATCTAGAGGAACAAGGTTCAGATCCCCCATATTTGTCGCATGGGGCTAGAATATCATTAAAATCCCCCATAATAATGCACGGTAATGAGGAACGAGATATATACTTTGTCAAACAATCCCAAAATTCTGATTTCTCTTTCTCATGCGGGGGGGCATATATAAAAACTATTATTACATCGCATCCTTTTCGTGGTACCGAGTACAAAAATGAAATGAATCTATCATATTGGTCGATTAGAATAAATGACTCGTTGTTTTGTATTTGGCGTTCTTTCCATAGTACACAAATTTCACCTGCCCTACCCTTAGCGGGTGACATAACGATATTATCGAAGCCTGCTTTTCTCCAACAAGTTTCTGGTGGTGCTTGTTCGGTTTTGGTTTCAATAATCACCATCACTTTAATGTGATTAATTTTGGTAAAGGTTTCAATATGTGTCCAAAAGTTTCTCCTCCCCATCCCTCGAACATTCCACGTAGATATCTTCATATAAACCAAATCTTTTTTAACAGGGATCGTCTCCCATATTCTATTGTGTTCTTGGACTTTAATTTCTCAGTATCAAGGATTTTTTCATTACAAAGGATACTATGATCATAGTAGCCTTGTAATGATACTCGGTATGACTTAATCATATTGTCATATTCCTTGACAAGTAAAAGGACAGAAGCTCGTCTACATAGTTGCCAACTCCAATTTGAATTACCAAAAACAATCCAAATCCTTATAACATTAGCCAAATTAAAAGGCCGGTGAATCAGCATCTTATTATATTTCCTAGGTTGCCATCTTTTTCTCAATACACAAATACTTGGGGTAGAATTCCTGTTTCTTTGCCAGTGTAGTAAAATGCAAACAGGAGTTTCAAACATCAGTAAAAGGTCTATGATTGAGATTCTATAGAGCATTAATTGTCTATAGGCATTGTTATCAATTTTGATACAAACAAGGGCACCATAAACATCAAAAACTGGAAGGCATGAACGGTAGCTTCTTGTGCCTCGTTTTACAATTTCAATCACAACAAATTTGGTCACTTGATTAGTCTTTGAAAAGGCTAGGACATGAACTTTCATTTCTGGATTTGTCTCTTGAAAATCACTTTCCTTTCTCTCATGAACAGTGGCTTCATCAGCCATAAACAAAATTTGTAAGAGACTACCAATCTCAACAGCTTTCTCAGCCTTAGTTGAGATAGCAGTGTTCATTCTTGAGATTTCATTTTCTTGGTTCTTTGAACTAGCCAATATATTGCCATAAAAAATTATATTAGAGAGGAGATTAATAGAAATTCTGGAAAGCAAGAAATCAAAGAAAAATTTTAAAAGGGAAAAAGAAAGGGGTAGAGAGAATCGCACAACAACTAGGCAAGGGAAAAGAATCTGACCCAAATTTTATTAAAATGTTTATTGAATTTTAATACGAAAATGTATCATTTTACATATTAATTTCTCAATAGACATTATTATATCTTAATCAATCATATTTACCTAAAAATATTAAAAATAGATACTAATTTTCAACTCAATATTTGTAATCTTAACACATATTCAAACCCGATATATATATATATATATATATATATATATATATATATATATATATATATATATAGCTTAACATATCTCGGGTTTGAATATGTGTTAAGATTACCAACTAAATATGAGGAATAGATTATGAATTCAAATTTGATTATGATAAAATTTTAAAATAGATAAAGATAAAATTAATTGATAATTAGATGAGGTTAATCGTGGTTAAGATTTGTCCAACTAAATGTTTAATATTTTTTAAGGATATTATTATTAAAATTATTGGGGTGATATATTAATCGAAAATAAACCCTAATACATATATCCATCACTCATCAATTGCCACAAAGTCTAACGAAATAATTTATTAGTGGTACATGTGAATAAATTAAATAGATTTATACATAATCTATATCTATATACTATTACTAAAGTCGAATAACTCAATCCTATGTGTCAATTATTTAACTATGTCACCTAAGCAAATTAATTTTTACATTTACTAATTTTTCCATTTAAATCTTCAATTATTACTTAATTCTACCACATTATAATTTTATAATATTTAATTAGGTCACTTTACTTATTGGTGATTTGTCATATTATACTTACATTTTCTAATTGTAGTATCTACAAAAATATATTTTTATAAAAGGTATTAATTCTGTAAGATCAATGTATATAAAATCATTACTATATCTTTCTTAATCACATCTATGTAACTTTTTAAGATCAACAAATATCAAATAATTTTATTTTAAAATAAATTTAGATTAAATAATTATATAAAAGGAATAAATTTATTATATTCCTTTCTATGCATATATATCCCTAAAAGTTTATGGCTAATTTTTCTTCTTATTCACTAATTATATTTCCTTAATGAGTAGTTCAATTTGTATTTTTAAATAATTATTTAGATTAATTTTCTTAAGTAATTATTAAACAATTGTATTTTTAAGCTAAATTTCTATGAAATAATTTTCATAAAACAATATCTAACATGCACGTAATTTTGTAAGATCAATATATATTAAATAATTGTATTTTTGGATCAATTTATATTAAATAATTACATATAAATAAATTTTTAATTTTTATGTAAAAATAATTGTTTCTATTTTAAATATATATGTACATCCCTACAGTTTCAAGATTATTTTTTCTTCTCATTCACTAAATAAATATCCCAAATGTGAAAAATAATAAGATAATTTTCTAATATAATTTATTCAAGCAGTACAAATGATGACGATAAGATTTTAAAAGATTCAATAACATGTTTCATGTAGAATATCATAGCATAGTATATAGATTTATCATTGTATCATGAAGTTTGATTAATCTTCATTTTCTCAAATGCCTAGAAATTTCAACAAGATTTATCATATAAATTTTTTTTCAATAATGTCATCATGTAGAAATTTTTTATATAAAAAGTTCCATTTAAATTAAATATTTTCTTATCAATTAATATCAATATACTATTATTAAAGTCGAATCCATCTATCCTATTTGTCATCACCTTACCTAGGCCACACATTGTATTTGAGCCTGAACTATAATGCAATGTATCGTCGAATGAACCACTTACTCCTTCTAAGTGTTCAAATGAAAGCTCATCCTATATGATGATAATGGAGACAAACTTACGTAAGATCAACTTTTCACTTCCTGTTCCAAAAAACTTTGAAGTACGAAGAGGAAAATTGAGTTGTTTGCATATCCAATGCAAGTCACTACAATATTACAATATGAATTTTCTTTCTCAAACATTATTTCGAACATATTTTTCTCATTTTAATCTTATAGTTATTTCAAACATGTTCTCATATTGGTTATTCTATTTAGTATTTGGAGCTAAAATTATATGAAGTTATTAACATTAAGTTATATTTGATTTATATGAAAATAATTATTAATATTCACACAAAATAAATACATTTTTACAATAAGTATATCAAACAACTATTAAAGATCCCGACAAGGCACGGGTACATCAACTAGTCATATCCTAATGCACATTCGTTACTCATCAAGGGCGACAAAGGCATATTGATATCTAGGATTTCTTAAAGTTTTTAAAAATATGAATAAATTTGTAATAACTGAGGTTTTTAAGGATATTTTTGAATTTTTCTCGGATATTCTTTTAACCTCTTTGTCCGTTTTAACGCTTAATCCAATATTTTGTTGGAGATTAAATCCTAGAAAATTCTTGGTGATATCCTAAAATCACAAAGAAATGATTTTATGGATCGGTGTGAATTCTAGGATTTTTCAGTAGAAAAAGAATATTTATTGGATAAGCCGTCTTTTAAATTATGTACTGTAAAGGATTTAAAATACGAAACGGAAGCTTTAAAAATTGAAGGTAGCAAGATAAAATCATGGAAAATTGGTTTTATTGGTCTACATAATTTACGGGATGTTTTTCGTTTAGTGAGTTTTTCCACCCGAGATACATAATTTTACCGCTTTAACGCGAGTCCCGTTCTGAGACCGGTTTGGTTTGTAAACCGCCTCTCATATGCCTTAATTAGGAAGGAAATTGAGACGGAATTCCTCTCTTCTGCCTAGTCAAAGTCTACTTTCATTTTGAAAGCAAACAAAAGCGAGAGAGGGTTGGACGAGAGAAACGACGGACTCGGCGCATCTTCACCGCCTGCTACTTTCTCCTTGCCCAAGCCACCATCCTCCTCCTACACCCCTCATCTTCTTCCTCCTTTCAAGGGGCTTGTGCTGCTGGAACCAAACCAACGAGAATCATGGCGGGACGGCGACAGACTCGGGAGAGGAGAACTCTTCACCGCCGATCATTTTATTGCCTCGCGTGTGACGCCGTCGGCGACCGTTGGCTTGTCCGACCACCACCCACCAAGAGGACTACTCCCGGGCAACGCCCAGCCACCCTTGGGCTCGGGGATCGAGCCATGGGCTCGAGTGAAGGTATATGCGATCGAAATTAATTAGCGGGTTGATTACGGAGCCACCGTAAGGGCCTTTCGGTTCCACTTTGCTAATTAAATTTATGGTTTTTATAATCTTGACGTTGATACGGTCCCACAAGTTCAAACCGCTCGAGAAACGGACGTCTGGATCTTCAGTTATAGCGAATACAAGTTTTTGATACCAATTGGCAGGCAAAGGACTTCGGATAATTACTCATGATTCGTTGTTAATCCGTTTGATCCGAGATCTGGTCATCTTTAAGAACTTTTGCTAATGAACAATTTTTATTAAGAAAATTGTTTCAAAAGTGAAGCGAATAATTAGTTATAATTCCGCCAAGATGGCTCCTTGAAGCGTGATAACTAACGATTTATTATATATCGATATTCGGAAATTAAATCGTTTATCGATTAGGAAGTTGTAGGAGTTGAGTATACAACTAAGAAGTGTTTCTGTGAGCTCGTTGCTAAGAAATCTTTTGTTATATTTGGCAGAAGGGTGATAGAGATTTCTGTTAGAATCGCTGAGAACGTTGAGCACGCCTTATAAGGCAAGTGGACGATTCTCTCTTGCATTATGGTTATTAAATGACGAATTGAATCCCATTTAATATTTGCGTTGGGAACAGCTTGTATGATTAATAAAATTTGATAGGTTGTTGTTTTGTTAGAAATAATGACCATATTGTTGTTTATTCAGTTTTGCGGTAGAACTGGATTTAAGTCCGTTATGTGTGACCTTGTATACTGTCTCATGCTGAGACATTGTTGTTGAATTAAGGTAGTTTCAGGGAGGGGAACGTGGTTTCATATCCTCTCTTTAAAGCAATATTGCATTAAGAGGGGCCTAATCCTAATGGTGGGTCATGACTCTTCCCCTGCTCTTCGTGTGAGAGGGGTGATGCGCACTCTAGCTAAGTGCAAGTTTGGCACGGTGTAGTGTAGATGATAGGGTAATAGACCTCTCTATCTCTACCTCACCATATGAAAATGAAAGATCAAGGATAGCTTCATTCCTGTGATCTTGGTACATGGATGAAATACTCCGATGATCTTTACAATACCAGAATATTTCGGCAGTAGTTCGAGCCGATTAAAAGCCACCAACTTGGTTGTGAAAAGTTTTGAAAGTAATATAAGATAAGTGCGTTAGGCACATTAATATACCTGAATGGTTCGTCGAGTCGGAAGGCCATTCTCGCTTCCGGTTGTGAATGATTCTTAATCAAACTTTGATTAAGTTAATCTGAATAGTCGATGGAGGCTTTTCAAAATGTTATGTGATTAATATGAGTTCCCAACAATTGTTTATGCTTCTTAAAGAAACCACAAGCGGTGGTGTTCTCTCTCTTGATTATGCGAGTCTCCTTCTTATTTTCTATAAGACTGCTAACTGTTGGATCATAATCCGAGTCTAATCGGATTTGGATGCCAATATGTTTAGTTACAACCATAAGAACCAAGTTAGATTCTCCGCTTGCTAGTCTTTCATTAGACTAACCCGTCCATCTTCTTTTCTTTTATATGGTCGGCTGGTGTCCACCGTTAGTTTACGATACATCAGGTTCTTCTTGGAAGTTGATTCAAGAGGCAAATTCAGATGTTTGAAGCTCCAGAAGTTGAAGAAAGGTTTCCAATGGCTGTACTTGAGTGAAGATCATGGTTGGACCACTGCAAAGCTAATGTTGTTATAAGATCATTTGTATTTATTCCGCTGTAATGTTTTCTTAAACTTTGTAAAGTTGGAGTTGTGAAATAATAAAGATTAAGTTCTTTTACAAATTTTTGTGGTCTTTCACTTTCATAATTTTGTTTTAATTGAATCCAGCTTTTGGATTTTTAGTTTACTCAGTCAGTTTAAAGCCTTGGGTAGCTTCGGTTTAGTCTTAATCGGGGTTACTGGCGGTAATACCTCCATGGTAGGAAGGGGTGTTACAAAAGTGGTATCATAGCTAAAAGTTCCAAATCTTGCTTAATACTTTCATCTTCCGTATAGAATTATGGAGAATTCTATATTGGTGTTGTCTTAGAACCATTTACGCAAAGTGGTTAAGATTGAAGGTCAGACCCGTGAAAGAGATTGAAGGAGAAAAAGGAATTGGAGAACATGAGGTAATAAGTTTGTAATAGCTTTTGTGAAAAAGATCCTATGGTGGACATTTGATTCCCTGGAGATGGGAATGGATTCCGAGAAGGATCCAGAGTAAGATTAGGTGAAGATTCCTAAAGTTGAACCGGTTCTAGACCAAGTTCTCAATGAATTCCTATTCTCTCTTGAGAGTCTGAATTGGGTGTACCCTCGTCGTTTCTTCAATATTAGGAAACATCTTGTGAGATTTTGAAGTTAAGTATTGTACTGCATAAAGATTTTCTAGTTTGAAGGTTTCCTAATTTAAGCTCGTATGATGGAAGATTTCAAGTTAAGAATTTTTGTTAGAAAGTTCATGATTCAAAGTTATGTGAAAGAAATTGTTAATTCTTTTTCTTGAGATATGAAAGTCCAAGTGTTGTCTTTAAAAAGGGAATTTTAAAGTGAGTTTCTTTGACATTGAAGTCATAAGATTAAGAGTTTTCACGAGTATATTATTATAGGAATTTCTGAATTTTGAAATTCGAATATCAATAGAAGTTTGGAGTTGGAACCTTTACTTCTCAACGTTGAGATTTGGAAAATCTTATGAGTCTTGAGTGATTCTAAAAAGATCAGTATGGATCATGAGGTGATGTAAAAGAATCCTGAATAGGATTACCTTTGGAAACTTTCTTCAACAACTATGTTTGTGACTTTATAGTATAGAATCATGGATATTCTTTACTTTTCTTTGATCAGTTGGAAGTTAAAGAGCTCTGAAGTGCTCAAGTGTTGGATCAACTGAATTGTTAAACTATTGGAAGATGCTGTTCAATTTTGAATCTGAGAGTATTCGAACTCAGATATTCATATATGTTGTTATCCTTTGAGTTAAGAGGATTGAGATTCCTAAATGGAATACAAATTTCTTATGATTATAGTAAGAAAGAAAAGAAGAATGTTGGTTCAGTTTAAGTTGTGAACAAGTGGTTAATCATCACAATTGTTGTGAATAAGGTTGATTGGTCAGAATGGGTTGAACAGGTAAAAGTTCATCGGTAATGTGTTTATGTTCAATTAACTACTTAGCATAAGTGTTAATTGATTACATGAGTTGTTGATATTCCGATGATTAACCTATGTGACAACGTTATTGGAGTTTCGTTGTATGATACCCAACTCGGGATAATGAGAAGAGACTTGAGGTCTATAATTGACTAGTAATGGAATCAGTAGTAAGATGTTCTAAATTGCCAATGGTATTGGCTTATGTTTCTTCAAGGATGGAAATGATAAAGTTTAGTTTTGAGAAGATCATTCAAGGAATGATTTTGGTATGTTCGTTTGTGATATTTTAAACAGTTGGGAGAAAAATAGCAATCATCTATCGTCAATAAGGCTTAGACTCTATCGCTGAAAGGATAATTTCAGTTGTGTTTGGATTTTGAAGATTTTATATTTGTCAAATCTAATGTCTAAGGTGGTACTGGTGAAACTATTAAGTTGTCGGCAAGTCTCCTAACCACAAGTTCTTCCTTTGAAATATGGTTTGAACTTGAGCTAATAAAAAGGGTATATGTCTTCTCCTTATGGTAAAGTAAGAAGACAAGGATGATGGAGAAGTCTAGTTTGTTTACCAATGTTGAATTGGGATAGGTTCAAGAATATTTCTTTTGGCCATGTGCATTCATTCTTCTGTTAAAAGAATTTGGAAATTAAAGGTCCTTCATTATATATAGAGAGGTCTATGGATTGGATGTTTTGAACTAGATGCAAAGTTTGAAACTTCATTTTTTATATTGAGAGGATTAAGTTGTAAAAGGATGGAAAGTCCTTAAAATCGTCATAAGAGTTTAATAGTTCACTTTTGGACATCGGGATTTAAGTGACTATTAACTTACAAAAGACTTGTTGTTTTGTGAATGGATGATCTCAAGCATTGTATTTTGGTAATATATCATTGTTACATCACTTTAAAGTGGGATGTCAAGGAGACATACAAGTTGAGATCGACCTTGGAAGAATTTGTTATGAGTAAGAAGATGTTGGAATAACATTTTCCGTAAGGATTGCAAGTAAGTGGATTTGAGCGATCAACTCTTTATTGAACTTGTGAAATTAAGTTGGGTTGAGATTGAGTTAAATCAGACAGAGATTACTCAATACTAGGGATTTTAGAAAAGTCTGGCAGTATGTTCTAAGTAAGAAAAAGTCGAGGCATGTAATCAGGTTCTACCTTGAGGAAGGAATGAAGTGTTACATTCGAAGGAAAATTTTGGGCTCAGAAGTGACTTGGATTATTTTAGCTCCTTTGAGGCTCAATTTTGATTCAAAACTTTGGCCAAGTTGGTAAGGCCAGCTAAGGTAAAAATGTCAATACAGAACTAGGGCAAAGCATCCGTAACATCATGAAAATAAGGTCAGCAATTTTATATGATGCATTGGCTAACACGCTCAATTCCTCAAGAGAGTAGCTAATCTTTTTTTCCACAGTATCTAAAGTTAAAGCAAGTATGTTAGTAACATATATCGAGCTCTTGACAAGCTGTTATGATTTAAGGGATATTTGAAATTGTTTTGTGATTTTCTCTTTTGAGAAAAAGCTTACGACTTTGTAGAGGTATAGGTATGAAATTTTAAAGAAATGTTGGTTTGATATACAGAATTCATGAATAAAATTTTCTACGATTTTTTATGTCTCTCTATTTGGTGGTGTTTTCATATGTGATTTTCTTTGTAAATATGTTTCTTTTTCCCCTTTTCTTGTGCGTTTTGTTCCTTTTTTAGCCTAGTTCCCGTATTTCTATGAGATTCGGAGACTACGCACATTTTATGTGTTTTGTAGGTAATTTGGCATGAATTGAGGATCGATTTGAAGGAGGGTCGAGACATGGAGCAAAGGCCGAGCTAAAGCGGGAAAGAGAGAAGCAAGCCATGAAGAAGAACAAGAGAAGCCAACAAAGAAGAAGGTGGAACGAGGCCAGGACCGAGTTGTAACCACGTCGGGCCCGACTTTGAAGTCTCCAACCTCGGACCGAGTTGCACAGTAACTCGGGCCCGAGGTCCTCCGTGTCGGTCCGAGTCGGTCACCGAACTACTTGGGCTCCAAGGCACGAATTTGTGGACTTCCACTTTTGCCCCTCATCTAATCTATAAAAGGCCCTCTTGTCTTCTAAGAAAGGGTTCCCTCTCATACACACAAAAGGGGGTTCCAAGGGAACCAAGAGGATACTTGGAGAGCAAGGAGGAAGGAGAGGAGGAGGAAGAGAGAGAGAATCGGCCAAGAGAGGAAGACTTGATAGGTTTGGTTGGTAGATTTGCTTTGATTTGCTTTGTTCTTGTGGATTTGAAAACCCTTGATTGGAATTTGTGGATTGCTTTGGATTTGAATGAAACTTTGCTTTGTTTTGAGATTGATTATGATGATTGCTTTCCCTTTTGATTTGATTGCATTCTTTGCTTGTCACATGGAGTAGATCTCCTTGATCTTGGGTTATGGGGGAAAACCCTAGCTAGGTTTAGGCTAGAAACCCCAATTCCATAGCCTTGAGTGTTTGATCTAAGGAACCCACTCTACATAGAGCTACAATTCCTTGCGAAAGTTGGGAATCAAGGCTTGAGATTGGCAAAGTAGTGAAAGTGAACATGTGTCAATATCAAGACCTTGCTTCGAAGGGGATTTCCCCATTGATCGAGGTGTAGAAGTGGTTGGAACGAGGGAGAAAGCACTCGATCCTAGTCTGATCATCACTCATTGCTTGAATTGGGGTGGAAAAGCCTTAATCTACTAGGGAAGGAACCCAAAAGCCCAAGATCTACTTTTAAATCCTTGAGTTCGACATCCCAGATACCTCGGGCCCGACTTACACAGTGTCGGTCCCGACTTCCTCTTGTCGCCAACCTCGGGCCCGACGTGACCTCAGTGTCGGTCCCGACTGTTTTCTTTGTTTTCCTTTGTTTTATGCTCTCCTTTCTAGCTTCCTAGTATCTAGGCACATCGATCGAGTAGACTTCCCGAGTGTTCAACACCCACCACGTACTACAACGGGGTCGGGTTATAAATTGTATCTCTAGACCCTCGCAATCCGAGAGCGATCAAAAGATTGGCGCCGTTGCCGGGGAAGTCTAAGTGCATTGAGTGCCAATTTGGTGAGTTTCTTGTGTTTTGGTAGTGATTTGGGTGAGGGAATAGCCCAAACCCTTTGTTTGTTTTTGATTTGTTTTGGTTTGTGTTTTTGTTTCATAGGTGTATGCTAGATCGTTCCTCCCGAGGAACACTTGAGCTTGAGTTTGTGAGTGATCCGGAAAGTATTCTCAAGGAAGCCCGAAGAAGGAAAAGGATGGCGAATCAAGCTCTCCATGTTGATGAGGAGTTGGCTCAACTTAGGGCCGAAATGGCTAGATTGCAACTTGAGAGGGACAATCAAGAGGAGGTGGCAAGAAGAGAACGGGAGCAACGGATGAGAGCCGAGGCTCAACTCAACGCTCTACCCCGGAATGCACGCCAATACATGCATCCGGAGTTGAGGGTACCCGAGCCGGCTATTGTGCTTCCCGAGGTTGCCAAGAGTTTTGAGATCAAGACACAATTCATCTCCCTCATCAAGCGAGGTCAATTCGAGGGCCGTCCACATGAGTGTCCCATAGAGCATGTTAAAAGATTTGTGGATATGTGTGAGACGATCTCTACCGACGAGGAGACATTGGAGTATGTGCTTCTAAAGGCGTTCAAATGGTCACTTGGGGGCAAGGCCGCACATTGGATCGAGAGCCAAGCTCCTAGGTCAATCACAACTTGGAAGACACTCTATGATGCTTTCTTGATGAAGTTCTTCCCGCCCTCAAAGACAACCGAGCTAAGAAGGAAGATTGCAAGCTTTCAACAAGGTCCGAATGAGCCTCTCTTCGAAGCATGGGACCGTTTCAAGGAGATGTTGCGCCAATGTCCTACTCATGGCCAACAACCATATGTGCTTCAAGACATCTTTTTCCAAAGCATAAATCCGGTAACGAAGGACAAGCTCAATCTCCACACCGATTGTGGGTTCATAGACTTGACACCGGATCAAGCTTGGGAGCTACTTGACAAGCTATCCGATTATGAGGCCATGTATGGGGTGAGTCAAGCTAGCAAGGAGGTGAAAGTTCAAGGCGAAGGTACAAGGAAGTTATATGATCCAAAGGGAGAAGACATTGATAGGGATGTGAAGCTCCAATTCCTTGAAGGTGAAGTGAGCAAGCTTAAGAGGCAAGTCCACTACTACAAGCAAAATGCTAGAGCTTGTGAGGAGTGTGGATCCTTTGCACATGCTACACAAGTTTGTCCAAATGAGAGCCAAGTGCGCTTGGCCGAGCGAATTGAGGAGGCAAACTATGTTCGGGGAAATTTCGGTGGAAGAGGCAATTTCAACAATGGTGGCAATGGCCGGTGGAACAACGGTCAAGCTCAAGGTTACAACAACAACTTCAACCAAAACGATCCAAGGGCGCCACCACCACCATATAGACCACCGGGATTCAATGAGTTACAGACATTTGCTCAAGAGATGAGAGACGGGTTCAAGGAGATGAGGACCCAATTCAATGAGTTTGGTGCATGGAGGAGGCAAGTCGACAATCAATTTGCTCAAATTGCGACTCAAGCCCTGAGAGAGAATGGGAGACTTCCGGGCCGACCCGAGGAGAATCCTCGAGCTCAAAACAATCAAAATGAAGTCCGGGCAATTGGATTGAGAAGTGGCCGAAACCTACCCGAGCCACACGTGCCTAAGAAGAATGAAGAGAGTCGGACCAACTTACCCAGCAAGTCGGGTCCGACGTTCCCCAAGTCGACCCAGCAAGAAGATCGACTCCTTCACCACGGACCGAGGTCGAGAGCAACTCGGGAGCGACGTACACAGACCTCGATCCGACTCCTTTGCCCAGGACCGAGATTTACAACATCGGGCCCGACATGGTGCCCAAGTCGGTCCAACCAGAAAGTGTTGCAAGAGAAGTGGGGAAGTCCAAAGAAGTTGATCCAAGCAAGATTCAAGGTGCAACAATTCTTCCATATCCCTCGAAGAAGCCGAAAGATGTTGTTGAGAACAAGTTCAAGAGGTTTCTCAAACTCTTGCAAGGCTTGAACATCTCTATCCCGTTCACCGATGCATTGAGTGAGATGCCATCTTATGCCAAGTTTTTAAAGGAGATTTTGAGCAAGAAGAGGTCCATAGTGGAAATGCAAGATGAGGTCAAGACCTTGGAGTTACCACAAAAGCTAGGAGATCCCGGTCGCTTTGCTATAACCATTGGTGTGGGGTCTCAAAATTTCCAAGCCTTGTATGATCTTGGAGCAAGCACGAGCATCATTCCTTACACCATATGGAAATCCACATCTATGGGTCTCATAGCTCCGGTCAACATGAGGTTAACGATAGCGGATGGGTCGTCCATCGAGCCAATTGGTATCGTCGAGGATTATCCCGTTTGCATTGAAGGCCACTATGTCCCAATCGACTTTGTTGTGGTGGACATGATAGAAGTGCCGGGTGAACCAATCATACTAGGGAGACCTTTCCTTGCTACGGTTGGGGCAATCATTGATGTAAAGAAGGGCCACTTGTCTCTTGACATTGGAGGAAGAGAAATTGAGTTTTTCTTTAGGCCAACTTCAAAAGGGACCGTACATAAGGAAGATAAGATGATCCAAGTTCCTCTTGGATTGCAATGGGAAGCCATTTCTAAGAAGTCAAGGCCAAGGGAGCTTAGGTTGAAAGCCACCCCACCACCTAGAGAAATTGAGATAGAGCGCCAAGGTCTAGCCCTCAATATGATTGAGCATGAGCAATTGGAGGAAAGGATATCTTATTTGGAGGTGTTCAAGGCCGAGAAAGAAGAAGTTCAAGCACCACCGGAACCATCTCAAGAACTCAAGGAGCTTCCAAAAGATTTGAGGTAAGCATTTCTTGGTCCCAACTCTTCTTTACCTGTAATCATAAATGCCAACTTGAATGATGATGAGGAGTCTAAGTTGTTGGAGGTTCTAAGAAAACATAGAGGAGCTTTAGGGTATTCACTAGAGGAACTAAAGGGAATCTCTCCCTCAATTTGCATGCATAGGATTTATATGGAGGATAACCATAAACCCACTATTGAACCCCAAAGAAGATTAAATCCTAACATGAAAGAAGTGGTAAAGAGTGAAATACTTAGGATGTTGGATGCGGGAATTATCTTCCCAATTTCCGATAGCAAGTATGTGAGTCCCATGCATGTAGTTCCTAAGAAAGGAGGTATCACCTTTGTGCAAAATGAAAAGGGAGAAATGATACCTATGAGAACCACAACAAAATGGCGTATGTGTATTGATTACCGTAAGCTTAATAGTGGCACTCGCAAAGACCATTTTCCTCTTCCTTTCATAGACCAAGTCCTAGAAAGATTAGCACAACATGAATATTTTTGCTACCTTGACGGGTATAGCGGGTTTTTGCAAATCCCTATTCATCCTGATGATCAAGAGAAGACGACATTCACATGTCCTTATGGGACTTTTGCCTATAGACGCATGCCTTTTGGTTTATGTAATGCGCCGGCAACATTTCAAAGATGCATGATGTCCATCTTCTCCGATATGGTTGAGGATATAGTAGAAGTGTTTATGGATGATTTCTCCGTCTACGGTTCCTCATTTGATGTTTGCTTAGCTAACTTAGACAAGGTTTTGACTAGATGTGAGGAGACTAGCTTGGTGCTTAATTGGGAAAAATGCCACTTTATGGTGAAGGAGGGCATAGTACTAGGACACCTAGTTTCTAGTAGGAGGATAGAGGTAGATAAAGCTAAAGTTGAAATAATTGAAAAACTACCTCCTCCCTCTTGTGTTCGTGATGTTAGGAGTTTCTTAGGTCATGCAGGATTTTATAGACGGTTCATCAAGGATTTTTCTAAAATTGCAAAACCATTGTCTAACCTCTTGATGAAGGATGTGCCCTTTGTATTTTCCGAGGATTGCATGAGTTCTTTTTGTAGGTTGAGAGATGCCTTGATCTCGGCTCCAATAATGGCGGCACCCGATTGGAATCTTCCATTCGAGGTGATGTGTGATGCTAGTGATTTCGCCGTAAGGGCCGTCCTTGGGCAAAGGAAGGATGGAAAGTTGCATGCCATCTACTACGCAAGCAAAACTTTGGATGAAACTCAGTGCAATTACACAACAACGGAGAAAGAGTTTCTTGCGATAGTGTTTGCATTTGAGAAATTCCGTTCATATCTTGTGGGATCAAAGGTGGTAGTTTTCACGGACCATGCGGCAATCAAATACCTCATGAAGAAGAAAGATGCAAAGCCGAGGCTTCTAAGGTGGATGCTCCTTCTCCAAGAGTTTGACCATGAGATCAAGGACAAAACCGGTGCGGAAAATGTGGTAGCGGATCATCTATCCCGTTTGCCCATCGAGTACATGTTGGAGATGGAGGATGGTTTGACTATAGATGATTCAAGAGCAGATGAAGTTCTCATGAGCGGAAAGGAGGAAAGGAAAGGTGGATCGACGAACCGAGTAAGTCGGGCCCGAGGTTCAGAACATCGGACCGAAGGCAAGGCAAGTACGAGTGAGTCGGGACCGAGGACTTCAACATCGGGCCCGAGTGACCTGTGTGTCTGCGAAGCTGGACCGGCGTCCAACCATGTCGGGCTCGGTACACTTCAATGTCGGTCCGTGGAAGAAAGTAAGTTTCCTAGCTCGATTTCCATTCCTTCTCGTTTTCAATTGATTGATTCTTTCTCTCCCACTGGCCTTCTTTCTATTAGTGCCGTAAGACGAGGGGTTTCCCCTTGGTTTGCGGATTTTGCTAACTTTGCCGTAGGGGGAGTGATCCCACCAAATTTGTCTTATCAAGCTAGGAAGAAATTCTTACATGATGCTAGACAATATTTTTGGGATGATCCATATCTCTACAAGGAAGGGCGTGATCAAATCTATAGACGGTGTGTGTCAAGTGAAGAGGTTGAGAGCATAACTGACCATTGCCACTCCTTGCCTACGGGGGTCACTCTAAGAGTTCCAAAACCACCTCAAAAATTCTTCAATGTGGTTATTATTGGCCAACCATGTTCAAGGATGTGCATGATTATGTGAGGAAGTGTGAGGAGTGCCAAAGAGAGGGGAACCTATCAAGGAGGAATGAGACTCCTCAAACTAGCATTCTAGAAGTTGAGTTATTTGATGTATGGGGTATTGACTTCATGAGACCATTTCCCACATCGGGGCCTTACAAGTACATCTTGGTAGTCGTGGACTATGTCTCAAAATGGGTGGAGGCCATACCAACAAGAACCAATGATGCTAAGGTGGTGATGAAGTTTTTGAAAAGCAACATTTTTGCAAGGTTTGGTGTGCCTAGGGTTCTCATAAGTGATGGCGGACCTCATTTCATTGAGAGGTGCTTTGAGAATGTGTTGATCAAGTATGGGGTGTCTCATCGAGTTGCTACTCCTTATCATCCTCAAACAAGCGGGCAAGTCGAGGTGTCAAACCGTCAAATCAAGGCTATCTTGGAGAAGACCGTATCTCGATCAAGGAATGATTGGGCCTTTAAGCTCGATGATGCACTTTGGGCTTATAGAACCGCCTTCAAGACACCTTTGGGAACTACACCCTTCAATCTAGTTTATGGCAAGGCATGTCATCTTCCGGTAGAGCTTGAGCACAAGGCGAAATGGGCACTCAAAGAGATGAATTGGGATATCAACTTGGCCGGTGAGAAAAGGTTTCTAGAACTTCATGAGTTGGGGGAATTGAGGTTGAAAGCCTATGAGAACTCCAAGCTATACAAGGAGAAGACCAAGAAGTGGCATGATAGGAAGTTAATTCCAAAGACCTATCAAACCGGTGACAAGGTTCTCCTTTTCAATTCAAGGCTTAAACTTTTCCCCGGGAAGTTAAGGACTAGGTGGAGCGGACCATTTGTGGTCCACCGTATCTATGCTCATGGTGCGGTGGACTTGGTTGATGAACAAGGACATATTTTCAAAGTGAATGGTCATCGAGTGAAGAAGTTCTATGACAAGGACGGTCCAAACGAAGAAGTTAGAGCCTCATGGGCTCTCGTCCTCGCCGATTGATCCTATACATGCCATTGAAGAATAAGAAATTGTGAGCTCTTCATACTCTTCTCTCTTGCTTTTAAGTTTTGGTTTCCTTGTTTGATGGGGACATCAAAATTTTAAGTATGGGGTGGGGGTAAGTATGTTCATGATTTCACTTGCTTATGTTTGTTTGTTATTTTGAGGATATTTGTTTTTTGTTTCTAGTTTGTGTTTGGGATGTTTGCTTCTTGGTTTGTGGTTTGATGAAAGACATGGATGATTAATTTGGTTTTGAATGGATGAGTCTTTGTTTTTGGTTTTAGAGAAATTTTTGCAAAAATCCATAAAAAAAAATTGAAAAATTGTGTTAAAAACAACAAAAAGATTTTGTGTTTTGTAGGTTTTGGACTAGAAATTCCCATCTTAGATTGCCAAAATAAAAGCTAATGATGATGTGAGCATGTAAATTCCTTTGCATATTTTTGGATAGTTTAGCCTCTAAAATGATGTTGCTTTTGATGTGATCATGATATCTTGCTTGTTTTATTGAACATGTGAGTTCTAGGATGAGTTCTTATGCAACTAAGTATGAGTGACCCTTGTGAGATTGATTTTTGGCCATTTTAGGGATGCTTGATCATATTTGCATATCCCTCATTTTTCTTGTGTGATTAGCTCATTCATGCTTAGTAAAACTTGCTATTGCGGTGTTTATCTATTTTCCAAGACCGTCATGAGAATTGTCCTAGCATGGTCACATTGATTTTGAACTTTATTCTTCTAGTCACATAAATGTTTCATATCCTACCATGAAGATAATCCTTTGTTTGAAGCCCCGTTCTAGCCTAAGCCTTTGTTTGAAACTCCTCAAAAATATTATTCCTAGCCTTATATGACTTGACCCTTATGGGATTGGACTTTAGAAGAGAGGTTTGGATTGTATTTGAAGAGTTGAGATTCTCTTGGGTTTAAGGGCAAAGAATGGTGTTATGAATCATGTGGGTAGTGCATCTTTGTTGTACAAAAATGAAAAAAAGAAAGGAAAGAAAGAAAGAAAATGTTGGAAATGTAAAATGGAATGAAGGCAAAGAGCTTAAGTGAAGAAAAAGGGGTCCGACCGAGTTAGAAGCCACATCGGGCCCGATGTCATAAGAAAGTCGGTCCAATGTAGAAAGTGTGGAAAATCCAACAAAAAGCCTAAGAGCAAAGATGAAGTGGAATGTTAAGTGAAATTTTGGGTTGAAAGGAAAAATGTGTTAAGTCTTTTGGGATGAGTGTGAAATTGATTGTGGAATTTTGGTGAAGTTGGTGAGAGTTTAGGTTGTTCAATCCCCATTGTAAGCACCACAAGACCAAATAATTCCCACCTTGAGAAATACCAAAAGCCCCATTACAACCCGGCCGAATGGAACCTCTTTGAGGACCTCCATTGAGCCAAGTTCGAAATTCTTTGTGTACTTTGCATTAGGCATCTCTAGGTGGAGGAATTGGTGATATTAGCTTCAATAGTAAAGTCCTTACTTGCATGATTTTTGAGCTTGAGTGTTCATTGCTAAACCCAAAACACATGATGAGTGATACACATTCACATATCCCTAAAGTGAGGCTTAGTTGCATTGACTCGATTCCTTGGAACACTTAATCATGTGTGATGATGTAATCTTGCTTGAATATCAATCACTTGTGCTTAAAATGTGTTTTCATACGAGGCTTTACTTGAAGATTATGTTTCGGTCTTGTTTACATTGTTATTGCTTGAGGA
The DNA here is from genome assembly GCA_964016875.1 of Fallopia convolvulus. Lineage (NCBI taxonomy): Eukaryota > Viridiplantae > Streptophyta > Magnoliopsida > Caryophyllales > Polygonaceae > Fallopia > Fallopia convolvulus. The sequence continues at coordinate 41,061,324 of OZ024720.1, forward strand.
CAAGCAAGTTTAAGTATGGGGTATTTTGATGTCTCTCTATTTGGTGGTGTTTTCATATGTGATTTTCTTTGTAAATATGTTTCTTTTTCCCCTTTTCTTGTGCGTTTTGTTCCTTTTTAGCCTAGTTCCCGTATTTCTATGAGATTCGGAGACTACGCACATTTTATGTGTTTTGTAGGTAATTTGGCATGAATCGAGGATCGATTTGAAGGAGGGTCGAGACATGGAGAAAAGGCCGAGCTAAAGCGGGAAAGAGAGAAGCAAGCCATGAAGAAGAACAAGAGAAGCCAACAAAGAAGAAGGTGGAACGAGGTCAGGACCGAGTTGCAACCACGTCGGGCCCGACTTTAAAGTCTCCAACCTCGGACCGAGTTGCACAGTAACTCGGGTCCGAGGTCCTCCGTGTCGGTCCGAGTCGGTCACCGAACTACTTGGGCTCCAAGGCACAAATTTGTGGACTTCCACTTTTGCCCCTCATCTAATCTATAAAAGGCCCTCTTGTCTTCTAAGAAAGGGTTCCCTCTCATACACACAAAAGGGGGTTCCAAGGGAACCAAGAGGATACTTGGAGAGCAAGGAGGAAGGAGAGGAGGAGGAAGAGAGAGAATCGGCCAAGAGAGGAAGACTTGATAGGTTTGGTTGGTAGATTTGCTTTGATTTGCTTTGTTCTTGTGGATTTGAAAACCCTTGATTGGAATTTGTGGATTGCTTTGGATTTGAATGAAACTTTGCTTTGTTTTGAGATTGATTATGATGATTGCTTTCCCTTTTGATTTGATTGCTTTCTTTGCTTGTCACATGGAGTAGATCTCCTTGATCTTGGGTTATGGGGGAAAACCCTAGCTAGGTTTAGGCTAGAAACCCCAATTCCATAGCCTTGAGTGTTTGATCTAAGGAACCCACTCTACATAGAGCTAAAATTCCTTGCGAAAGTTGGGAATCAAGGCTTGAGATTGGCAAAGTAGCGAAAGTGAACATGTGTCAATCTCAAGACCTTGCTTCGAAGGGGATTTCCCCAATGATCGAGGTGTAGAAGTGGTTGGAACGAGGGCGAAAGCACTCGATCCTAGTCCGATCATCACTCATTGCTTGAATTGGGGTGGAAAAGCCTTAATCTACTAGGGAAGGAACCCAAAAGCCCAAGATCTACTTTTAAATCCTTGAGTTCGACATCCCCAGATACCTCGGGCCCGACTTACACAGTGTCGGTCCCGACTTCCTCTTGTCGCCAACCTCGGGCCCGACGTGACCTCAGTGTCGGTCCCGACTGATTTCTTTGTTTTCCTTTGTTTTATGCTCTCCTTTCTAGCTTCCTAGTATCTAGGCACATCGATCGAGTAGACTTCCCGAGTGTTCAACACCCACCACGTACTACAACGGGGTCGGGTTATAAATTGTATCTCTAGACCCTCGCAATCCGAGAGCGATCAGTTTTCATAGTGGTGAGTAAGAATGTGATTTGTCTTCCATCTTGATCACGTGGTAAGGCAAGATTACATGTCTTATTCCTATGAGGATGCAGTAAAGGGTGGTGTTGATTTTATCTCCCCATCCTGATCACATGGTGGAATAAGATCACATAATTCCTTGGGTTTTAAAGAATAGTTTCTTGTATGATTTGGCAATCATATAAGTTTTGCAATTATAGGAGTTTTGCAAGTGTAGTTGGTTGAGATGAAAAGATGCAAGCTTTCTTTTGCATCATAGCAATTTCTATATCTAGTATCTGGTAAAAACTCTTTGGAGTTAGTATATCCTTGGTATCCTATACCATTTAAGGAGTATGGTCAAACTTCCCAAAACAATTCGATTATAAGTAAAGAAATTTGGTAAATTCTTTACAAATCTATGTTGGTATCTGAAGAGCATGGAGTAACTCCGTACTTCTCTAAAAAGTTTGGGATTGTTTTCAGACAACGATTATTGGAATTCTCTAAGCAGTTTGCTAGTAGTTCATCTTGGTTGACGTCACGGCCTAAGAAAGTCATTGTCTTTTTAGCGGAATTGTCCTTGAAAGTAAGTTGATATGGACTCTTGGAATGGAACCCTTTCTAAGGAATGAAATTGTAGTAATCCTTTCTTTGGAATAAAGGATGTACTAGTAATTTCTCCATTAGTTGTTATTTGTTTTCAGGTTGTCTTGGAAACTTAAAATCTCTTTGAGATAATATAGTCAAGTGAGGACTTTAAGCAGAACTCCAATAGGTCTGGAGTTTGGATATGTAAATTAGTATTGATAATCAATCTCAGCCTGATAAGTTGTTGGATATAGAGAGTGGACACGTGAGGATATGTTTTTAATCCTAAGAGTTAGTTTGCTCAACAAGTCAGAATGTTAAGTGAAGTCTAACCAGTTCTTTGATGAAAAAGATTGAAAATTGTCAATGGAGACAATTTTGTTGGAAATTATTGAACTAAAGGTACTATTGTACAATATGTTGGTATAGTAATGCGTAAGAGCGTAGTTTGAAGTAGTTGAGAGAGATAACTACTTTTGAATGTCAGTATGCCCAAGCTGAGTTTTGATTGAGAAAAGGGTGTAATGGATTGACAACATAGGTTATTATCTTGTCATGTGTTGGATAAATCTCATATTCTTGGTTAAAGTAATATTGAGATTTTATCTCAAAAAGGAAATTGAGTAAGGATTTTAAGTAATCCTTGTAAGGAAAATAATTTGAGAAGGACTGAAGGTTTAGTTTGGATGACAACAAGGTTGTGTGAATATCCTATGATTTATTCAATATTGTTGAGTAGATCAAGGAAAAGTAGTATGGGGAAGTAATATTGTTTAAGATCAATGGAGAAGATCAAGAAGGTAAGACATCGAGATTTATTATTCAAGATTATGAATTGCTTAGTTTTGAAATTGTTCATGTGTATCTGTTGTTAATGAGCTTTGAAAGATGATTTCAAAGGAAGCATATTTATTTGCTTAATTAGTTCATCCTGGAACAAGTAAACGTATAAGGATTTAAGATAAAACTTTTGATGGATTGACATGAAGCGAAGTGTCACAGAATTCGTTTTGAAATGTTTGGTTTGTTTGGAAGTCCTGATTGAGCATAGAAGACCAGATGAAATATTATAGTCTCTTTCTGTTTCATAATGGAAGTGGGAAGATATTACAATGGATTCTTGTCATTATTCGTTCAAGACTTAATGAAAGAAGGATTCAATATGGAGGTTGTTAAGAAACTCATCTAGAGTATTCTTTTTAATGCATTTAAGCTGACTTAAAGAGTATAGAAGTTAGTTGAGGTGTTCATATATGAAGTATTTCATCTTCGTAAAAACTCCAGAGACTATTATCTTTGATTGAGATGGATGGTTCATGCCAAAGTTTTGAAAGGAGTGACATCAAGCTTTGTGGATTGAATTGAATTTTAGCGTTGGTTTCCTTCATCAAACTGATGAATAATACAAAGAAACAAATTCAAACCCCCGAGGACATGTATTCTGGATTCCACACAAGTTGGGATGTTAGCTTGAGTTTGAGTGACTTCACATACAAGAATTGTGATCACACAATAAATCAATGACTCTTTTATGGCTTTGTAAGGCCGGAAGTGTTGGTTGTCAATTTGTTGGAATAACAATGCTGACAAGGTTCTTCATGGGCCAGATTTGACCAAGAGAACAACAACTAATATCGCACTAACACATTCAAGGGTGTTAACTGATCAAAAGAAACAACAGTCGTGTGTTGTTTTAAAGCGAGAGCATGTTAAGTTCATTGTAAAGAACGACGTTTTTCTTCTAATATCCACCTTGAAAGGCATATTCCGCTGGGGAATGCGAGACAATGTAAATGCTCGCTATGTTGGATCTTTTGAGACACTAGAAAGAACTGGTAAGCTTGTTTATCGGTTGGCATTGCCACCTTCAGTTCATTCTATCTATAATGTTTTCCTTGATAGTATACGTTCGATATATCTCATGTACTCAACAATAATGAGATGGATATTCAACCAAATGATCCCTATGAAGAAGGGCCAGGTTGAATCGTGAATAAGAAAAATACCTTTGATTAGGTTATCTTGGCCTAAAAATGGAAGTGAAGAAAAGACTTGAGAAACTAGACGGGAAATGCTGAGTCATTTTCCAAAGTTAATGAACGTTGTAAAAAAGAAGTTTGGTAACTAAGCAATGGTTGATTGTGCTTGGTGTAGAAGTAACAACGTTTTTTTAAGGGGGTACTACAAACTTCTGTATAGGTTTGTAGTGGTTGTGTGTATGTGTGTTTATGCTATCCTTCCTTGTGATCCGAGTTCTCCTTGGTTTCGAGGACGAAACCATTTTTAAGGGGTACTAATGTAATAACTGCGGTTTTTAAGGATATTTTTGAATTTTTCTCGGATATCCTTTTAACCTCTTTGTCCGTTTTAACGCTTAATCCAATATTTTGTTGGAGATTAAATCCTAGAAAATTCTTGATGATATCCTAAAATCACAAAGAAATGATTTTATGGATCGGTGTGAATTGTAGGATTTTTTAGTGGAAAAAGAATATTTATTGTATAAGCCGTCTTTTAAATTATGTATTGTAAGGGATTTAAAATACAAAACAGAAGCTTTAAAAATTGAAGGTAGCAAGATAAAATCATGGAAAATTGGTTTTATTGGTCTACATAATTTACGGGACGTTTTTCGTTTAGTGAGTTTTTTCACCCGAGGTACATAATTTTACCGCTTTAACGCGAGTCCCGTTCCGAGACGGGTTTGGTTTTTAAACCGCCTCTCATATGCCTTAATTAGGAAGGAAATTGAGATGGAATTCCTATCTTCTGCCTAGTCAAAGTCTACTTTCATTTTGAAAGCAAACAAAAGCGAGAGAGGGCTGGACGAGAGAAACGACGGACTCGGCGCATCTTCACCGTCGGCTACTTTCTCCTTGCCCCAGCCACCATCCTCCTCCTACACCTCTCATCTTCTTCCTCCTTTCAAGGGGCTTATGCTGCTAGAACCAAACCAGCGAGAATCATGGCGGGACGGCGACAGACTCAAGAGAGGAGAACTCTTCACCGCCGGTCATTTTATTGCCTCGCTTGTGACGCCGCCGGCAACCGTTGGCTTGTCCGACCACCACCCTTCAAGAGGACTACTCCGGGGCAACGCCCAGCCACCCTCGGGCTCAAGTATCGAGCCAAACGAGCCATGGGCTCGAGTGAAGGTATATGCGATCGAAATTAATTAGCGGGTTGATTGCGGAGCCACCGTAAGGGACTTTCGGTTCCGCTTTGCTAATTAACTTTATGTTTTTTATAATCTTGACGTTGATACGGTCCCACTGGTTCAAACCGCTCGAGAAACGGACGTCCGGATCTTCAGTTATAGCGAATACAAGTTTTGATACCGATTGGCAGGTAAAGGACTTCGGATAATTACTCATGATTCGTTGTTAATCCGTTTGATCCGAGATCTGGTAATCTTTAAGAACTGTTGCTAATGAACAATTTTTATTTAGAAAATTGGTTCAAAAGTGAAGCGGATAATTAGTTATAATTCCGCCAAGATGGCTCCTTGAAGCATGATAACTAAGGATTTATTATATATCGATATTCGGAAATTAAATCGTTTATCGATTAGGAAGTTGTAGGAGTTGAGAATACAACTAAGAAGTGTTTTTGTGAGCTCGTTGTTGAGAAATCTTTTGTTATATTTGGCAGAAGGGTGATAGAGATTTCTGTTAGAATCGCTCAGAACGTTGAGCACGCCTTATAAGGCAAGTGGACGGTTCTCTCTTGCATTATGGTTATTAAATGAGGAATTGAATCCCACTTAATATTTGCGTTGTGAACAACTTGTATGATTAATAAAATATGATAGGTTGTTGTTTTGTTAGAAATAATGACCATATTGTTGTTTATTCAGTTTTGCGGTAGAACTGGATTTAAGTCCGTTATGTGTGACCTTGTATACTTTCTCATGTTGAGACATTGTTGTTGAATTAAGGTAGTTTCAGGGAGGGGAACGTGGTTCCATATCCTCTCTTTAAAGCAATATTGCATTAAGAGGGGCCTAATCCTAATGGTGGGTCATGACTCTTCCCCTGCTCTTCGTGTGAGAGGGGTGACGCACACTCTAGCTAAGTGCAAGTTTGGCACGGTGTAGTGTAGATGACAGGGTAATAGGCCTCTCTATCTCTACCTCACCATATGCAAATGAAAGATCAAGGATAGCTTAAGTCCTTTGATCTTGGTACATGGTAGATGAACATGGATGAAATACTCCGATGATCTCTACAATACCAGAATATTTCGGCAGTAGTTCGAGCCGATTAAAAGCCACCAACTTGGTTGTGAAAAGTTTTGAAAGTAATATAAGATAAGTTTGTTATGCACATTAATACACCTGAATGGTTCGTGCAGTCGGAAGGCCATTCTTGCTTCCGGTTGTTAATGATTCTTAATCAAACTTTGATTAAGTTAATCTGAATAGTCGATGGAGGCTTTTCAAAATGTTATGTGATTAATATGAGTTCCCAACAATTGTTTATGCTTCTTAAGAAACCACAAGCGATGGTGTTCTCTCTCTTGATTATGCGAGTCTCCTTCGTATTCTCTATAAGACTACTAACTGTTGGATCATAATCCGAGTCTAATCGGATTTGGATGCCAATATGTTTAGTTACAACCATAAGAACCAAGTTAGATTCTCCGCTTTCTAGTCTTTCGTTAGAATAACCCGTCCATCTTCTTTTCTTTTATATGGTCGGCTGGTGTCCATCGTTGGTTTACGATACATCAGGTTCTTCTTGGAAGTTGATTCAAGAGGCGGATTCAGATGTTTGAAGCTCCAGAAGTTGAAGAAAGGTTTCAAATGGCTATACTTGAGTGAAGATCATGGTTGGACCACTGCAAAGCTAATGTTGTTATAAGATCATTTGTATTTATTCCACTGTAACGTTTTCTTAAACTTTGTAAAGTTGGAGTTGTGAAATAATAAAGATTAAGTTCTTTTACAACTTTTTGTGGTCTTTCACTTTCATAATTCTGTTTTAAATGAATCCAGCTTTTGGATTTTTAGTTTATTCAGTCAGTTTAAAGCTTTGGGTAGCTTCAGTTTAGTCTTAATCGGGGTTACTGGCGGTAATACCTCCAGGGTAGGAAGGGGTGTTACAAAATTAAATAGATATCTAGGATTTCTTAAATTAAATAGATTTAACAAAATCGTAGTAAGAATTTTTGAAACCAAAGTCCATATTGATATCTAGGATTTCTTAATGTTTTTAAAAATATATAAAATTTAAATTAAGAAAGAAAATATATTGTTAAGATATTTAGGTTTTAAATGTCTAAAAATCAGTAGTTGTTACCATAGAACAAAGATAAATTTTCAAAATATTTACCTTAAATTACATAGCATTAGTTTTACGTATCTTAATAATTTCCTTCTTAAAATTTTCAATTATTTTCTTCAAGATTATCCAATTATAATCGATCATTTCTCTAAATTATATTAGATATAATTATCCAATTATAGAAAACTATCTTTTATATACCAAGAACATGAAAGAATACGTATTAGACAATTAGGAAAAAAATCATCGAGAATATTTTTTTCTGCATTCAATTGCCATAAAAAATAACTAAATTTCATTTCAAATAAAAGGTTAAGTAAACTGCCAACAAACTTTCAAAAATAAATACCCATATGTCCGATCTTTAATTTTCAAATCAAAACAACTCTATCCAAAATAACCACTCCATATCAAGAAATCTATTATTTTGTTCCAATAATAAAAGAAAGTAAAAGGAAATCATCACACTTTAGTAGGATTAATAGAAATAGTTATAAATAATATATATTCTAACAAAATATCAAAATAAGAAAAAAATAATGGACGAAGAATGGAAGATCGAACATGCATAACGTAGATGATCAAGAAGATTCATCCCCGGCACTCAACCTTCTAATCATCCTCGAGTGCTTGCATTCCTGTTTCTCCATTTATCCGATCTAGTCTCACACCGCCATCAACCCCCTCCAATTAAGACGACAATGAAACCCTAACCAATGCAAGTGAAATTAAGTTACCATGAAATTAGAGAGTAAGAATGACCTTTGGCATATTGCATCATCAATGGCATTGAATGAGAACATAAATCGGCGGGTAAACAATAGATCTTAATGGAGTGGCGAGCCAATGGCATCAAAGAGAACGGAATCAGGGGAAGAGTAAACAAAATCTACGCAGAACAAACCTTTGAAAAAGTGGGTCATGAAAAGTTCCAACGTAGAGCAATTATGATGCGTTTAGATGTATGGAGAAGAAATGTTGATAATGGGATGGTTTTTTTAATAATTAAGAAGATGGTGTGTGATTCTACCAAAAAAAAGAAAGATGATGTGTAAATGAATCTGCCATGTGGATTATGAAGTGGAAAATAATAATTAATGTGTAATTTTCATAAAGTAAGGAGAAATTGCCATGTGGCAAATTCATATGTGGCGCAATGTGGGATCGCCAAGTGGAAAAATGCGACGTGGCGCAATATGGTGGCTCGAATCCTTAGCGGTTTTAATTATATATATAGATTCCAGTACCTTGTACGGGTTTTTCTTAAATAAAATATTAATAATAAAATATTTTTAAATATATTTATTATCCGAGAAAAATAATCATGTAAATACTTAAATATAAATTTTATAAGACAATTATCATATAACTAATCAAGATCTTTTCATATAAGGTAACAAATGATTGGATTATAATAATAATCTTCCTATTTATCATATCCAAAAATAAAAGATTATTTAATAATAAAATTTTCTATCTTACATTTTAAAAATATGGATAAGAATTTATCATATCCAAAAATAAAAGATTGTTTTTAAAAAAAAGGGTGATGTGATCCAATCTAAAAATGACATGTGTCGTTTAATAATTTTTTTAACCTCCGTTTTAGGTTATAGTTATGATTTGTGGTACTGACTACTGATTCAGTCATTCAGATCCGGTTGAGCGTCCGTTTGGATGTAGCAGAAAAGGAGCGTTTTTCGGAATTTTGAGCTTTTTCAAGAAGCTCCTACACTCAAGGGTCTTTAATTTCTGCTAGCTGAATGGGCTATTAAGCTCTAGCTACCTTCCATCTGAATGGACGCTGAGTCAAGTTTCATTTTCAGCTCACTTTCACTAGAACTAGCATAAGTACCCGTGCCTTGCACGGGTTAATTTAGTCAAACATAAATTATTTATTTTAAAAATAAATTAATTTGATTTTTATTTCAATAGAATGAAATTTACGCATTATTTTAATGTAAGATCCAATATTTTTTCCCCTTAACTAAAAGAAAATGAATTAGTTTAGTAATTTTTAAAATTGTACACATATGTTTAATTTTAAAATCTATACATATAATATCAAACAAAAGTTTAATTCCAACTTTTATACTTTTTTTCATTATAATATGAGATTTGAATATATAATTAATCAATAAAATGTATAAGTAATCAAATTAGAATGAGATAAGAATGAATCTAAGATTTAATTATTAGTTGTAACAAACCTATATAAAAATAAAACAAAAATAATTATAAATATCTTTTGTTTAAATTAGTATTGAATTGTTTTTTAGAGGGTTGATGGTGTGGCGCCATATAGGCGAATTGAATATGGAGGCGACACATATGCAAAATTTCTAATATGAAAAAGTGATTTGATGGTGTGGCGCCATATAGGTTGATGGTGTGTCAAAAAAGTGACTTCTTTAGTGTGTATATATATATATATATATAGATGAAGAATTAAAACTCATATTCTCTATTTTGAAGAATCTATTGTTTATTATTTTTAATTTATATAATATGAAAAAGAGCATCAACTATTATAAATTTTTTTTTATAAACATACAAATGCAAGATATTTATAATATGAATTTATATGATACGTCAATAGATGATGAATACAATATTGATTTTATACTCTTATAGCAAGTGTATTGTTGAGACCTAAATCTAATTGAATTCGCTTCAATTGTTCAAAAGAGTTTGAAATCGACTTTGAAAAATAAACGCAAGTGGACACACAAACTTGTTGACGTAGTTTGGATTAAAGTCCTACCCTACAGAGCTTCAAGATGGGAGACTCACCCAATCCACTAGGCAACAAAGGCCAATACACAAAGATTGCAAGCAAGCACAAACAAAAGCACATGAAGCAAAGGCTAGAAACAAGCGAAGAAGAGAAAGCAAGCACAAAGCAGGAACCGAAGAGAGTCGAGCTTTCAAACTCTCAAGGATCTCAGGACCACCAAGGCACCAATCTTCCTCATCTCTCTCTTTTTCTCTTTTACTCTTTCTTTCTTCAATGGCCTTGGATCAACTTCGGTGAGCTACAATGGAATCGTCGGGCACAAGCTCGAGAGAGAGAGAGAGAGAGAGAGAGAGAGAGAGAGAGAGAAACCCTAGAAATTCGAAAGCAACGCGGAATGAACAAGACATGCAGCTCACTAGGGTTCCTTCGTGAGCTTATTAAGGAGCCCTTAAGACAAGACGACATCATTCCCCTATCATGCGTAATTAAATTAAAAACAAACTTACAAATTAGGTTCAAGGATCTCTTGAGAAAAACCTCTCTAGAAACCCTAGCCTCCAAGTTGTAAATTCAAGTTATGAGAAAGATAAAAGTAACAAGAGTTTAAATATGTCTTAAAACTATCCTCAAAAGCCCTACAACCAAACACATCTTCCGATAATTAATAAAACAAGCCCAAAAAGCACAGCCCAAATGTCGGCCCAAGTCTCTGCGTAAAATTCCAAATTGCGCAGCTTGATTGCCAATTACGCGGCCGCGTAATGTCTTCCCAACCCGCGTAATTTGCTTCTGGTGAGATTGCTCGAGTTGACATCCTTTCTTGCAAGCCGTGTTTTCTTCTTTGTCATTCTTTCCATACTAGCTCTTCAATGATCCAATGCACCACCTCCTAGATCACTTCAACTCTTCTAACCACCACTATGATCAACCATAACCCATCCCACTTTTGCTCTTAAACCTAGAAATCTGCAAAACCGAGCAAACAAGTGCAAACTAACGGAAAACACAGGATTCTACAAAGTAAAACCAACTAAAACTAACTAAAACTTATGCAAAACCGACATAAAACATGCATCTAAACTACACCTATATGCAACCTATCAAAATTCCTGCAGAAATGGAACTTTTCAGCTGCCACAATCTTTGATGAACTCGGGATAAAGAATTCAAAATCTTCACCGCCGGTAGGAAATAATGATGAACTCAGGAGAAAGAATTCGAAATCTTCATCGCCGACATATCTTCTCTGCCTCGATGTCGGCCCTAAGAAGGAACCAGAACAAGAACCATAGAGAGGATTAGGACGGAACGACGGATCTCGGGACAAAGAATTCGTCTTTACTGTCGGCATATCTTCTCTACCTCAATGTTACATTATACATTAAAGTGAAAGTATAAAGAAAAAGAAAAAAAGAGAAAAGGGGAAAAAAGAAACAAAAAAAAAGAAAAAGATAATAGAAAAATATGAAAAAAAAAAAGAAAAAGAAAAAGAATACAAATTTGTGCCAAGTAGGATCCATATCAATGCCACATTTCTCTTTACTATTCTCTTTAACACAATAAAGAAAAAAGGCATTCGTTGAATGTTTTACGACACTATTGACAAATACATTTGAAGGCTTTAAATATATAATTAACCCTATTAAATTAAGTCTCAAATAAGGTGAAGCAAGAAAATAAAAAAAAGTTTCTTCAACCTCCTTTCCTCTCTCCTGGATATTATCATACAAATTCCACTTCGTAAACTTGGATGAGAATGTATGGTGCTCATATTGGTAATAGGCTACTGGCTGACTCATATTTAAAGCAACTAGCACAGGCACAGACCTAGGGTGGGGCTAGGGTAGCCTCAACCACCCCTAAAAAAATAAAAAATAATAAAAATAAAGTAAATTTAATATAAAAAATAAAAAAAATATGGTGAATTTAGTAATAAATTTGTTAAATTAAGGTAATTTAACCCACTCAATTTTTTTTTGATGAAAATTAGCCCACCGTAATAAAAAATTAAGCAAAAGAGCAACATGGTGTTGAATCGCAACTATATATGGGGAATAAAGGTTTAAGGAAAAAAATAACAAAAAAACAACAATCGATCATTTGATACGAAAATTTTGGGCTAATGGGGTTTAGAAACCTTGAACGATAATCCAATATTGATTCATTTATTGCAAGAGTTCAAAATAACCCATATACTGTGACACCCCTATACCCTATGACATATACTTTGTAATAACTTATTTCACATATAAACATATACTGTGACACCCCTATACCCTATGATCCCTGTATGATCCGAAGATCCTGTATGATCCGAAGATCCTGTATGACCCGTAGGTCCTGTAATACAAATTCAGGGCGAGACAGTCACAGGTCCTTTTAATCTCATTGCAATATGCGATGCAATCAAATGCATCATTTATTCATATATCATATGCCATCTATTAACATACTTTCTGTGCAAACAACTCTGGAAATTTCACAGCTATCATATAAAACACATATATCCATATAATCCATATACCACATATATCCATATAGAGCATATATTCATATATTCATATTTTAAATATAGCACATATGGTTGAATCTCCGGTCTATACTCAACTGTTTAAAGCAGATACTATATTTCTCCCCCTTGACTCTGACCACGGTCTATGACTTGTGCTCCTATATATTACCCAATGCAAATTAGGCTATTTACTCTTATAAACTCTAACCCCAAATGCAATGAAATGCCAGAATGCATTACAACTTCTTGTGCATCTTTCCAAATCCTTTAAAACTTGACCGCAATAAACTATATATATATAGAAGAACATTTTTCTAGTTCAATCCTTTCTGAAAAACTTGATCAAAGGGCTCCCTAATATCATTACAAAATAAAACCCTAAAAATACTCTGAAATCTTTTACCGAATATAAATCTGATATCGAAAACACCCTATGAGAACTATAAATCGACTGATTTTCAAATCAAAATCAACTATAGATCTAGATCTGGAAAATTAGGAAAATCTGAATAAACCATTAACTAATTAAAAACTTACCAAAACATGCTTGTACTTCAAGATTAAAACCCGGTAGAAGAGATCTTGTACCAGATCCAACAAAAACACCGAAAATCAAACTCTTTCTTTTTCTTGTTTCTTTTTCCCCTCTTTTTCTTCTTTGGTTACGTAACTTTGATGAAGTTCAAGAACATGAACATATATATATTTGAAAGTGAAAGTTAAGTCGGCAAAAACATGTCGGCTTAACTTTATAAAAACTACAATTTTCACCCTCAAATCTTCTTTACTACAAACTTTACCCTAAAATAATTAATAATTAATTTTTAGTTAAAAACTTTTTAAAATACAATAAACTTAATTAGAAAATAAATATTACGTTTAAAAACTCACTATATATCATGCCAATATGCTATGCATATGCTCTTAATCTTATATGAACATCGAATGACATATGCACTTTGGTCGGGGATGTTACAATCCTCCCCCTCTATAAGAATTTTGTCCTCAAAATTCACTATCTCTTCTAATGATGCAGTATGATAGGGAATCAATTACCATTAAACAAATGCGGATATGACTTTCTCATCTTATCCTCGGTTTAACAAGTCGTTTCCTCTATACCATGATTCTTCCAAATTACTTTAACCATCGGAATCTCCCTATTCCGCAACTGTTTGATTCCGTAGTCCACTATCATGACTGGTTCTTCTATGTAGCTCAAATTCTCTACAAGTTGTACTTTTGAATCTCTTAGCACATGTGATGGATCAGATTGATACCGTCGTAACTTACTAACATGGAAGACATTATGAATTTGAGCCAATTCTGAAGGTAATGCTAATCTGTATGCCAATGGTCCCACCTTCTCTATGATATCGTATGGCCCAATATACCGAGGACTAAATTTTCCTTTATTACCAAATCTCATTACACCTTTCCATGGAGAAACTCGTAAGAATACTTTATCACCAACCTGATATTCCATCTCCTTGTGATGCTGATCAAAATAGCTCTTTTGTCTATCTTGTGTCGCCTTCATTTTGCTCTTAACAATATCAATCTTATCGACTGTATCTTGTATAATCTCCGGCCCTTCTAAAATTTCTGCACCCTCTTTATCCCAATATAAAGGACTTCGACATTTCCTTCCATACAATGCCTCACATGGTGCCATCCCAATGCTGTTGTGAAACTGGTTATTATAAGCAAATTCCATCAGTGGAATATACCTATCCCATGAACCCTGAAACTCAATAACACATGCACGAAGCATTTCTTCTAATGTCTGTATAGTCCTTTCTGACTGCCCATCTGTTTGAGGATGATAAGATGTACTGAAATGCAATTTGGTCCCCATAACTGTTTGAAAACTTTCCCAAAAATTTGAAGTATATCTAGGATCTCTATCTGATACAATGAATACTGGTATTCCATGAAGTCGGACAATTTCCTTCATGTATATCTCTGCCAATTGATCCAATGAACAACCCCAACGTATAGGCAAGAAATATGTTGACTTAGTCAATCTATCAATAATCACCCAGATAGCATCATTTCCTTTCTGTGTTCGTGGTAATCCCACAATAAAATCCATCGTAATCCGCTCACATTTCCAGACCGGAATAGATAAAGGTTTCAACATACTTGTAGGTGCTTGGTGTTCTGCTTTAACTTGTTGACAAGTAAGACATTTAGAAACAAATTCAACAACCTCCTTTTTCATTCTTGGCCACCAATAATGTTGTCTTAGAGTATGATACATCTTTGTGGTGCCAGGATGCATTGCAATGATGCATTATGTGCCTCATCTAACATTTACCGTCTCAGATCATCAACATCAGGTACACATAATCTGGTGCCAAACATCAATGTGCCATCCTGAATAACAAATGGCATATCTTTACCTTGTTGCACCTGTTCAATAATTTCGGCCAACTTTTCATCTCTTACTTGTGCATCTTTAATTTTCTGTCTCAACACTGGTCGAATCTCCAAAGTAGCAAACAGTACTCCATTTGTGTGAAATTGTAGTCTAGCATTTGGACCTCGCAAAGCAATCAAATCTGACAATGAAGTCATGTGCATGTTAACCATTATACCACTGGACTTTCTGCTCAAAACATCTGCTATAACATTGGCCTTTCCTGGATGATACTCGATTGTACAATCATAATCTTTCAGTAGTTCCATTCAGCGCCGTTTTCGCATGTTCAATTCCTTTTGGCTCATGAAATAATTCAAACTCTTATGATCTGTAAAGATTTGGAATGTTTCTCCATATAGATAATGTCGCCAAATCTTTAGGGAAAAAACTACTGCTGCCAGCACTAAATCATGTACATGATAAGAAACTTCATGTGGTCGTAACT
Organism: Fallopia convolvulus; assembly: GCA_964016875.1. Taxonomy (NCBI): domain Eukaryota; kingdom Viridiplantae; phylum Streptophyta; class Magnoliopsida; order Caryophyllales; family Polygonaceae; genus Fallopia; species Fallopia convolvulus. The sequence continues at coordinate 41,076,746 of OZ024720.1, forward strand.
GTCGTGATGCATAAGCAATTACTTTTCCATTCATCATCAAAACACAACCAAGACCCTGATATGAAGCATTAATGTAAACAACAAATCCTCATGTACCTGTAGGAATTGTCAATATTGGTGCAGTAGTGAGACGGTGCTTTAGCTCATCAAAGCTTTGTTGGCACGCAGAATTCTAGTGGAATGGAACATTCTTTGATAGCAATTTAGTAAGTGGTACAACTAAAATAGAGAATCCTTCCACTAATAGTCTGTAGTATCCAGCCATACTAAGAAAGATACAAACTTCTGTAACTGTAGTTGATGCTTTCCAGTTTACCACTGCTTTAAAAATTTTAGAATCAATCCTCCATACCTCTTCCAGATACTATATGTCCTAAAAATACCATATGATCCAACTAGAATTCACACTTTCTCAGTTTAGCAAACAACTATTTTTCACTCAAGACTTGTAGCACAGTAGACAAATGATTAGAATGCTCCTCTGTACTTCGTGAATACACCAATATATAATGAATTATGATAGTCACAAATCTGTCTAGAAAAGATTGAATAACTTGTTCATCAAAGTCATAAATGTCGTTGTTGCATTAGTCAAAACCGAATAGAATTACCAGAAACTCATAATGCCCATATCAAGTTCTGAATGATGTCTTGATAATGTCATCTTTAGCTATCTTTAACTGATGATATCCTGATCCAATGTCTATAATCGAAAATACCTTTGCACACTGAAGTTGATCAAATAAATCATCTATTCCTGGCAATAGATATTTGTTCTTCATTGTCACCTGATTCCACTTTCTGTAATCTATGCACAGTCATGAGATACACTAGAACTAATGAATACTTTGTCCAATAAATCCTGTAACTATTTCTTCAGTTTCTGTAACTCTAGAAGAGCCATCCAATATGGAAGAATAGAAATCGATCTAGTATCTGACATTAATTCCATAGTAACTTTATCTCTCTATCTAATGGCAATCTAGGAAGATCCTTTGGAAACACATCAAGAAAATCTTTAACAACTAGAATATCTCTGAGCTCAACACATTCAACTGTACAGTCTATAACATGGGTCAGATATGCCTCAAATCCTTCTCTGATCATATAGAAAGCTTATGTTGTAGATATTAAACAAGTGGGTAACTTTTATCTATCATCATAGAAAATTACTCCAGATTTCCCAAGCGATTCTATCACTACTTCTTTGGTATAAAAATCTAATTTAGCATGATGTCTTGACAACCAGTCCATGCCCAAAATATCATCAAACTCATACAAGAATAGATCAACTGACAACTCTACTGTATTCACTCGTATTAGACAATTCCGATATACTGTACATACCTTTACCATTTCCTTTGTACTTTCTCTTCAAATGGTTAATGTGTATGAAATGAATGCTCATGTTGTTTTGTATGAAATGCTCTTATAGACTAACATGGCACGGCTGAACCTTCTCTCCTTTATGCATCATGCTCATGAATGCAACTCTAATCTCAATTACATATGCTTATGAATGCATGCCCTTAAAGAATCACAACCTCGCTCTGATACCAAAAACTAGGTGTGACACCCCTATACCCTATTACATATACTTTGTAATAACTTATTTCACATATAAACATATAATTCACATATAAGCGACTATCCATGGAAGCACAAAGCAGAAAGTAACAACCATAAAAGGTTACACACACACATCTATGTCGTTATTCTCATACTAAAACATCTATTACTCTAGCTTCTATTACAAGCCATATATCTATGATGCAAAATGAGGAGGAGAAGGTTGCTTAGAGCTTCAGCCGGCCGACCTGTATGAATGTGACCTCTAAACGGACACACGTCAGTAAGAACTAGATGAACCTGAAAAATTGTTTTGCGATTTACGTGAGTCGCATACTCAATGAATATAAATCATCATCAATTATTTCACACAATGCTAAGCAATTGGTCAATATACATATTCATACATATTATATATGTCATATATGAATTTACAATGCAAATGCAAATGCTGATGTATACGATTCATTATTCTGTGAACTGTTCAAGCCTGAATCTGCCCCGGGTTTACTGTATATGGACTCTTATGGTCCCTGTAAGAATTATGACGCGTAGGTCCTGTATGATCTGTAGATCCCTATATGATCCGAAGATCCTGTATGATCCGAAGATCCTGTATGACCCGTAGGTCCTGTAATAGAAATTCAGAGCGAGACAGTCACATGTCCTTTTAATCTCATTGCAATATGCTATGCAATCAAATGCATCATTTATTCATATATCATATGCCATCTATTAACATACTTTCTGTGCAAACAACTCTAGAAATTTCAGAGCTATCATATAAAACAAATATATCCATATAGTCCATATATCACATATATCCATATAGCGCATATATTCATATATTCATATTTTAAATATAGCACATATGGTTGAATCTCCGGTCTATACTCACCTGTTTAAAGTAGATACTATATTTCTCCCCCTTGACTCTGACCACGATCTATGACTTGTGCTCCTATATATTACCCAATGCAAATTTGGCTATTTACTCTTATAAACTCTAACCCCAAATGCAATGAAATGCCAGAATGCATTACAACTTCTTGTGCATCTTTCCAAATCCTTTAAAACTTGACAACAATAAACTATATATATATATAGAAGAACATTTTTCTAGTTCAATCCTTTCTGAAAAACTTGATCAAAGGGCTCCCTAATATCATTACAAAACGAAACCCTGAAAATACTCTGAAATCTTTTACCGAATATAAATTCGATATCGAAAACACCCTCTGAGAACTATAAATCGACTGATTTTCAAATCAAAATCAACTATAGATCTAGATCTGGAAAATTTAGGAAAATCCGAATAAACCATTAAATAATTAAAAATTTACCAAAGCATGCGTGTACTTCAAAATTAAAACCCGATAGAAGAGATCTTGTACTAGATCCAACAAAAACACCGAAAATCAAACTCTTTCTTTTTTTTGTTTCTTTTTCCCCTCTTTTTCTTCTTTGGTTACGTAACTTTGATGAAGTTCAAGAACATGAACATATATATATTTGAAAGTGAAAGTGAAGTCGGCAAAAACATGTCGGCTTAACTTTATAAAAACTATAATTTTCACCCTCAAATCTTCTTTACTACAAACTTTACCCTAAAATAATTAATAATTAATTTTTAGTTAAAAACTTTTTAAAATATAATAAACTTAAGTATAAAATAAATATTACTTTTAAAAACTCACTATATATCATGCCAATATGCTATGCATATGCTCTTAATCTTATATGAACGTCGAATGACGTATGCACTTTGGTCGGGGATGCTACATATACTATATGATTATTTAGTCTGGTGGGATACCGGTTGACGTTCTTGTTCAACCGGTCGGTCTTGAACACCATGTTACTCTTTTTCAGCCTGCAATGCGAACAATCCGATCTACTCGGACGTTAGTATTGTTCGGTGATTTTTTGTTTTGAAATCCAATCCTTGATTTTTTAATAAAATAATATGATAGGCTGATTTTGGATTACATAGATTTGGGCATTCATATAATTAAATTGAGTATTTTTTTTATTGGGCATTGTTGCAAATGTAAAAAAAAATGAAGGCATTTTTACAAGGCAGAATACATAAACGACATCTATAATTTTGACACCCCACCTTTGAAAAGGACCAATCTAGTTGATTCTAATGAAAATGATGTCTTACATCTATATGTTTGGACCTTTCATGGAAAATGGGGTCCTTGAACAGATATAAGACACTTTTGCTATCCATATGGAGTACATGTATAAGTGGAGTAGATTGGATTTCTTTAAAGATTCATGTAAGCCATATTGTCTCTTTTGCAGCTTTAGTGGCAACGATGTATTCAGCCTCAGTTGATGAAAGAGCAACAACGGATTGTTGTTGTGCCTTCCAAGATATGGAATTGCATGTCCAAGTGTAGTAGTATGCAGAGGTAGATTTCTTGTTGTCCTTGTTGCTTGCATAATCAAAGTCACAAAAGCCATGTAACTCATTAGTAGAAGCATGCTCAGAGTAAACAAGACAGAGACCTCTAGTTCCATTCATGTATCTCAAGTAATATTTCATAGCATTCCAATGACACTTATCATGATTTGACATAAATCTACTCAACACACTAATAGCAAAAGCCAAGTCAGGCCGAGTACATAACATAGCATACATAACAGACCCAACAACAACATCATAGGGCACATCAAACATCTTTGGTTTATCCTCAGGTGTACTAGAGCAGAACCTTTTAGACAACTCTAAGTGCCCTCCTAGAGGTATAAAAGTAGGTTTAGAGTTGAGCATTTTAAACCTTTCTAGAACCTTAAGCAAGTAATCACTTTGAGACAACCACATAGTATTTTTCATCCTATCTCTAGTGATTTTTATGCCAAGGATCTTTTTAGCTATCCCTAATTCTTTCATGTCAAATTGAAGTTTTAGATCTCTTTTCACACCGACAATGATAACTTTAGAAGTACACATCAACAAGATATCATCAACATATAAAAGCTCAAATAGGGGAGTTTTCGTACTAATTCCCTTGAAATAGATAGAGACAAGTGTCATAACTGCTTCTTTGGAAACCAAGTTTCCTTATGCAAAGATCAAACCTAATGTTTCATTGCCTAGGAGACTGCTTTAAACCATATATAGACTTATTCAACAAGCACACATGATCAGGTTTGGCAGAGTTCACAAAGGCCTTAGGTTGTTTTATGTAAATAGTCTCATATAGATCACCATGCAAGAAAGCAGTTCTTACATCCATTTGATCTAATTCCCAGTTGTATGTTGAGAGGGTTTTCTTGACCAACAAATAAATTTATAGATCAAGACCAAGCTGAGTACAACGAAGTCTGGTTCGTCCACCAAGAAGAGAAGTCTATGTTTAATTACTAAATTAAAATTCAAAAGAATAAGCAAACAAAAGCAATAAATGAAACAGAAACAAAACAAACAACGCAATCGAATCACTGAAAGGCTCGGTACCGACCTTGTTAGGTTCGGTAACGAGGTATAATTGAGATGAGATTTTAACCAAAGCGGGGGGAAATCTAGGATTTAGGGTTTACCACAACATAGTCTTGCAATTAAAACAATATGAATCATAAAAAAATCATGTCTTTAAACACAAGCAGTCAACTTTCGTTGAACAAATAAGCAAATCAATCAATTTTCATAAATCGATTCACTTTATCTACTTATTACGATCCAAAGTTCTCAACTTTTTTTCAAACTTTATCTTTATCCAAATTCACAACTTTTTCTCTCGATCAAGTCATAAACATGAATTACTTCAACTTTCATCAAGCATAAGCACAAACGAGTAGAAAATAGATAAAAGTCAATCAAATCATTCATTCATACGATCATCATGCAGAAACTATGTTGGGTTTTTACCTCATCCCCAGAACAAGAGAACTACTCACTCATGGTGGAAAAGAAACAAACAAAAAAATTAAAGGAAAACATGTCTTTGAATTAAAAGAAAACTTACTTGAATTCAAAACTACAATTGTCTTCACAACCAACGAAGAACACAAAGAAGAACTACCATAAATATCTTCCTTGTGCCCTAGGCAAATCAAACTTGTCTCTCAAAACCCTAAACGTGCGTGTAAACTAAAAAGAGAGAGAGCCCCCCACCCCAAACTTGTCCCAACAAGGGTTTCAATACTAAAAGCATCTATCTAAAAAAATTTCTTAAATATAAAAACTACCAAACTAAAAAGATAACGGAATAATCTCTTTAAAAACACAAAGTCAGCGTCGTCTATCGATACGTGGACCCTCGGTAACGACCCCCATCAAGGTCAGTAGGCTCGATTCTGCTTAATTTCCATGGTTTGTCTTCCTAAAGGCCTCGGTACCGACCCTGGAGAGCTAGTTTCGGGCTTGTTTCCTTCCTTTTTCTTCACTTCCTCTCTTTGGATTTCTCGGGTCTTCTTTCGAACAACTTCAACTCTTCTAACTTAGCCATGCTCCTCTCCTACAATGCCCTTGAATGCTTCCAATCCGCTCCAAAACTACACAAAACACAAAACTTGCGTAGTTTCCACACTTTTCACAAAATATGAAAAATAAAGCAAAAGACACACAACACACGCAAAAATAAAGCTAAATCGTACTCAAAAACTTAGAAAAACACACTTAAACGAAGCTAAAAACACGGACATCAAAATATCCCATGCTTAGACTTTCTTTTCCTCAAGCAATTACTAAACAAGAATCAAAACCATCAATACATCTATCAAGTATTTGCCCTTATCAAAAAGCAATTTCAGCACAAGTGAAAAATAGATAAGTGACTTAAATGTCATCACCCATATATGAGAAACTAATAAGCACAAGCAATCACAATCCAACCTCACAAGGGATAATGTGTTTCACTTGACTCTCAGTTGTTTAGGAGTTTAGACATCTCTCACCTCATTCCTAAATGCAAAAACTCATAGATCTTGTTACTTATATTACCAATCACTCTATCAAAGTTCAAAACTTGTAGAATTATCCAGAGAACTTAGGCTCAATGAAAAAATTCATAGAAGTTTCCATTTGACAGGGTTGTAATGGGGCTTGGTAATAACAATAAGGTGTGGAAATATTTTGGTCATGTGGTGCTAAAAATCCGGAAATCAAGACTCCTAAACTCTCCAACACAACTCACCAAAACTCTAAAAACAACATACCAAACTCACTCAACATTAAGCACACTCAACTCTTTCATCAACCCAAAATATCCCAACTAAGTCTCATGAAATATATAAAGGAATTCTTGGCTTTTTATTTCTATAGTTATTCACAAACTCTTTTTCTTCTTTTTTTCACTCTTTTCTATTTTTTGTTCTTTTTTGTCTGGAGGAGTCTCGATAGGCTCGGTATCGATCTTGTGTAGGCTCGGTACCGACATTGTGTAGGTTCGGTAGCGAGTGCAACATCTTTCTTCTTGTTCCTCCTCTGCCTTTTCTTTTCACTACTAACTTGTGCATCTCTTTTAAGCCAAAAGTCCCTTTTATAAATTTTAATCAACAATGAGACTCCTATAATACCCATCCCTCTCTTTGAACCAATACATTTCACACTCAACAAAATCAACCATAACCAAACTAAGTCCTAATCCCCGGATAGGGTCAAGCTTTCATCGGCTAGGGAACAATTTTGTGGAGCTAAGAATAGGCTTAAAGGCTAAAAAGCAATGGCTTCAAAAAGGAAAAGATAATGCAAAGGTAGATAGGGAGTAATAAGGCTAAATGAAAATAAGTTTTCCATCCTCTAATTCCACAAGTAATGAACTAGTATCTCAGATAGGTTTCAAAAATAAATAACCATGACAATATCAAGAGAAAATATGCAATAGGAGAGTAAAATCACATAAGAAAGTCAAGGCTAAAAATATAAGCTCACAAGGTAAATTTTTGTTGGATTGCAATTAACTTCTACCTAAAAGTCCTATGAGCTCAATTATATCACAAGCTAATTCACATAAAAACATTTTCATGAAAGACTCGAGCTAAACTATCCAAACATGTCAAAGGATTTACATGATCATGCAAGTAATCATTATCATAGAACTACGAAGATAAGGGTATCATCCGTCCTAAAAAAATCTTTTTTTGGTTTTTTGGGGGTTTTTTAGAAAGAAAGAAACACAAACAAACAAGACATGAAAAACACACAAGCATAACAAGAGTTTTCTTTTCCTCCCCTACCCTAAAACCAACAATGTCCCCACTGTAAGAACAAAGCAAGGTAAAAAGAAAGAAAACGGAAAAGAAAACGAACTCACAAAGTCATTCTGAAGCATCCCTGAAACAATTTTGTTGAAGAGAGAGAATCAATGATAATCAGGTGGTGGTGGAGGTGGGAAGTGGCGCTCCATCTCGGTCATAAACTCAGTAGTAGATTGCCACCGCTCATCACTCTTCTCCCAGTGGGCATCATTCGCATGCCAGCGCGCCTCAGCTATCCTCCTTTGGCGCTCAAAGTATTCTAGGAATTGGTTCATCTGATCATACATCTTCAGTTGGCTAGTCTGGAGCCAATCCATCCTCTGAACCAAATCATCCACCCATGGGGGCGGAACTGCAAAGCTCGAGCTGGCGTCACTAAGGTGATGGACTCGGTAACCCGGATATTGCTCAGTGTAAACCCCATAACTGAACCCAGAATCATCGGCATCGTGCACGGTTGGCTGGAAATGTGGGTCGGTACCGACCCTCTAGGGGTCGTTACCGAACTTCTCAGCATCGTGCACGGTTGGCTGGAAATGTGGGTCGGTACCAACCCCCTGGGGGTCGTTACCGAACTTCTCAGCATGGTCATTAGCCTCGTTAACTACCCCTTAGGGATCGTTAACGGGCACCTCAGCAGCCTGCTCCTAGAACTCTTCATCCCTCGGGTATCAGGACGACATCCACCTCAGAGAAGGCTCAACATCAGCTCGATGCTCGAGAGGGAATGGCACAAAAGTCCATGTCTAGTACTAGTTTGGAAGGTACAAGGGCTCCAGCTTCTCTTCAGTCATCACCACTTGTCTGTTGTTGGTTGTTGTCTCAAACACATCACCCCTTCTCTTCAAAATCATAGATGCCACCAAATAGTTGGTGTCAATCATCTGTGTTGGCTTCCCTGTGTAGAGAGAGAAGTCTACCTCACATGCCCTAGCAAGATGGACAACCATACCACCGATGAAGAGATCCTCTGACTTCCCCCCGTAATCCACCAAGTGCTTCAACCACTCATACCCCAAGTTCATGGGGGTTGGCTCAAGGAAAAGCATGCATCGAAGACATGCGACCTCTCTCCTAGTAGGCAGAGACAGCTCCTTTATGGCCCATATAGTACTCCCCAAAATCCTCAAGATGATACGGAATAGGGGGTTGGCAATGTCCTTGCCTAGAAGCGCGTGCTGTGGGCACTGAGGCTGGCCCGTCAAATATCCCTAAGTCTCGTCAACCTTGAACTGATGCAGCTTGTAACCAATAGTGCAAGTGGGGAAGCCAAGGAGCTGATTGAACTCCTCCAGAGTGTAAACATGGCGTTGGTTCTCGAGTTGAAACCTTACCTCACCCTCTAAATCTGGATCATCTATCTTGAGCTTGAGAGTAGCCACAAATTCAGCAATGAGGGCAGGGTAGTACAAGTCGTTGACACTTAGAAGGTGGGCAGTGCCAATGTGATCAAACGCTTGCCTGATGTCCTCATAGATCCCTAACTGCTCCCAATGAGCTCGAGATAACCACCTTGTTTTGTGAGGTAGCTCGATCACAAGATTGAACAATCCAACCTCCCTATCAGTCCTCAAGAAAACCTCATTCATCTTTGGTGGAGTTCGCTTCCTAGACCTCTTGTTTGGCCGACTTGTTCCTGTCATCTAGTCTTATACATTAAAAAATTCCAAGATAATTTCTCCACACAAGACCAAGGAACCATATGACCCCATACTTGAATTGAAAACAAGTGCCTAAAATCACTCAAAACTCATATTTGCATGCCACATAAGTAGGAGAACAAAGCTATCTTGCATAATCAAAGTGAATCAATGAAGCATAAATGAACCAAGTTACATCCTAGAAATACAACCAAAGTCATGCAAAAACCAAGTGTCAAGCATTCTGGAGGGTCGGTACCAACCATGGAGGGGTCAGTAATGAGGGGCCTGTGTAAAAGACTTTTTGGTGAAAAATAGGGTCGTTACCGACCCTTAGGGCTCGGTAATGAGGCATCAGTGGCTTGCCCGAATTCAGATTGAATCGAAAATTCGATTTCAAACCAGCAAAAATCTCACAAATACAACATCTTAACAAGGTCATAACACAATGAAGGGATACCAAACACAAAAACCCCATACTTAATCAAAAAGTATCCCATTAAACATGCATACATTGCACAAGAAAGTGTAGATCTAGTCATCACAAGAACAAATCAAATCATGCCATAAATCGAAACTATTTCAACCCTAGACATAAAAAATCATTTTTCATCAACACACAACATCAAATCGAGGCAAAGAGGCATGAATTTATGCACAAAATTTTTCAACATAGATCTAGGTCTAGAAATGCAAATCAACCAAAACCACCATGTATGCTCAAATAATTCGAAAATAAAGATAAAGGTTGAGAAAACATACCGTAGATCCGAGATACAGAAAAAAATAAGAAGGATTTGGAATTGGTAACGATGGTTTTTGGATGGGTAATGAACAAGGGTGAAATTTCTCGGTACCAGGGCTGTTTGGGCTCGGTTTGCTGATGTGCAGGTTGCGACAGCATGACTAGTGTGCAGGGCGAGATGCGTCGGTAGTAGCGGTGATGGGGCGCGACCCCGGTAGTGCATAGCGGCAAGGGCGAGAGATAGGGTTTGGGCAGCTCGGTGACGAGGGAGACGAGTTGTGTGAAGAAGGGTAAAAGTGAAGAAAAAAAAGAAAGGGTATTAAGAAAACATACCTGATGTTGGCTGTGATTTTTCGGGTTATGCTGCAAGGGTCGGTACCGAACCTATGGGGGTCGTTACCGAGTTGCTTGCAGTTTCACCGAATTTCCTTTGTTCGTTCGATTTTTTCCCTTTTTTGCCTATATCACTTATCAAATCAATTGTATTCCGACTATCTTAAACCTCATCTAAAAATAAATCAAAAGAAAACTAGCAAAAAGATCTAAGAAATAAAACTAAAAGTGGGTTGCCTCCCGTAAGCGCTATTTTTAACGTTGTTAGCCCGACGAACTTACCTTGGCTAGTCTGACGATGTAAGAGCCCAAGTGGCTTGGATTTCCTCGTCCGGGTCAGCTTGCTCAAAATATTTCTTCAACCGGTGCCCATTCACTTTAAAGGTGGCTCCATTGTTGTCTACTAGATCTACCGATCCATGGGGATAAATGTTGTGGACTACGAATGGTCCATCTCAATCTCAGCTTCCCTGGAAATAAACGGAGTCTAGAATTAAAGATAAGTACCTTGTCGCCAACCTCATAGGCTTTTGGCACCAACTTCTTGTCATACCACTTCTTGGTGCGCTCTTTACAGATTTTGGCATTCTCGTACTCCTTAAGCCTCAACTCCTCTAATTCCTGCAAGTCCATAAACCTTTTTGCTCCGGCCTTGTCGGGATCAATGTTGAGCTCCTTGAGAGCCCATAATGCTTTGTGCTCTAACTCGACTGGCAAATAGCACACCTTGCCATAAACTAGATAATAAGGAGTGGTGCGTAGGGGTGTCTTGTACGCAATCCAGTGTGTCCATAGAGCGTCATCAAGTTTGGATGACCAATCTTTCCTTGAGCGAGAGACCATCTTCTCCAAGATGCTCTTAATTTGCCTATTTGAAACCTCCACTTGGCCACTAGTTTGGGGATGGTAGGGCGTTTCCACCCTATGGGATACCCCATACTTAGCCAAAAGAGCTTCAAAGCTCCTCTCTATAAAATGCAATCTGCCATCACTAATGAGAACTCGTGGCACTCCAAACCTGGGAAAGATGTTAGTTTTCATAAATTTGGCCACAGTTTTTGCATCATTATTTCTTGTAGCAATGGCTTCCACCCATTTAGAGACATAGTTAACCGCTAATAGGATGTACTTATAGGGACGAGATAAAGGAAAAGGTCCCAAAAGTCAATACACCAAATGTCGAAAAGCTCGACATCTAGGATCCCAGTGAGTGGGTTCTCATGTCTCCAAGTAATGTTCCCGGAGCGTTGGCATTCATCACAAGACGCCATGAACTCTTGTACGTCTTTAAAAAGTGTTGGCCAATAGAGACCACTTGAAGAATCTTCGTCATAGTCTTGAACCCTTTTGCATGGCCACTATGGGGAGAGTGTGACAATGACAGATCACACTCTCTATCTCCTCTTCTGGTACACAATGTCGGAAGATATGATCACTTCAACGGAAGATATGATCACTTCCTTGCTTGAACAAGTAAGGATCATCCCAGTAATATTGCTTAACGTCTTGAAGGAACTTCTTCTTCTTTTGTAGGGACAAGCCCTCGAGAATCTTGCCTCCTAAAAGGTAGTTAGAAAAATCCGCAAACCAAGGGGTCTTTAACTTCTAATAGCATGAATAGATTAAAGAGAAGTAGAAGAGGGAGATAAGGAAAGATCTGTATTAGAAAGAATTGAATCGGATTGAGAAAACTTACCTGTAGGGGTCATTACCGGACTAGATAGGGTCGTTAACGACCATGTTATGACAGTAATGACCTTGGTAACGAGCTCCTCTGCCTCGGTATCGGTGGGTCCAGCATGCTCCAGCCTTAGAGAAGGGTCGGTAGGCCCCTTGATAATGCAATTTGCAACCTCGTTCAGCATGAGGTGCTCGTTCGGCCAGGAGTCATTGATCGGTATAGCGTTGCCGGACTTTGTGATGTGTTCTATTGGCAATCTGGATAGGTGATCGACTACTAATTTTTATGCTCCTTTCTTGTCTCTGATTTCATGGTCAAATTCTTGTAATAAGAGCATCCAACGAAGTAGGCTTTGTTTGGCATCCTTCTTAGCCATTAAGTATCTAACGACCTCATGGTCAGAATAAACAATCACCTTAGAACCTACTAGATATGAACGGAATTTTTCAAAAGCAAAAACCACGGCAAGGAATTCCTTTTCCGTCGTGGTATACTTACTTTGCGCCTCATCAAGCGTCTTACTTGCATAGTATATGGCGTGGAGCTATTTATCTTTCTGTTGCCATAGCACTTCACTAACGACATAGTCGCTGGCATCACACATGATCTCGAAGGGGAACGTCCAGTCTGGGGACTGCATTATAGGAGTTGAGACAAGTGCTTCTCTTAACCTGTGAAAAGCTTCAAGACATTCTGAAGACAACTCAAACACTACATCTTTCATTAGTAGGTTAGTTAACGATTTGGTTATCTTAGAAAAGTCCTGAATAAATCTTCTATAGAAGCTTGCATGTCCGAGGAAGCTCCTAACATCTTTTATAGAAGAAGGGGGAGGTAGTTTTTCAATAAGCTCGATTTTCGCTTTGTTTACCTCTATCCCTCTCTTAGATATGAGATGCCCTAACACAATCCCTTCTTGGACCTGAAGTGGCATTTTTCCCAATTTAAAACAAGATTGGTTTCTTCACATATTTTAAGAACTTTAGCCAGATTAACTAGACATGTATCAAATGAAGAACCATAAATAGAGAAATCATCCATGAAAACCTCTACTATATCCTCTATCATGTCAGAGAATTAGCCATCATGCATCTTTGAAAAGTTGCAGGGGCATTACAAAGCCCAAAAGACATTCTTCTATATGCAGAGGTCCCATAGGGACAAGTAAAGGTTGTTTTCTCTTGATCATAAGGATGTGTGGGAATTTGCGGAAAACCACTATAGCCATCTAAATAAGAAAAATAATCATGTTGGGCTAAGCGTTCAAGAACCTAGTTAATAAAAGGAAGTGGAAAATGATCTTTTCGTGTTACATTGTTTAACTTCCTATAGTCCATACACATCCTCCAACTAGTTGTGGTCCTAGTGGGTATTAACTCACCCTTTTCGTTTTCTATAATTGTCATACCACCCTTTTTAGGGACCACATGGACCAGACTAACCCATTGGTTGTCCGATATAGGAAAAATAATCCTTGCATCAAGTAGTTTTAAAATTTTCCTTTTTAACCACATCTTTCATATTAGGATTTAGTCTACATTGGTGCTCTATGGTGGGCTTATGATTGTCCTCCATGTAAATTCTATGCATGCACAAGGAGGGTGATATGCCAGTTATGTCATCTAAGGAATAGCCAATGGCTTTTCTATAAGTCCTAAGCGCAGAAATCAGTTTCTCTACTTCTTCATCATTTAATTTAGCATTAATGATAACAAAGAAGTTAGAGTTAGGACCAAGAAATTCATACATGAGAGTGTTTGGAAGCGGTTTGAGCGTTGGAGTAGGCTCACCTGGGATGAGAATAGGCTCTTCATGTTCCATTTTCAAGATCTCTCCAAGGTAATCTTCATTTTCAAAAGCCAGAAGCTCATCGTCGTCTGCCAGAATGGTCGGTACCGACTTGTGGGTGGTCGGTAACGACACTGTAGAGACCGTTTGCTTGTCATTTCCTGTCAGTAGCCTCGGTAACGACCCATGTCGGTATCGATGGACCAGGATCAAAATTAGCCAATCTTCTACTCGAAAATGTTTCAAAAGCCATCAACCGCTCAATCGGGTCCCCATATTCGATGTAGTCGGTATGGTGTAGAGCATTTTGACCTCAGCTTCGTTGGTCTCCTTCATGGTGGGGTTAAAGCGAAACTCCACCACTTCATCCCAAATCTCAAAAGTTAGGAGTCCCCTCCTAACATCAATTATAGCTTCGGCTGTGGCTAGGAATGGTCGACCAAGGATGATAGGCGCCACAAGGTCCTCGGGCATCTCCATGGCAATGAAATCATTAGGGACAAAGAACTTGCCCACTTGGACTAGAAAGTCATCAACAACCCTTATAGGCTTGACACAGGACCCATCCGCCATGTATAACTTCATGTTGACAGGTTCCAATGGTCCCATATTGGCTTTAGACCAAATAGAGAGTGGTAGTAGGCTTGCGCTCGCACCTAGATCACACAAAGCTTTGAAACGATAAGCTCCAATAACAATTGTAATAGCAAATTTACTTGGATCGTATATCTTTTCCGGGAGCTCCAAGGAACGTACCTCATCAGTCAGCTCTGAAATATATCTCTTCCTACTTAAGATTTCTTTCAAAAAATTTGTGTAAGCAGGCATTTTGCTTAGGGCCTTAGCGAATGGAATAGAAATGTTTAAGCCTTGAAGAATCTTTACAAAACGCCTAAACTTCCCTTTTGTAAAGTCTTTGGACTTCTTAGGGGGAAGGGAAGAGTCTTTGCCGGACTCGAAACCAAAGCAGGTTCGAGTCATGGCTTTACCGTCTCGACAGGAGGGTCGGTCGGAATAGGTGAAGGGTCAGTACTGACCCTGGGGGTCGGTAGGGACCTTGTAACTGAGTGGGGGTCGGTTGAGAAGACTTACCTGACCTGGAGGGGTTGTTAACAACCTTGGGGGGGTAACAAGTCAATTGGGGCTTCGTCTTCACCGACGTGCTCTGTTTCCATGGTTGCATCACGATCTGGCAACTTCTTTCCACTCCTTAGATGTATTGCTGCAATTTGGCCTCTAGGGTTTTCCTCGGGACGACTCGGAAGTTGTCCTTGAGGTTGTGGAATCTGTGCATCGAGGTTGCCTAGTTGGGAATTAACACTTTTCTTCCAGGTTTCCAATTCTCCCAACTGTGCCTGTACACCTTTCATTTGATTGTTGAGATCGACTCAAACGCCATTGATCTCATTTTTCACTCCGTTTATTCATTCATGAAGTCCTTGCACCCATGATGGTGGCTCTTGATAGCCTGGAGGCCTATAAGGTGTCGGTCGTCTTTTCTGTGGTGGAGGTGTGTTTCCTTGTCCTTGCCCATAAATACCCCAAGCGGGATAGCTATTGTTCCTGTCATAATTATTTGGTTGTTTTCTATATTGACCTCTTATGTAATTAGTTTCAGCGTAGGTCTCAGTGACTCTTACCTTCTCAATGTTAGTGCAAGCAGATGTACTATGGGATTGAGAGCCACATTCTTGACAATGTTGAGAGGTTTAAAGGAAACTTACATGTTTCTTGAGCTTATTGATTTCGTCTTGTATAAATTGGGCTTTCTCATCCGGATCCACATCAGTGTTCAGATTGTACAACTTCCTCTGGAGCGGTTGGGCTTGTTGTGTTCCGTACATTGTGTCATAGTTAGTTAGCTTGTCTAGCAATGCCCAAGCGGCATTAGGATCCATCTCTATGAAACCGCAATCAATATGCAAATTGATGCAATCTTTCATTGCAAAATTGATCCCTTGGAAGAAGATCTCCTGGAGCACATAAGGTGGTTGCCCATGGGTAGGCCACTGTCAAAGCAGCTCCTTAAATCTCTCCCACGTCTCTACAAACATCTCATTAGGCAGCTGGTGGTAGGAGGTGATGCACTTCCTAAGCTCCATATCTTGGCAAGCGCAAAGAACTTTGTCATAAACAAGTCATGCAAAGTTTTCCAAATCCTTACCAACCTAGGAGGTAGGCTTCTAACCAGCTCAGGGTCTTTCCTGCAAGAGACCACTTGAAGGCCTTCAACAAAACATATTCAAGAGAAAAACTGTTAGCAGAAATAGTGTCACACAAATCAGTAAAGTTTTTAATATGTTCCATTGGGTATTCAGTTAGTTTCCCTTCAAACTGAGATCTTTTAATGAGAGATATGAAGTGAGACTTGATTTCAAAGTTTTTCTCAATCTCAAGAAGTACGATTGCCGATTCCAACACCCTCAGTTCCAGGTGCATATATTGCTTAGCATTCCTCGGAATGGCATTAGTTTTTCCTGTAATCGAGCAACATTTTCCAGTTCACGGGAAACCACAACAACTGCAATATCTATATCAACTTGTAGTCGCTGTATCTGAGCTCGGAGGTCGGCCATCTATTGGGCTAATTCTTCAGCAGTCACGATTACTCGGATCTCTCTTTCTGCGATGAAAAGTACGTTCAGGCTCAAAATCGTATAAAGGATTATCGAAATTAAGCTTGCGTTTTCACGGTTGCATAAATTGACAACACAAACAAAAGCAAACAAAATTAAAAACAAAAACGGGAATGGGCTATTCCCAAACCCAAAAAGTAACTAAACACAACACTTTCGCTCCCCGGCAACAACGCCAATTTGTTGAGAGGCTTTTCTTGACCAACAAATAAATTTATAGATCAAGACCCCATTGAGTACAATGAAGTCAGGTTCGTCCATGGGAAGAGAAATCTATGTTTAATTACTAAACTAAAATGCAAAAGAATAAGCAAACAGAACTACTCACTCATGGTGGAAAAGAAACAAACAAAAGAATTAAAGGAAAACATGTCTTTGAATTAAAAGAAAACTTACTTGAATTCAAAACTACAATTGTCTTCACAACCAAAGAAGAACACAAAGAAAAACTCCCACAAATCTCTTCCTTGTGCCCTAGGAAAATCAAACTTGTCTCTCAAAACCCTAAACGTGCGTGTAAAATAAAAAGAAAGAGAGAGCCCCCCCCCCCAAACTTGTCCAAACAAGGGTTTCAGTACTAAAAGCATCTATCTAAAAAGTTTCCTTAAAGATAAAAACTACCAAACTAAAAAGATAACGGAATAATCTCCCTAAGAACACAAAGGCGGTGTCGCCTACCGATACGGGGACCCTCGGTAATGACCCCCGTCAGGGTCGGTAGACTCGATTCTACTTTATTTCCTCGGTTTGTCTTCTTGAAGGCCTCGGTATCGACCCCTCCAGGGTCGGTAACAAGCCTGTTCCGGGCATATTTCCTTCCTTTTCTTCACTTCCTCTCTTTGGATTTCTCGGGTCTTCTTTCGAACAACTTCAACTCTTCTACCTTAGCCATGCTTCTCTCCTACGATGCCCTTGAATGCTTCCAATCTGCTCCAAAACTACACAAAAACACAAAACTTGCGTAGTTTCGACACTTTTCACAAAATATGAAAACTAAAGCAAAAGACACACAATACACACAAAAACAAAGCTAAACACAATTTACAAACTTAGAAAAACACACTAAAACAAAGCTAAAAAACACAGACATCATTGTACACAATGGTCATAGGAAGCAAGAGTCTAAGAGTCTTATATTTTATCACAAGGCTAAGATGTCATTGTAATCAATGCCCTCCTTTTGAAGAACCCCTTAGCTATAAGTCTAGCTTTATATCTAGGGGATTGAGCACCATCCTTAGGTTTTAAATCCATTTACAGTCAATTAGTCTAGCATCGGCTAGCTTGGGGACAAGGACCCAAGTATTGTTAGCATACATGGACTGAATTTCTTCTTTCATGGCACTTATCCAATTTTTAATTAGCATGCATGCATTTCATGGAAATCTCATGTGTCAGGAGGAAATGAATTAACAACATGCTCAACAGCCAAACAAACATATTCCATCAAGTTCACATCCGATAAAAGATCAGAAAACTCAACAACCATGATAAATCTCCTATTAGGTATCCTAGTCCTTGACTCTCTATCTCTAGTTAATTGGTAATCATGCAAGTTATTACTGCTAGAGGGCATCGAGTGACTAGACACAATAGGCAGATTATCACTTACCTCCCCACCTGATTGGTGAGGGTTCTAGTCTTTAGTACTTGATTCAGTCACATTATCAATGACATTTTCGTCCAGTTCAGGTTGATCATTCCCTTCATGATCACCTTGCCCATCATCTCCTCCATTCTCCATTGAAGCACCATGTTGTTGAGCACTGTCATACTCATTTTCTTCATCATTTGTTGCTTCATGAGGCAGGAATAACCAATTTTCTTTTCCCTCGATTCTAGTATCAACAAATATATTAGCTAGGCATGGCAATGGGTCGGGTCGGGTGCGGGTGGACTACATCCACCACCCGACCCGCGGTTGAAAACCGCCCACCCGACCCGGTAATTTCACCCGACGGGTTCCACCCGAAACCGACCCACCCAAAACCCGTCGGTTTTCGGGTCGGGTCAGGGTTTTTTCGGGTGTTATAAAAAATTAAAATTTTCAATTTTCAATCATAAACTAACTTTAAGTTTATTTGTTCAACGGGTCAACTTATGACCCGTAAAAAAATAAACTAAAATTAACGGGTCAACCGATGACCCGTAAACAAAATAAACTAAAATTTAAAACCTATTTATATAGGGTCTACCCATTGGATTAGCCAAAAAATAGATTTAATTAAAATTCTCAAAGTCTATCTCTATGGTTAGACTTCAAACACTTAACCCTCTCCTCTTCTCCTATCCTTTTTTATAAGCTCCTCTTCTCCTTTCCTTCTACCAATTTTCCGATGTGGGACAAAAAACCGGGTGGTCGGGTCGGGTGACCGGGTTGGGTCGGGTCGGGTGAGGCTATACCTGAAACCGTACCCGCTCCATCACCCGCCCACCCGTCACCCGTTTTTCACCCGTTTTTAATCGGGTTTTTTCGGGTTTTTTCGGGTCGGTTTTTCGGGTACCCATCGGGTGTGGGTGAAATTGCCATGCCTAGTATTAGCTCTAGTTTTAAAGTAAAATTCTGACTCATTAAAGGTCACCCTTCTTGAAGTGATCACTTTGTAACCATGAGGTTCACAAAGTAGAAGTTTGTAACCCTTAACACCTTCTAGATAACCCAACATCACACACTTTTGAGCTCTTGGTTGCAATTTTCCTTGTTATGCATGTGCATAGGCTATGCAACCAAAAGTTTTGTGATACATGTGCATAGGCTGTGTAACCAAAAGTTTTGAAGTGTGAATGAATAGGTTTCTTCCCAGTCTACATCTCTTGTGGTGTTTTGAAGTCAACCGCAAAATATGGAGATCTATTAATGAGGTAGTAGTCAGTGATGACTGCCTCTCTCCAAAGTGAAGGTTTCATTTGCAAAGATGCTCTAGAGTGCGACTTTGTTCTTGTTATAGGGCTCCCTACTTACTTTCCTAAAAAAATAGTAATAAAAAGTTAGAAATACAAATCTATATCTATACTCTATACTACTATATCTATACTACTATATCTATATCTATCTATCTATATCTATACTACTATAAATGAGAATGTAACGAAGGAAATTCGTCCGTTCATTTTATAAAACGTCTAAAAAATCGTGCCTATTTTATCGGACGCCTCTCCTTGACTGAGAAGGAACGGAGAGAGAATCCAGACGGAACGACGGACGCGGGAGAATGAACTACACCATCGGCATATCTTCTCTACTTCGTTAAAGTATACAAATTCATCTCCCAAATTGATCGGTTTGAACTCAAGGAAAATGATTTAGAAAGGAAATGATTAAATTTTTTTTTTCATGCTCAATTTATTTGAACTCAAGGAGGAAATGATTTAGAAAGATGAAGTGATGAAGGTTTCAGTGCAGGAAAATGCTTAGAAGAAGAAGACACAGATTTATCACAACAAGTAAGTGGGTGGATGAATGTTACTATGGAAGTACAGTGTATTATGCCTTTGGTAAATGTGGGAGGGAGTTGCTTTATTGGGATCCTGATAGATGGTACACTGAAGTTGGATTAAACAACTCTAAAGTTCAGCTATGGGACTCCACATCTAATTCACAAGTGAACTAATTTAAATTTAAAATTTGATCATCTCTCATTTCAAAAGGTTGCTTTGAGTTTTAGTTGGCCTAATTAAAAAAAATCGAAGAAGGTAGTATTAATATTATTCTATCTGGTGATTACTTATTACTATAACTCCCCAAAGCATTTCGTCGCTGGACAGTTAGACATCCAACCCGTAATCGCAACGACCCTTAGAGACAAGTGATATACTAGGGGAAGATTGGATGCATCAACTTCTTGCACTAATGTCAATAACTTCTTTACCACATCCCATTGGTGGGTTATAAACCCTCTATTTCTGTCTTGGTTTTCCTTTTACTGAATTATTATTTTCACTTCGCTCTATAAGTTCAATTGCTTTGTAATACAGTTTTAATGTGTGCTTACCTGATGTTTTGCTTTTATATTTTAGTTTCCCAAGGATAGGCATTATTAAACATGGAGATCCCTTGAGTGGTGATTCAAAAGTGCAAATATTATGGATGCTTTATCTTGCAGGAAGTGAGATTTAGGAGAAGTGAATCAGAACCTTGCTTCAAAGAGCTCTTCAAATTTCAAAACTGTATGAAGAAATCATGATGGCTCATGCTCTATGATGCAGGGCTTACATAGTGCAAAGCTCTTTGGTGGAGATGGTTTTCATTCATTTGATAAAAAACATGCCCTACATCTTGGGCTAGGGAGTGGTTTAACCTTTTTGACTTACTCCGGGGTTGTTTCTAGCTCTAATAAATCTCAGCCCATGCAAATAAATCCAAAAGGCTGTGAGATTTTGCCTGCAAAAACTGTGGCTGAATTGAAGGGAAAAAATTCAGCTTATGTACCTTCTTGTTCTCCAACTAATGCTGGAGATGAAATGCTTCATTGACCTTTTGGAAATGTGGCTGCTTCAATGACAAGCCAACTGTCTGGAAAGGATACAATTTCAAAAGTGGATACTAATTTGTTGGTAAACACGATGATGAACTTGTCTGAAGTACTTGTATCTCATTGCTCAAACAGTCATGACACATCCACAGAACTAGATCATGCCACTCTCAAGCACATAATCAACAATCTGAAATCTTGTCTTGTTAAAAAAGCTGATCAATCAACTCAAACTGAAAAATCTCGAGATCCTCAACAAGACACTTCTTGTCTTGAGGGCTCACTGCAGGATCAGATGGTAGGTTGGTTATTTTATTTTCAAGTGAAGATATTCTTTATCATATATTTAACGGCAAATTTTGTCATTGCTACTGTCATGTCATCAATATCTATGCTACCGAGGGCACACCTGCTCGTATGGAACAACATGACCATGATTTTTTAGGGAGCTGGAAAAATGTCATTCTATGTAGCACAAATGAGGAACATTCAGATTTATCTGCTGTAAAGGCAAATGCAGAGACAATCAGAGATGCTGAGACTATCCAGGTTGTTTTCATGGCACCTGCTTCTACTCTAGGTAATTTTGATTTTCATCAGACCTACGTATAGATGTAGTTGTTAACTGTTAATGTTTGTTTAAAGTTTCATGTTTGCTATCTCTCCACTTTGCCTCATTGTTAGTTTTGTTTCTCAGGTGATATTAATTTCTGGTGTTGCTTATGTCAACTTTGTAGTCATAAAGACAACGTCTTTTTAATAATATTATGCTGGTTCTCTTGATTATGTCTTTTTAATGGTTCATTTGCTTTTGTTTTTCCAATTTCATGTTATTGTGTTCTTCGGTTAGGTTGTGAACTGGATGTTCTTGTTTGAGGCTTTGTTTACCTATGGAGACATAATTCACCTTCTGTTGGCTGATCCCCCTTCATTGAAATCCTAAAATAGCTCTCTTATATAATAAATTATGGAGGCCTTTACCTGTTTATCATAGTATACTAATGGTTATTAATTATTTTTGGAACTGAAAAAAATGTGATTATTTATGTTATCGGTATTCATGGTTGAAGTTTTCCAAAGAGAGCAAACAAAGAAAACACATACACATGCATCTAGAATTCATATGAGCTATCATGTTCACTTCGATGTACTGAAATGGTTGTTTATTATAATGGTATTTCCTCCATGATTGAAGAAGAATTTAACTTTTCAAACATAAATTAGAACTCTATCAATTCAGCCCAAAATAGGTAACACACAGTGTTTCTTATGCTTGTTTTTTTATATGTAATGTTTATTAGCAGCTCTTCATTAATTTCTTGGTTTCTTGATCTATACTAAACTTGAATTTCTTTATGTTTCCTTTGCCATGCATAGTACCAATTTTGTGATACATACACTGAATTTGTGCTATACTAAATCATTTTTCTTTGGTTTTGTGCTCAACATGATAATTAGGTGGGCTTGAATAAATAGATTTCTTCCATTGCATTCACTTGATGTGCAAGACTATGAGACTCATTATATGGAAGAGTTTCTTTGTCATTAATTTATGATATGCCTGAAATTTGATGGAGACTTTATTTTATATCTTTTTTCTAGGTGCTGGAGACACTCTCTTCGTGAAAGAACTACCTTTACTCTGGCAAAAGCTCTTGATGACTTGAAAATTGAGCCAGCTTGCTCATTTAGTTAACTCCAGAGCAAAGTTTCAGTGTCTAAAAGCTGCAATACAAGCTGAATGCATAAATGGAATGTTCTGATCTTATTTTTACAATGATTGCTCAGTCTTTTCCCATTGAAGCCTTTGAAATCAACAATGTGTTCTATATTTTAAAACCTTTTGAGTTTACCCTTTTTATGATGTGTGTTGTTTTGGATGTCGGAGTGGTGCTTATCCAAATGATGTAGCTGCAAGGTCTTTGCTGGTGTAATCTCGTGATGCCTTTTTTGATAATAGGATTTGTTTTTTTTATGAAATGACCTACCTTATGCCATACGACCCATACTCCTGCTGCTTTGTTTAAATTTAGTTATTGCTTACTCCAAATTTAGCTTGTTTAAACATGAGTATAATTACTTCATGCTCTATCTACCAAAAAACAGTATAATCTCTTTCAAAATTAATGAGATACCACATTTTCATAATTTTTGAATTGATCAATAGAGTATAGTTAAATATTCAGTAGCAATCAATATTCAAATACAGATTCAATTATGACTAACATCATCATCAATTTCTATCTATAAACTTCTAATTATACACAGCTCATAAAACACAAACTCAAATCAGCCCCCCGTGCATCGCACGGGCCTCTTGCTAGTGTGAATAAATTCGCCCAAAACTAACGGGCTTCGTTGTAGGACTGAAGTTGTTTGGGCTGAAAAGGGTCAGATCAGCCCATCCAAGACCTACAAATTTGGAGTGGTTGGGAACTGTATTAACAGTGACGAACCGATTGCGGAGAGTAAGAAAGTCTATAAAATACCTCTTTCAATTTCTGCAAGTGCAATCAATCTTACACCGGTTTGGCTGTTCTTTTCCCGATTGTGCATTTCGCGCAAAACCCCCTCCTTCTCTATCTCTCTCGCTTTGTCCCTCCGCTCAGACTACTACTCCCTTCTTTCTCTTTTACTGGCTCTCTGTTATCATTTTCGAGATTGTTCGCCTGTTATTGACAGTGAGTTATTGCTTGGTGGATATCTAGGGTTTTGCTACTTCGTTTCCAGAGGATTCTTCTTCTTCCAGTGCCATTCAGCTCTGCTATATTCTGAGAACCCTCACCCTCGCAATACTGCTGGTATATCGTGTATGTTTGGTTTCCTTCCTTTATCTTGAGTTTCACTCTTTCCCGTCATTTTTCCGGTCTCTTAATTTTTTGTGCTTTTTAGGGGTTTCTGTTTCTTGCTTCCATTTGAACTTAGAATTTGATTTTACTATGCAATTGAATGAAATGTGATGTGTTATATGTCTAATCTCTCGTCCTTATTTTAATGGATTGAAGCTGGCCCTCCTTTTGAATAAATTAGGGCATTACGGTGGAAAATTCAATTTTGGGCTTGACATAGGGTTCCGACATAGATTGCTTTGTTCTTTCTTTCCCGGGTGTATTTTACTGCAGTTTAACTGAAGTAGTTGTAATATTTTTACTGAACCTATGGCTACAATCGCTATGCTGGGTAGTTTTGTTTTGTACTATAATTTGGAGGAACTGTCTCTTGGATGACTGGGATTGGAACGTGGAGGAAGCTGTTATCATTAATGATTTGTTTATTGGATTTTCCTGTGCTAATCTGCTCTCCTTCTGGGGGAGAGTGAACTAACACACATTGCAACAATATAGCTATCGTGGAATTTGTTCTCTGAATGAGTTAAGATGATACTGACAGAAATGCAGATGGCAACGAGGAGTTCTTCTAAGGCTTTCAAGTTGAGCTAAAAGTTCCCATTTTTTTAGAAAATACAAATCCTGTTTCGAGCTCTAGTTCATGCACTAGAATGGACGGCCAGATTCATTACCTTGAAAAGGAAGCTTATTTTTCAGTTCTTCGAGCTTTCAAAGCACAATCAGATGCCATTACCTGGGTATACTACAAAACTAGCCACATATATGATTTGACTGTTAGCTTTAAATTTCATGCTTTATTGACAATTTGGGCCAAAAATTTTTAGGATAAGGAAGCTTTGATAACTGAACTGAGAAGGGAGTTGAGAGTTTCAGATGACGAACACAGAGAAGTTCTTGGCAGGGTCAATGATGATGACTCAATCCGTAGTATTAGGTATCTTTGTATATCCTTATTGTTTTTACATAGCTAGTTGAATAATCACGATTATAAACTTGAAATACGACCAACCTTGAAGGTGGGTAGCACCATGCAATTGAAATTTCCAAAAGACATCTCTTTCTGGTAAAGTGATGGGTTGGTAATGCTTGTAGGGAGTGGAGGCAGACAGGTGGACACCAGGTTCCTATGCATCACCCTGTTCATGATATAGTACCAAGTCCGACTGTTTCAGCATCTCGAAAGAAGCAGAGGATTTCACATTCACAGCCCTTAGCTCTTGTTGTGCCCTCATCAGGAACACACCATCATTCAGTTGCAACACCTGTGCAACCATCACCTTCAGTCTTGTCCCAAGGGAGAAAGTCTAAGCTGGTACATTCCACTATGATTTTGTAATAGCTGAAAATTTTGTGCTTTATATGCTGTTCATCTTTGAAGTTCAATGCTTAAATAACCTGTTATATTCTTCTTTTTTCCTTCACGTGTGCACATGCAGAATTCATCTGCTGTTCCAAATGGCAAGAGCCAATATAGCTATCGTGCTTCTTCTGGTGTGGTTACGGGTCAGGAAGCAGCTGGCCTGGGAAAGGAATTGATAGGTCGAAAGGTTTTGACAAGATGGCCTGATGACAATAAATTCTATGAGGCTGTTATTACTCAATTCAATCCACTTGATGTATGTAGAGCTATGATAATGGATTATATGTTGATTTGCTTAAACTTTGAAAAGAAAATATTTGCTCGACTAATTTCATATTTTCCAGGGCCGACATGCTCTAGTATATGACATGAATACAACAGATGAGACATGGGAATGGGTTGATCTTAAACAGGTGAGGCATTATGGGGCTACTAATTATATGTTAAAGTTGTTGAGGATTGGCGGATATAGAGATTGCTCTATGGTTGTTGTCAACTTGATGATCATATCATATGGTAAATATTCTTTTAGGGAAGAGCATCATTCAAATAAAATGAAATGTGGGTGTAGCTGAATATGCCTGTTGTTTGGAAGAATGAAACCTTGAACTCTTAGAAAACGACCTAAGACCTGGATGTTATAAGTGAGTGTTGACAATTGTAAAATTAGATTTCATCTTCATAAATTTTGTTTTGTTTTGTGTATTCATGAACTATCAGTGTCCAATTATGAGGAAATCACAATTTTGGGATTTCCTGTTACTTAATGCCGTATGCATTTGTTCTGTTGTTTGGAAGAATGAAAGCTTGAACTCTTAGAAAACGACCTAAGACCTGGATGTTATAAGTGAGTGTTGACAATTGTAAAATTAGATTTCATCTTCATAAATTTTGTTTTGTTTTGTGTATTCATGAACTATCAGTGTCCAATTACGAGGAAATCACAATTTTGGGATTTCCTGTTACTTAATGCCGTATGCATTTGTTCTGTGTGATTCTTTGTACCCTATCATATTCTGACAAAATGGACTTGCAAATACAGATTCCTCAGGATGACATCAGGTGGGTGGGTGAGGATCCAGGCATTTCTCAGCGAGTAGTGATTAGAGATAAGAGATCTGGTGGCCCGATTCTGCCACAGGCAAGGAATCGTCACAAGGCGCAGTTTCGAAATGGTACTGGAAACATGGATTCGGAGGATTTTGAAATACTACATACAGAGACCTTGATTAAAGAGGTATTTGCATGACTGGTTAAAAACACATGGGAGGCTTTGCATACTAGAAATGCTTAAATTGCTTTACAAGAGTTTCTAACTTTGGACTGTACTCATGTGTAGAGTTGCAAAATATCATATTGCTATATGTCTTCATCCAACTGGCATTCCTTTTTATCTGCTTATTTTTACATCCATTTTTTATGATAGGTGGAAAAGGTTATAGCTGCCAGTAATCCTGATCGCTTCGAGATTGATAATGCAAAGAAAATGCTCAAGGTGATGAACCTTTGAACCATCATGCACTTCATCCCACACACCTATGTGTACTTCTTTGTTCGGCCTTAAAAATGAATGGAATGTTGACTTTGAACAGGAGCATGAGGAGGCACTCCAATATGCAATTTCAAAGCTAGCATATGTTTCTGATGGTGAAAGTGGTAATGACCTTATACGTATCTGACGACAGCATTTCATCTCAACTTGTAATTAGTCTTGTTGCTTTCAATGTGACCTTAGCGTAGAAAAAGGCTAATGCATTGTGGGCTGCATTTCCTAGATGCATGTGGAATGGTGTTATTATAGTACAAGTTTACGAGGTTCATGATCACAGATAACTTTAGCTTCTGTGTCAAACATTGAATATGCTGTGTTTTTAAATAGTATGATTTCTGTACATTGCTTGCTGTACTCAAAATCCTTATTGCTACTTTTTGTTCTCTTTGCTTCCATTTAGATGGAGATCAAGAATTGCATCAATAGCACAGTAGTAGTCCTTGATTATTGTGGAAGAGGCAGCATTTACAGGTACAAGAAAATTCCAGATGGACTTTTTCATGTGTAGGCATCGATTCACATTCATCGTAAGGGTGGTGGAAAGCATATTGACCTTTTACTGTATCAGTAACTTGAAGAGGTATGTGTACACTGTGATCATGTATTCATGTTTGTGATTGTGAATATTTCAGGATTGAATTGGTTTGTAGAGATACCCATTTGCTTTTAGAGCATTCTTCTCTCTCCCCTAAGACAATCCAATCCAATCACTGCTGAAGACATTCTGTAGAAATGGACTTGCGAAGGTTTCAACTTTCTTGTAATCAATGACAACAGTACAATCTTCGCTCCTGTGATTGAAGGGCATGTGGGCTCTATAACAACAGGCCTTACCACTGAATCTACAATCCGTTTATGATAACATTGATGCACAACGCAAAACACCTGGTTAAAAAAGTGAATCATTCAGTAGTGCACCCTGAACACAATACTATTTGACAACAGCTTTTGCAACATTGCTTAGAAGTTTGCCTCAGGTGGAAAGATAACAAGCTAAATGGACCTGAATTGAATGTTTTGTGTTTTCATCAGTATAATTAAAAAAAAAAAAAACTGGAAAATTTGTTAAGCGTGAGAGGTTTGGCATGAAGGCTTGAGTACAATGGAAAAATGGCAGTTACGTTAGTTGTTAGGACTAACTGTAGTTAATTAGCCTTAATAGTTATCTTTAGCTGACTTACAGCTAAAGATAACATGTGTACTGATCCTTAGAGCTCGATTCAACAAATTTGTATAATAATTCAAATGACGTTACTGGATTTATCAGAGTTATTGGAAATGTGCACCTTCTAAATATCTATTTTACTTTTGACTATCTGATTAGCATAATAAGAGTATACACAGCCGCAGACCATTTGTTTGGTCATGGAGGAGAAAAGCAAAAAATAATTACTAAATGGGTAAAGAGGAAGGAAAAAAAAGGATGACCAAAATTTCACTTGGTCATTCATCCACATGGTGATAAGTGTTAGAGAGAAGAAAAAATAATTAAAAAAATAAAAAATATGGAAAATTTTAATTGTTTAAAAATTGATGACCAAATTTTATGGTACAGTCCACCACTACATATACTCTAAAGGACGGGATAACTATTTTTTCGGCTATGCATCAACCCGTTGCCACCCCTATGGCTCTATTAATGGTTCTGACTTCTAACAAATAAAACTAGGATAAATCAATGACAAGAACGTTTAACAATCAATCAACTCATGAGGATGTGAATTGGATTTATTTTTTCAACCAATGTTCAACAGAATGCGTGCCGTAAGCCTTGTACATATATGCTAACTAAGCATATAGCTAGGTAGCATCTCTTGGAGTTGTAGGTCGAGGTGGCGCCATAGAGATCTGAGGAGGACCCGTGGTGTAGCCCGGCCCACCCGTCAAGGACTCGCAATCAGGGTGGCCCAAGCCCAAGCCGCCAGTATTGGAAATATGGGTGGTGGTGGCGGCTCTCTGGACGACGTTCTGTTCCATAGCCAGCTTGTTGAGCTCGGCGGCGACTAGGCGCTCTTCCTTGCGGTCCTTGGTCGCCGCCCTCTTGGCATTATTGTGGGCGCTCATCGTTTCCTCCTTTTCTTGAAGGATGACTTTCGTTTTCTCCAGCCCTGACTGCACGGAGGCCGCTATGTCCACCCGCTGTGTCTTTTACCGACTCCAACACGTTTGTTCACACAACCTTCATTTATGGTTTCCGCGGGCTAGGGAAGAAATTAACTCAAGTTTACTAGTGAGGAGCAACAATATATCGATGATGGTTCTCAATGCATTTTATCCTCGATCTACGTGACACGTTGTATGGCAATGAGAAGCAGGTGGTACGGGTCCTAACACGTGTAGGGGAAAAAGTAGTTTGTTGCGGGGTGGATGGGTCGATTGATTATATGTTAGAGATGCAAGTTAGAATTATCCATCGGATTTAGGGGTGAGGAAAAATATCCGATCCGTTAAAATCCTAATCCGAATGGATCAAAACGTTTTTATCCATATCCGATCCGATCCGATCCGGGATTTTTTCCGAATAGTTGGACCAATACAGATCGAGGTTTTGAAGAAATCGGATATCCGGTACTATATATATTCTTGGTAAATGCACATTAATACTAAGTAGCATAGATGTTTTAATGTCTTTTGTAAAATTTTAACTCATCAAGGGTTCAATTCTCCTCAACCATTTAAACTTTCTCTTAAAATTTAACAAAATCGGCGGATATTTGGTTACGATATCTGTATACTAATTGGGCCTAAATAAAAAATAGTAGAAATATTTTTTTCAAAATGGATAGTTCGAATATCCGCTACCGAATATCCGTTCCAAACGGATACCACTGACCAAATATTCGGCAATTAACGGATCGAATACTGATTCGGATTTTAAGAAAAAAAATTATCGAATATCCGGTATATCGGACCGGATCGGATATGATATATCCATTTGCTCAGCCGTATCTGATAAATCGGAGGTAAACTCGACAACATTTGGGAAACAGACAACAAATTGGTCGTTGTCCGTCTCTCATGATTAACATACAAAATAGACATATATATATATATATAAATCATCTTGTTAATTATCTTTTAGCAGACTTAGTATTTTCTTAAAATATAGGGAAAATTGGTGGTTAATTGAATGGTGGTTAATTGCAACAAGTGTAAAATAAAGGGTGGTTAAATGCAATTTTTCCTAAAATAAAATCTAACCTTGAATTTTAGGGTGTGTTTGTTAGGTACCAAAAACTAGTTGGAGTTTTCCAACTATTTAGTTGCAGAAACTCGTATAAACACTATTTGTTTGATGCATAAAAACTAGTAACTAGTTGTAAAACTAGTTTTTTGACAAAGCTAGTTTTTAAAACTTCTGCACTAGTTTTTAGTAGTTTTTCGAATAAAAAAATGATTATTTAAATTATTAATTATTACAATAAACTAGTTGAACAATACTAAACAGTATTTGTATATATTTTTAAAATTTCAACTATTTTTACGGCTAGTTTTACAATTTAAACTAATTTTACAACTTTAAGTAATTTTTTTTGGTGACTTAACAAACATAGCCTTTGTAAGGTCGTCGTTATGACAGACACTGCATCGATCGGCATCATCGCTTGTTGTGTATACTAGGAGCGGCCACTCAAATGCAAAGTGGATTCATTCATTTTTGCGTCTTTAAAAAAGCTAAAAACCCTAAACGAAAAGGGACACCAAGCGCCGAATCCATCCGGTCACTCGCTCGTTGCTCGTTGCTCGTTGCTCGTTGCTGTGACAACCAATATTTGCCCCAACTGTCATACAACTTACATCACCTACCACTACCTCTTTACGCTAAACTCAAACCCTCTCGCTCCCGCCTCCGATTCCTCTTTCCTCATGAACTCTGCTACTCTGAGATTGGATTCGAGCGTGCTCTGCTCCAATGGACTCTCTATCAAGTCTATCACCGGCTCCGATAACAGGCCGTGCCTCAAATTCCCCTGCCCCGCCGCTTCCAGTAGGGTGGTGGTGTGCTCTGTTGCGCCGCCGGAGGATTCGATCCGAATCAACGGCTTGAGTCAGGTTTCCGGTGTCCTCGGTTGCCAGTGGGGCGATGAAGGTAAGGGGAAACTCGTCGACATCTTGGCCCCGCATTTTGACATCGTCGCTCGTTGCCAGGTTTGCTCCGCTCTTCTTCTTTCGTCTCTTGTTTGTCTTCTTTGTGTCCTCAATTTGTGATGTTGCTTATACTTTGAACTTTGTGATGTTGCTTATATATTTGAAAATTGAAATGAGAAAGAAATTGTGTTGTATTCGTGCAATTCAAACTAGTTTGTGCGGATGCAAATTGAATGATTTTTGATAAATCTGCACTATGTAAAACTGCATGCATCTATAATTTTGCATTTGAGAGAGTGCATGATAGATTATGCATCAGCTAATAGTGTGTTTGAACCTGAGATTGCATTGAGTCCCCTTCCCCCTCTTTTTGGTAGATTGGTTTCTGTTAATTGAGAGTGTATTCCCCTGGAGATTGCTTAGGTGCATGTGCTGTATTAGCTTTAGTTTTTTAAGTTTGCATTTAAAATTTGTTATGTTTCAAAGACTGAACCACTAACTTCATCTTGTTTCCAGGGTGGAGCAAATGCAGGGCACACCATCTACAACTCAGAGGGCAAAAAGTTTGCTCTTCATTTAGTTCCATCTGGTATCCTCAATGAGGAGACCCTATGTGTTATTGGAAATGGAGTGGTTGTACATCTGCCAGGACTTTTTAATGAAATCGATGGCCTTGAAGCTAATGGAGTCTCGTGCAATGGCAGGATTTTGGTGTCTGATAGAGCTCACTTGTTATTTGACTTTCATCAAACTGTTGATGGTCTCAGGGAAGCCGAGCTCTCTAACTCTTTCATTGGAACAACCAAGCGGGGAATTGGTCCTAGCTACTCTAGTAAAGTGATCCGTAATGGTATAAGAGTTGGTGACTTGAGGCACATGGATATGTTTGCAGAAAAGCTTGAGGTTCTAATGTTGGATGCTGCTGCTAGATTCAAGGACTTCAACTATAGTACTGAAATGCTTAGAGAAGAAGTTGAAGAGTATAAGAGGTTTGCAGAGAGGATGGAGCCCTTTGTTGCCGATACAGTCCATGTCATAAATGAATCTATTTCGCAAAAGAAGAAAATTCTTGTTGAAGGTGGACAAGCAACAATGTTGGACATAGACTTTGGTACTTACCCTTTTGTTACTTCATCTAGCCCATCAGCTGGTGGGATTTGCACAGGTCTTGGAATTGCCCCAAGAACTGTTGGCGATCTTGTTGGTGTGGTAATGAACAGTTTGTTACACTGTGGAACATCATTTTAATCTCTAATTTCTTCGCTTTTATTCATCGCAGTGTGGGTTTTGGAATTGCAATTCTTTTGGTTTATTCAGAAGTAGTTCAAAATCTTTGTATGCATTGAAAAATTGCAGGTAAAAGCCTATACTACTAGAGTTGGTTCGGGTCCCTTCCCAACTGAAATACTGGGTCAAGGTGGTGATCTTCTGAGGTCTGCTGGGCAGGAGTTTGGAACAACAACTGGCCGTCCACGGCGTTGTGGTTGGCTTGATGTTGTGGCTTTGAAGTATTCCTGCCAGATAAATGGATTCTCATCTCTGAATCTGACCAAACTGGATGTGTTATCTGATCTCTCTGAAATTCAGCTAGGCATTGCATACAAAGACACTGATGGCACTCCAATCAAATCAGTCCCTTCAGATCTCTGTGTTCTTGAGCGTCTCAAGGTGAGTGGAATTTCTTGACTTATTCTTGCAAAGGCAGACATCTATTAGATTAATTTTATGATTCATTTAGTTTTTCCCCTTCTGTTCAGGTGGAATATGAAGTCTTACCCGGGTGGAACAGCGATATATCTACCATCAGAAACTATGCAGATCTTCCCAAGGCTGCACGTCTCTACGTGGAGAGGATAGAAGAACTTGTAGGAGTGCCCATCCATTACATCGGTGTTGGTCCAGGAAGGGATGCCCTCATCTACAAGTAGAGGTTTTACTGTCAAACGCTATATACATGCATATTCCAGGCAAGAGTGCTGTAGAATCTGTTTTGCTGGCTCAAGCCAGTGACGGATTCAATGATATGACCGGCTTAAAAACTCTGTTGCTATTACTTCTAATATTGTCATCGCATGAATAACAGCCAGCAATGTTAGGAGCAATATTTTTGTTTTTGGTTGCAATTTGGTGTATGCTGCTTGACAGGAGACATTTTAATTATTCTAGCTAGTTACAATGGAACACATGGTCGAGCTAACATAATCACAGATTAGGCGTTACAATACCTCAGAAAAAAGAAGGAATTAGCAGTCTATTATAAAAGAAGGAAGAAACCAGAGAAAGTGGTCGGAAAGAACATATATGGAAGCAGATAAAAATTGGAATTCAAACTCGGGTTGGGAGGAATTGACGGCTGAAGGCATCTTGAAAGTTGGCGAGAAGCAAGCTGAGTTTCCGAATGGGAGGGATGAATAGCGTCAAGGGCACAGCGGAGAAAGCTACAACGATGACCAAAGCCAGCATTTTGAGATTTTTGGAGGAAAATTTGGATGAGGATCAAAGAAAGCCACAACTTCAATTATAAGTATCATTAGCGTTGAGGAATTTGGACCCACATAGAGAGGAAGATGAGGATGAGGATGAGCCTTGCAGGCGGTGAGCCGGTGACCTATTGTTTTTAGCTTTGTTGGAAAAGACTACGACAAGGTCAATTATAGTTGTTTTATAAAAAAAATATTATTACACAACATTACATGTTTCATTGCTATTTTTTTTTTGAAACGGTAACGATTAGGAGACATTCATGGGGCCTCCTATGGCCTCCTTATGGATGAGAGCTAGAAGCTCTAGATTATCTTGACGGAGGTTGGTAGGATACTGTGGCCCAACTTAGAGATTTTGTCGGCCACATCATTAAAATCCCTACCCACGTGTCGAGCTGAAACAAATGTGAGTTGTTGTAAGGAGACAAGGATGTTTGATATTATCATTTTGATTTCCCATGGACATCTTCCATTGTCATTAATGTCATTAATAACAGTGAGATTATCACCTTCAATTTCAATAATTTCTATACCTATTCCCCGTGCTTCCTTAATTCATTCCCTAAGTGCAAGTATTTTCGCTTTTAAAATCGAGATAGCTCCTTGTTTTTTAGTACCTATACCAACCACTTCTGCATTGTGATCTCGAATTACGATCCTGAAGATGATAGACTGGAATTGAGTTTGGACCCATCAAAATTTAATTTCAGATGATTATTTGGCAGTTTAAACCATTTCTCCTTTCTTCTTTTTTTTCCTAGCATGTTCAATTTTGTTTTGTTTTCTGCTCTAGTTTTTCTTCATCTTCTTCCCATTTTTTTGATCAGTTCCATTGAGCAATTTGTTTTTTTTTGTATTGTTCTAAATTTAAAATGAAATCATCGGGGGTTTGTTGGAAACTAATTTGTTTCTTTGATGCCAAATACACCACCGGCATACAACCAACTCTATAAATTTATTGTTATCCATGACTTTCAATAATTCATTAATTATCACCCTGACCGATTTATTTCTTATATCCCAGAATCTGATAATGAATTCTGTTTTTGTGTTAATTGTCTTAATTTGTTTCTTTGTGTGCGAACATTCTATGAACAAATGACCTATGTCTTCTTATGTACAATTGCAACATGTTTCATTGCTATGTTTTGAATCAAATGTTTCATTGCTATTAGACCGCTCACATTCATGAAACATTTTGTGTAACAATAAAAATTAGATATGAAAAAGACATAATAAAGCAGATTGAAAATTTATGATTGAAATTTTGAAACAATTTGCTTAAACTCTTTACCATGAGTGGCGAGAGTGATGGTAACGTGAGCTGAAAATACATGGCAAATTGGGATGACGAATACGAACATCTACATAGATTTAACAAAAAGATCAAAAGAAGAGAAAATGGAGAAGGTTGGAGTGAAGATCTGAGAATGGAAGAAGGATTCCATTCTTAGAATATGCAATAGGAAGGTAGAGGCAAATGGGCGGAGAGAACTAAAGGCCGATCATTCAAGGATACAATATCTGGATCTAATCAGAATGGTGATATTATGGAATACAATAACCCCTTCTGGGATGATGTGGAGTTTGAGGAAGATCTTCTAGATGACTTGGAGCCATTAGAGCAAGAACCGAAGTCCCTAGTTGTTCTGTTAACTATAGAGGAGAAAAAAGCCATGTAAAAAGCTCTAGATTAAGGATGAGAGCTAGAAGCTCTAGATTATCTTGAAGGAGGTTGGTAGGGATTCTGTGACCAAACTTAGATATTTTATCGGCCATAGCATTACAATCCCTACGCACGGGTCGAGCTGAAACAAATGTGAGTTGTTGTAAGGAAACAAGGATGTCTGATATTATCATTTTGTTTTCCCATGGACATCTTTCATAGTTAATAATGTCATTAATAACAATGAGACTGTCATTTTCAATTTCAATATTTTGTATACCTAATCTCCGTGCTTCTATGATTCCTTCCCTAAGTGCAAGTATTTCCACTTTTAAAATCGAGATAGCTCCTTGTTTTTTAGTACCTATACCAACCACTTCTGCATTGTGATCTCGAATTACGAATCCTGAAGATGCTACACTGGAATTAAGTTTGGACCCATCAAAATTTAATTTCAGATGATTATTTGGTGGTTTAATCCATTTCTCCTTTCTTCTTTTTTTCCTAGCATGTTCAATTTTTGTTTTCTGTTCTAGTTTTTCTTCATTTCTTCCCATTTTTTTGATCTTGTCCATTGAGCAATTTGGTTTCTTGTGTATTGTTCTAAATTTAAAATGAAATCATCATGGGTTTGTTGGAAAACTAATTTGTTTCTTTGATGCTAAATAAAACACCAGCATACAACCACCTCTATAAATTTAATGTTACCCATGACTTTAAATAATTCGTTATTTACCCCCTTGACCGATTTTTTTATTATATCCCAGGTCTCTGATAATGGCTTCTGTTTTTGTGTTAATTGTCTTAATTAGTTTATTTGTGTGCGGACATTCTACGAACAAATGACCCATGTCTTCATATGTACAATTGCAACATGTTCCATTGCTATGTCTTTTAATCAAATGTTTCATTGCTATTAGACCTCACACATTCATGAAACATTCATGAAACATAATAAAGTAGATTGAAAATTTATGATTGAAATTTTGAAACAATTTTCTTAAACTTTTTATCAAGAGTGGCGAGATTGGTGGTAACGTGAGCGGAAAATACATGGCAAATTGGGATGACGAATAAGAACATTTACAAAGATTTAACAAAGAGATAAAAAGAAGAGAAAATGGAGAAGGTTGGAGTGAAGATCTGAGAATGGAAGAAGGGTTCCGTCCTTAGATTATGCAATAGGAAAGCTAAAGGCAAATTGGGCGGAGAGAACTAAAGGCCGATCTTTCAAGGATACGATATCTGGATCCAATCAGAATGGTGATATTATGGAATACAATAACCCCTTATGAGATAATGTGTAGTTTGAGGAAGATCTTCTAGATGACATGGAGCCATTAGAGCAAGACCCGAAGTCCCTAGTTGTTCTGTTAACTATAGAGGAGAAAAAAGCCATGTAAGAATGCTATTATAATTAAGGTCTTTGACAAATCAATAGTATTAATGTATCTGAAGAAGAGTCTGATTCAGAAATGGAAACGAAAGATTGATGCTTCCATGATCAACATCGCAAATGAATAGTATGTTGTTCGTTTCAGTAGTGTTGAGGACCTCCACCACGTCAAGATTGATGGACCATGGTTGATTGGAGATAACTAACCTACTGTTATGAAATAGAGACCAAAGTTTATTGCAAAAGAGGAGCTAATTCATCTAGTTGCTGCCTTGGTGCACATACCCAACTTGTCTATGGAGTACTTCGATGCCAAAATTTTGAATTCAATCGGAACAAAATTAGGGAAAGTGTTAAAGATTGATAAAAAAAATTGAGGATAGAAAGAGGAAGATTTACAAGATTATGCGGTGAACATTGATGTGACCAAACCATTACTATCGAAGTTCTTCATGAATGGGAGTGTATGAAAAATCCAATACGAGGGGCTCAAGATGATCTTCTTTGAGTGCGGTAAAATTGGGCATGATGGTAGCTAATGCCCCAATTCAAATCAAGGAACTGAAAGCAAAGAGGAAATGAAAGAACTCCACCTGGAGATGCATGAGGATTTTGGTCCATGGATGGTCACTAAGTGGACGTGATAAGGATTGTTGATGGTGAAATGGTGTGAGGCAACAAAAAGGCTTGACTTGGCTAGACCGGCGGCTCCCTTGATCTTGAATGGCGTGGAGGATCTTGAGAAAAAGATGCAGGTGTGGAAATGGAGGTGTAGATGAAAGATGATAGTCGAAGGATATGGATGCACTTGGTTCGGATACAACTCACCAATCCAAGTACAAACTAAAGGAGATCGGAATTTGGATATGACTCACCAAAAACGAGTCCCACAAGAATAAACCAACGGGGCTGAATTCTAACAACCACAACAACCTAGAAGATTGGTCTTTGTGTTTTTGACAAGAACGAAATAAGAAAAGCAAGAACAAAGACAAGTGTTTTCTCCAAATTCAACCTAACTAGAAGAAATGAAGCCTATGAACCTTATAAACCAAAAGTGATGTTTTCCCTAGGTTCCCCTTCTTCCAAAACAAGTTTTATAATAGACCTCACATATTCAAAAGTGCATAAAATGCCCTTGAACAAGTCAATGAACCATGGCGATGATGATACATGAGGAGGAGGATGTTGATGATGGCCGCACAAGTCTATAGAGTCGACGAAAAAGAACCAAAGCCTAAGAAAGACATTTCTCTTAAATTAAATAATATGCCATAAGTCAAGGTTAATTAATTAATTGTCCCACAAACTTTGGGGTTCGACCAAGATACGAGATCGGAATGTGGAATAAAGCACGAGACCGAAAGCAACGAGGGCGTCAACTTCTAATCCTATGACGACGCAGACAGATCGCAACCGAGAGGAGTCGAGTGGAACAAAAGAGAGATATCAAGAATGGGAGTTGGCAAAGTCATGCGACGAGATTCATCATTTAAAGACATATTGGAAAGGATGCAAGGGTAGATTCACAAAGCCAAACAAGTTAAACCTAATGAAGAGCGGTTCATGGATCGAGACGCCGCACAAAAAGACGAGGATGACCGAGGCAACAAAGTTGGGATCAAACAACAAGCAACTTGCTCATCCCTAGGAATCAGTATGTAGTCTAATGATCTTG
Source organism: Fallopia convolvulus (assembly GCA_964016875.1). Lineage (NCBI taxonomy): Eukaryota > Viridiplantae > Streptophyta > Magnoliopsida > Caryophyllales > Polygonaceae > Fallopia > Fallopia convolvulus. The sequence continues at coordinate 41,114,893 of OZ024720.1, forward strand.
CGATGCCTCATTTAAGAGCCACAATTGTTAGATCGAGATGATTCAAAAGGCATTGGAAAGAAAATCAAGTGTACTTCATCTTTCATCATCACATCAGGCCTAGAAAGCCGTCCAAAGTGGGTCAAAATCGTGTCTCAAGAGGTTGTTGCGCAATTCGCCTAAAGAATTAGTAAGTAGACTTTCGACCAACCGTTTGAGAGATAGAATGATGGTAAAAATAAGATAATTCGCATATTTCCAGAAAGCTTACGAGATGAACTACAAATCATTTTCATACGCCAAACTCAGAAACCATCAAGAAAAAAGGCATCCTGAATATGCTACACGGAAAAGGGCGATACATACTAGAGTTGCCTTTTGGCACATCATCAGGGAGCTACTAAAGTCAAAATATTACTACCCTTATATGGATGGAATGTTGTGGAAATCCTCTAAACTTCGTCTTTTGGCTTGAAAATCAGAAAGACAAACAAATTGAGCCAGAATCGCAAATTAAAATCGAATATCTATGCTCCCGAGACAAGGGCAGGCTGCTACCTTGCAAGAGCTCGTTCGATGGATACAATTTCCCTATCATGACGGTTTAGGAAGCGTTGGAAAGCTAAAAGAGACATCAACATTCCGTCTTCAAGAATGAAATCAAGAATCCCATTCAATGTGGATCAAAACTGGACGCGAACACAAAGTAAAAAAATAGTCTTAAAAAGGGTTTGCAACGTGGCTACGAACGCATCCGATAGAAACTAGAAGCAAGCTAGGAATATAACACCCCTATTTTTCAACGATGGGTATTACCGTCAGTGACCTCGAACTTTACCGTCTAAAGTCACCCAAGGCTTTATAAAGTATCAAACATAAATAAAATGTGGAAATTGAAAAAATATTACATATTATGAAAGTTCCCTCAAACATAAGACTTTGGAAAATTGTCCTTACATCCTTAAACATAACAAAATGTGAAAGATTTTAACAAAATATTGTTTGTACAAAAGCGTAAGACAACCCAAAATAATCGAGAAATGACATCTTCAAGAGACTCGACCTTCCTTCCTTCACTTGTTGGATCTTCATCTTCATACCTTAGAGGGAGGTTTCCTAGAGTCTGGCATTCGTCGCGAAGGGTGAGAAATGCCAGGCAAAAATGCGGAAACAAACGGAATTAGTCTAAGGAGACTAAGCAATTGAGAACGTAAATTTTTCAAGGGTAAAAGTGGTAACTTCAATTCATTAGAAAGATATTCGAGATGTGTTTGAGATGTATAGACTTCATGCGGAGCTTTAGATGAAGGGAATGAGTTGATCTCGAGGTGAGATAACTCTAAACCGAAAAGAACGAACTACGAGATTGTAAAACTTCTTAAAGTAGAATAATGTTGGGAATGTTATAATTACACACAAGTTTTTGAAAACCTCTCGCGCTCTTGTCGTACCTCAACCAACCTCATCTTATTCGGTGATCCAGATCGGGGAGGTGGCCCGAAGGCGCTCAAGTACCAAGCCCACCTCAAGCCCGAATAAGCATTCAGATTGGAAAGACGATCGTTCAAGAACCGAGAGACGGGTCAGTCTTCGAAGTTGTACTAATCCGACTCGATTGTAGTTTATTTTAATGTGCTTTAGCACTTACCTTTATTTCGTGACAAAACTTCACATAACGTTAATGAATTTAAAGGATGTGGAGGCTATGAAAGAGCCGAGACCACTTAAAGGCGAACTAAGTTCCAACAACTAGCTAGGGTGTAGACATCCCTCCAACAAGTAGGAGCGGACATTAGATCATGATCCTTAAGTCGCGGGAAGAGAGGGTGTATTGCCATACCACTCGATGTGTTAATAGAGATGTTCGGGGCTAAACACGCATCCCTTAATATTAATCCATATAAATCTCGAAAAGAGATTTTAAACAAGCAAAGGCCACACAAACAAGCCTAACAATAATTCTATTAACAATAATAATCGTAATAACGATAACAAGGGGGTCGTTAATTCTAACTATCGATATTTCCTAGATTCATTTATTTTATCAAACAAGTTGTTTCCAAAATCGAGAAATTTCATGGAAGCGAATTATTAAAAAGCTTCAAGGAGAATATCCACTTGCCTTGAATAGTGTTTGAGTTTTTCTCAAGGCTCGGAAAAATTCAACGAACTTTAGAGAGATTGAAACTTTGACCTAGCAATTCGAGAGATAACGAGCGAATTTTTATTAAAATTCTTATCTCATTATTAAACTACTCTTTTCTCTTATTTTTCCTTTCACTAAGAGAAAATATTATAATCTAAATTATTTTATTTAATAATTTAGGTGGAGGTCTTAAACAATAATAATCTTTGATTATTATTTTCAATTAATCTTTTTAAAAATAATTTTTTTATAAAAATACTTATACTTATTTAAATTTGCATGCAAAAATTGGACTAAAACAAAAAAATCCTTTTTAAAGCCTTCTAGCAATATTTATCTAATTTGGTAAAATAAAAATTATTCCCATGATTTTTACTAAGTCTAAGGTTATAAATAACATTTTCCAAAATTATTATTAAAGTCATAAGTTGACACGCAAGAATGATTTAAGTTATAAAAAGTCCTTTTAATTCACATGCAATTACTTATTTAAATTATTTTATTTAAAAGTTCATACAAGACAATTATTCCAAAGTTTATAATAAGATTAAAAGACATGCTCTCTATTTTCTTTTCAATAAAGTCTTGTTTTTATTAAATCTCCCTTATTTTAGGCTATTTCTGTTATAATAGAAGAAAAATATGTCTAAGTGAATATTATTTTTAAAATTATAATTTCATGCTTAAAAAGTCATTTTATGATTCCTAAAATTTATTGGAATTTATTTAATAACTTAACAAAAATTATTTCCCTTTAGATCTTCCACATGCATGTTAGTTTATTAATATATGTTCAAGGAAATTATATTTTATGAAAAATATGATATTTTTAATATTCTGAAATTTTTATGGGTATATTTAAAGCCAATTTAATTAAAAGAATATCCTAAAAATTAGTTGTAAAGCAAAATAAAATAAAAGAATTATCCTTCTTCCTTTTATTCTACGTACAATAGTCTACTGTAAGATAGGGCGAAAGACAAGAGAGGGGCGACAACACTAGCAGGCGGCGTAGCAAGGGGCGACGGTGGTCCGATGGTGGGGCGCGAGCAAGGGGGCGATGAGCAAGCGGTGGTCCGGCGACTCGAGGGGAAGAATTAGGGTTTTTAAGGGGAAAAAGCAGCACAATAACTTGAATGAATTTGGTTGAAAAATCCTTGATTGAGAGGGAATTATGAAGAAGAGTAAGACAAGAATGAGTTGTGAGTTTTCTCTTGCAACTTCACCCCTTTTTATAGTGAAAATAGGCTCTTTCATGTATCCACACCTCCATGGATGGACCTCTCATGGAAGAGGTGATCCATGGAGATTGGGCAAAGGTGTGCTTCTTGCAATCAAGGTTGAGGAAGGGGATTGGTGAGGAGGAGAGGTGAGAAGAGTGAGCTTAGAGGCCATTGAAGGAGGTGGATGTGCATGCATTGCTCCTACGTGAAATCAATCATGCAAGCTATTTTTCAAACAAGGAAGAAGAAAAATAAGGGAATAAAAGGTTTAAAAATTCTTAATGGATAGATAAGTTACCATGTCATAGGGAAAAGGAGTGTGTGTTAGTTTGTGAAAATGCAAGAGGCCATGGGTTCGAGTCCTACCTCTCGCATTTTTATTTTTTGTCCTTTCCCTTTATTTTTATTTACATTATAATTTAAATTTGAATTAAATTTCAAAAGTTTATTTATCCTTATTTAATTAAATTTTATTTGTCATTATGATATGACTTTATAAATTTTTAATATTATTCTATGAAAATCATAATTATAGTAAAAGTCTATATTTTAGAGAAAAACTTGCTTGAATAAATAACTGTTTCTTTTATATAGAAATAGCTGCTATTACATGGAATGACATGCTTCTGAACTTGGAGTAATGCTGGTTCAAAAACGTTTTTACGTTTTTATTGTTTTGAAAATATTTTAAGAAGTTTTATACAAGTACAACCACTATTCTAAAAATCCACGCCTAGCCCCGTCTAGGCGCCTATTTAGGCCGCCTAGGTTCTAGGTAGCCCCTCTCTGCCTAGGGTCCGTCTAGCATTTTTTAGAACACTAGGTACACCATACAACTACACGAACAAACGTCTCCCATCGTGTTCGGATGCAAAAGCATAAAACCCCCTCTACACCCATACAAGCACAGAAGCAAGAACTTCCATTTATGTACAAAAGTAATGGGCGAGCAACATAGTCTCATACCCGAAGGACGTGTGGATTTGACAAAACTTATCAAGCCATATATGAATTTATGAACGATCGACCTTGACCTCATAGTGACACGCCCGAGCAAAAAAGACATTAAGTCGTAAATAGAGAGCAACAACACATTGAGCGCCACCATAAAGGGTGCAAACGATCTTGAGAGCGCAAGAGGAAATGAACCACACAAAGAGAAGATTATCCATCTAAAAACCGCTATAGGGAAGCTGAAAAATGATCTTCCAATCAGAAGTCACTCAATTGACAACAAATATGCATAGAAGAAGAGACTATGATCATGAATTAACATTGGCCTTTTTTATGTAGAAGTTCTCTACATACACACATATGTAGAAGTCCGTTAATGCGATGAATTAACGTTGCACTTTTTTATGCAAGACTCAAACTAATGAAAAAATTGACTTTTATTAAAAATAAACATAAATGACATGATCTTAAGGACAAAACTAATGAATGAAAAAGAAAACCCTAAGGGCCTCATCAAAACCACATGGGAAAAAGAGTGCCCTATTTACATGCTTTTCCTAATCTCGAGATCCCTGCGCAGGGAATACGGGTAACAGCGATCGTGTCCGCGTGGGCCGTGATCGTGGTTCTTCTCTTGAGAAGGAGGGTCACTCTCAGCTTTGAGGCCGTGGCCGCGGCTTAGATTCCCGCGGTCGTGGGCGATGGTCTCACAGTTGTGGTTTGCTGCCCCGTGGTCGCGGTTTTGCCTCAGATAAGGAGCAAAGCTCTCTAAACCAGACCCGCGATCGTAGCTATCGAGCTCGCGATCGGTTATGCTCCTGGTCCTTAATTCTTGGTGTTGGATCGTAAACGGTTAGCAAAGAGCTTGGGAACTGGCGATTAAGCTGTTCCCAAGGCAGCGGAAGTAAACAGTTCGCAAGTATGAAAGACAGTAAAAACACAGTTTCTTTATAGAGGAACCCCACTACAACCAACTAGTTGTATGGGTAAACCTCTACCTCCGCTTGGAGGATTTTGAATGACTTACTTGTATTGATTGCTTTGTTCCTTAGTTACAACAGCCGGATTCACACTTCTCTGTTCCTACGAGTTCTACCTAACTCTCGCAACACTAGTAAATCCTCTCAACTGAGTTCCTAAGCTCACAACAGCAAACTACAAATAACTCAAACCCTATACCGACTTCTCAGTTCCCTTGTCCTTGGGAACTTCGGCTTCACCGTCGTCTAGATCACACACTCGCCGGCGGGGACTTCTCTTCCTTTTCTTTCTTTTCTCTGGTGTGGGTGTTTGTGAGTTTTGGGAGAAGTACTCAATCCGAGTACTATTCATTTGGCTTTATAGTCCGATGAGATTGGGCAGTCGCATCTTTCGTTTGTGTCCAAAATGCCCTTTGCTCGATGCCCAAGTTGTACTTTCTTCACATGTGACTTTGGTTTGAACTAGGTCAACTTCTTGGATGAATCGGACCGTTGGATGAAGCGTGACAGTCTGATCCTCAGACTGTTCCTTCGGGCTGTCCGAGACAGAATCCCGCGATCTGCGCTGAACGGTCGTTGTCCTCACATGTGAGTTCCCATGTCATGGGAACTGTCTTCTTCAGAGTTCTCTTGATGGAAACTCTTCATCGTTGTAAGCTTGTGTTCTCTTGATCGTTTCTGGGAGTTCCCACTTCATGGGAACATTCCTCTTCAGAGTTCCCTTGATGGAAACTCTGCATTGTGACCTGCTGTGGCTTGTGGTCATTCATAGGAGTTCTTGGCTGTACCTGTGTTCCTTAGAAATACTTGAACAAACCACATTAGTTCCTTATGGTGTTTGTCATTATCAAAACTCGGAGAATAACATCGTTGATCCGTTGTTTAGAACCAGAGGTCCCAACAACGTCCCAACAATTTCCCCCTTTTTGATGATGACAAACCCATCACAAAATATGCAAGTATTTCAATGAATGATATGTTGATGAGTTCCTAAGTAAGATTTTGGGAAGTCACTTCTAGTGAAACAATTTGATTTGGGGAGCCACTTCTGGTGAGACACTTAGTTCTTACTTAGCTTTTTATGCAATTGTTCCCCCTTAGCTTATGCGTGGTCTGTGATAACTTAAACTTTTAACTCATCTCGCATTTTTTGTCTTTCCCCCTTTTGACATCATCGAAAACAAGCAAAGCAATAATAGAGAAGAAGGGAACACGCAATCAAATTAAAGACCAATGCATTACTTAAGAAAATATTTACAATGGGAACTCAAGTACAATTTTTTGTAGTCAGTTTCGGATTAAGGGAAAAGAAGGGAGTGATCATGGGGCTTGAGGGAACAGGGCGTCACAGAGGCGCGTCAGGACTTGTGTAAGCTTTTCTTGTCCTCTGGCCAACGCGGCTTGGTCCCTGGCAATCTGGTCGAGGGTGTTGGCGATACGGAGCAACACTTGAGAGTTCCCCTCTTGTTCACCAGACTCCAGTTGAGCCGCTTCCTCTACAGGCTCAGAGTGCCTCATCTTCTGGACAACTGAAATGTCCAGTTCCCTTCCAAGCTCTATTTCGTCCTTAGAGGCGTCGTAGAGACCCTCTTTTTGTAGGAGCTTCTTTATCAGCCCAGAGTAGGGAAGGGAATGGGACTTGGAAGCCATGCACTTCTCCATGTGCCCAAGGATTATTCTGGGAAGGTTGATGGGCTTCTTGAGGAGGAAGTGATAGAGGGTGATGGCATCAGGGATGTTGACGACCAGACGCTTCTCCTGGCGAGGGATCACCACATTGATGATGAATTGGTGAGCGAGCTTGGCGACCAAGGACAGATGGTGCGTCGAGAGCACCCTCAAAGATAGTGTTGCACACCTCGGCGCTATTGAAGTCACCCCAGAGCTTGTTGGGCAACTCGTTGAGCCCTTGACCTGGGACCTGGAGCTGAAGGCGGATCTTTGAAATGGTAAAAATGAACTCGTCGCCTTCATGGGAGAGAGTTCCCTGAGTGCAGTCATTGGTGATAGTGAAGTTATTGTAGAATTGACGCACTTGTGAGGGATCTACGCTCACAGGTTCTTTGTAGAGATTCTCCCAGCCGTGGGCCTTGATCAGGTCCCACAGTTCCCCTAGGCCGTTGTCGTTTAGCACGTCTTCTGAAACAATAAGTGGAGGAAGGAGCTTCCTGCGTTCATCCACATGGTGCTTTGTGGAAGAGGTCCCCTTTCCCTTCTTTGTAGTGCTTCTGGACGTGTTCCCCCTAGAGACCGTTCGAGGTCCTTTCAGCTGAGGAGGTGCAGCCACTTCAATCATGAGCACGCGGTCCCTTGGCTGTTGGGAACTCGTGGACACCACCATTTGGTGTCCAGGTGTTGGGATCCGTGCTTGCTCCTTAGCAGCTTGAGCCTCTTCTTCTTCTTCAACCTCATCTTGGGAGGTCCCTTCTTCTTCGGAGGAGCTCGAGCTCGAGCCCTCCACGTCATCTTCGAGATGACTTGTTGTTGCCCCAGCACCACCAGCTGGTGCGGGGTCCCTTGTCTCCGTGGGCTCTTCCGGAGCCACCCTCTCTGGGGACTTTGTCCCTTAGTCAGCTGTGGGCTCAGAGGGGTCCCTGTTGAGCTCTTCTTCTATTGCCTTGAGCTGGGCCTCCTCCTCTACGGTTCCCATGATAATAGGAGGAGGGTCCTTGGTCATTTTGCCGATGACCACAGAGAGAGGGAGATCATCGTCGTCCGAGGTAAGGGCGACGACACTTTTGGATGGTGAGGGAGAGGGGAGTTTTGTGGTGGTGGGGGATGTGGTGGATGAAGGAAGAGAAGAGGAGATCCCCGAGGTAGGAATGGGAGAGGTGGATGTGTGTTTTGGTGAGGGAGGAGGAGAAGGAGGTTTGTGAGGTGGAGGTGGAGTTGGATTTCCCGTTGTTATGGGAACGGAAGGAAGTGAAGAAGGTGGAGTTCCTTTTGGAGTGGGAACAGAAGGAGGTGGTGGAGGAGTCTGTTGTTTCGTGGGGGGAGGTTTGGGAGGTCCCTCAGTTATGGGAAGAGGGAGAGAGGAAGAGGAAGGGAGTAGACTTTGGGATTGGGAGGTCCCATCGTCGGAGGGGAAAGCGTATGGAGGTTTGGTCATACAGGAACTCTCCTTGGAGCAGTTCAGGTATTCCTCAAACTTGAAGTGGGACTTTTTCCTGGGCTCCGAGAATTCGGAGACCGCAGTATGTTTGCGTTTTTTGGATTTGGAGGGATCGTGGGAATGTTTGGATTTTTTGGGTTTTGAGGGGTCTTTGGAGGAGTGGCGTTGTTTGGATGAATGGCGTTGTTTGGATTTTCGGGGTTTCTCATTGATGGAGGGACGAACATCTCCGAAATTGTCAACGATGACAATGCCGGAGGAGGTGTTGGTGGTTGAAGGAGGAGGAAGGGATTCAGAAGAGGTGGCGGAAGAAGTCCAAGCCACAGTGTCGTCGGCCGGATGAGGAGGAGGGGGCAAGAAAGGGCTTACTTCATTGTATAGCCCTTGGATTAGTACATCCTTCATGACGGGGTCTTGCTCTTTCTCAATCTCTCTCAATTGAGAGATGAAGAGGATTCGGGGGTTGGCAAGTACCCACTCTTTGATCTGGGCAAAGGTGTGTTGAAGGGCCATTTTTGTAAGGTTTTTGAAGGTTTTGGAGGTTTCTTGAAAAAGGGAGTGAAAGGGATGTGGAGAAGAAGAGTGGAAGAGATGGAAGATGGAATAAGATCCCAAAAATGGCAAATGAGGGTTTTAAGGAGAGAAGGGGCGAAGGGTAGAAAGGGAAGTGGAAAACCTCGATAACCGTCGCCCAATGAACGTGGGGCATCGTTTCAACTTCCATAGCACGCTTCTGGACACGCGTCACGATCTCTCGGGAAGTCCTTTTCAAAATTTGAATACTTGGCCTTTAACACTTCAGAGCCTCTGACGCAAAAGTTCGCTTCCCGAGTGACGGTTCGTCTTTGTAGATAAGTCAGCGTTCCCTTGCTAGTTTGTATCAGTTCCCATGATCTTATGAAGGTCAGGAAGAGTGAAGTGGTTAAGGGAACTTCACACTCATCCTTTTGTGGAGCTAGGGAACTCAAAAGGGATCCAGACAATTTGCGACTCGATAAAGGAGTGAATATTTTGGCTCATGAGAAGCGTTTGTCTGGTCCCTAGCTTAGGGTGGGTTATATGATCAACCGTCATGGTGTCTTGTAAAGAGGGATAAAGGGAACTCTGGTTGATCATTTTGGGCCAAAAGAAATAGAGTTCCTGTAACACCCCCTTCCTACCCTAGAGGTATTACCGCCAGTAACCCCGATTAAGACTAAACCGAAGCTACCTAAGGCTTTAAACTGACTGAACAAACTAAAAGAAACATTACAGCGGAATAAATACAATTGGTCTTATACAAACCTTAACTTAAAAGAATAAATAAATAGAACAACATTCTATAAGCAAAAACTTCATCAAATCTTCCTTGAGTTCTTATTTCTGAAACTCAGCTTCGCTTTGAAGTAGTTCAATCATGATCTTCACCCAAGTATAGCCATTGGAAATCTTTCTTCAACTTCTGGAGCTTCAACATCTGAATCCGCCTCTTGAATCAACTTCCAAGAAGAACCTGATGTATCGTAAACCAACGGTGGACACCAACCGAACATATAAAAGAAAAGAAGATGGACGGGTTAGTCTAATGATAGACTAGCAAGCGGAGAAACTAACTTGGTTCTTATGGTTGTAACTAAACATATTGGCATCCAAAATCCAAATAGACTCGGATTATGATCCAACAGTTAGCAGTCTTATAGAAAATAAGAAGGAGACTTGCGTAATCAAGAGAGAGAACACCACCGCTTGTGGTTTATTTAAGAAGCATAAATAATTGTTGGGAACTCATATCAATCACATAACATTTTGAAAAGCCTCCATCGACTATTCAGATTAACTTAATCGAAGTTTGATTAAGAATCATTCATAACCGGAAGCAAGAATGGCTTTCCGACTGGACAAACCATTCAGGTGTATTAATGTGCCTAATGCACTTATCTTATATTACTTTCAAAACTTTTCACAACCAAGTTGGTGGCTTTTAATCGGCTCGAACTACCGCCGAAATACTCTGGTATTGTAGAGATCCTCGGAGTATTTCATCCATGGTCATCTACCCTGTACCGAGATCGCAGGACTTAAGCTATCCTTGATCCCTCATTTGCATATGGTGAGGTAGAGAACAGAGAGGCCTATTACCCTGTCGTCTACACTGCACCGCCAATTGCACTTAGCTAGAGTGCGCATCACCCCTCTCACACGAAGAGCAGGGGAAGAGTCATGACCCACCATTAGGATTAGGCCCCTCCTAATTTAATATTCTTTTAAAGAGAGGATATGGAACCACGTTCCCCTCCCTGAAACTACCTTAATCAACAACAAAGTCTCAGCGTGAGACAACAAACAAGGTCACACATAACGGACCTAAATCCAGTTCTACCGCAAAACTGAATACACAACATGGTCATTATTACTAACAAATATAACAACCTATCATATTTTAATAAGCATACAAGTTGTTCCCAACGCAAATATTAAATGGGATCCAATTCCTCATTTAATAATAATAACGCAAGAGAGAATCGTCCACTTGCCTTATAAGGCGTGCTCGACGTCCTTAGCAATTCCAACAGTAGTCTGTATCATCCCTATGACACATATAACCAAATGATTTCTCAGCAACGAGCTCACAGAAACACTTCTTAGTTGTATTCTCAACTCCTACAACTTCCTAATCGATAAACGATTTAATTTCCGAATATTGATATATAGTAAATCCTTAGTTATCATGCTTCAAGGAGTCATCTTGGTGGAATTATAACTAATTATACGCTTTACTTTTGAAACAATTTTCTAAATAAAAATTGTTCATCAGCAACAATTCTAAAAGATTACCAAATTTCAGCCCAAACGGATTAACGACGAATCCCAAGTAATTATCCGAAGTCCTTTACCTGACAATCGGTATCCAAAACTTGTCTTCGCTATAACGGAAGATCCAGACGTCCGTTTCACGAGCGGTTTGAACCTGTGGGACCGTATCAACGTCAAGATTATAAAAACCATAAATTTAATTAGCAAAGCGGAACCAAAAAGCCCTTACGGTGTCTTCGCAATCAATCCGCTAATTAATTTTAATCGTATATACCTTCACTCGAAACCATGGCTCGTTTGGCTCGATCATGGCTCTATCCCCGAGCCCGAGGGTGGCTGGGCGTTGCCCGATAGCAGCCCTCGCTGTGGGTGATGGTCGGAGGAGCTAGCGAACGCCGATGACGACGTACGGCGAGGCAAGAAGCTAGCCGGCGGTGTCGTCTTTGAATCCTATCTCTTCGTCCATTGTTCCGACCTGATTCAGCCCGTGGTTCTGCTTTCTTTATGCAGCAGCAGCACCCAACAAAACCCAGCAAGGGGGAAGGAGGAGAGGTGGCTGGCTGGGCAAAGAGAATTCGCCGACGGTGAAGGACTCTTCCACCCGAGACCGGCGTCGTCCTGATTCTTTCTCGGTTCTGGTTTCTAGCAATAGCCAGCCCTCAGAAAAACATGGAAGAGAGGAAGAAGAAGATGAGATGGTGGAGGAGAAGGCGGGGACAAGGAGGTGGAGGAGAAGAAAGCAACCGGTGGTGAAGATGGGTTCTTCCTCCCGAAGTCCGTCGTTTTTTCCTGATTACTCTCTTTTCCCTTTGCTTTGAAAACCAAGGATAGACTTTGACTAAGGTAGAAATGATGTTCCGTACCAATCCACTCTTTGGTTCCTTTCCTATTAAGTAAAGAAAGAGATAGGTTTTAAAATCCAAAACCCGTCTCGGAACGGGACTCACATTAAAGCGGTAAAATTATGTACCTCGGGTGCAAAAACTTACTAAATACAAAATGTCTCGTAATTTATGTAGACCAATAAAACCAAATTTCCATGATTTTATCTTGCTACCTTCAATTTTTAAGGCTTCCGTTTCATATTTTAAATCCTTTCCGGTACATAATTAAAAGACGGCTTATCCAATAAATATTCTTTTTCCACTGAAAAAAAATCCTAGAATTCACACCGATCCATAAAAATCATTTCCTTGTGATTTTAGGATATCACCAACAATTTTCTAGGATTTAATCTCCAACAAAAATATTGGATTAAGCGTTAAAACGGCCAAAAAGGTTAAAAAGGATATCCAAGAAAAATTCAAAAATATCCATAAAAACCGCAGTTATTACAGTTCCTTTGTACACATTTATCTTTAGACTAGTAATCATGGCATAGTGAAAGCAATAAGTCCAAGTTCCCTATCATGCAATCTTGTATAAACTAGTCAGGCATTGAGGGAGAAACAAACAGGGACTTGTTTAGTTTAGAGTTATCATCCCTAGGAGCATTCGAAAACGCTGGTAGGGACGTCTGTCTAAAGCTTTGGTGAGAATGTCCGCAATTTGCTCTTCAATTCTACAGTGTTCCATCGAGGTGTTCCCACTTTCAACATTGTCACGTAGAAAGTGATGCCTTATATCTATATGCTTAGTTCTAGAATGATGCACAGGATTTTTGGAAATGTTTATGGCACTAGTGTTATCACAAAGTATGGGAACTGGGCCAAAAGACATACCATAATCCTGGAGTTGTGACTTAAGCCATAGAACTTGGGAACAATAAGATGCGGCAACCACATATTCTGCTTCAGCTGTGGAGAGTGCCACTGAGTTTTGCTTTTTAGATCCCCATGAAACTAAGCATGACCCTAGGAACTGGGTCATTCCAGATGTGCTCTTTCTATCAACCAGTTCCCTACAAAGTCCGCATCTGTGTATGCAATGAGCTCAAGGGAACTGTTCCTTGGATACCAAAAGCACAAGTTATCGTTCCCTTTGAGATACCTGAAAATTCTCTTCACCTCTTTCAGGTGTGATTCCATAGGGTTAGCTTGAAAACGAGCACAAAGACATACGGAGAACATGATATAAGGTCTATTAGCTGTTAAGTAGAGAAGGGACCCGATCATACCTCGATAGTTCCGTTGGTCCACACTAATACCTGTTTCATCTGCATTGAGCCTTGAATTTGGTGAGATGGGGGTGTCGATGGGCTTGGAGTGTTCCATCCCATACTTCACGAGCATTTCCTTGATGTATTTCTGTTGATGAATCTTAGTTCCCTCCTTGGTTTGGGATATTTGAAGTCCCAGGAAGAACGTGAGTTCCCCAATGAGACTCATCTCAAACTCACTGCTCATGAGGTCCTTAAAGTTCTCTACAAGAGTTTCGTCAGTTGCTCCAAAAACAATGTCATCAACATAGACTTGCACGATCAAAATGTCTTTAGACTCTTTCTTTAAAAACAAGGTCTTGTCTATGGAACCTCGAAGGTATCCATGGGACAAGAGGAATTGAGAAAACCTGTCGTACCAAGCTCGGGGAGCTTGTTTGAGTCCGTAGAGTGCCCTCTCCAGGAAGTAGACATGGTTGTGTTGCTTCTCATCTTCGAATCCTAGGGGTTGAGCCACATATACTTCTTCCTTGAGATGTCCATTGAGGAAGGCTGTTTTCACATCCATTTGATAAAGCTTGAATCCCTTGTGAGCAGCATAGGCAATTAGAAGTCTGATGGCCTCGATCCTGGCAACTGGTGCGAAGGTCTCATCGTAGTCGATTCCTTCCTCTTGCTTGTAGCCTTGTGTCACTAGCCTAGCCTTGTTTCTTTCTACAGCCCCAATATCATCGAGCTTGTTCCTAAAGACCCATCGAGTTCCTATGATGTTCTTGTTCTTGGGCCTAGGAACTAGCTTCCAAACTTTGTTCCTCTAGAACTGGTGGAGCTCCTCTTGCATGGCTTGGATCCAGTCTGGGTCCTTCAAAGCTTCTTTGATATTTTTGGGTTCCACCATTGAAACAAACGCGTTAAAAGCACAAAAATTATTGAGAGAGGAGCGAGTTTGTACACCTTTATCATAAGGGGAGATGATGTTCTCAATGGGGTGATCCTTCCTTTGTTGAAAGTTTCTTGTATGGGTGGGTTCCCTTGCACTTGCGTCATCTTCAATGGAGGCTTCTTTGCCATGGGAACACTCATCTTCAGCTTCTTCATTGAGTGTTTCTTCAGATATTCCTGGCAAGTTCCCTCTTTGTTCCCCCTGAACACTTGATTCTGGTAGGGTATTCTCTTGGGGAACAAGAGAGTTGGAGGTGTCTGGTAATTCTTCTGAGGAGGAACGTCGAGGGGGATTTGATCAGTGAAAGTGGGATCTCCGTCGTTGTTCCCTGGTTGTGGGATGTTGCTTGCACTTGGATAGTCTTCATCCCTTTTCCTTGGCTCATCATCATCATCATCATCGTCTTCTTGTCTGACCAGTTTGAACAGAGTTCCCTTCCCTTGGGTCTCTGTTCCCATCTTTACGGATTTCTCGTTGAAGACGACATGGATGCTTTCTTCTATCTTCTTGGTCCTTTTGTTGAAAACCCTGTAAGCTTTGCTTTGAGATGAGTATCCCAGGAAGATCCCTTCGTCGCTTCTGGGATCGAATTTTCCAAGATTGTCTTTGCCATTGTTATGGACAAAGCATGTGCATCCGAAGGTCCTTAGATGGGAGATGTTTGGTTTTCTCCCCTTGATGAGCTCGTAGCATGTCTTCTTGATCAAGGGTCTTGTCATGGATCGATTCAAGATGTATGTAGCTGTAGAGATGGCTTCAGCCCAGAAATACTCAGGAACTCCGCTTTCAATCATCATGGTCCTCGCCATGTCTTCCAAGGTTCTGTTCCTTCTCTCGACAACTCCATTTTGCTGAGGAGTGCGAGGAGTTGAGAAATTGTGGGAGATCCCATTTTTGTCACAAAAGTTTAGGAACTCTGAGTTTTGAAACTCAGTTCTATGGTCAGATCTGATGGCTTTCAGCTTTAGCCCCAAGCTTACTTCTGTTCTTTTGATGAAGGGCTCGAATTCTTCAAATGCTTGTGATTTTGCCTTCAAGAAAATAATCCAGGTGAATCTTGAAAAATCATCAATTAAAAAATACATGTACCTTTTTCCACCGTAGCTGGCCGTTCTCATGGGACCACAGAGATCCATGTGAATTAGATCTAAGGACCTGGTTGTGCTTACCACCTTCTTGGGTTTAAAGGAGTTCCTGGTTTGTTTCCCTCGAACACATGCTTCACACATTTTGACTCCTTCGAGATTGATCCGTGGAAGACCAATGACCAGATCTTGGAGATAAAGCTTCGGGATTTGATTTACACCTGCATGTCCCAGTCTTCGATGCCAGAGTTCCGTGTCATCTTGGGAACTCGCAAGGCACAACTTCATTGTTGGTTCAAAATCAGTATCCACCACATACACATTGTTCTATCTTCTTCCTCTTAGAATTATTTTGTTGGTCTTCTTGTTGATGACGAGGCATTCTTCTGAGTCGAAAGTGACGATGTTGTTCCCTTGATCACACATCTGGGAGACACTCATCAGATTGTATCCCAGATCCTTTACCAAATTTACGTTGCTAACTTTAATAGATCTATTGAGCAGCACTTCTCCTTTTCCAATAACTTCTCCCTTGTTCTTGTTGCCAAATGAGACGTGGCCTCCTTCGGCATGAGTGTGGAGTGAGATGAGGATATCCTTGTTCCCTATCATATGGTTCGAGCATCCACTATCTATGAACCATGTACTGTTCCCTCTCACAGCCACCTACAAGGAAAAGTTAGTGTTTTGAGACCCAGGCAAGATGACTCTTGCCAGGTCCCTTGCAAGGGAAAACATTTTCATTTAAGATATAGTCAGAAATGTTGATGTCTTTGGAATTTTGAGAGTTGGAGTTCCTTTGGTGATGAGCATGACGTTTTTGTCTGTTTGGGAACTCATGGCTTCTAGGGATTTGGGCTCTCTTCTTGGGACATGCATCCTTGTAGTGCCCATGAGCACCACAGTTCCAGCACGTCTTATAGTATTCTCCTAGGTAATACTTTGGGTGTGGTCTCTGGATCTTGTTCCTATCCATGGTTTCCTTGTTATACACCCGTGACCCGTTTCCCTTAGCAATTTGGACATAAAGTCTGTGTCTAGTGTTCCCAGTGTAATAGTCTCTCTCACCACAGTTCCCACTTTCTAGGACCCTGATTTTCTCCTCAAGATGAGCATTTTTCTATTTCTGTTCCCAGTGTAATAATCTCTCTCAGGGGTGACTTACCGTTCTTAGAGCACTCTCCTTTGTATCCTATGCCATGTCTGGCTGGGACAAACTTAATTTGGGAACTAGAGGCTTCAAGATGTTCGGGAGTCTTACTCAGGTTTTGCAAGAGGGTGTTCTCATCTTTCTCTAGAGTTTTGATTTCTCTTTCTAGATCTACGATGTGAGACACATGGGACTTGAGTTTTTCGAGAAGGGATATGCAGTTGGGACAGGGTTCAAGACCAACTAATTGAGCATTTATGTGTTCCTGTTTTTCCAACTTGTTTTGCAGTTTAATGTTATCTTTGACAAGACTTGACAGGATTTTCAATAGCTCAGGTTTTTCATAGTTATTTAGAGAATCAAGAACAGTTTCAGTGGTTCCCTCACTGGGTTGTTCCCCAGTGGTTTCTCCTATGGCCATGCCACACATGTCTGGCAGTGCCCATGACTCGTGATCTTCGTCTTCATCATCGTTCCAGGTAGCGATGTAGGCCTTTTTTCCTTGCTTCCGGTCATCAGTTCCCTGTGGGCATTCCTTTGCGAAGTGTCCTTTCCTGTTGCACTTATAGCATGTGACATCCGAGAGATCCTTCTCTGCGGGTTTTCTTTGGGAACTCTGTCCTTTTCCCCAGTTCCCACTGTTCCTTTGGGACTTCCCTTTGTAGAAGTTTCGAAGAGCCTTTGTTACGAGAACTAGCTCCTCATCCTCTTCTTCTTCGGAGTCTTCGTGTTGTTCTTGGGTTGATTTGAGCATCTTATCTATCTTGAGTGCGATCCCTCGATGAGCTCGAGTCTGTTCCTTATCATCGATCTTTCTCTTCTCGTGTCCCACTAACTTTCCAAACACTTGATGGAGCATGAGTGTTCTATTTTCCGGTTTTTCCTTGAACATTGTTCTCTCGTTTGCCCATTCTCCAGTCAATCCGTTGAAGAGCTGTTGGACCTTCATCTTATGGGTGATTTCTTCTTTGGTGATCCCCAAGCCTTCCATTTTGGTGCAAAGTCCTTCAAATCGGGACTGGTAGCTATCGACAGACTCTCCCATCTCCATTTGGAAGTTGTAGAACTCCCTTTTTGCATTCATCTGAAGATCTTCTCGGAGATCTGAGTTCCCAACGTGCATTTGTTGGATGGCTTCACACATTTCCTTAGCTGTGTCAAGGTTTGCTACCCTGTCACAGTCTTGTACGCACATGGACCTCTTCAGGTATTGTTTGGCTTTGTAGTTTGCCTCCATACACTTGTATTCGTTGGGTCCCCACTTTGAGAGGTCGTTGACTATAGCTGGATCGATTTCGAAGTTGCCTCTCTCGATAACACACCAGGCTTGGTAGTCTTGGCCACGCATCCAATCCTTCATGTCGCGTTGCCAGCTTTCAAATCTTCTTGTAATAAGCCTTGGCGGCTTACTAGTGTTGTTCCCCACCTGAGTAAGTTCCTGATCCATTTGATACCTGCGATGCTAACACAAATCTAGAGCACAAGCTCTGATACCAATTGTTGGATCGTAAACGGTTAGCAAAGAGCTTGGGAACTGGCGATTAAGCTGTTCCCAAGGCAGCGAAAGTAAACAGTTCGCAAGTATGAAAGACAGTAAAAACACAGTTCCTTTATAGAGGAACCCCACTACAACTAACTAGTTGTATGGGTAAACCTCTACCTCCACTTGGAGGATTTTGAATGACTTACTTGTATTGATTGCTTTGTTCCTTAGTTACAACAACCGAATTCACACTTCTCTGTTCCTACGAGTTCTTCCTAACTCTAGCAACACTAGTAAATCCTCTCAACTGAGTTCCTAAGCTCACAACAGCAAACTACAAATAACTCAAACCCTATACCGACTTCGCAGTTCCCTTGTCCTTGGGAACTTCGGCTTCACCGTCGTCGAGATCACACACTCGCCGGCGGGGACTTCTCTTCCTTTTCTTTCTTTTCTCTGGTGTGGGTGTTTGTGAGTTCTGGGAGAAGTACTCAATCCGAGTACTATTCATTTGGCTTTATAGTCCGGTGAGCTTGGGCAGTCACATCTTTCGTTTGTGTCCAAAATGCCCTTTGCTTGATGTCCAAGTAGTACTTTCTTCACATGTGACTTTGGTTTGAACTAGGTCAACTTCTTGGATCAATCGGACCGTTGGATGAAGCATGACAGTCTGATCCTCAGACTGTTCCTTCGGGCTGTCCGAGACAAAATCCCGCGTTCTGCGTTGAACGATCGTTGTCCTTACATGTGAGTTCCCATGTCATGGGAACTGTCTTCTTCAGTGTTCCCTTGATGGAAACTCTTCATCGTTGTAAGCTTGTGTTCTCTTGATCGTTTCTGGGAGTTCCCACTTCATGGGAACATTCCTCTTCAGAGTTCCCTTGATGGAAACTCTGCATTGTGACCTGCTGTGGCTTTTGGTCATTCATAGGCGTTCTTGGCTGTACATGTGTTCCTTAGAAATACTTGAACAAACCACATTAGTTCCCTATGGTGTTTGTCATTATCAAAACTCGGAGAATAACATCGTTGATCCGTTGTTTAGAACCAGAGGTCCCAACAACGTCCCAACACTTAGGTCGTCTTCAATTCTCTGCAAAAACTCTGTCTTAGGGCGATTGTTTGGATGACCTCAATTTGCTTCTTTCTCGGCCCCCCTGTCCTTTGGTGCATTTTTCTCCGCGTACTCGCGCAAGTACCCTTCTTGAACCAAACCTTCAAAGAATTCCTTAAACGACTCACAATCTTCAGTCGCATGCCCCTGTACTCTATGGTACATGCAATTTTTTCGGCTTTGGGCGTCGCCTTCGGGGCATTCATTCCGAGTGGGATAGAGGAAGTAGCTATCATATACGCTTGATGCGTGGTAGAACGTTGTAGACCAGGATGTTGAAGGTGGTGCAGACCGCTCTGATTGGCTCTCTTGACGAGTGTGTCTTCCGCCTAAGGCTCTCATGAGAGTGGCGATGTGACTTTCGAGGTAGAGAGGGAGATTTTCCTTTTGTTTTGTAGTTTTCCTCTTCCAAGCACACGTATTGGTGAATGCGTTCTTAAAGTCCAGCAATGGTGAAAGGAAGACAAAGTGTCAAGTTTTCCCTTAGCTTGCTCTCAAATGAGATTGCCCTTTTAATGGCGGTAGTTGCGGTCTTCTCATCACACCCATCGATCTTGGCGTAGCACTCCATGAAACGAATGGTGAAGTGACTCAAGTTTTCCCCTTTCTCTTTTCTGAGGCGAAAGAGTGTGTTCAAAGACACCGGTATCCCGACCGTTAGTTATGTAGTGCCCCACAAATCTAGTTGCAAGTTGATGCCAGATTGGATTGATTCGAGCTTCAAACTTTGAAACCACTTTAATGATCCCTTGTTAAGGCTACCCTGGAATATCTTGCACATTGTAGCCCAATCGGAAACCCATAATGCCATCTTATGTGAGAAAGCAACCATGTGGCTTACGGGGTCCGAGTGCTTATCATATAGAGTGAATGCCGAGGGAGAGAACTTTGTCAAAGAGCTTGGCACGTTGGATGATTCTATGGAATGGCGTCGATGTCACCATAGCCAGCTTGCTCTTGAGCCGATTTCAAGGTTCCACCTTCCGCTCTCAAAAGATCAAGCAACCTCCTTTCAGTGAGCCTTAGGGCTTTATCTTCTCCTTCACGCCTTTCGTTGCTTTTGCTTCGATGTCGACTATGTTGTCTCTTTTTCTTACTGCCCCGTCACGGGCTAACACGGGTCTTTCAGACGAGTGGTAGCGATCTATGTCATGATCGTGCGGATTTTCCCGATGATCGCTTCGGTCGCGACCGCCGTTAGGGATTTTACGGTCGCCGTCAGACTTGCCGCGGTCGCGGCTTGGGATTCCGCGGTCGTCAGAACTTTCCAAGTCACTCGAGGTCGAGTCGTTGGATTGAGGGTGGTCCGTAGCTTGGGACCACTTGTGCGGGGGCGACTCGTGTTGCTTGCCCCTTCGTCGACCTTTAGGCTCTCTACGGTCGCTTTCGTTGTCAACTTGCATCTCTTTAGACTCATCAGTGCTTACCGGCTCAAGACCATGACAGTCATCGGCGAATTCAATAATGCTAGCGAGTCGCCAACTGGTCCTTTCGATCACTGATTTGTTGACGGGGCGCTTACCCTGAACTTTATCCAAGGTGTGTTTCAATCTAGCAATCTTTTCCAAGGCTTGGTCCAAGAGGGAATCTCCCTGTGCGTGCTTGCTTTCAATCTTTTCATTCTCTCTCAAGATGGATGCTAAGGCATGCGTAATCTCATCTTCCTCCTTGATGCCCCATTCTTGCCGTTTGGCCCAGACACCAGAGATTTGCGAGGGTCACCACGTATGGGATTGGACCCAACATGGCTCGATTAACCATGCTCATAGTGTGGTCTGATAGAACTAGGGTTCCGATATCGATTTTAGATTGTCGTGGGCTCGGATATGCGCAATTGCGCTCTACTGCGGCCGCGATTACGATTTTTGAACGCGGTTGCTCGTCTTGGTTCGTGCGATGGCCAAGGATTTTGAACGTATTGCTGGGTCCTATAGTCGACCAAACCCATCAGATTCAGACCGTTTAGCATTATGACCATCGATTTCGTCGCTCGACTCTGACCCCTGACGGCTCACGCGATAAGCAATCATGCTTGCGAGAGGGGTCTGGTCACGGTTCAGATCGTCTTCAAGCAAGGCGCCTTGCTCGGTATGTGCTAGGGTTCGATCCTCCGAGCGAATATCGGAGTTCGCGTGATCGGTGCGTGCTAGGGTTTGATCTTTCGAGCGAAAATCGAAATTCGAGCAATTCCCTTGGCTTCCGCGGTCGCGGTTTTCGGGTCTGTGATCGCTTCTCTCTATTCTACGATCTCGGTTTTGTTCGCTAAGGGCACCACACTCGATTTTGCTTTGTACGATTTCTCCTGGACTTCGAAAAGTCACCTCTTGCTCTCCTAGGATCAATTCAACACCATAATTGCGTGGATAGATTGCTCGTATCCACAAACGACGCCAACTATTAGTGCACAAAAATTCGTCTTCAATGCACTAATCGTATACTCCCTTTTTCACCTTCCGTTCCAAGCTCCTCTTCAACCTAGAACCTTCAAAACAATGTTGACAAGGGGCAGGGGCCCCTAATTTACCTCCGATGCCTAAGTCAAAAGAGTAGTTTGTCGATCAAACATTGAGGTAAAGGACAAGACTTGATAGGGAGCTCAACAAATATGAGGTGCTCATGTAACACCCCCTTCCTACCTTGGAGGTATTACCGCCAGTAACCCCGATTAAGACTAAACCGAAGCTACCCAAGGCTTTAAACTGACTGAACCAACTAAAAACAAGGTAAATGAAACCATTTAAAACCTAACAAAATTAAGTAAAACTTTACAGCGGAAAAGTGAATAATAGGTCTTATACAAGTAACATAAAAAGAATTAGTAAATAAATAGAACAACCTTCTATTTAAACAAAATCTTCATCCAGTTTTTCTTAAGTTCTTATTTCTGAAACTCAGCTTCGCTTTGAAGTAGTTCAACCATGATCTTCACTCAAGTATAGCCATTGGAAACCTTTCTTCAACTTTTGAAGCTTCAAACTTCTGAATCCGCCTCTTGAATCAACTTCCAAGAAGAAAAACCTGATGTGTCGTAAACCAACGGTGGACACCAGCCGACCATATAAAAGAAAAGAAAAGAAAAATGACGGGTTAGTCTTATGATAGACTAGCAATCGGTTCTTATGGTTGTAACTAAACATATTGGAATCCAAAATCCAAATAGACTCGGATTATGATCCAACAGTTAGCAGTCTTATAGAGAATAAGAAGGAGACTCGCATAATCAAGAGAGAGAACACCACCGCTTGTGGTTTCTTTTAAGAAGCATAAACAATTGTTGGGAATTCATATTAATCACATAACATCTTGAAAAGCCTCCATTGACTACTCAGATTAACATTAATCAAAGTTTGATTAAGAATCATTCATAATCAGGAGCAAGAATGGCTTTCCGACTGACGAACCATTCAGGTATATTAATGTGCCTAACGCACTTATCTTATATTACTTTCAAAACTTTTTACAAACAAGTTGGTGGCTTTTAATCGGCCCGAACTACTGCCGAAGGAACACAATGCTACCGAGGTTAGAGGGCTTATTTCATCCTTGAATCAACGAATAGCACGAGTCCCGATGTTGTAGAGATTAGAGGCCTGTTTCATCCATAATCATCTAACAACACCAAGATCAAAAGACTTAAGTTATCCTTGATCTTTCATTTGCATATGGTGAGGTAGAGATCACAGAGGCCTATTACCATGTCGTCTACACTCCACCGTACCGAACCTGCACTTAGCTAGAGTGCCTATCAACCATCGCACACGAAGAGTAGGGGATCAGAGTCATGACTCACCATTAGGATTAGGCCCCTCCTAATGTAATATTGTTTGAAAGAGAGGGTATAGAACCACTCCCTGAACTATCTTAATCACAACAAAGTCTCAGCGTGAGACAGCATACAAGGTCACCCATAACGGACCTAAATCCAGTTCTAGCGCAAAACTGAATAAACAACACGGTCATTATTCTTAACAAATATAACAACCTATCATATTTTAATAAGCATACAAGTTGTTCCCAACACAAATATTAAATGGGATCCAATTCCTCATTTAATAACAATAACGCAAGAGAGAATCGTCCACTTGCCTTATACGAGAGAACTCCACTTAAAGCGATTAATTCCATCTCGAACGACGTGCATCCAAGACTCGAGCTCGGCTTGTACCGGAAAAGAATAGAGAAATAAATTATAATCAATTTATTTCCATTTCAAGATTAAACACTACAAATTATTATGTCCTTATAATAATTTGTCAAACACTTGCTTGACTTCATCCGACTTTATAACTTAACTAATAGCAAGATTGATAAATCACGCTTTACGAGATTTAATTACGAAAATCCAACCTTGAATGATCTTATCCTAAAATCATTCTATAATATAAGTCAAGCTTGAAAGACGGAAATTATCTAGCGATACGCTTTCGGGATGGGCCTGCACGCAAATCGAGGTGGCACGCAAAACCATGCAATGCGCAAAACGAGGCAACACGTGAATCAATAAGACCCATCGGAATCCATGTCACGCATACCGAGGCAAACCGGGTCCAAACACCTTTCCCTTTTTCCTTTTAAAACTCAAAAAGGCCAGAAATAAAGTGAACGACGAACCAACTTCGTCGATGTCTAGCGACTTCGTCTGACATCCGTTTTGGGCGATTAAAGCGACAGTTGGAAGTCCTCAATATCCTCTTTCTACTGTTGTCAACGGATTATTAAGTTGTTGAGGAGAGACGCAGAACGGAGGCGACAAAAACATCTCGCCGAAGCTGAAATTCTGGGCAAAAGGAACCAGCAGAAAAGCTGGCCGTGAAGGCCTGTTCACGGGCTTCCAGCGGAGACACCAGGGGCGGGGTGGCCAAGGGACTTACGACAGAAGCATCTCCGATATCCCCTCTATTTACTGTTGTCAGGTTTTGGTAGATTTGGTGGCCAGAAGGTCGACCACTAAGCCCACAAACTTGGCTCGTCGCTGCTGAATTTTCCGGGCAAAGAAACCAGCAGCAACGTTGGCCACGAAGGCCTGTTGAGCAGCGTCCAGAGATGGCCTCGTGGAGGCAACGGAGACGGAGGTGGTGGCTCTGGAAAGCCAGGGAACACCTCTTCCAACTGTAGGCAGTGGGGGCTATGTTGGTGGTCGGAGTAAGGTGCACGAAGCCCTCAAATATAGCTCGTCACCAAGGTTCAAATCTGGGTAAATTTAGTCCAGATTCGAAAATCATACTTTTTGAGCCCGATTCTTGATCAAAAAACTTCAAATCTTAAAGGGCTTTTGTAAAGCACTTCATTCTCGACATTTAGAAATTTGAATCACCAATTTTGGTTGAGAAACAACTGCAAAATCGAATTATGAAGTTTAGGTCAAAACAAGGTCGAAAACAGGGGAAAAAGTCGGGATTGGATTCCGAACTAGAAGCAGCCTCCTCCCCCTATAAATCGAGTACTCATGCCAACTAAAAACTTGTTTGACTTATCCTTTCTTTGCCTGGCCACGAATCGCCCCAAAGAAGGGCCATTTGACTTGTCCTTTTCATGGCAACACCAAAAATTTATGAAAGGTGGCGTGTGGGGGAGATCGACGACTCAGCGAGACTGCGAATAGCCTAGCTGAAGTGGCAGACGCGATGACCGAATCCTGACGAGAAGGTGACGTCGGCGGCGCCGCCATCCGGCTTTAAACCAATCAGACCAAGATAAGGGCGGGAATGAATAATCCAAAATAAATCCACTCCATATCTTAGTCGAAGAAGCACATTAGTAGAGTGGTTTTAGGTGTCTTATTTCCATGTGTCAGAGGTCATGGGTTCAAGTCCACACACACCTTTATTTTTGCCACTCCTACAAACTTGCTTATTATTTACCATCTTCTAACACTTTTATAAAAATTAAAATTTTCCGCTAAATATAATTTAACTTGTCAAAAATTCATTCATACGAATAAATTTTATTTTTACAAGTTTTATGCATTTATAACGGATTTAAATAAGTGTAATCCTTTACTTATATTAACTCGAAACAATTAGGATAATATCTCTTTATTAAAAAGAGCGGATATTACAGCTCATTATACATGGCGAAGACATGTATTTATAATGGAGGAGATGGAGAGAGAAGTTCGAAAACTCTATATCTAAGGGTGGACCGATAATGCTCTAGGCCCAACAAACGTTTTTTTGCTCCCCAATCCACTCGGAAATTATGTCTTTCGACTAAGATAGAATCCTCCAACATAACAATAACCGTCATATTTAATTTTATAATAAAATACTTAATTAAAAACAAGCATAACAAATAAAAGTACCTATATGTCGAATAATAGCGAAAATAATCATGCCAGTTAATTTTATCCGCTCGTAGAAATATTTCCCTTGTAAAAGCCCTATCTAAAGGGTCTTCCCATCTATAATATTAGACATTATTTCTTGCTTTCAATAAAACACTAGTACCAATTATCGAGGACAATTTCGAGTACTACACTATCATTTTGAATTTGCAATCATAATTAAGTTACTGTTGATTTTAAAAATTTCAACCCATAAAAAAGACCTAAATCTTAGCATGATCGTCGTTTTATATACATGTACGGTTTTTCCTCCGCTCTTAGCAAAAATAAGCTGAACTATGGATCCGTTGATTTGTTCAGCACTTATCAGAACATGAGGATTTTTATATACTAGCAATTAGGTCGCGCGTTGCGCGGCGATTATAAGACGGAGACTTCGTTAGTGTAGAGATATGGAAATGACATTTTCGTAATTTTATTTAAAGGAGCGTGCTTTTTTTGGAAAAGGAGTATGGAAATGGCATTTGCGTGGAAAAGGAATATGGAAATGGCATTTCCGCAAATTTATTTAAACGGGCATGATTTTTTTGGTATTAATTTACTTGACTTCACGCCATCCAATGTCTTAAAACTTGTTTTATTACACCCACACGGTAGTGCAACACGCATTTTTAAGTAATTGGATGGACGGTCAGATGTTACTAAATTGAACGGCTAGAATAAATGTAAGTTGAACGTTTTTCGAGACATGTCAAAATTACCCGTTTAAATCCGAATATCACCTAAGTCGGGCACGCTTTTCCAAGAAAATATATTTTTTACGAGCTCGCTTACAAGCAAAGTAACTTGGACACGTTTTTCGAGACATGTCAAAATTACCCGTTGACATACGAATATCACCTAAGTTGGGCACGCTTTTCCAAGAAAATATATTTTTTTCGGTCTCCCCGAGAGCGAAGTAACCTGGACACGCTTTTCGAGACATGTCAAAATTACCCATTCAAATCTGAATATCACCTAAGTTGGGCACGCTTTTCCAAAAAATATGTTTTTTACGAGCTCGCTTACGAGCGAAGTAACCTAGACACGTTTTTCGAGACATGTCAAAATTACTCGTTCAAATCCGAATATCACCTAAGTCGGGCACGCTTTTCCAAGAAAATATATTTTTTACGCTCCCCGAGAGCGAAGTAACCTGGACACGTTTTTCGAGACATGTTAAAATTACCCGTTGACATCCGAATATCACAGAAGTCGGGCACGCTTTTCCAATATTTTTTTTTACGAGCTCGCTTACAAGCGAAGTAACCTGGACACATGTTTCGAGACATGTCGAAATTACCCATTCAAATCCGAATATCACCTAAGTCGGGCACGCTTTTCCAAGAAAATATATTTTTCACGACCTCGCTTACGAGCGAAGTAACCTGGACACGTTTTTCGAGACATGTCGAAATTACCCATTCAAATCCGAATATCACCTAAGTCGGGCACGCTTTTCCAAGAAAATATATTTTTTACGACCTCGCTTACGAGCGAAGTAACCTAGACACGTTTTTCGAGACATGTCAAAATTACCCGGTTACATCCAAATATCACTTAAGTCGGGCACGCTTTTCCAAGAAAATATATTTTTTACGGTCTCCCCGAAATTACTTAAGAGCTAAGTAAGAACGACACGAATTTCGAGTAACATTAAAATAACAAATCGGATTATTACACCTACACGATAGTGCAACACACATTTTTAAGTAATTGGATGGACGGTCAGATGTTACTAAATCGAACGGCTAGAATAAATTTAAATTGAACGGTTAGATAAGATCTATATTGGGGTTTTATTTATCAACGGCCGGATAGTGTTGTGATATCCAAACTCTTATAATAGTATGGATGAAGTACTTAAATTGAAACATTAAATGGAGCTAAACTTTAAGACATTAAACACAACTTGACCGGTAAGGCCGGCCAGGTTTTGACTTTGTAGACAACTTGTCACAAGTTGCGGCACATATAGGGCCATCAACATGGCTTCTGATTTTTTTTCACGTGCTTTCACGCAGTCCCCCACTTGCACATTATTATACACACACACACACATATAGTAGATGTGTTTTATTTTCATGTCAATATAACATCAAGTGATCAAGATCAATTTTAAGAAAGTAATGGAGTTCACTGTGTTTTGGTTGGTGCTAGTTCTCTCTTTGTTCACCTGCGGCTTCGTCCCTTCAGCATCATCCCCACCTCCTCCGCTTCTAGATGGTACGTAACCTATATATATATATATATATATATATATATATATATATATATATATATATATATATATATATATATATATATATATATAGCTAGGGACCTCATATATAAAACGTATAAACATGCAATTCATTCATATAATATAAATATAAATGTTACATAATGCCTCTTTTATATACTGTTTTTGAGATAGATTTAGTCCCTATATCAATTTTGATGTATTCTAACTAAAGTCAATTATTATTGTCACATATAGCTGAATTTCAGTTTTTCTTGGGTCTATCGGGTGTACCTCCTTTCCTTTGGACAGATGTACCCTTATTTTGACCTCTCAAATTCTGTTGTAGCATAATCTCACTGGGTCAATGATGATGTTAGCAGAATTGCTCCCAAATGGCAACTTTGAGGAGGGGCCAAAACCTTATCAACTAAAGAAAAGGAGGATAGTGGGAAAATACTCCCTACCCAAATGGGAGATCAAGGGCTTGGTGGAGTATGTCCCGGGTGGGCCCCAGCCGGGCGGGTTCTACTTCGACGTCCTGCGTGGGGTCCACGCTGCGAGGCTGGGCAACAGGGCGTCCATCTCCAAGAACGTAATGGGGTTGCAGTCTGGTCATGTGTACGCGTTCACCTTCGGATCCACGAGGACGTGCGCACAGGATGAGGTGGTGACGATCTCGGTGACCTCGGGAAGGAGCACTACGTTGTCGACGAGCCTCCCTATACTGACGCTGTTTAGCGGCAACGGCGGGGACACCTATGCTTGGGCATTCAGGGCGAGTAGTAGGGTTGTGAAGCTTACGTTTCATAACCCCGGAGTTCAAGAGGACCCCACTTGTGGGCCCCTCATTGACGTTGTTGCTATCAAGCAGTTGGAGTCTGTTCACATGACTAGAGGTTAGTCTCATTCGAATCTAATCTAATCTAATCTAATTTACGTTTTTATTTGTTTTCTGATCTCAAATCCTATAATAAATGTACGTACGTAATATTTAGTGCATATAAATACACTTTTCTTAAAGTTTAGTGGACCAATATCGATCAACTGAGGAGAGATACATAAATTTGTATATCTTTATGAAATTTCATGCGTAAGTCCAGAACACAAGTCGAGTGGGTTACATCATAAAATCAATTGGCAATAAGGATATTTATATTTTATATGAGCTTTTTTTTCTTTAGATTTCCAATGTGGGATGAGTATTTCAATAATCTTACCTGCGGACACAAAACAGGAAACCTAGTGAAAAACGGGGGCTTCGAAGCAGGTCCTCATACATTCGTAAACTTCTCAACCGGAGTTCTGATCCCTCCAAAGCCAGACGATTTTGTGGCGCCCCTTCCCCACTGGATCATCGAGTCGTTAAAGCCTGTCAAGTACGTGGACTCGAAGCACTTCTTCGTACCCTCGGGAAAGGCGGCAGTGGAGCTCGTAGGCGGGAGAGAGAGCGCCATCGCGCAGATCATACGAACCATCCCAAACAGGTCTTACCTCCTCACCTTCGCCGTGGGCGACGCCAGGAACGGGTGCAACGGGACCATGGTGGTGGAGGCATTTGCTGGCAAGGAGAGTGTCAAGGCTCACCACTCCAGCACCGGACACGGTGGCTTTGCACGCGCCGCTCTCCAGTTTAAGGCCGTCTCCGACAGGACGAGAATCACGTTTTGGAGTGCGTTTTATCACAGTAGGCTTCTTGATTTTACTTATTTGTGTGGTCCCGTGCTGGATGATGTCAAAGTCGTACCTCTTACCTATTAATTGATTATCGTGCATTAATGAAGAAGGGTGTACGTGTAAGATAATTAATTGCTCACTTTGTTAATTATTTGAGTTGATGATTGGACTTAAGTCATACGGTGTACCTATATGGTATACTATTGAGCTTGCTAATTGCTATGGTATGGTTGTAATCATATACGGAGTATTTGTTTTTCGAAGGTTGATTGGAACAGAGGAAGACGCTCATTTACCCAGCTTATAATATACTAGACGAAACAGCTTAATACTGCCGATTTTTTTTTTTCAAGGATGAATATATAATTGGGTAAAAGTGTTAACTTTATTGATAAATTATGAAGAGTCATGCTCGGGTAGTTTTTAGGCTTAGAGGATAAAATACAAGCAATTGTGCTTCATTAAATTAGAAGGAATTGACGGTTGTGGTTAGAATAAGTCGGTTCAGGTAAATAAAATAAAATGGGGTGGTTCATTTTTGATAGCACAGAATGTAATTTGTTTAAATTTAAATGACAAGACATAAATACCCTCGCACATATTACTCCAAAACACACATATTCTTTTTCGGGCGAATAAGGAGACTCATCTTCAACCTCTAGATCCACTGCAAAATGTCCACCACAAGCGTGAAATCTCACCCTCTAACTCACTCCATTCCGATTGGGCTATGGGCCTATGGCATAGATTTCCAACATTGGTTTCAAGATGTGTTTTTTAAACCTAATTTGATACAACTACTATTTATGTGGTAGATCGATCTATGGTTCCTTTGAAATTATTGATGGGTAATGAGCTTTGTTGAGTTGATTTGACTTGAGTATGAAATTTTTTTATGAACTCAAACGATTTGGGTTGGTTGCCTTTTAAAAAAAATAAAGAACACTAACTTTGTATGTTTGAGCTATTTGGGAAATTATTTGGTGCGCTTTAAGGCGTTGAGCTTTGAAAAGATTTTTTAAACTTGTTTTTATTCTACTTGAAGTTTGTAAGTTGCTTGTAATAGATTATAATGGTGTTTAACTAAGTTGTACGATTTAGTTGCTTAGGAAATTATTTGGTGCGATCCTATTTTGTTGGCGATTATGTCTGTCATTGACTTTTGTTGGTTCATAACTTTGTATGTTAAGGTTCATCATTAGTGTTCTTACATTTCATGCTTTGTACTACATTCACTATTTGTACGATGGAAGTTAATTGGTAGCCTATTAGTTCAAATGGTAGAGCAATGTGCATGTGCACATAGATGTGGGTTCAAATCATACATAGGCTAATTCTTGATATGGTCATGTCTTTTTGTTCGTATCGGTTGTTCTTTTGGTTCATGATTTTTTAAGGTAATGTTCATAATATTTCTTCTTATGCTTCATAGATTCTTTTCCATACTTTTTTGTTTATAACAATTGTTCTTTTGGTTCATGTTTGAATAACCTTAGGTTCATCAAAGTTCATCTTATGGTTCATGTTTTTAGTTCATGCTAGTTATTTTTTTTTCTTTCATGATTTTTGGTTCATGGCACTTGTTCTTTCAGTTCATGTTTTTGGAAGCTAGGTTTGATGGTGTGCGAAATGACGATGTGTGAATAGTGGGCCCGGAACACGAGGTAAAAAAACAGGCGAGGTCCCTGAGATCTTTTCCATACCTATCTAAAAAAGCAAAGTCCTTGCTCCCCCGAAGACTCAAATCGTGCGAGCGAGGTCTGAACCTCGCAAATCTCACCAATTAAGATAGTTAGACAACTCACCACAAGAAGTAATGAGGACAAACCTCGCATACTCAAAAGCTGACATTACCGCCTCGCTTGACCAGTCAAAAACCATCTAACTCTTGGCCAATAAGCAACCACCTACGTCTCGACCAATCAAATGGTCGAAACTCGAGCGTCCCACATCGGAAGTTGGCAAAAACCTTGATCCTCAAGCGTCTATAAATAGAAGAGAATCTCGAAGGATGTAGGGAGTCGAAAAACATCTCTAACTCAAGAATTATCTTGCTTATTGAAGATCGATGTGCTGAAACGTTCACAAAGACCACGCTACAACCAAGAGGAAGTCCACAAAAAGACTTCAAGTCGCACAAAGTAACCTCGTCTCAACAAGATCTCGCTAACTGCTTCGCGAACTACAATCTCGGTGCAATTGCTTAAGTTTCTAATCTCGCTGTTGTAACCTCGTTCGGAAACCATTAATAAAAGCAAGTGTTTGTCTCGTTGAATATTTATAATCCCGTTTCTTATCTTTTAGCGTTGGTTTAATTCGGGTTTCATCAAGGTTCATAATAATTCTTATGGTTAATGACTTTTAATTCTTAGTAGTTTATCGTATATATCATGTCATTTGGTAGCCTATTAGCTTAAATGGTAGATCAATATGCATGTGCACATAGATGTGGGTTCATATCCCACATAGGCTAACTCTTCGTACAATTTATGTCTTTTGATTCATGGTAGTTATTTTTTATTCATATTTTTATATGTTTAGGTTCATGATAGTTTATCTTATAACTCATGTCTTTTAAGTCGTATGCTATTTTTTATTTTGATTCACATCTTTTGGTTCCACTACTAGAAAACGTGCATATAGCCAGGAAATCCCGGTGTGGTGATGTTTGGGTAACTACCACAACATGCCCCACAAACCTCAAAATTTCTGTTCGTTTACCCATGAAATTCATTGTTGGGCTATATTTGCGGGAATATAGTCGCAAAATATACACACAACTAAGTTCGATTCTAAGTTTGTGGCCATATAGCCATGAAAATATGGGTTGCAGCTATAGTTGCGGCCATATTGACGCCAATATATTAATAATCTAATTTCGGTTCTAACTTTATAGAAAAATTGTCGTGAAATAATCATGCAACTAAGTTCGATTCTAAGTTTGTTGTCATATAGCCATGAAAACATGGTTTGCAGCTATAGTGACATCCATATTGACGCGAATAAATTACGAAGCTAAATTCGGTTAAACTCTTTGGGCAAATTCCCGCGAATGACCCACATAGCTAGATTCGGTTCTATGTCTGTGTCCATATTGTCATGAAAACATCGTTTGCGGGTATATTTGTGGCCATATTGCCGCGATTGACTTACGTAGCTAGATTCGATTCTATGTTTGTGGCCAATATGACGCAAATGAGTATTTTTTATTATGGATAGAAAAGTTCTTCATTTTGTGTCTTAGTTTATTTGGAAAAATCTGCAGAAACAGTCATGAGAATAGCCACAAGTTCTTCATTTCGTGCCTAACTTAGTTTGTTTGGAAAAATCTACAAAAATAGTCACGAGATTAGCCATGAGTTCTTCATTTCGTTCCTAACAAATGAATCTTCGTTCTAGATATAAGTGAAAAGGGAAGGTTGTAAGAAAAAATAGGGGATTGTTATCCCTAAGTGTAGAACCTGCGACCTCTCACAACCCAAACTCCCAAAGACACCCGAACCAGTTGTGCTAGCCACTCTTTCAATCTTTTAAGGGAAAGAGTTGTATTTAATATCTCCCGATTGACAAAGTTACCTTCAACCCGATTTGTTTTTGTTCGATTTTAATGTAATACAATATTTCGATATTTTATTTTATAAGGTTAATATTCTATAACATTTTAAAATGTTATAAATTTTATTTATAAGCTTAAGATCATATTAAAAGATTAATAATTATAAGTTATAAAACTTATGTGGACATTTTATATCTCTAAAATTTTTAATTAAGTATGTTTAGCTAGAATTTTATTAAACAAATTATTTTGGATAATTATAGTTTTTTGAAAAATATTATTTATGTCTTATAGATAAATTTTAAATAATTTTTTTTATAAAAGCTATTGATAAAAGGGCAAAATAAGTATAAAGGGGTAAAATAAGTGGGGTTTGCTCTCCTAAAGAGTTGAACCCGCAACATGTCCATACGCCCAAAGGAGAGCCCAAACCAATTGTTCTATGGTTACTGTCAACTTTTACATCAACAGAATGCTATTTAACCTTTCTTGGGCGTCATCTTGTACCTCTCGATCCAAAGTGAGCGCCGGTTGAGCTTCAATTGTTAATGGCGACTTACGTTTCCGCTTTGCCAACGCTCAATTTCATTATGTCAAATTAATCCTTATTAAATCTAGATCTGAAATTTATTTGGAGGAGATTAAATGTTGGGTGGAGGTTGAATCCAAACTTATAAATAGGGCTTTCAAATTCACATCCATCCACGCATAATCTCGAGCAATTCCTCCCAAATACTCCATTGTTTCTGGTTCCGATTTCTTTGGTAGTGCTCCACCTTTTATTTCGGTCGGTGTCACCATTGAATTGAGCCGAAGCTACGCTTGTAAATCGGGGATTCTCGTCGACTTCGGCAACCAATCCCACGCTTGTAAATCACGGATTCTTCCTCAGAATGCTCTGTCCTGACGTCCTGTACGTGGTTGGGTTGCTGTATAAAGAATAGGAAGGCTCCTGTTTGTTTAATCGGAGAAGAGGATACACAATGAGGAGAAAAAATGGGAGTTCGGTTATATAAAAAATAGTAAATAAAGGCCTTTTCTATTTGACACCCACTCTAAAATTCTACCCAATACCCACCCTACCCCTATTACATATAAATAAAAACTAATTACAATTTACAAAACACACCACTCTCATTTTTAACTCTCTTCTTCTCCTCCTCTCTCTTAACCCTCTCATTTTATACAAGATTCAATGTGATTGAAGGGCTTCAAATCAAGTTTTTGATGCATATTACTCCACAAAATCCACTCCTACAACAATCATGGTAAGTTATTTCTACAAAATTCATCCATCTTAATGTTCATTCAACTTCTAGATCTAGGTTTTGCAAGAATGAGATGTTTTACTTTCAAATTGTGCAAAATATAATTTATATTAAAGATTTGAACCCATTTTGGAAGAATAAACCGATTTATGCAAAGATTTAATGGTCAGAAGTGAAAATGGTTGAAAAACGGTTGTAATGATCGAGGGATTTAGTGGCGCTGGCTCGAGGTTGAAGACGATGGTTTCCGTGAAGGCCATCTCGTCTTAGGCCGTAACGACCAAGACTTCCATAGCCGTGACAAATGGGACGGTCATGGCCATGACGGCTTGGAAGGCCATGGCAGTAACGACCAGCATAGCCATAACTATCACGTCCATGGTAAGCACAACCGTTGTGGCTGAGTGCTTCTCATCCATAACAGCTGGCCCCGAAGGTGAATTCGATTGAATTCAACCTGAATCATATTTTTTTGTATGTTAGACGTCGAGGTGCTTAGAGACGGGTTTAGAGTCTCGTTCCGCTCGTTATCGACGTCGTGAGGCGCGTAGTGAGCAGATGGCACTGATTCCTTTGGCCCCGAAGATTCCGGAGCTCCTTGTGGCCCCTCGAGGTTCAGCCCTTTCCGGTGTTACCCTACCACTTCAAACGAGGGCAACGCCGGACCTAGTTCAATTCATCACAGCACGAGACGGGGAGTAACTCACAGGCATGTTCCGCTGAGGATCAGATACCAGTCCATGCTCATACTGCACCGACACCACATTCTCCGCATGGACGAGGGGCTGGCAGGCGAGGCGCAGACCCTGTGCCAGCTCCGACGGGAGGGTCTAGATAGAGGAGACAGACCCGACTCGGTCAGCATCCTCGGATCGAGCCATTGCTCACCCATCTTGTACCAGGAGGCCCGAAGATCCCGGAGGTACTGTTGGGCTTCGAGGAGCATGTGGCCCACCACATATACGTTGGCAATTTAAGTAAATTACATAAAATGTATGATAATTGTGAGTGATATTTATGTTTGAATTTGCAATTAAAATATCTTATGTACTTCAATGTATTACAGGAGCGTCCTCGAGGACCTCTGAAGTATCAGTTCTGACGTACACATCTTACAGACTGGCCATAGACGAGAGATGGCAGCTTGGTTGATATTGTATGGGCCAGCGGGCTTGCCCATCTGTAGAGGATTATACACCAGCATGTTCATACTGGCCTTATAGATGCATTTATTGAGCGATGGCATCTAGAGACCCGTTCTTTCCATATGCCATGGGGCGAGATGATGATCACACTTCATGATGTTGCGCTCATCCTCGGCCTTCTGATCGACGGGGATGCAGTTCTGCCAGATGGAGATGCTGAAGGCTCTCAATGATCCCGATTCGCAGAGTTCTTTCAGATGGATGATGATTGGATGAACTGCCCACATTTTGATAAGGGCGGTGTTTCACATTCACATATGAGGGAGTATTGCATGGACCGGGCGCGCGAACTTGATTATGAGACTATCGCTTCTGGGTTTCTACTGTACATGATAGCGTTGACTATCTGTCCTGACAAGTCTCAACATCGGATCCCTATCACATACTTGGACATTGTACAAGATCGGGATGATGTACAAAACATCTCTTGGGCTTCTGCTGCACTAGCTCATCTGTATAGGAGCCTTGGTGAGTGCACAAGGATTGGGGCTAGAGGAGCTTCTATGTGTTACACGCTATTACAAGTAATTGACCGGACCTATTTTTTATTTTTTTTTATTTTGGCTAATATTATCAGTCACACTTGACCAGTCAGATTTTTTTGTTTAGTCTTGTATCTTCATGTACTTTCAATCATTTCATCCTGCCGGGATGCCATTACCATTACAGGAGGGAGCGACATGGGCTCAGATTTGGGGAGATGGTGGTACAATGCAAGTTGGGCGCAACTACATAGCAGAGCTTGATGCTATGATAGCGAAAGATGTGAGTATACTCTTTATAAGTTGTATTTAGGGTTATTTTTTCCAAAAGGACTTCATTTGTCATGCGAAATTGAATCAGGTGGCTTGGATGCGCTATGGGGATTTCGATTTACCGATGCATATGCTTCGTCTTGTTTTCATCGGCAACTATCATTTTTGGCTATATCAGAGCCATACATGCCAGATCGACGTGCTAGGCAGTTTGGGCATGTGCAAAGGATACCTGAAGGAGTTATTATGACGAAGACTACCGTTCGAGTAGGAGACTTGACAAGGTACAAGGTAGAGTTTGACACAACCACTTGGGTTTGGAGATCTAGGAACTTGCACAGTATCAGCTTAGGCACGATGGGATCTCCTGTGACTGATGATCCGTCCGAGTGTTCTGAGGACTACTTGGATTGGTTCCTACCTCGTACACACGCACGTGTTGGTCGGCCCGCCACGACTGTTGAGGAGGTATATCCTTGGGATTGTTTGCCTTTGTTACATAATTGATGTTTTTAACTAATAATTATGTTGTTATATATGCAGCGTGCAGTAGGCGTTGAGTTATCTTGCACCATGGGCGGAATATGTAGGGGTGCACCCACCTGTGATACAGGACGCTATCAGGAGATCTATTGAGATCATGGGAGGAGAGGTTCCTGGATATGGCGATGGAGATGACCAGTCGGATGATGCCTAGGGATTTATATTTTGATTATGTAGGTCAAATTTATGTTTTTATTATGTAGTTCGGATTTATGTTTTGATTATGTAGTTCGGATTATTTATGTTTTGATTTGCAGTTTTGACTATATCAGATTATGATTACACTCGCATATGGATTTATATTGTGTAGGATTATGATTATGCTTGGATATAGATTTATATTATGTATGATTATGATAATGCACGGATATGGACTCAAACTAAGTAGAAACTTCAAATTAATATTACATATTCAGACTGTTCTTGGAAGCAAACTAATTTGAAGAAATAAGGTCCATTAAAATGGGATGATCATCCTTGGGAGCAAATTTGTATTTATTGAGTCGTTGGAGCAATAGACGAAGAATGCTAAGTGCGCCCGCGTCACAATTATGTCTCCACATTGGAACTACATGTGGAAGTGGACAATCATCAAGAAAGAACACCTACAAATAAAGAATTAACATATTAAATGTTATGCATGATCGGAAAAAGTTCGAAAGAGTTAAAAAAATCAATAACTTCCCGACTCAAAATATGCACAAACAGTCTCGAAGAAAATGAAGATGCCTCCAATCTCAGAGTTCCCATTGGGGACAATTAAGGGAAGAAAAGTGTGGTGTTGTCGCCCCACAACAACAAGGGCGCAATTGTATGCTGTAGCAACCAAATGCCCATGTCTAGAAGGCTAAAGCACCTCTCCCGAGGGGGGGGGGAAACCTGGACTATCCAACTCTAGCTTGCGGGACATCTCAATAACCGTTTAATGAAGGAAAGCACGGTCAAATATTTTGGCATGCTCGAGTACAGTCATCATCATCTGAGTTCGGACGTCGCACCATATTTCTTGACCGAGCCCTATACATTCTGCAACGGCTTTGAACCCACAATTTTTATCAGCAACAATTGTATAGTGACCCTTAAATAAGTCCTTCATACACATCAGAATGAATTGCAAAGGACCAAGCAATGGATCCAAAGTAAGTGGTGGAGTGCTAGGAGAGCTCATTTTAGATGGAGTGGGGGTGGACTTGGATACTTTGGGGGCGGACCTCTAGGCTTCTTTTGAGGAGTCTCGTCCGACTCTTTTTCAATTTGCTCCCACCCACATAGAATTCTTTTGTTTGGACTATTCTTTGGTCTTCCCTTTGGCATTCGAACTACGAGTTCTTTTATTGTCCTCTTAACTGGTCGGACTAGCTTGCGGATATCATGAGCACAATTGTATTGTTCATCAGCTGTCATTTCAGAGAACTCATTGTTGATGAAATAATCCATCATTAGGCAATATGGTCGTGTCCACGTCAAGTGGCTGTTAATATCATTGGCCGTTACGGTCTTTGACCATGTGGCTGTTAATATCATTGAACTGCAAAATTTTTTTCTACAGAAACCATTCGTAATGGCTATAATATCCTTGACCGTTACGGTCTTTGACCATGTGGTTGTTACGGCCATTATTCCGCTGGCTTAATGGCTGTACGGCCAGTGTAAACAGAGACATGTATATGTCATGCATTTGAAGTTTACATACCTGTTTGTTGTGCTGCATTGAAAGTTTAAAATCATATCTTTCTAAGTTGACACAATTCTTGTCTTATACGGCTCAATCCATTCGCTTTTGACATATCGAACGAGATTTTTCCGGGCCGTCCACTTTGCCTAATTCTAGCCAACCCTCTATTGTAGCGCTCCACACTTGTTACCCTAAAGAATGCTCGGTAATCATGTGGGAAGGATGTTGCAATTATGGCATTCTTGGTGATGCTCTTTGCTTTTCATTCGATGTTCTTTAGAATGTGAAACCTACAAAGGAGGTGTTTCGAACATGGAAATAAGGCATCCGATGCATTTATCAAAGCTTTCTCTCTGTTTATCACCATACAAGTGGGCGTCCTCTGCACACTTTCACAAAGCTCTAGAAATTGTTGTGCAGCCCAAGTGTAGTCTTCTTCCCGCTCGTTGGCTAAGAATGCACCTGCCATAGTATAGTTCTTCCAAGTGGACGTGAAGTCCATGATTTCCAAAATGGCAAGTTGTACATGTATGAAATGCACTTGTTAACCCTTAGATTTAAAAAGTAAATAGTAAATTCTCGAATTTTCACATTACTTACTTGTTTGTGTTGTATGTGGAGTCCAACAGTAAAACATAGGGAAATGCCTGGAGGAGAGATAACGAATCAAGGCTGAGAAAGAACAAATTCATAATCTGTTTCGTCTTGTCATCTTCCAAGTGTCTCACGAAGTACTTATTCTCCCTAGCTTTATGAAAGAATTCTTAGACTGTTGTTCTACCTTCCATTAGGTCAGCTCGTACACTATACCGTTCATTGTAGACTAGCCTCTTGTTGGTGTAGTTCAACGGGAATTCATTCAATGCACATGCAACTTGGTTTGTTGTACAATTGCTACATGTCATCATCTTCAGCACATCTTTCTTCTCTTGTGTAAGCCTTCC
The DNA here is from genome assembly GCA_964016875.1 of Fallopia convolvulus. Classification (NCBI taxonomy): domain Eukaryota; kingdom Viridiplantae; phylum Streptophyta; class Magnoliopsida; order Caryophyllales; family Polygonaceae; genus Fallopia; species Fallopia convolvulus. The sequence continues at coordinate 41,154,119 of OZ024720.1, forward strand.
GGCTAGTGGGTAGCCATACAAACTGGAACCAATCTTGTGGTTGTGAATAGCATAAACAACAACAATCTTCCATGCTCCTCTTGACTTCTCTTGACACTTTAATCTAAAACGAAATCTACATTTCTTGTTCTGGCACCTCTTCCGAACTGACTTATTTTCACTTTTCGATGGGGTGTGCTTGCCCTCTCTCTCACAAAGTAGCCATGTCTTTCCAAGATGAGCCATATCTGACTTTCCATCCCGACCTATTATTATGCACATGTTATTTTCTATACCGACTTGTTTAACCCAAGAAATGGCCTCCTTCCGGGGTTCAAATGTTGTATCAATGGTAACCAAATGCGCACAATCTTTTGACACCTCCTCTACAACCTCATTTGTGTGATTTGGAAACTACGGATGACTACTCAGAGGTGGAAAAATGAACATGGCCGTTGTAGAATGTACGTGCTCGATCAGCACTGGTGCATGGGGTGGAAAACCGAACATGGCCGGTGTAGACTGTACGTGCTCGGTCGTAACTGGGGCATGAGGTGGAAAACCGAACATGGCCAGTGTAGACTGTACTTTCCATTGATGTACTGGTTTAAATCCCAGGAATCCGAACATGGCCGATGTAGACTGTACCATGTCCGGTGTATGAAAATATTGCCCCGACGGCAATGGAGCATAAGATGGGAATCCGACCATCGGTGTACTCTGGACATAATTCTAAAATCCAAACATGGTTGAAGTGTCTGACACGTTTTGATTCGTACTCTCATCGTTTATTTGAAGAATGTATACCTCATTTTCCTCCTGCAATGTTGAGAAACAAGCTGTAAGTACAAGCCGTTAAGGCAAAACGACATGCGAGTGTTATGGCCAAAAATGACCTGGCTGTCACGGCTATAGCACTTGCAGCCGTAACGGCTACATGTGCTATGGCCGTGACGGCCAAGCCATTTTAGCCGAAACGGCCGTGTGTGTTGCCTTGGTTAAAATTGAACAAGCCCAAAACGATAATCAAGGGTATCAACTAGATACAAAACTAAAAACACAAAACGAAAACAAGGGTATAACAACTTTGGTAAGAAGTACTTACCTCGTTATGATCTATTCGAAGCCAGTTTTCCATCAAATTACAATTATACATGTAATCATCATTGGACATTGTTTTCGAGTATTTTGGAGAGAAGAAGAGCATAGAAGAGAAGAGAGGAGAGTGTTGGAGGGTTGAGGCTCGAGTTTAATATGCATAGTGTTAAAAAGAGCGGGTAATAAATGTTGTTAGGTAGGGTGTTTGGCTATAAATGCCATTGTTTAGAATTTATTACACATATGGCCGTTACGACCATACCTATTATGGTCGTAATGTCCAAAACTTCCGTGGCTATAACGACCACAAGGGGTTTGGCCGTTACGGCCATAGGGGGCGCCGTTTAGGCCTGCCACCCTATTTGTAGGCCGGGCGCCAAATAAAATCTTCGTAAATAAACATTGTAGTAATAATGGACTAATGGGTGTTCCTAGGCTACTAAATGCCTGTTCGTTTTTAGTAAAAAAATATATATGAATGTGTATAAATCTGGGAAGTCTTTTATATAAAAAAAGGGGATTCAGATGTTTAAAAAATAGCAAATAAATTCGGTTTAGAGATGAGTTCGGTTCCAATAGGAAAAAAACCGACGGTTACGGTTCGGAACCAGTGGAACCAGAGTTCGGCCGATTCCGGTCCCGGTTCCCCATTCCTTGGAACCGGAGAACCGGCGGTTCGGGTTTGCTTAAAAAAATAAAATATACCGTTGAAAATGGTGAACCGCGATCGCGGCTCCAAAACCAACCGCGATCGCGGTTTTGCAATTTCAACTTTTTTTATAATGTTTGGAACCGAACCGGAACCACCTCAGAAATAGAAAAATCAGACCGAACCGGAACCGGGAACCGAACCGAGGAACCGGGAGTTTTCCGGTCCTGATTCCATGGTTTGGAGGAACCGGAACCTGCGGTTCCGGAACCGAAACCACCACTATTCGGTTAGCCTTTTAATTAAAATATATATGGAGTTTTGTGAGTGAAATTCTATTTTTAGTATATTTTATTAAAATTAGACTTCATGACTATTTTTAATAAAATTATGAGGTTTATGAGTTTATAAGAAAATGTTATATTCTTTTAGAATTGTTCATTCTTATAAGAAATCATTATATTCTTTTAGAGTCGTTCATTCTTATAAGAAAACGTTATATTCCTTTAAAATCGTTCATTCTGATAAGAAATCATTATATTACTTTAGAATTGTTCATTGTTATAAAAAATCGTTATATTACTTTATAATCGTTCACTCTTATGAGAAATCGTTATATTCATTTAGAATCATTAATTCTTATAAGAAATCATTGTTCATTTAGAATGGTTTATTATTGTAAGAACTCATAAAATTACTTTAGAATCGTTCATTCTTATAAGAAATCATTATATTCATTTAGAATCGTTCATTCTTATAAGAAAATGTTATATTACTTTAGAATCGTTCATTCTAATAAGAAGTCGTTATATTCCTTTAGAGTTGTTCATTCTTATAAGAAAACGTTATATTCATTTAGAGTCGTTCATTCGTATAGGAAAACGTTATATTCCTTTTGAATCATTCATTCTTATAAGAACTCATTTTATAATGTTAGAATCGTTCATTCTTATAAGAAATCGTTATATTTATTTAGAGTCGTTTATTCTTATAAGAAATCATTATATTCATTTAGAGTCGTTTATTCTCTTAAAAAAATGTTATATTACTTTAGAATCGTTCATTCTAATAAGAACTCATTATATTCCTTTATAGTCGTTTATTCTTATAAGAAAACATTATATTCCTTTAGAGTCGTTCATTCTTATAAGAAAAACGTTATATTCATTTAGAATCATTCAATCTTATTAGAAATCGTTATATTTCTTTAGAACCGTTCTTTTTTTATAAGAAAACGTTATATTTCTTTAGAATCGTTCATTCTTATAAGAAAACGTCATAATCCTTTAGAGTCGTTCATTCTTATAAGAAAACGATATATTCCTTTTGAATCGTTCATTCTTATAAGCAAACGTTATATTCCTTTTGAATCTTTCATTCTTATGAGAACTCATTATATTCATTTAGAATCATTCATTATTATAAGAAAATGTTATATTCTTTTAGTGTCCTTCATCCTTATAAGAAAACGTTATATTTCTTTAGAATTGTTCATTTTTATAAGAAATCGTTATATTCCTTTAGAATCGTTCATTCGTATAAAAAATCGTTATATTCCTTTAGAATCGTTCATTCTTATAAGCAAACTTTATATTGCTTTAGAATCGTTCATTCAAATAAGAACTCATTATATTCCTTTAGAGTCGTTCATTCTTATAAGAAAACGTTATATTCCTTTTGAATCGTTCATTCTTAGAAATAAGTGGTTAACAAAACCCAAACCCCTATGATGATCTTCATATGCTTGATATTGATAAGTACCCGCCCAGGGGTTCGGGGGCAGAGCCCCCGACAACACCAGGGGTCCTAGGGGTCGGAGCCCACCTAGTAGAGGGTTGGGGGGCAATGCCCCGCGATGGTGGTTTAATTTTAGATTAATATCATGTTAGATTAATATCGGTTTATGTAAAAAAATTCAATTTGATACTTTTAATTATTGTCCTTACCAGATAGGAAAGTGTATATATAGGAAAGTGGTTTAATGTAGGATTGTTTTATATATTATTTTAACGTCCACTTTAGCATATAATAATGTTTTATGTACAAAAATCTAATATTATATATACAAAACTAGTGGTGATGCCCGTGCTACGCACGAATTTGTGGTTTTAAAATAAGAAGAGGATTATAATAATTTAAATTTTAAGGTAATAGCTTAGTACTCGGGATTGGATATTTTGTATATTGCGATTTGTATAGAATAAGTAACCTAGGATTAATCAATTTAACTATGCTAAGTTGAGTTAGACTATTATATTCAAAACTATTCAGTAACCTACAATGATAAATTTGAAATAGAAATTTTGTGTTTGTCTAAGTATTAAATTAAAGAAGAAAAGTTTGCATGGTCTATTAAACACGGAAATAATGTATTGTAAATTATTATTTTAATAATATAGGGAATTTGTTTTTATGTGTGTTTTTTTAATATAATTGTCGTTACGTAATGAGATTTTATTATGTACTCTTGGTAGACTTGTCAACCGGGTCGGGTCGTGCGGGTTCAGGTTCGGTCATTTCGGGTTCGGGCTAAATCGGGTTGCGGTTCGTTATGGGTCATGGGTCAATCGGGTCGGGTTGTGGCGGGTTTTCGGTCAGGTCGGGTTGACCAACGGGTCTAAAATCTCCTTTTTTCATATGATTATTAAAATCAATTTTTAATTAAATAATAATTTTTAATTATAATATATTATTTTCATTTATTTTAATAATAAAATATATTATAAGTTTCAAAATAAATTTAGAAAATTCTATAAAAATACTAAATCGGTCAACCCAACGGGTTTCGGGTTTCAACCCAAGGGGTTCGGGTGCCATCGGGTCGGTTTATTTCGGATTTCGGGTTCAAAGTTTTGGGTTTTGACCCTAAAATTATCGGACGGGTCGGGTCGGGTTAGCGGGTTAGGTCAATTTTTGACAGCTCTAACTCTTGGCAATTTGTGGATGGGTTGGGTTGGTTTTGGGTTGCCAATTTGTGGTTGGGTTGGGTTTGGGTTGCCAATTTGTGGTTAATACAGGTTTTGCTCTTGAAGGATTGGGCTGGGTTTATTTGGAAGGTCACACGTTTGTAAACTTTGCATTTGTAATTGTATTTGTTTGTTTTTAATATATTTATTTATTTAAATTAGGTGTATAGAGGTTTATTTTAATAAAAGTTGTTGCATTTTACTGATAAAGTGTAGTATGGATTTAACATGTATGGTGTATTTTGCTGAATGTAACATGGTTTAATATTGTCTTGCATGTATTTCATTAATAAGATACCGTTTTTTTTGTATGATTTTTTTATTATGAAAGAGTTAATTTTAAATTAAATGTGTAGTTTAGTTCGTAATTATTCAATGTTATACTAGATTCTTTAACCCGTTCGTTGGACGGGACAATTAATGTTTATTATTTGAAAATTAAATATATTTTTGGTTATAATAAGGTAATTATAACATGTTTTAATTTGACTAAAATCTAAATATTATCATATAAAAAGATTGAATAAAAATAAACCGTGAAAATTTTAACTCGAACGGAATAATATTATTTTGTGTATGGTATATTGGTATGTAATATGTTTCTATTTAACTTCTACTTTTTTTTCCGTAATACCCTCTCGAACAAAATCTTATATTGTTCATTCTTTTCTTGCAAATTGGGTTATCTTTTTTTTGGCTTAATAGTGAATGAAATACATATGCAAAAAGTGAAAGACATATAATGAGAAAATAATAGAACATAAAAAATTATACATTAAATTAGAACTTATCTTTTGTTTGTAATGTGAATAATTGGCTTATCTTTTTTTACTTTTATTTGTAATATCAAAAGTTATAATTTAATGATTTTAAATTACTTAGGTAATACCAAATGTGTGATATTATCATTGTGTTTAATATTAATGGTTGCAAAATTAATGGTGTAATGCCAAAGGTTGATAGTTTGCTATGTGTATAATACCAAATGTTGATGCCATATTTTGTGTGTAATACCAAAAGTTGCAAAATTAAATTGACAATTATTGAGCAAAACCTTTTTAACTTTATAATAGATTTACAATAGCTTAAGATTAATTATTATTATTATTATTATTATTATTATTATTATTATTATTATTATTATTATTATAACAGTGAACCAAAAACACAAGTGCCAGCTCTAACAATGAACCAAAAAATCATCTATGTGAGCAGATGGTAAAAATTAAGACCTATAGCATGATTTACCACTTGTGTGCTCAACCGGCGCTCGCTTTGGATCAAAAATTCAAAACTTAAATTGGGTAAAAATTCTACCTTCATTCGCGAGAAACACGAACACGAAACTAGTGTTATTCGTCAATTTAGTTTTGAACTATGCTTTTTTGAAACTAGCTTAAAAAACGCTTAAACAAAACTAGTGTATTATACATAGATGATTTTTTGAATTTTTGAATTTTTACCACTATTCTATAGGTCTTAAGTTTTGTTTAAGCGTTTTTTTAGCTATCATCCAGAGAGACTGCTGCATCTTGGGTATTTCCATTGTCAGCCTCGTTCCAAGCACATCCTCAACTCTTTGTCTCGAGTTTCAGAGTTAAACAACCCCTGATCGTAAGAACCAAAGGAATCATGTGTTATTCGTGTTCGTGTTTCTCGCGAATGAAGGTAGTATTTTACCCAATTTGAAAGGAAACCCGACCACTTTGAATGTTTTTGGTTCACTGTTAGAGTTGGCACTTGTGTGCTTACTTCTTGTTGGATTGTTTATTTTCTGTTTGCAATGAGATCCGTTTGAGCTTTTGTTGCTTTTTTGCTTGATTGCATGTAAGATCTTTTATTTCCCAAATGATACGATCTCATAGATCTGGTGTAATATTATTAGTTCTTTGTTTTTTCTTTCCAGAGCAGATGATGTCCAGATTCTCGAGAAAATGCAAGAGGTTGGAATCGTCGATTTGTCTCTTAAATTCTCTTGGTACGATTTCTCTAGTCGGTTCTTATTCTTAGTCACGATTTGAACCAATCGTTTGATTTAGACGCTGAAATATAACGGTTTCTTTGCAGGCTGGTTTTGTTGGAATTGGAGTTAGTGCAGCTTACAAAGGATTGAAGCTAGTAATTGAATTCATGACCTTTAACATCTCAATACAACTTCAGATTTCTTTTTGAAGGTTCATTTCTTTTATCCCTTCTATTCTGAGTTTCGCATCCTCACAAGCTTTTTTCTTTGATACTTAAGATAAATTTATGTTAAACGGCTCAATAAAACATAGGATTATTGAGAAAATAATAGTAATCATCTTTTGTATCAGGCTATATGGAAGTTTCAGCTGTTTGATTAACTTTCTCCATGTCTTGAAGAACTTTAGCACCTTGCTATAGCTTATTTGGTGATGGTTGATTAATTTCAACTTGTAAATCTTTAGGCATTATTTTATTAAAATTAGATTCTTGTTCAGCAACAAAAAATATTGTAATACTAACTAAAGGGAAGATAGTAATTCTTGAAGCTTGGTTGAATATTGCAATTGAAACTCCAACAACAGCTAGCTCCGCTGGGCCTATAAAATCATATATTATATCAAACTTATATGTAAAATATATAAATTAACAAAGTTTTTTAGTAAATTAAATATACGAAAGATTGAAATTAAATGATTAAATACCGAAATGGCCTATGAAAGCTCAATTGACCATATAATTAATTAAGAAGCGAACTCAAAGTATGTGCCTGTTCGTCAGCTGTTAGTGTGAATTGGTTTCAGAGGACCAGATTTCAGAGTATGTTATATGAATGGTTTAGTTAAAGGTATAAAATGATAAATTATGTTGTAACGATATGTTCTCTTTTCTAATAAGTATATCAATTTTGTGACAATATTGAGTTTGATATTTAGACTTGGACGACATGTTTTTTTAATTGAGAAACTTGTTGCGACCTTCTCTATGACACCAAATTTCTTTCTTTTATCTAATCATCAAAGGTTATTAATTGTATTCTGTGTTAAAAATGAAAACATCAAGCAAGTAGACATTTTGTCCTTGATTTGTAGTTGGTTTATGAAGTGTTCTGCTCGTCAGCTGTTACTGTTAATTGGTCTACTATATTCATTTTTTTTTCTATTTTTGGGGTTTTTATCTACAAAAAAAAATTGTATGAATGAAGGTTAAGTTTTCTTCTTCCTTGTTTGATAGGTAGAACGTCCAGGAAAGGATGTACCTATTTTTGCTCACTCCAAGATGGTTGGCTATTCTCTTAAGGTTTGTATATACTGTGAACAATGATTTTGTTTTACTTTTTACCTCTAGGTACCAATTATTAACCAATTGTTGTAATGCAAGGAGCTTATATTTTCTATCCTAGGATGAAAAACTATACCACTTTCCCATGTTTAAACAAAATCATACTTAGCCAATTTCAACTTGTGCAGATGTTAAACTTTCGTACAATTCGACTTCTTGATAGAGGCACAACTGTTAGGAAGACCAACAAGCTAGTAACTTTTGAAAAGGGTTTCCCCAACATGAAGTGGATGCTGAAATATGGTAATATAATGCTCTTGAAATTGAATTTTTCCAATACCTTGGTTTATTTTGCTTTTGTTCTCAATGTATGGCATTTCCCTTGAAACAGGAACATAGGTAAGTGGCTGAATTAGTTAACTAAAAGGCAGCAAGATAGTCATGGTAATAAAAGTAGAATGGGTGTTTACATATGTAGACATACCTTCACATGAGATAACAAATAGTTTGTGCTCAAGTATGCTCCGTATGTGTTGATAATCTATGTCCCATTTGCGATGCACAATTGCTTGGATTTCACAACTCCCACCTTTAGTCAACTCGTTTAGGAGTATTAATTGGCTTCCCATTATAGAGCTATCATCTTCTGTTGCGAAAATGAGGGTTGGTTTATGGGAGAATGGATGCATATATGGTCGTTATTTATAGGGAATTAAAATAACAATTATTTAATTTGAAGATTTGACTGATTTGGGTGTTTACATTTGCACATTGCAGGAGGATAAAACTACCAACGGCTGAAGATATGTAATTTGTGTTTAAATGCCCTTAATTATGTGTTGACTATGGCGTTCACATTGTAAGAATTTGAGAATGTGAAAGGGTGATATGAATTGGCTGTATAAATGTAAATGTAGACAATTTTTTTTGGTCATAATAATGTAAATATAGACAATTAAATGTAAATATAGACAATGAATGTCCATTACTATAATATTGATTTGGGCCTCTACGTTTGCACACCATAAAATGTCAAAAGCCTATGGGCGTTTTTTTTAACGTTAAAGGGCCATTCTCTTGAATGGCCGGCTGAAAAGGGTTAATAATTTTAAAAATAGCAATAGTCATGCTCATTAATATCCATGCTCATTAATATCAACCTTTTCATTTGATGTTGATTTGATTTATTTTGGACATTGTGCAGGAATTATATAGAAAACATATATTATTTATAAAATGTAAGGTCATTAATTGTCTTTGAGATTTAATTTTATAGGTTTATAGATTTGTGTTTAGTGTAGTAAAACATTTATACATTGGAAAGTATATTAAATTAATTAAAAAAAGGAGGGAAATGAAATATTTTGGCGCATAATATGATAAAATGGAGGGAATGAAATAAAAGATTAGGAGGGAAAGTGAAGTTCATTTGGAGCCCGTACAAAATTTAAGCCCATATTCACTCCAAAGCAGCTAAAGTGTTAACCTAATCCGCTCCTTCATTTGATTTCTCCCTCTCCCATCCAAGAGCTTCCGACGCTTCTTTGAGGAGTAAGCCTCGCTGCTGCTGCATCTCCACCACCACACCACCGCCTTCCTACTGCATCTCACGACCACCACACCACCGCCTTGCTGCTTCTGCATCTCCACCACCACACCACCGCCTCCCTACTACATTTCAGCACCACCGCCTCCCTGTTGCTGCCTAGTTCGTTACTAAACCACCGCCTCCGCATCTCACCACCACCACACCACCGCCTAGCTACTGCAGCTCTTCAATCCTGGTAAGGTATATACAATGTCTTCTCCGTATTTTTTGTTGCATTCTCTTTCATTTAGGGTTTCGAATTTGCACCAAATTGTGTAGATCTTCCCCTTCTCTTTCATTTAAGGTTTCAGAAATGCACAAATTTGTGTACACTATCTTAGTTTCAATATTAAGTTTAGATCCAAGTTGAAGATTAAACCAAATGCCTAATTTCAAATGCACGTCTTAAATTTCTTAAATTTTTGCTGCTTCCTTGTATTGCTCTATATTATAGTATTACTTTTAACCTTTTTTTGTTTCTAGTGCAAATGGCTGAGAAGCCACCAAAGTACTACCTCGTCCATGATGTCAAGAAGTCGCTCATTAACAAGTGGTTCATGAAATTTGGGAATTATCTTCTATTATACAGTTTATAGGGTGTATATGGAAAAAAACTGTAATTGTTGCCACTGTTCAGGTAAGAAAGCTGAAGAGCTTGGTGAACACTCAAAGACTAGAGCTTAACAACTGCAGATCTAAAATCACCTCAGTCCATACTCAAGTTGAAGGTTCTTTATCTAGAAAGAATGTTCCTTGTGTCTTTATCTAGAAAGAATAAAATGACCTCATTCCAAACTCAAACTGAAATTATTATCTTCTATGTTTTTTCCTTTCTAATATTTCTATTGTGTGCTAATATTTTTATTATTGCAGGGTTTAAAAACCATTTAGATCATTTCAGATACCTTGCCAAAGATTGTTCCTTATGTTTTGTAAAAATAAATTGTGAGGTTTGCTCCCTGTTGATATCACATATTTTTACTTTCTAACATTGGAAAATACTTTTATCATTAGTTGTTATGTGCCTGTGCGAGCTTTTTCCATTGATAATGTGTGGGCGAGATGAGAATAAAATGTCTCAATTTTAGGCCTCTCTTGGAGGCGGAGCCTCTCGGCAACAACAACTCTCTTGGAGGTGGAGCCTCTCGGCGGACCTCTCAAGTGGCTATCTGAAGACAATATAGATTAACTATTTTCTAATGAATCCTTTCTTGTTAAATCTTTGACAATTAACTTGACACTAATTTTGATTGCTTGATGTCAGGTCTCATAATGAAGTTGCTCCACATAAACTATTGATATCTTACATGCCTTAGAAAACTCCACTTGAGAGAGTAGCTTTGAGGTAATAGATCCCTAAACTTCCATTTTATAGTTTAGAGATTTCATAAGTATTCGTCTTGTTTGCTAAGTTTCATTGATAATGTGCTTACATGTTCTTAAAAAATTTAAATACAAAGGGCATTCATGAATTTGTCTTCTGATTGCTATGTATTATGGTATCATGATTAGCAATTGCTTTTGTTAGAATAAAAAAGAATGGCACTGATTTGTTAACAAAAAATTTCTTCCTGTCGGTTGTATCACTCCAAGTTTGGGTTTTCTAAAACATTTGGTAGTTTAATTTTGCCATCATTCTTTAGATGATAAAAAGTGTTCTTTTTATGGCATTGTATCTTCTTTAGACTATCCTCACATCCAGAATTGAGCTGCATGCACAAACCTTGAATAGATGTGTATGCAACAATTTTGGTTCCTTTTCTCTTCTATTGTTTGCGTTAATCAAATAATGTGACATAGGCGAATGTTTTAACACTTTTAATTTAGGGGAGCTGCCATTCATAAGAGGTAGATTTTCTTGGTAATCATATACCTTGGGCTTATTTACTGTTAGCTAGTATTGGATATATGGCATAAGATGGTTGTTGTGTTGTTATTTTAACTCACCACTGCATTGCATGATTTTCTGGGTTGATATTTACTGTTTTAAAGTCCTCGGTTTTTCTCTCTAATAATATGTGGTTTTTTATAGAACTTGAACATCTTAATGGTAAAAAATTTAGTAATCGGAATTAAATTGAATGGTGCTTCCTACCTAAACATTGTAATTCTATATGCATCAGGAGTTGGACTACCTTGTTGGAGCAATCTCATCCCCAAAAAGACCATGATGTTTTTTTTGTATTGTTGGATGTAATATAAGGTGGTTTTTAGATGGTTTGTATTAGGATGTAGGTGGATAAAGCTAATTGTTTTTTATGAATAATTTAGTACAATTTTAATTGGTTGAAAGATAGTTTATTTAAGTTGTAATTATATTTGCATTTTTAATATATGCATATGGTTTGGAAATAGGTTATTATTATAATATATATTTGGAATTGAATATATAATATAATGGTGGATCATATTATTATAATTTTTAATATTCTAAATACGTAATAATATAACCACAAATTTTCACACTAAATCAATTCAAAGCCAATTTTCATTCTAAAGGGCCACGACTTTGGCCATTAAATGTATGCTGCCAACGTAGCCAAATTTCATGCTAAAGGCCACAACTTTATCTAGCAACTGTATTTGAGGCAAACTTTCATATGAAATGGCCACGACATGTGGATGATGAACATCATTTATTTCTCATATTTAGCCTGAAAAATACTTTGACGCTAACTTTCTGGTAAAATAGACTCAAACTTAGCCACGAAGTAGCTCTAACTATACCATGTATTTAGCAGAACGTGATTTTCGTACCCAATCTTGTGGTTAAATACGCACGACTCAGAATGTTGTGGCTAGTTTTCCAGCTATGATTTAGCCGTGAGCGTTTTAACCACAAACTTTTCGTCCTGGAAACAGGGGTGGCTAGCTTTGTGGCGAACCCTTTTTCCTGGCTAACTTTGTGGCTTATCCCGTGCCAACGGTCCTGGCTATAGACACGTTTTCCAGCACTGTTCATGATATTTGTTGAATTGGTTCATGTTTTGTGAACACATGTTCGTATTATATAATCTCACAGTCCATAACTTTTAGTTCATAAAAGTTGGTCTATTGGTTTATGTTCTTACATGGTTACGTTCATAACAATTGTGATGAAGGATCATCCGAGAACATCTAAGGAGCATGCCAATTTCCAACCTTGTGTTGTTTTAGGCGATGCATCATTTTAGGCCATAAGAAATTAGATCGGTTTTTATTAGCTTTAAGACAATATTTGCTATTTTCTTTTATTTGTTATTTTCTTTAATTGTTTTAGAAGGCTTATACATAGCCTTAGGTAGTTTCATTTCTAGATTAGTTTTGAGAGTTTTCAGACTTGCGTTTTGGAGAGGATTCTCCTAAGGGGGCCGAGTGCCCTTGAAGAGGGATCGGTCTCCAAATTTGCTCTTGGATTGACGCGCGGTGTTTCGTAGGCTTTCACAAGGCATCCTCTTGGTGGTTGAAGGATTCGTCCTTGATTGTGTCAAGTTGTATTAAGATGGGTCTCTTGTTCATTCAATTTGGTTCTCGTTTTCAAAGCAACGAGGGTCTCTTTGTTGTTTCAATTGGTTCTTCTTATTATCCTTTATATATTCATGTTTTGTTTTCAAATTCAATTTGCTTCCGTCATTTATTATCTTATCTCTTGTTGTTGTTTGTGTCGAGTTCACGGTGTTGAAAGATCCGGCCATCTTCAGGCTAATCCCCGTATCAAAGTGGTATCAGAGCTTTCGGTTGCCAACACCATTGTTGAGTCATCCTTAATCTCCATAGAGTCCAAAAAAAAACTACAAAAAGAGTGTCACCGTGTTCATCCATTTTGTGTCCAGGTTTGATCAATTTTTTCTCGTTCAATCTATTTGATTTGCTAACCATGTATTTGTGTTTGTTGATGGTTGTGCCTCAACCAAACATGGCCTTAGCCTACCCATAACCGCCACATTCCCATTATCCACATCAACTACACCCTCTTCACTTAACCAGCCTAATTACTAGGAGAAACATCAACTAGAAAATAGAAAAAAGAAATTAAATTCAAAAATAATTTCAACTTCTATTTTCTCTCCTAGTTTATAGTTGACCATTCAAACCTCCAACAAACTACATTTCAGTCCTACTTTCACCTAACCCACCTTACTATAATCACTCTTTGACCAAAAAAAGAGCTCTCCCATCAACCATATCCACGCTCCATATCCCTATTTTCACTCAACTTACCAACAAGTTCCACCTCCTACATTCTAGCTAGCCCAATCGACCAAGCCTCATCTTGCACACCATCAACAAGCCATAATCATTGGTTTAGTAGGTCAAGCGAGAATTGTTTGATCAAGGTCTAGTTCTTCTTACCCTATCTCAATTTCTATCCAAACCTTCTCATCTAGATAATAATCGAGTCATTACTTGAGTCAAGTTGTAGTGAGGAGTGTGAGAGACGAGTGTAAATACAATGTGAGGTTGTTTATTTTTGGATTATCATTAATCTTAACAGGTTCCTTGTAGTGTGTTATCTATCTCGTACAACTATCCCATCTCGTGAATGATCCAACATTATACCCATGGAGATCTTGTTTGGGTGCATTAAAGAAAAGATAATTTCAAGAGATTATGTCGTTAAAGCCGCATTCAAACAAGCTAATCTTGCTCCTTACTTTGATTTGGATGAAGGCCAAGATTCGAGGTCAAATCTTCTTCATGAAGGGGAGAATGATGAAGGATCATCCGAGAACATCCAAGGAGCATGCCAATTTCCAACCTTGTGTTGTTTTGGGCCATGCATCATTTTGGGCCACAAGAAATTAGATGGATTTTTATTAGCTTTAAGACAATATTTGCTTTTTTCTTTTATTTTTTATTAATTTTAATTGTTTTAGAAGGCTTATAAATAGCCTTAGATAGTTTCATTTCTAGATCAGTTTTTAGAGTTCTGAGAGTTTTCAGACTTGTGTTTTGGAGAGGATTCTCCTAAGGGAGCCGAGTGCCCTTGAAGAGGAATCTGTCTCCAGATTTGCTCTTGGATTGACCCGCATTATGTCGGCGTAGTATGGTTAGGTGTTTCGTAGGCTTTCAGAAGGCATCCTCTTGGTGCGTCAAGGATCCATCCTTGATTGTGTCAAGTTGTATTAAGATGGGTCTCTTGTTCATTCAATTTGGTTCTCGTTTTCAAAGCAACAAGGGTCTCTTTGTTGTTTCAATTGGTTCTTCTTATTATTCTTTATATATTCATGGTTTGTCTTCAAATTCAGTTTGCTTCCTTCATTTATTATCTTATCTCATGTTGTTGTTTGTGTCGAGTTCACGGTGTTGAAAGATCGAGCCATCGTCTGGCTAATCCCCGTATCAAATTGTCAACAAGGTTAATTTAATTAATTCATAAAACTTGTTATTTTGTGTTAGGTATTCATAGATGATATTCTGTTGGTTCATGTCTTTATACAATTAAGTTCATAACAATTGTCAATAAAGTTCATAATATCTAATTTATAATACTTGTTATTTTTGTCATATAATCTAGTACATACATTGTATTTTAGGGTTGTTCAACGGGTCGACCTGACCCGACTAGTATCCCGGTTTGCGGGTTACGGGTCGACCTGATGACCCGTAAAAAAATTTAGTCGACCCGTGACCCGACCCGTAACCCGGTTTACAAGTTACGGGTTTTACGGGTCGGGTCATAGGTCGACCCGTTGACCCATTTGACTTGGTCAAACGGGTCAACATGATCGACCCGTAAATATATAAAAATACTAATATTTTTTTAGTCAAACGGGTCAACATGATTGACCCGTAAATATATAAATATATATAAATATTAATATTTTACGGGTTACGGGTTTTACGGGTTGATCCGTAACCCGTAATCCCAAAAATCTTGAAGCGTGACCCGACTTGTAAATTACGGGTCGGATTACGGGTAACGGGCATTTTGAATAGCCCTATCGTATTTTGTGGGTTCATGCCTGTATACGATTAGGTCATAACAATTATCAATAAGGTTCATGTAATTTAATTCACAATACTTCGTACATATGTCATGTATTCTTGTTCATAAATGGCATGTGTTCAAATTTTGGTATACTAGGTTCATAATTTCGGTCATTATGGTTCATAATTTATGAACAATAGAGATTCACAAATTGTATGATGCTCAACGCCTTTTTCGTGTCCTCATTGCTAAGCCTTACGAAAACATGCAATCCAGCATATGATGTATCAAGTCTAGAATAAAGAAACAAGTTGTCTTTGCAATAGAGATGGATAAAGTATGGTTCACATAGAGAAGATTATACTCTTATAGGTGGGTGACAATCCATACAAATTGAAATCACAAATAAAAATCAATAGAAAGCCACAAAAATTCAATAAATAACACTAAAATATTGTTGAATCTATACAGTTCAAAGAACATTATCCCGAAATCTAAAAACCCCAAATCAAAAAACCCCAAATTGAAAAAAAAAACAAAATTCGAACTTAAAATCATAAGAATACAAAAACAAAACCTAAATCCATGAACAAAGTATTGTAAAGGTGCTCGAAAACACCAACTAAATCCAATTGAAACATTGCACAATAATATATGGGAGAAGATCAAACAATGGTTGCAAACCGCTGTATCTCAGTGAAGACAAAAAGAAAAATGGAGAAGAAGAAGGTATGGGTGAGTGTATAGGAAAGTGACGAAGGTGCTCGAAAACACCAACTGAATCCAATTGAAACATGGCGCAATGATATATGGGAGAAGATCAAACAATGGTTACAAAACGTTGTATCTCAGTGAAGACAAAGAGAAAAAAGGAGAAGAATAAGGTACGGGTGAGTGTATAGGAAAGTGAAGAAAATACCCCTCCATTTAAAAAATTATTTAAACGCGTGTATTATTCGTGACCGATGATACATGATGATCGGACCGGTGTAGTGTGCAAGCGTTTTACACCTAATAGTTACACGCATCTGATCTCAATTCAAATTATGAAAGTATTTATATAAGGAACCCTAGCACACTATTCTCCCTATTGTTAGCACACTAAATTATACATGAGAGTATTTGTATACATATCTTTTTCATTGATCTCATATAAATTGAATTACAAAGTGTGTGAAGACAAATTGTGAACATATTTTCTGTTAGAATATTATCAAAATTGAAGGGATGTATACAAAGAAACAAAATATAAGCTTATATTAACAGAATAATATCTTAATAGCCTTGCAATCTCATGGATGAAACGAACATAGAGCTATTCATGTAATGACTGAACTCGATGAGTGCGTCCGGGTAAAAATTTCAACGGTTTGATCAAAAGAATTAACATCAGACAAGAAGATCACTAGTAGAATCTTGTTCCGATACAAAGTGGTAGTCCATATTAATGTAATTGGATCATTGATGGAAGACTGGGTTGGCAAAGAGAAAGGTGGCATTGATATAGTCACAAATAAAAAAGGGGGAGTATAAAATAGGGACGAACATCTCATGTAATAATTGACGTAACCAAATCAGCAGCAACAAAGACAATGGCTCGATACACAACATCAATATTACATGAGCAACAACCTTTTATATTTGAGAAGACTAGTTGATAAGATTACTACCAAAGTATAAAGCAAACCATATTGAGAACGACAATAATCAAGATCAAATGCTCACCCAACATTAGAAAATGCTACCAAATGATTGCCAACTGACGTAAAGAGAGTGAGACGGGTTGAAATTGAGCATTTAAGGTAGCGTAAAATGTTCTTGACAATAGAGAACAATGAGCCTTAGTAATGGATAAATTGACAAAATATTTTATCAACATAAGTATTTTTAACACAATGATTGTAACATATTATAGGGCCCCAACAACACTTTGATATAAGGTAGGATCAATAAGAGGATCACCTGAGTGAGCAAGGTAGGAGCCAAGCTTGGAGGGTTAGGATTAGCCTGAATAATAACACTTATACTAGAATATCACATATGTATTTTTGCCAAGATAGTAAAATATGAAAAATCACGATTTAGACTCAATGTCTAAGAAGTAGTGTAGAGAACAATGTCCTTGAGTGAACAAAATCACTATTTAGACTTCTAGTAAAGTCTTCAATAGAGGTGTTATTGGACCTAGTGATGATTAGATCATCAACATATACCAAAACATAGATAGTGTGAGAGCCATGCTTATTGATAAAGAGAGAGAGGAGTCTGAATATAGCTCTTGAAGTCGTAATAAAAAGCATCTCCTTAAGATTGTGAAACCATGCATGAGGGCCTACTTAATCCCCTCCAAAGCTTTGTGAAGATGAAAAACAAGATGATTCCAATCATGTATGTGACTGGAAATCCCGTGGTTGATCCATAAAGGAAGTTTTTGTTGTAAGTGAGGGTAGAGGAGATGTCAAGAACAAACACAATACAAGAGATAAGGTTACTTGATAAATGTACGTGTCGAATAGGACTGATGTGATTCTACCACATCATGAGTAGACCTGAATTCTGGTTCCACGGAACCGGCAAACCGTCGGTTCCGAAACTGGAACCAAAACTACGGTTCCGGTTCCTCCACCCACGAAACCGGGGAAGCGGCGGTTCTGAACCAGATGGGACCGCCGGTTCCACCCACAAAAAAATAAAGGAAAAATGACTTTAACCAATAATAATACGAACTTTAAAAATCATCAACAATAATATGAACTATTGCAATATTAACCAAAAACGATATGAGTTCATTTTCTAATCAGTTTTCTGGTGGAAGTGATGATGTGGCGATCGAAAATCATTCATGGCAACTTAATATTTTACATGTTTTTAAAATTTCATAAATGCCATGTCATTATAAGCCATTTCAATTAAATTACAAAAAAAACATTAAACTAACGAGGAAGATATGTAGAATTTGATAAGTAGTAAATAAACAAAAACTTATAAATCTAAAGTGAGCCATCAAAATTTAATGAAGCGAAATAAAAAAAACAAAACTCATAAATCTTCTTGACATTTTTTTTATCTTTAGGGTTTTTTAATACTCACGCCATCATCTTCAACCTAGATCCTTCGACCATACATCCGAACGCGGCCACCGCTTCTTTCTAATCGACGCCTTACTCTCCGACCGCTCGCCTCCCTTTGATCGTCGCTGCCATTGTCGCCGGCCACCACAAGATAAAATTAATTTAGAGATTCCTCTTTCTTGTTCGTACTTCAAATCAGATCAGGGATCTCAATAAGTAATTCTCTTTTTAATAAGGATTGATCAATTTAATTAATTAATTAAGGGATTTGACAGTTTGAAACTAAAGCAGTTAATATCTGCGCTGAATTCGCAGTTGCCGGCAAAAAAGGGCGCTCGTTTTGGAAGAGGCAGGCAAGAAATCAGTTCCATTGCAAAGATTGTGGAGCTAAGACGACAAGGTGGTAAAATTGAATGGGATCCTCGAATATAAGGAGGCAAAAGGGTCTGACGATGGGGTGGGAGAGGGGAAAGGTTATCGCAAGGCGTAAATGAACGTGACGAAAATACTGTAATTGATGAAGATGGAGAAGAGCTGGGATAATGGAGATAAGTAATTTTTATTAAAAATAAAAATAATGAATGGACTTAAAAAATAAAACAAAATGATGTTATCCCATGTGTGTTCCCGGTTGCCACATCATCATTTTGATTGGAAAAACTACCAGAAAATGGACTCACATCGTTTTTGGTTAATATTACAATAGTTCATATTATTGTTGATGATTTTTAAAGTTCGTATTATTATTGGTTAAAAGTGGATACTTGGTATTATTTAAAGTCATTTTTCCAAAAATAAAAATTACCAACCGCGACCGCGTTTTCATTCAGAGGTAAAAAATGAAGCTTTTTTTATTATTATTATATTTGGTTCTGAAACCTGAACTGGGAGGAACCGACCTCAGAACAGGTCGGAACTGGACTGGAACCGAGACCGAAACCTAGGAACCAGACCAAGGCCGGTTACGATTACAGTTCTGGAACCAGACCCAGGTCTAATCATGAGCAAGAGGACCAGCTGGGAACCGACACCGATGTCGAGGATGGAGCCGGAGGCGCATTAAGAGCTGGTGCCGAGCAAGGATGAGCCATTTCTATTAGGCACTTCTCAAGTTCAATCGGGTTATCTTTGGAGAGGGCCTTCTAATCACCAAATGAGGAACAGTGACACCAATAACGCCCATGAAAGGTGTGTAGAGCCTGCCAAGCGCCAAAAGCATCATTTTGATGCTACCGCTAGAAACGCCAAGGGTCAAGTTCGATGTTGTTCCATTTTTAGGTTTAATTACTCGGGCCAAAGCTCGTGCCTTAAAAGAAGACCTTAAAGTTCTCATTTTAACCTATGGAGCGCCAAGGGAAAGTCAAAGTGAAGCATGGTGCCTTTTGGTAGCCATTGTTTCGACCCCGCTGGCGCGGTGATGCTCGGTGTGTGCTTATTTTGAAGGCCACCTCTTCTTTAATTGCCCATTTACCCAAAATATGATTTCCAAATTAGAAGAAAAGTTGAATGTTGCTTTTCAAATTTGTTTGTTGGGTGCCTTTAATGACAGCTTGGTCTCAACTCTAAATTTAGATAAAAAAATAGTAATGTCCTATGTTTTCTTTGGTGGTTTATTTGGGGTCATAGAAATTTAAAATTCTTTAATCCTGCTAAGATCTTAACTTGTTTGCTCCTTGTGATTTGGCGTTTTCTTAGCATTTGCAATGGGTCTCTGCTCAAAGCCTTCAGTTTTATTTGTCGTCCAAAAAGGAAAAATCATAGTGCATGGATCACTACAAGAAAATCCATTTATTGCAACGACAATTTGCAACGACTTAATTTTGTCATTGCCAAAAATATGTTTCGTACTCTTCTTGCTAATGTTGTTGAAATAAATAACTTTTTTTTATTTTACTCCATTTTAGTGGATGTGTGCCATGAGTGAAAATTTATGTTTACTTTTAGTAACAACATGGGTCGTTGCAAAAAATAAAGTGTACATATGGCAACAAATGGTTTTGTTGTAAAAAATATTCTGGACATAGCTACAAATTTATTGTTGTAAAAGAAAAGATAGAAAAGAAAAAAGAAAAGGAAAAATAGGCATATTCATTTAACAAAACACAACATAATTCATTACCCGAAATCTTCCTAACAATGAAAGCGCCTCATGCAATAACAATTTCCTCCGTCTCCCTGATTAAACCCTAGAGAAGCCTTGGAGGCCGCCCCCCCTAGAGTACCTCGCCTCCGACAAACACCCTGCCTCGACACCGGCCCTATCCCACTTCAAAGCGAGAGACAGACGCAATCCCGAGCCGAGTACAAAGGACCAACAAAGTGGTCAAATCTTATTACTCACAAATCAGATGTCTTCCATGGGACACAAATTAGTATCCTTCCATGGCGCTATTGTAGATTTCAAGCTGCTTAATTACTCTCAAATTTACGGATCGAGATGCCGACACTACTTTTGTTACCTGTTTCTCTCCCTCTTTTCTCGGAGGACATCATAGCGGTTTTGATAAAAATTCTGAAGTACCGAGTATGGAAGTCCATGAATAGGCGATGCCTCGAATCAATGAGGTCGAAGGTCATTAGATGGCCACCAAATCGTCAACAGCTTTGTCTTCTTCTTCTAGCATGGTTCGAGGTTGACTGGTGGGGGCAGAGTCGTCGTTGGTTGCGGTCCCTCGGGTGGCCTGGTTTGGTGAGTGGCCGGATTCGTTGGTCATGCCACTCGTTCTCCTTCACTGGGGCGTCTGAGTAGCGAAGCTATGGTCTTCAGACCAACCACCACAAAACTACCAAGTGGTAACCTCCTTTTCCTTGCTTCCCATGTGGAGAGTCATTCCCTTACTCGTCCTTTGTCATTGTTAATCTTAGGATACCCCTTCAACTTGACTTGGTTGTTGTATCTTCCTAATTTTGGGCCTAGTCTTTGTTCAAAAAAGCATGAAAAATGCTTCAATAAATATATCATAATACCATGCCTGTTGATGGTTAACACATTTTGCCCTCTTTCTTGGTTGGTTCATCTCAACCTGGAACTTATGCTTAAAGCTGGTGAAAGAATATCTTTGAATTCGAACTTTTGTTTGTGTTTACACCTCAAAAGATCTATCCATGTGGAAACCAACCACAAATACCCAAACAGACTCATGTATCCTAATAACCAAAACCACAACATTGACTGTGGGAAGCTAATCTACTATGCCCTCGAAAGGTTTAAACCCTTTTACAAGACTTCAATGTCTAAATCTATTGTTGTAACTATTGTTGGTGCTTGCTCCAATGTGTTAAATAAAGCTTGTTTGTGGTTTAACTTCAATAATAGCAATCAAGTGTCAATTGTTATACAATTTTGGGGTGCATGCACCCCCAACTTGGTTACTTTGCAGCTTTTTGGCTGAAACAGGGTGTGGGTGTAATCTCGTTTCTAATTGTGATCTTATAACCATGGTTTACACTAGTTCTAGTGATTATTATTATGAACTGATGCTACCTTCATTACAAGCTTTCTACACTCCAGGTACCAACTTATTCTTGCAAGAAAATTGTGAGGTCTGTGTTGTGCAAAGACTTTTGTACAACATGAGACAAACCAATAATAATCTAGTGCATAGACCATGCCAAAATCACTACCAATTTATGTTGTTCCCACAACACATGCGTAACAGCTTTTTCAACCTTAAAAATCTCCTTCATGCATTGCTAAAATCGTTTATAGAATGTGCAATTGTTGTAGATTGTATTTTACTCATGTGCAGGTTACTATTCTGTATATATTTGTTTTTTGTTGATTAACTCTCTATGTAATAATTAAGTTCGTAATAATCGACGTATTTTTGAATCCAAAGGCTGGAATACTAACCTCTTGTTGATGATCATGGCTTGGCCGAATTTGTAACAAATGGTGTCGTGATAAACTCACATTCAACTTGTGGTCTCTTCTTTGGCGAATATGTGAAGGGGCCATAAACCCCAAATATAGCATTAAAATACTTAACACTCCTACCCATCTCCTCCATTACTTGGAGAAGTTGGTAAAGGCCCTCACAACTAACAAAAACCTGATTATGGGATGTACAAAAAAAACATAACAAAAGGGTCATTAATAAAATCAACACATATGTCATATGTCTTGTAAAAGCAAATGATTTACACCTAGAGCAGGAAAAACAATTGTGGGAGGAAAAACATATATATATATAAGGCCAAAAGCCTCACAACTTGGGTTTCTTATGAAGCTCTGTTTATGGAATTGTAGGGGCATGAAGCGTGGTTTATTTTGGACTGAAGTCCACACATTATGTCGCCTAAAAAAATCAATGTCATAG
Organism: Fallopia convolvulus; assembly: GCA_964016875.1. NCBI lineage: Eukaryota > Viridiplantae > Streptophyta > Magnoliopsida > Caryophyllales > Polygonaceae > Fallopia > Fallopia convolvulus. Next base: position 41,176,946 of record OZ024720.1, read on the forward strand.
CACTAGTGGAAACGAAAACGCAACGTCCACCCGAAAGAAAAATTTGGAAAAAAGTGGGATTTGACTGGATGGAGTTCCTCCCTACAAATGGCTTCTCTGGTGGAATCCGTGTCCTCTGAAAGGGAGTACAACTCCTTAATGAAACATTTAAAACAATACATATTAGAGATCGATTTATTGGTTTCCACTAAACCAACCTTGAAACCCGAAATGAAATGGTGATCATATTCGCTTATGCGCCACCTAGGGCCCAAGAAAAAGACTCATTCTGGCTGTCTCTAACAGAGTTCATGAAAAATTGCCACCTTCCTTGTATACTTATGGGAGATTTAAACGAAATCCAACACCTAGACGAAAAACTTAGGGGTGCCATCCCAAACCACTCTCGTTTTGAACGTCTTATAGAATTTAAAAACAATTGTGACCTCTGTGATTTTCCTACGGTAGGGAATAAATTCATATGGAAAATATCTAGGAAATATGAAAACACCACATTTGAGAAACTTGACTGCACCCTGGTTAGCAACCAAGTTATCAATGGTATCCCTCAATTGTGCCTAAAAGTCATGCTTTTTAGTCATCCGACCAATGCCCATCTCGTGTGATTTACCGTCTAGATGTAACACCCCTATTTTGGAATGATGGGTATTACCACCAATGACCTCAGATTTTACCATCCAAAGTCACCCAAAGCTTTATACAATATTAAAGTTAAATAAAAGATACAAAAATTCAAAGTTATTACATATCATAAAGTTGCTCAAGCATGAGACTTTTGAAAGGATTCATTACATACTCGTTTTGGTTTAACAAAACATAACATATAAGAGTTTTAAGCAGCGACATTTAATTAAACATTGTTTGCATAGACGCAGTGCAACCCAAAATGAATGAAAAACATCCTTGAGAGATTTCGACCTTCCTTCATTCAGCTTGATTGATCTTCGCCTTTGCGCCTTCGATGGAAGTTTCCTAGAGTGTGGCATTTGTCGCAAAGGGCGAGAAATACCGGGTAGAAATGTGAAAAACGATGGAAGTAGTCTAAGGAGACTAAGCAAGTGAGAATAGAAATACTCAAGGGTAGTTTGGTACTTGACAATTTATTAAAGTGATATAAACGAAATGTCTTTGAGAAGTATATAGACTTTATGTATGTGGAGCTTAATGATGAAAATGAGTAAGTCTCGAGGTGAAATAACTCTTAAACCGAAAAGAACATACTACGAGATTGTAGAACTTCTTAGAGTAGAAGAATGTTGGGAATGTTTTAATTACACACAAGTTTCTAGAAAACCTCTCGCGCTCTTGTCGGACCGAGAGTCAGGTCGGTCTTATAAAATCGGCCCGGTTTTGATGTCTTTTAATCTTCACTAGCACTTATCTTTATTACGTTTCAAAACTTGCATGGAAAAATCACAATGGAAGAAGTTTGGATGTGTTTTTGTGGAAAAATCAGCCCTTAGAAGTATAAGTCCAAGACTGATTTTTTGTGTGGAAAGGAAGTAAAAATTCAAGAGAAAAAATAGGTAGGAGGTGTTTGATGAATAGAAGAGAGTTGGGTGAAAGGTGAGTGTCTTGTAGAGGCTTAAGATCCCTTAAATAGACAAATAGATGGTGTGGTGGAGAATCATGGTCATCATGATCTCCAAATTCACTACAATGGTGATTGGAAGTGGAGGATTTTATTCCATTTAAAATATGGCTTGAATGAGTAGAAATATCTACACAAAACCTTCCATAAATCCTCACTTAATTACCCAAACGAGGTATCAATCAGACTGTAATGTCGATTTTGAAAAAAACACTGGAAATAACGGGTTTAAGAATATAATTTCCGTTAAGTTATAAATTTATTAAATTTCTTCTTTAATAAATTTATTTAGCCAAATAATTATTTCATAAGAATATTATAATCTATTTATTTTAGAAATAGATTTTGAGTGAAAAAGAAATTTAATGAGATTATTTTATTTTAAAAAAATTAAATATTGAGAAAATGAAATTTATTCATTTAACGGAATTTGCGGCTACTACACTGGAGGGGCCTTCAAAGCACAACCCTTTAAGTTTGAAACAATGTGGACCTCTAGGAACAACTTTCAAAACATTGTCAAGCAAGCCTGACGTCTCAACGTAGAGGGTTCTCCTATGTTTAACCTCGTAAAAAAAACCCAACTACTCAAAGCTTGTAACACCCCTATTTTGCAACGATAGGTGTTACCGCTAGTGACCTCAGATTTTACCATCCAAAGTCACCCAAGGCTTTATAAGGTATTAAGTTAAATAAAAACATGCGGAAATATAAAATTATTACAATTAAAAGAGTTGCTCATATATGAGACTTTAGACGTACTAATTACATACCATGGTTTAGTTTAGCAGAACATAAAACCTTAAGGATTGTTAGGCAGCGAAAATTAAAATAACATTGTTTTTGCATAAACGTAGCGTGACCCGAAAGTGAGAAAAATACCATACTTGATTTAAATCCGACCTTCCTGCCTTCACTTGATGGATCTTCATCCTTTACGCCTTTGGAGAGGTTTCCTGGATTCTGGCATTTGGCACAAAGGGCGGAAAATGCCAGGCAAAAATGCGGAAAAAACGGAATTAGTCTAAAGAAACTAAGCAAGCGAGAACGAACATCCTTAAGGTACTTTGGTAGTGTATCGAACTTATTACGAGGTAATCGAGATGTATTTTGAGAAGTGTATACTGTAAGTGGAGCAATTAAGAACGGAATTGAGTGAATCTCGAGATGTGATAACTCTTAAACCGAAAGAACGAACTACGAGATTGTAGAACGTCTTAGAATAAAATAAATGTTGGGAACGTTAATTACACACAAGTTTCTAGAAAACCTCATGCGCCCTTGCGTACTGAGAGCCGGATCGATCATTTGAGATCGGTCCGGTTTTGGTTTCTTTTAAGGTGCATTAACACTTACTTTCTTTTGTGATAAAAAACTTTCACATTAGTTAATGGTTTTTAAGAGTGTGGGGGGACATGAATGGGCCGACGTACCACTTACTGGAACGGAGTTTCCACACCTATCTAGGGTACACGTGTCCCTCCTCCGAGTAGGAGCAAACAATAGATCATGATCCTTAAAGTCGTAGGAAAGTAGGCTACGACTTAATATGTTATATAGAGGTGTCGGGGCGAGTCCGCACCCCTTATTACTCTACTTATGAATTTTCATAACAAATCTCAAAACGAGATTATTAAACAAACAAGTCCACACAACAAGTCTATCAATAATCCTATTAACAATAGTAATAGCAATAATACTAGCAATGATCATTATTTCTAACAATCGGTATTTCCTAGGTTCGTTTATTTTAGCAAACAAGGAGTTCCCAACATCGAACAAGTTAACAAAAATTGAATTATCCAAAGGTTCAAGTAGAATGCCCACTTGCCTTGGATTTCTTTCGGAAATATTCGTAACTCGGAAATATAAGCTCTTAGAAATGTCAAGCGCTTCGACCTACTTGACCGAAAGGAAAGACGAACGAATTCGTATTAAAATCCTTATTTTAATATTAACTACACTTTTCTCTTACTTTCCTTTTCTAAGAGAAAGAAAGTTAAATCTAAATTATTTTAGTTCATAATTTAGATTTGAGATATAAAATAATAATCTTTATTATTATTATTTTCAAGATAGTATTCTTTGTGATTTTGAAATCTTTATTTAAAGGAAACATGTAAGGTCCTATTTTAAATATAAAAGAAATTCCTTTTTAAACCATATGCAAGAATTAAAAATGTAGTTAAAATTATGATTTGCATGTTTTTTAATAATTCTATAGTCAAAGTTTATTTTATTCCAAAAGTTTATGTGACAAAGCTAATTTTGACATGCATACATATTTTAACCATGATTAAATCCTTTTTCCAACTATCAATATTTTTATACAAACTACTTAATAAAAATATTATCATGAGCAAGATTATAATCAATTCTTATAGTCATAGTTCGCACGTCTTTATTCGAGAGCGAATGTTAGCTAGCACAGAGTTGCTTGAAGTCCTACGTGGACAAGAAACGATGGCCATTAGAGTTCGAGATATGTGCACATGTATAGTTGAGAGTGTAACTTGCTCGTGGAGTCAAAAAGGTTTGGAGTGCAGGGTAATTTGAGTCCTTGGTACGTCGGGATGGTTGAGTTTTTCGAGAGAGTAGGTGAGTTAGCCTAAAAGCTGGCTTTTGCACCATTCTTGAACGAACTTCACCTCGTGTTTCATGCACCTTAGTTGAATTAGTATGTGTCTGACCCTAGTCACATGCTTAACCCCGAGGAGTTGAAGGTTTAGCCGCATCACACCTTCAAAGAGCAACCAATTACGATCTTAGATGGACAGATGACGGAGGTTCATAATGAGGAGATTCCTCTTATATATGCTAATTCAGTGGTCTTGTTGATGAGTTGAGGAGACCACCTAGGCTACTGAGACAAGGATTCAAGAGAGAGGTACCCATAGTGGTGCTCTGGTTTAGTAGAGGCTTTTTGGAACTAGATAGTATGGATGAGCGAGAGTGTGAGTCATTGGTTAGTAATGTGATTGTGTGGTTGTATTGACTACTCGATCTATTACTTGATTAGATTTTTGGTTGTAGCTATGCTAGAGCGTTATGAGTTTCATTTTGACTCATGTTTCTGCTAGTTTCGTCTTCTGCAAATTAGGTTCGAAGACGAACCCACTTAAGGGGTAGAGGATGTGAAACCTTAGAAATTCGTTATAAAAAGTTTCAGGACGAAACTTTCTTAAGGGGGGTAGTACGTAATATTCAGTTCCATTTAAATCACGATATCTCCTTGCACGATTCGGTTTTTCTTTTGGGTCGGGAGCAAGGATTTCTGGTCTAGCAAACAAGCGAGATTTCTTGATCCACAAGTAACTCGTTGAAATCACCCATAGCCGCCTACTTAAATCTTTTATACTCTAAAGAGATCCAAGTTCGGTGAAAATCCTTATATATTAATAATACATCATCGAGTTAATTTCATTCAAATATTAGTCTTATCCTAAAAAATCTTATCCTAACTAAAACTTTATGTTTACCCAAACCCTTCTCGATATTTAAACTCGTTCTTCTTCTTTTTGTTAACCTAATCCTAATTAAGCCCTAAGTAGACGGAACACTCCTTCACTGAACACCACACTTTGTTGTTTTCTTCAAGATCCGTCATCGAAGATCGTATAACTGAGGTCCTTAATTACCCTTCCTCTCCGGTAAAGGTGAGCGGGATGTCCTCTCCGGCAAAGCTATGTGTTTTGTCTTCTCTGGCGGATCTGAGGTGAGCGTTTGTCCTCCCTGTCGGTACTTCGATCACTGGTAAACCTCATTTCCCTTGTCTCCTTTCTGTTACCTTTTTAGAATCTAATCTTAACTCTCTTCCCTTCAAGATCATTGATCTCCCCAAGTTCATGTCCTCCGATGTCTACGGAATCGCCGGGCTGTTCGTTGCTATTGCCGACCAAAGTGCGCCGTTGCCTTTCTTGTGGGTAAAAGTCGATCCTTTTTCTTCTGAATTTCCCCGCCTTGTGTTCGTTGTCGATTGAGTCAAGCCATGTAGGGATTTGTCTTGATCACAACTTTAAAGTATCCCTTAATTGCCTCTATCTTTTATGGGTAAAGTTATGGTTTTTAAATTCAATTAGTTTTATAAAAAAACTCTATGGCACGTTGATCAAACTCTTTGTACTGTTTAATTACAAAGAAACACTTGAATGTGGAATATGTGTCTTGTGGTAGTTTAATCGTTTAACAAAGGTGGATCGGGTTTAGAGGTGTCGATGGGTGAAAGGAGTTGGAGTAGGGGTTGGTTTCTCGGTCATGGGTTTTTCTTTATGGGGTTTAGTGGTTTAGTTAATCATTAGGATTAAAGTAGTACTAAAATGAGTTGGTGTATATATATGCGGAGATACATTTTCTTAGCTAGATAGTTAAATTGTTGCTTTAGCTTGCTATATAACAACGTACATATCTGGGAAATTAATGAGAAATTTGTTTTATTGGAATTCGAATGGTATTCACATGTTAAAGTATATGATGTATTTAATGAATATGAGATTGTTTTTTTGTTAGGTTCAATTAATTAATTAGTAGTTAAGGTTAGTCAAGAGAAGCGTTTAAAATATGTGGGTATATTCGATGAAAGGTTAGTTTGGGTTAGCTAGTTAGTTTAGTTAGTTGGCTCATTGTATGCTTTAGTACTAGTAAGCTTGGGATAGTTACGAGTTACCGAGTTTTAATTTTGTTTGAGATAGTCAGAGTACTAAGTGTTACCATTAATATGTTTAAGGCTAGGTTTCACTTTCGCGGATTCTCGACTCTTCTCCATCAACGTTAGGAACTCATCTATCAAGGTAAGTCGTCTTCGACTTGCTCGGTTCTTTTTTGTCTTGTTAGATTTTGTGTTGTTATTGTAGGATTGGTAATGGGAATTAGTCCTGAATATCTTTTTGAAATGTTTTGGATTTGCTTGTGTTGTTGTGTGCAAATTGATTGTTAAATGAGTTTTATCGGAAATAAGTTTTCGAACGTTTTCTCTGTGTTGGTACCGTTTTCGTCACGGCCCCATCATAGCTAGCGGAGAGGAAGAGTTGTCTATGTATGGTTCATGTGACAGGGAAACCGTGCCCCTGCAAAACGAAAAATATTATATATGTGTTTTGGCAAGTGCTCCAGTGGAGGCTTACCCGGGGTTAGAAGGGAGATTGTGAAGTGGACTGAGAGGGCATGCCTCTACACTCGGCGCGGGGTTTGAGCGCCTTGGAGGTTGGATTGCGAGATGGAGGAATTGCATTTGTGTAAAATTGTGTTTGTGAATGTGTATGTGGCTATGTGTGACTAACCAAAACTAATTTTGGTATTCTCCTTTAGAGATATGAGTGTGTTTGTGGACTTGGATGCTGACCTTAGAAATGTTTTTCAAATGTCTTGCAATTTTCGCATTCTTTCTAACTTGATAGATTAGTAGCTGACCCTTCGGGGAATATTTTTTAGTTCTGGGCATGAGCTAGGGAACCGTGCATGAGTCGAGGCCTGATGGCAGGGCGGAGCGGTGAAGAGCACGTGTCATAGTGGGGGCGGGTTTACATTGGATTCTTTTTGTTATATTAGGATGTTGAATTTATTGTTATGTTGGATTTATTGTTATGTGTTGTTTATTATTGTTACTAGTTTTGTTCGTTTTTGATAGGATTTTGTCGAGTTTGAATATTTATGTTTTCGGGAATGCATGGATAATTATGTTTTCTAAGTTTTACTAAATAAAAGGTTGGATGTTTTGTTAAGTTTTCTCGTCGTGCCCACGTTGCAAGATCCTAAAGTGTTGTTGTCAACCCACCTTAGTAGTACTAGGTAAGGTATACTTTCAAGTAGCGCCCTGTGGAAAGACGGGGTGTTACAAAATGTCATGATTGATTTATTATAAAAATATAATAAAGTCTATAATTGGCATGCATCTATATATTACGTTATAAAATACATTATTTCCCACATGCAAAACAATATACTAATTAAATAGAATATGATTATGAAAAATCCTTTTTCTTTTATCAAGAGGAATATATATATATTTATTTCTACCTAGTGAATAAAACAATGTTGCATGCAAGAAATGATTTTTCCCAAAGATTTTTATAAAAATCCATACAGAACTATTTTAATTTTCTTAAGTGAGTACAATATACTAATTAAATAGAATATGATTATGAAAAATCCTTTTTCTTTTATCAAGAGGAATATATACATATTTATTTCTACCTAGTGAATAAAACTAGGTTGCATGCAAGAAAGGATTTTCCCCAAAGATTTTTATAAAAATCCAGAGTTTGGTTCAAATGAAACAAACTCTTAACCTAAAACGAACTCTTATCCTAAAACGAATGCACTTTTTGTAGTTAGTAGTGCACTTTTCTTACTTCAGAGTACACTTTTTCGCATTTGTACTTTTCGTACTTTTTAGTGGACTTTTCATACTTTTTGTAGTGCACTTTTTGTATTTTTCAATGCACTTTTATATGAAAAGTGCACTACTAACTAGGAAAAGTGCATTCGTTTCACGTTTTAGGATAAGAGTTTGTTTTATTTGAACCAAACTCTAAAAATCCATGCAGAACTATTTTAATTTTCTTAAGTGAGTAAAACCCTTATAAGTTCATTTTTAACTTTAGATGGTTCAAAAATATTTTATCAATATTCATTTTAGCTAAAGTTGACATGCAAAAGAGTTTTAAGTTATAAACTCTTTTAAATTTTAAAAAGTACATGCAAAGGCATTTTTAATTTACTTAGCATATGTTGTTCTTATTAACTCCTATTTGATCAAAAATTCATAGAAAGGATTATAGTTAGATTTATAAGAACATGCAAGAGAATTTAATTTATAAAAACTCCTTTAAAAGTACATGCAAAAACACTTTTAAATTAATAAATCAAACTTGTCTTTATTAGACTATTTATATTAAAAATTTATATAAAAACAACCCAAATGCTCATGTAGAGCATGCATGAAGATTGCATGCATGAAAATTTACATTATAAAATTAACAAGTCAAATCCTTTATGTTGGGACGTTGTTGGGACCTCTGGTTCTAAACAACGGATCAACGATGTAATTTTCTTAAGTTTTGATAATGAGAAACACCATAGGGAACTAATGTGGTTTGTTCAAGTATTTCTAAGGAACACAGGTACAACCAAGATCTCCTATGAATGACCAAAAGCTACAGCAGGCCACAATGCAGAATTTCCATCAAGGGAACTCTGAAGAGGAAAGTTCCCATGAACTCCATCAAGAGAACACAAGCTTACAACGATGAAGAGTTTCCATCAAGGGAACTCTGAAGAAGACAGTTCCCATGACATGGGAACTCACATGTGAGGACAACGACCGTTCAGCGCAGATCGCGGGATTCTGTCCCAGACAGCCCGAAGGAACAGTATGAGGATCAGACTGCCACGCTTCATCCAACGGTCCGATTGATCCAAGAAGTTGACCTAGTTCAAATCAAAGTCACATGTGAAGAAAGTACAACTTGGGCATCAAGCAAAGGGCATTTTGGATACAAACGAAAGATGCGACTGCCCAAGCTCACGTGGACTATAAAGCCAAATGAATAGTACTCGGATTGAGTACTTCTCCCAGAACTCTCAAACACCCACATCTGAGAAAAGGAAAGAAGAGAAGTCCCCGCCGACGAGTGTGTGATCTCAACGACGGTGAAGCCGAATTTCCGAAGGACAAGGGAACTGAGAAGTCGGTGTAAGGTCTGACTTATTTGTATTTTGCTGTTGTGAGCTTAGGAACTCTGTTGAGAGGATTTGCTAGTGTTGCTAGAGTTAGGAAGAACTCGTAGGAACAGAGAAGTGTGAATCCGGCTGTGTAACTAAGGAACAAAGCAATTAATATAAGTGAATCATTCAAAATCCTCCAAGCGGAGGTAGAGGTTTACCCATACAACTAGTTGGTTGTAGTGGGGTTTCTCTATAAAGGAACTGCGTTCTTTACTGTTTTTATTACTTGCGATTATTTACTTCCGCTGCCTTGGGAACAACTTAATTGCCAGTTCGCAAGCTCTTTGCTAACCGTTTACGATCCAACAATTGGTATCAGAGAGGGCGCTCTAGATTTGTGTTAGCATCGCAGGTATCAAATGGCTCAGGAACTTACACAAGTGGGGAACAACACTAGTAAGCCACCAAGGCTTATTACAGGAAGATTTGCAAGCTGGCAACGCGACATGAAGGATTGGATGCGTGGCCAAGACTACCAAAGCCTGGTGTGTTATCGAGAGAGGCAACTTCGAAATCGATCCAGCTATAGTCAATGACCTCTCAAAGTGGGGACCCAACGAATACAAGTGTATGGAGGCAAACTACAAAGCCAAACAATACCTGAAGAGTTCAATGTGCGTACAAGACTGTGACAGGGTAGCAAACCTTGACACAGCCAAGGAAATGTGGGAATCCATCCAACAAATGCACGTTGGGAACTCAGATCTCCGAGAAGATCTTCAGATGAATGCAAAAAGGGAGTTCTACAACTTCCAAATGGAGATGGGAGAGTCTGTCGATAGCTACCAATCCTGATTTGAAGGACTTTGCAACAAAATGGAAGGCTTGGGGATCACCAAAGAAGAAATCACCCATAAGATGAAGGTCCAACAACTCTTCAACGGATTGACTGGAGAATGGGCAAACGAGAGAACAATGTTCAAGGAAAATCCGGAAAATAGAACACTCATGCTCCATCAAGTGTTTGGAAAGCTAGTAGGACACGAGAAGAGAAAGATCGATGATAAGGACCAAATTCGAGCTCATCGAGGGATCGCACTCAAGATCGAGAAGATGCTCAAATCAACCCAAGAACAACACGAAGACTCCGAAGAAGAAGAGGATGATGAGCTAGTTCTCGTAACAAAGGCTCTTCGAAACTTCTACAAAGGGAAGTCTCAAAGGAACAGTGGGAACTGGGGAAAAGGGTAGAGTTCCCAAAGAAAACCCGCAGAGAAGGACCTCTCCGATGTCACATGCTACAAGTGCAACAAGAAAGGACACTTCGCTAAGGAATGCCCACAGGGAACTGACGGACGGAAGCACGGGAAGAAGGCTTACATCGCCACCTGGAGCGATGATGAAGACGAAGATCCCGAGTCATGGGCACTCCCAGACATGTGTGGCATGGCCATAGGAGAAACCACTAGGGAACAACCCAGTGAGGTAACCACTGAAACTGTTCTTGATTCTTTAAACAACTATGAAAAACCTGAGCTGTTGAAAATCCTTTCAAGTCTTGTCAAAGATAACATAAAACTGCAAAACAAGTTGGAAAAACAGGAAAACATTAATGCTCAATTAGTTGGTCTTGAACCTTGTCCCAACTGCATATCCCTTCTTGAAAAACTCAAGTCTCATGTGTCTCACATCGTAGATCTAGAAAATGAAATCAAAACTTTAGAGAAAGATGAAAACACCCTCTTGCAGAACCTGAGTAAGACTCCTGACCATCTTGAAGCCTCGAGTTTCCAAATTAAGTTTGTCCCAGCCAAACACGGCATAGGATACAAAGGTCAATCCTCAAAGAATGGAAAGTCACCCTTGAGTGAACATGAAATCCATGAGTGTAGGGCCTTAGAACTTCAATGCGAGAAACAGAAAAATGCTCATCTTGAAGAAAAAATCAGGGTCCTAGAAAGTGGGAACGGTGGTGAGAGAGATTACTACACTGGGAACACTGGACATAGACTTTATGTCCAAATTGCTAAGGGAAACGGGTCAAGGGTGTACAACAAGGAAACCATGGATAGGAACAGAATCCAGAGACCACACCCAAAGTACTACCTGGGAGAATACTACAAGACGTGTTGAAACTGTGGTGCTCATGGGCACTACAAGGAAGCATGTCCCAAGAAGAAAGCCCAAACCCTTAGAAACCGTGAGTTCCTAAACAAACAAAAACATCATGCCAATCATCAAAGGAACTCTAACTCTAATGATATCAACATCGCTGACTACGTATTAAATGAGAATATTTTCCCTTGCAAGGGACCAGACAAGAGTCATCTTGCCTGGGTCTCAAAACACTAACTTTACCTTGTAGGTGGCAGTGAGAGGGAACAATGCATGGTTCATAGACAGTGGATGCTCGAACCATATGACCGGAAAAAAGGATATCCTCATCTCACTCCACACTCATGCCGAAGGAGGCCATGTCTCATTTGGCAATAAAAACAAGGGAGAAGTAATTGGAAAGGGAGAAGTATTGCTAAATAGATCAATCAAAATCAGCAATGTCAACTTGGTGAAAGATCTGGGATACAATCTCTTAAGTGTTGCCCAGATATGTGATCAAGGGAACAACGTTGTCACTTTCGACTCAGACGAATGCCTAGTCATCAACATAAAGACCAACAAAGTGATTCTGAGAGGAAGAAGGCACAACAACGTTTATATAGTAGATACAGAATTTGAACCACCAATGAAGCTGTGTCTTGCAAGTTCCCAAGATGACACGAAACTCTGGCATAGACGACTGGGACATGCAGGTGTAAATCAAATCCTGAAGCTTTATCTACTGGATCTGGTCATTGGTCTTCCACGAATCAATCTTGAAGGAGTCAAAATGTGTGAAGCATGTGTTCGAGGGAAACAGACCAAGAACTCCTTCAAACCCAAAAAGGTGGTGAGCACAACCAAACCTTTAGAGCTAATTCACATGGATCTTTGTGGTCCCATGCGAACAGCCAACTATGGTGGAAAAAGGTACATGTATGTTTTAATTGACGATTTTTCAAGATTCACCTGGGTTATTTTCTTGAAGGAAAAATAACAAGCATTTGAAGAATTTGAGCCCTTCATCAAAAGAACAGAAGTAAGCTTGGGGCTAAAACTGAAAGCAATCAGATCTGATCACGAAACTGAGTTTCAAAACTCAGAATTCCTAAACTTCTGTGAGAAAAATGGGACCTCTCACAACTTCTCAGCTCCTCGCACTCCTCAGCAAAATGGAGTGGTCGAGAGAAAGAACAGAACTCTGGAGGACATGGATAGAACCATGATGATTGAAAGTGGAGTTCCTGAGTACTTCTGGACTGAAGCCATCTCCACAGCTACGTACATCCTGAACCGAGCCATGACAAGGCCCCTGATCAACAAGACGTCTTATGAGCTCATCAAAGGGAGAAAACCAAACATCTCACACTTGAGAACATATGGTTGCACATGCTTTGTTCACAATAACGGCAAAGACAATCTTGGCAAATTCGACCCCAGAAGCGACGAAGGGATTTTCCTGGGATACTCATCAGAAAGCAAGGCTTACAGGGTCTACAATAAGAGGACCAAGAAGATACAGGAAAGCATTCATGTCGTCTTCAACGAAAAGTCTGTAAAGATGGGAACAGAGACCCAGGGAAGGGAACTCTGTTCAAGCTAGTCAGGCAAGAAGACGATGATGATGACGATGATGAGCCAAGGAAAAGGGATGAAGACTATCCAAGTGCAAGCAACATCCCACAACCAGGGAACAACGAAGGACATCCAACTCTCACTGATCAAATCTCCCTCGAGGCTCCCTCCTCAGAAGAACTACAAGACACCTCCAACTCTCTCGAGGTTCCCTCTTCAGGGAACAACTCCTCTGTCTCCCAAGACAATACCCTGCCAGAATCAAGTATTCAAGGGGAACAAAGAGGGAACTTGCCAGAAATCTCTGAAGAAACATCAAATGAAGAAGATGAAGATGAGTGTTCCCATGACAAAGAAACAACTACTGAAGATGATACACATGCAAGGGAACCGACTCACACAAGAACCTTTCAACAAAGGAAGGACCACCCCATTGAGAACATCATCTCTCCTTATGATAAAGGTGTACAAACTCGTTCCTCTCTCAATAACTTTTGTGCTTTTAACGCGTTTGTTTCCATGATGGAACCCAAGAATATCAAGGAAGCTTTGAAGGACCCAGATTGGATTCAAGCCATGCAAGAGGAACTCCACCAATTCGAGCGGAACAAAGTTTGGAAGCTAGTCCCTAGGCCCAAGAACAAAAACATCATAGGAACTCGATGGGTCTTTAGGAACAAGCTCGATGATACTGGGGTCGTATCAAGGAACAAGGCCAGGCTAGTGGCACAAGGCTACATGCAAGAAGAAGGAATCGACTACGATGAGACCTTCGCACCGGTTGCTAGAATCGAGGCCATCCGACTTCTAATTGCCTATGCTGCTCACAAGGGATTCAAGCTTTATCAAATGGATGTGAAAACAGCCTTCCTCAATGGACATCTCAAGGAAGAAGTATATGTAGCTCAACCCCCAGGATTCGAAGATGAGAAGCTACCCAACCATGTATACTTCCTAGAGAGGGCACTCTATGGACTCAAACAAGCTCCCCGAGCTTGGTATGACAAGTTTGCTCAATTCCTCTTGTCCCATGGATACCTTCGCGGTTCCATAGACAAGACCTTGTTTTTAAAGAAAGAGTCTAAAGACATTTTGATTGTGCAAGTATATGTTGATGACATTGTGTTTGGAGCAACTAACGAAACCCTTGTAGAGAAATTTAAGGACCTTATGAGCAGTGAGTTTGAGATGAGTCTCATTGGGGAACTCACGTTCTTCCTGGGACTTCAAATATCCCAAACTAAGGAGGGAACAAAGATTCATCAACAGAAATACATCAAGGAAATGCTCTTGAAGTATGGGATGGAACACTCCAAGCCCATTGACACTCCCATCTCACCAAATTCAAGGATCAATGCGGATGAAACAAGTATTAGTGTGGACCAATGGAACTATCGAGGTATGATCGGGTCCCTTCTCTACTTGACAGCTAGTAGACCTGATATCATGTTCTTCGAATGTCTTTGTGCACGTTTTCAAGCTAACCCTATGGAATCACACCTGAAAGAGGTGAAGAGAATTTTCAGGTATCTCAAAGGGAATGATAACTTGTGTCTCTGTATCCAAGGAACAGTTCCCTTGAGCTCATTGCATACACAGATGCTGACTTTGCAGGGCACCTGGTTGATAGAAAGAGCACATCTGGAATGGCCCAGTTCCTAGGGTCATGCTTAGTTTCATGGGGATCTAAAAAGCAAAACTCAATGGCACTCTCCACAGCTGAAGCAGAATATGTGGCTGTTGCATCGTGCTGTTCCCAAGTTCTATGACTTAAGTCACAACTCCAGGATTACGGTATGTCTTTTGGCCTAGTTCCCATACTTTGTGATAACACTAGTGCCATAAACATTTCCAAAAATCTTGTGCATCATTTTAGAACTAAGCATATTGATATAAGGCATCACTATCTACGTGACAATGTTGAAAGTGGGAACATCTCGATGGAACACTATAGAACTGAAGAGCAAATTGTGGACATTCTTACCAAAGCTTTGGACAGACGTCCCTACCAGCGTTTTCGAATGCTTCTAGGGATGAACTCTAAACTAAACAAGTCCCTGTTTGTTTCTCCCTCAATGCCTGACTAGTTTATACAAGATTGCATGCTAGGGAACTTGGACTTATTGCTTTCACTATGCCATGATTACTAGTTAAAGATAAATGTGTACAAAGGAACTCTATTTCTTTTGGCCCAAAATCATCAACCAGAGTTCCCTTTATACCTCTTTACAAGCCACCATGACGATTGATCATATGACCCATCCTAAGCTAGGGACCAGACAAATGTTTCTCATGAGCCAAACTATTTCCTTTATCGAGTTGCAAATTGTCTGGTTCCCTTTTGAGTTCCCTAGCCCCACAAAAGGATGAGTGTGAAGTTCCCTTAACCACTTCACTCTCCCTGACCTTGATATGATCATGGGAACTGATACAAACTAGCAAGGGAACGCTGACTCATCTACAAAGACAAACCGTCACTTGGGAAACGGACTTTTGTGTCAAAGGCTCAGAAGCATTAGAGGCCAAGTATTCAAATTTTGACAAGGACTTCCCTAGAGATCGTGCCACATGTCCAGAAGCGTTCTATGGAAGTTGAAACGATGCCCCACGTTCATTGGGCGACGGTTATCGAGGTTTTTCCACTTCCCTTTCTACCTCTCGTCTCCCCTCTCTCCTTAAAACCCTCATTTGCCATTTTTGGGATCTTATTCCATCTTCCATCTCTGCAATTCTTCTTCTCCACATCCCTTTCACTCCCTTTTTCAAGAAACCTCCAAAATCTTCAAATCTTACAAAAATGGCCCCTCAACACACCTTTGCCCAGATCAAAGCGTGGGTCCTCGCCAACCCTCGCACCCTCTTCACCTCTCAACTACGAGAGATTGAACAAGAACCAGACCCCATCATGAAAGACGTTCTAATCCAGGGGCTCTACAATCAAGTTAGTTCCTTCTTGCCCCCTCCTCCTCCGTCCGACGACACCGTCGCCTGGACTTCTTTCTCTTCCGAATCCCTACCTCCTCCTTCAACCACCAACACCCCCTCCGGAGTTGTCATCGTTGACAACTTCGGAGATACTCGTCCTTCCATCAACGAGAAACCCCACAAATCCAAAAACCGCCATTCATCCAAACGACACCACTCCTCCAAAGACCCCTCAAAACCCAAAAATCCAAACATTCTAAAGATCCCTCCAAATCCAAAAAACGCAAACATTCCGAGGTCTCTGAATTCTCGGAGCCCAGAAAGAAGGCTTTCTTCAAGTTTGAGGACTAACTGAACTGCTCCAAGGAGAGTTCATGTGCTCCCAAACCTCCTTTCCCTTTCCCTTCCGACGATGGGACCTCTCAACCCCAAAGTCTACTCCCCTCTTCCTCCTCCCTCCCTCCTCTTCTAACCGAGGGACCTCCCAAACCTCCTTCCACAAAACAACCGACTCCTCCTCCACCACCTCCTTCTATTCCCACTCCAAAGGGAACTCCACCTTCTTCACTTCCTCCCGTTCCCATAACAACGGGAACTCCAACTCCACCTCCACCTCACAAAACTCCTTCTCCTCCTCCCTCACCATAACACATCTCTACCTCTCCCATTTCTACTTCGGGGATCTCTACTCCCCAAGTCACCACAATCATTCCTCCCCCTTCTATACAACTCTCTACTCCCCTTCCTTCTTCTCTACCTTCCTCCACCACATCCCCCACCACCACCAAACTCCCCTCTCCCTCACCATCAAAAAGTACCGTCGCTCTTACATCAGACGACGATGACCTTCCCATCTCCGTGGTCATTGGGAAAATATCCAAGGAGCCTCCTCCCATTCTCTTGGGAACTGCCGAGGAGGAGGCCCAGCTCAAGGAAGTCAAAGCAGAGCTCAACCGGGACCTCTCTGAGCACACAGTCTCCCAAGGGACAAAGTCCCCAGAGATGGTGGCTCCGGAAGAGCCCACGGAGAGAAGGGACCCCGCACCAGCTGGTGCTGCTGGGGCAACAACAAGTCATCCTGAAGATGACGCGAAGGGCTCAAGTTCGAGCTCCTTCGAGGAAGAAGGGACCTCCCAAGATGAGGTCGAAGAAGAAGAAGAAGCTCCAGCTGCTAAGGAGCCAGCACGGTTCCCGACACCTGGACACCAAATGGTGGTGTCCACGAGTTCCCAACCGCCAAGGGACTGCGTGCTCATGATCGAAGCGGCTGCACCCCCTCAGCAGAAAGGACCTCGCATGGTCTCTAGGGGGAACACGTCTAGTGATGTCTCTTTATTTGGTGGTGTTTTTATATATAATTTCCTTTGTAAATATGTTTCTTTTTCACCTTTTCTTGTGTGTTTTGTTCCTTTTTAGCTTAGTTCCCGTATTTCTATGAGATTCGGAGACTATGCGCATTTTATGTGTTTTGTAGGTGTTTTGGCATGGATCAAGGGTCGTTTTGAAGGAGAATCGGAACATGGAGCAAGGCCCGAGCTTAAGAGGGATATAGAGGAGCAAGCCATGAAGACGAACAAGAGAAATGCCAACAAGAAGAAGGTGGAATGAGGTCCGGATCGAGTTCGAACCAACGCCGGGCCCGACTTGATTTCTCGACCTCGGACCGACTTGCCCAGTAAGTCGGGCCCGAGGTGCTCCGTGTCGGTCCGAGTCGGTCACTGGATGGATTGGGCTCCAAGGCACGAAATTGTAAACTACCACTTTTGCCCGTCATATATAAAGGCTCTCTTATCTTCTAATTGGAAGGAGGTTCACACACACTTAGCAAGGAACCAACCCTCAAAAAACTCTCAAGAGGATACTTGGAGAGCAAGGAGGAAGGAGAGGAGAAGGAGAAGAGAGGGAATCGGCCAAGGAGAGGAGATTGCTTGGAGATTTGATAGGTTTGGTTGATAGATTAGCTTTGCCTTGTTTTGATTTTGTGGATTTGGAAACCCTTGATTTGAGTTTGTGGATTGCTTTTGATTTGTGAATGAAACTTGGCTTTGGTTTGAGATTGATGATGTTGATTGCTTTGCTTTTTGATTTGTTTGCTTCCTTTGTTTGCCATATGGAGTAGATCTCCTTGATCTTGGGTTATGGGGGAAAACTCTATCTAGGTTGGGCTAGAAACCCCAATTCAATAAGCCTTGAGTGCTTGATCTTGGAACCCACTCTACATAGAGCTACAGTTCCTTACGAAAGTAAGGAATCAAGGCTTGTGATTGGCAAAGTAACGAAAGTGAACATTTGTCCATCTCAAGACCTTGTGTTGGGACGTTGTTGGGACCTCTGATTCTAAGCAACAGATCAACGATTCACTTCTCTTTAAGTTTTGATAATGACAAACACCATAGGGAACTAATGTGGTTTGTTCAAGTATTTCTAAGGAACACAGGTACAGCCAAGAACTCCTATGAATGACAAAGCCACTGCTAGCCACAATGAAGAGTTTCCATCAAGGGAACTCTGAAGAGGAAAGTTTCCATGAAGTGGGAACTCCCAGAAACAAACAAGAAAACACAAGCTTACAACGATGAAGAGTTTCCATCAAGGGAACTCTGAAGAAGTCAGTTCCCATGAAATGGGAACTCACATGTGAAGACAACGACCGTTCAGCGCAGATCGCGGGATTCTGTCTCAGACAGCCAGAGGGAACAGTCTGAGGATCAGACTGTCACGCTTCATCCAACGGTCCGATTGATTCAAGAAGTTGACCTAGTTCAAACCAAAGTCACATGTGAAGAAAGTACAACTTGGGCATCAAGCAAAGGGCATTTTGGACACAAACGAAAGATGCGACTGCCCAAGACAAATGGACTATAAAGCCAAATGAATAGTACTCGGTCTGAGTACTTCTCTCAGAACTTACAAACACCCACATCAGAGAAAAGAAAGAAAAGGAAGAGAAGTCCCCGCCGGCGAGTGTGTGATCTCGACGACGGTGAAGCTGAAGTTCCCTGGAGCAAGGGAACTGAGAAGTCAGCGTAAGGTTTGAGTTACTTGTGTTTTGCTGTTGTGAGCTTAGGAACTCAGTTGAGAGGATTTACTAGTGTTGCTAGAGTTAGGAAGAACTTGTAGGAACAGAGAAGTGTAAATCCGGCTCTGTAACTAAGGAACAAAGCAATCAATATAAGTAAGTCATTCAAAATCCTCCAAGCGGAGGTAGAGGTTTACCCATACAACTAGTTGGTTGTAGTGGGGTTCCTCTATAAAGGAACTGTCCCTTTAACTGTTTTTATTACTTGCGATTATTTACTTCCGCTGCCTTGGGAACAGCTTAATTGCCAGTTCCCAAGCTCACTGCTAACCGATTACGATCCAACAATTGGTATCAGAGCAAGCGCTCTAGATTTGTGTTAGCATCGCAGGTGCCAAAATGGCTCAGGAACTTACTCAGGTGGGGAACAATACCAGCAAGCCGCCAAGGCTTATAACAGGAAGATTTGAAAGCTGGCAACGCGACATGAAAGATTGGATGCGTGGCCAAGACTACCAAGCCTGGTGCGTCATCGAAAGGGGGAACTTCGAAATCGATCCAGCTATTGTCAACGACCTCTCAAAGTGGGGTCCCAACGAGTACAAGTGCATGCAGGCAAACTACAAAGCCAAACAGTACCTAAAGAGGTCCATGTGCGTACAAGATTGTGACAGGGTTGCAAACCTTGACACAGCCAAGGAAATGTGGGAAGCTATCCAACAAATGCACGTTGGGAACTCAGATCTCAGAGAAGATCTTCAAATGAACGCAAAGAGGGAGTTCTACAACTTCCAAATGGAGATGGGAGAGTCCGTCGATAGCTACCAATCCCGGTTTGAAGGACTTTGCACTAAGATGGAAGGATTGGGGATCACAAAAGAAGAAATCACCCACAAAATGAAGGTCCAACAGCTCTTCAATGGATTGACTGGAGAATGGGCAAACGAGAGAACGATGTTCAAGGAAAACCCAGAAAATCGAACACTTATGCTTCATCAAGTGTTTGGAAAACTAGTGGGACATGAGAAGAGGAAGATCGATGATAAGGAACAAACTCGAGCTCATCGAGGAATCGCACTCAAGATCGAAAAGATGCTCAAATCAACCCAAGAACAACATGAAGACTCTGAAGAAGAAGAGGATGAAGAGCTAGTTCTTGTAACAAAGGCTCTTCGAAATTTCTACAAAGGAAAGTCTCAACGGAACAGTGGGAACTGGGGAAAGGGACAGAGTTCCCTAAGAAAGCCCACAGAGAAGGATCTCTCAGAAGTGACTTGCTACAAATGCAACAGGAAAGGACATTTTGCGAAGGAATGTCCACAAGGAACTGAAGGCAGAAAGCAAGGAAAGAAGGCCTACATCGCTACTTGGAGCGATGATGAAGACGAAGATCCTGAAGCATGGGCACTCCCAGACATGTGTGGCATGGCCATAGGAGAAACCACTGGGGAACAACCCAGTGAGGTAACCACTGAAACTGTTCTTGATTCCTTGAGTAATTATGAAAAACCTGAATTGTTGAAAATTCTTTCAAGTCTTGTTAAAGATAACATAAAACTGCAAAACAAGTTGGAAAAACAAGAACACATAAATTCTCAATTAGTTGGTCTTGAGCCCTGTCCCAACTGCATATCCCTTCTAGAAAAACTCAAGTCTCATGTGTCTCACATCGTAGATCTAGAAAGAGAAATCAAAACTTTAGAGAAAGATGAGAACACCCTCCTGCAAAACCTGAGTAAGACTCCCGAACATCCTGAAGCCTCTAGTTCCCAAATTAAGTTTGTCCCAGCCAGACATGGCATAGGATACAAAGGTGAGTGCTCCAAGAACAGAAAGTCACCCCTGAGCGAACATGAGATCCATGAGTGTAGGGCCTTAGAACTCCAGTGCGAGAAACAGAAAAATGCTCATCTCGAGGAGAAAATCAGGGTCCTAGAGAGTGGAAACAATGGTGAGAAAGACTAATATACTGGGAACTCTGGACATAGAATCTATGTCAAAATTGCTAAGGGAAATGGGTCTCGAGTGTACAACAAAGAAACCATGGATAGGAACCGTATCCAGAGACCACACCCAAAATACTACCTGGGAGAATACTACAAGACATGTTGGCACTGTGGTGCTCATGGGCACTACAAGGATGCATGTCCCAAGAAGAGAGCCCAAATCCCTAGAAGCCATGAGTTCCCAAACAGACAAAAACGTCATGCTCATCACCAAAGGAACTCCAACTCTCAAAATTCCAAAGACATCAACATTTCTGACTATATCTTAAATGAAAATGTTTTCCCTTGCAAGGGACCTGGCAAGAGTCATCTTGCCTGGGTCTCAAAACACTAACTTTTCCTTGTAGGTGGCTGTGAGAGGGAACAGTACATGGTTCATAGATAGTGGATGCTCGAACCATATGATAGGGAACAAGGATATCCTCATCTCACTCCACACTCATGCCGAAAGAGGCCACGTCTCATTTGGCAACAAGAACAAGGGAGAAGTTATTGGAAAAGGAGAAGTGCTGCTCAATAGATCTATTAAAGTTAGCAACGTAAATTTGGTAAAGGATCTGGGATACAATCTGATGAGTGTCTCCCAGATGTGTGATCAAGGGAACAACATCGTCACTTTCGACTCAGATGAATGTCTCGTCATCAACAAGAAGACCAACAAAGTAATTCTAAGAGGAAGAAGATACAACAATGTGTATGTGGTGGACACCAACTTTGAACCACCAATGAAGCTATGCCTTGCGAGTTCCCAAGATGACACGGAACTCTGGCATCGAAGACTGGGACATGCTGGTGTAAATCAAATCCTGAAGCTTTATCTACAGGACCTGGTCATTGGTCTTCCACAGATCAATCTCGAAGGAGTCAAAATATGTGAAGCATGTGTTCGAGGGAAACAGACCAGGACCTCCTTCAAACCGAAGAAGGTGGTAAGCACAACCAGGTCCCTGGAGTTAATTCACATGGATCTCTGTGGTCCCATGAGAACAGCTAGCTACGGTGGAAAAAGGTACATGTATGTTTTAATTGATGATTTTTCAAGATTCACCTGGGTTATTTTCTTGAAGGCAAAATCACAAGCGTTTGAAGAATTTGAGCCCTTCATCAAAAGAACAGAAGTAAGCTTGGGGCTGAAACTGAAAGCAATCAGATCTGATCACGGAACTGAGTTTCGAAACTCGGAGTTCCTAAACTTCTGTGAGCAAAATGGGAACTCTCACAACCTTTCAGCTCCTCGCACTCCTCAGCAAAATGGAGTGGTCGAGAGAAAGAACAGAACCCTGGAGGACATGGCTAGAACCATGCTGATCGAAAGTGGAGTTCCTGAGTACTTCTGGACTGAAGCAATCTCCACAGCTACATACATCCTAAATCGAGCCATGACAAGGCCCCTGATCAACAAGACTTCTTATGAGCTCATCAAAGGGAGAAAACCAAACATCTCACACTTGAGAACATTTGGTTGCACATGTTTTGTTCACAACAACGACAAAGACAATCTTGGCAAATTCGACCCCAGAAGCGACGAAGGGATCTTCCTGGGATACTCATCACAAAGCAAGGCTTACAGGGTCTACAATAAAAGAACCAAGAAGATAGAGGAAAGCATTCATGTTGTCTTCAATGAAAAGTCTGTAAAGATGGGAACCGAGACCCAAGGGAAGGGAACTCTGTTCAAGCTAGTCAGACATGAAGACGATGATGATGACGAGGATGAGCCAAGGAAAAGGGATAAAGACTATCCAAGTGCAAGCCATATCCCACAACCAGGGAACAACGACGAAGGTCCAACCCTCACTGATCAAACCTCCCTTGAGGCTCCCTCCTCAGAAGAACTACAAGAAACCTCCAACTCTCTCGAGGTCCCCTCTTCAGGGAACAACTCTGCTGCCCCCCAAGACAATACCCTGCCAGAATCAAGTATTCAAGGGGAGCAAAGAGGGAACCTGCCAGAAATCTCTGAAGAAACATCAAATGAAGAAGCTGGAGATGAGAGTTCCCATGACAAAGAAACACCGACTGAGGATGATACACATGCAAAGGAACTCACTCATACAAGAACCTTTCAACAAAGGAAGGACCACCCTCTTGAGAACATCATATCTCCTCTTGTTAAAGGTGTGCAGACTCGTTCCTCTCTCAATAATTTTTGTGCTTTTAACGCGTTTGTTTCAATGGTGGAACCCAAAAATATCAAAGAAGCATTAAAGGACCCAGATTGGATTCAAGCCATGCAAGAGGAACTCCACCAATTCGAGAGAAACAAAGTTTGGAAGCTAGTTCCTAGGCCCAAAAACAAGAACATCATAGGAACCCGATGGGTTTTTAGGAACAAGCTCGATGATACTGGAGCTGTAGCAAGGAACAAGGCTAGGTTAGTAGCACAAGGATACAGGCAAGAGGAAGGGATTGACTATGATGAGACCTTCGCACCAGTTGCCAGGATCGAGGCAATCAGACTCCTCATCGCCTATGCTGCTCACAAGGAATTCAAACTTTATCAAATGGATGTGAAAACAGCCTTCCTAAATGGACATCTCAAGGAAGAAGTGTATGTGGCCCAACCTCCAGGATTCGAAGATGAGAAAATGCCCAACCATGTCTATTTCCTGGAAAGGGCCCTTTACGGACTCAAACAAGCTCCCCGAGCTTGGTATGACAGGCTTGCTCAATTACTCTTGTCCCATGGATACATTCGTGGTTCCATAGACAAGACTTTGTTTTTAAAGAAAGAATCTAAAGACATTTTGATTGTGCAAGTATATGTTGATGAAATTGTGTTTGGAGCAACTAACGAAACTCTTGTAGAAATGTTCAAGGACCTCATGAGCAATGAGTTTGAGATGAGTCTCATTGGGGAACTCACGTTCTTCTTGGGACTTCAAATATACCAAACAAAGGAGGGAACAAAGATCCATCAACAGAAATACATCCAGGAAATGCTCGTGAAGTATGGGATGGAACATTCAAAGCCCATTGACACTCCCATCTCACCAAATTCAAGGCTAAATGCAGATGAAACAGGTATCAGTGTGGATAAAAGGAACTATTGAGGTATGATCGGGTCCCTTCTCTACTTAACAGCTAGTAGACCTGATATCATGTTCTCCGTATGTCTTTGTGCTCGTTTTCAAGCTAACCCTAAGGAATCACACCTGAAAGAGGTGAAGAGAGTTTTCAGGTATCTCAAAGGGAACAATAACTTGTGCCTTTGGTATCCAAGGAACAGTTCCCTTGAGCTCATTGCATACACAGATGCTGACTTTGCAGGGCACTTAGTTGACAGAAAGAGCACTTCAGGAATGGCCCAGTTCCTAGGGTCTTGCTTGGTTTCGTGGGGATCTAAAAAGCAAAACTCAGTTGCACTCTCCACAGCTGAAGCTGAATATGTGGCTGCCGCATCATGCTGTTCCCAGGTTCTATGGCTTAAGTCACAACTCCAGGATTACGGTATGTCTTTTGGCCCAGTTCCCATACTCTGTGATAACACTAGTGCCATAAACATTTCCAAAAATCCTGTGCATCATTCTAGAACTAAGCATATCGATATAAGGCATCACTTTCTACGTGACAATGTTGAGAATGGGAACATTTCGATGGAACACTGTAGAACTGAAGAGCAAATTGCGGATATTCTTACCAAAGCTTTAGACAGACGTCCCTACCAGCGTTTTCGAATGCTTCTAGGGATGATAACTCTAAACTAAACAAGTCCCTGTTTATCTCTCTCTCAATGCCTGACTAGTTTATCTAAAATTGCATAATAAGGAACTTGGATTCATTGCTTTCACTATGCCATGATTACTAGTCTAGAGAAAAATGTGTACAAAGGAACTCTATTTCTTTTGGCCCAAAATGATCAACCAGAGTTCCCTTTATCTCTCATTACAAGCCACCATGATGGTTGATCATATGACCCACCTTAAGCTAGGGACCAGACAAATGCTTCTCATGAGCCAAAACATTTCCTTTATCGAGTTGCAAATTGTCTGGTTCCCTTTGAGTTCCCTAGCCTCACAAAAAGATGAGTGTGAAGTTCCCTCAACCACTTCACTCTCCCTGACCTTGCAAAGATCATGGGAACTGCTGCATCTACAAAGGGAACACTGACTAATCTTCAAAGAAAAACCGTCACTTGGGAAGCGGACTTTCGTGTCAGAAGCTCTGAAGCGTTACAGGCCAAGTATTCAAAATTTGAAAAGGACTTCCCAAGAGATTGTGACGCGTGTCCAGAAGCGTGCTTGAGAAGCTGAAACGGCGCCCCACGTTCATTGGGCAACGGTTATCGAGGTTATTCCACTTCCCTTTCTACCCTTCACCTCCTCTCACCTTTTAAAACCCCTCTTTGCCATTTTTAGGCCCTTTACTCCATCTTTCATCCCTGTCATTCGTCTTCCCCAAATCCCTTTCACTCTCTTTTCAAGAAACCTCCAAAGCCTCCCAAATTCTTACAAAAATGGCCCCTCAACACACATTCGCACAAATCAAAGAGTGGGTACTTGCCAATCCTCGCACTCTCTTCATCACTCAACTGAACGAGATCGAGCAAGAACAAGACCCAACCATGAAGGATGTCCTCATTCAAGGGCTATACAATCAAGTAAGCCCCTTCTTGCCTCCTCCTCCTCCTCAGGTCGACGAAACCGTCTCCTGGACCTCTTCCTCCTCCGAATCTCTTCCTCTTCCACCTCCAACCACCAACACTTCCTCCGGAGTTGTCATCGTTGACAACTTCGGAGATGCTCGCCCCTCCATCAATGAAAAACCCCGTAAATCCAAACATCGCCACTCATCCAAACATCGCCACTGATCAAAAGATCCCTCCAAATCCAAAAAATCCAAACACTCCCACGACCCCTCCAAATCCAAAAAACGTAAACACTCTGAGGCCTCTGAATTTTCGGAGCCCAGAAAGAAGGCTTTCTTCCGCTTTGAGGACTACCTGAACTGCTCCAAGGAGAGTTCTTGTGCTCCCAAACCTCCCTACCCTTTTCCTTCCGACGATGGGAACTCCGAATCCCAGAGTCTACTTCCCTCTTCCTCCTCCATCCCTCCTCTTCAAATCGAGGGACCTCCTCCGCCACCTCCTCCAGTTCCCACCACGATGGGAACTCCAACATCCCAACCACCTTCTTCTTCCTCACCAAAACACATTTCCACCACTCCCATCTCTGCTTCGGGGATCTCTCCTCCACAGGACCACATATCCCTTCCTCCTCCTTCTACTCAACTCACAACCCCTATTCCTTCTTCTCCTCTCCCCTCTTCCATCACGTCTCCCACCACCACCAAACTCCCCTCTCCCTCACCATCCAAAAGTACCGTCGCCCTCTCCTCAGACGACGACGATCTTCCTCTTTCTGTGGTCATCGGCAAAATGACCAAGGACCCTCCTCCGATCATCATGGGCACTTTGGAGGAGGAAGCCCAGCTCAAGGCCATCGAGGAAGAACTCACCAGGGGTCCCTCTGAGCACACAGTCTCCCAAGGGACAAAGTCCCCAGAAAAGGTTGCTCCTCAAGAGCCCACAGAGACGAGGGACCTCGCACCAGCTGGAGGTGCTGAGGCAACAATAAGTCATCCTGGAGATGACGCGGAGGGCTCCGGTTCGAGCTCCTCCGAGGAAGAAGGGACCTCCCATGATGAGGTCGAAGAAGAAGAAGAAGCTCCAGCTACAAAGGAGCCAGCACGTATCCCTACACCTGGACACCAAATGGTGGTGTCCGCGAGTTCCCCACCACCAAGGGACCGCGTGCTTATGCTCGAAGCGGCTGCACCCCCTCAGCAGAAAGGACCTCGCACGGTCTCTAGGGGGAACAAATCCAAAAGCAAGTCAAGAAAGGGGAAGGGGACCACCAAGCATCATGTCACTGAGCGCCGAAAGCTTCTCCCTCACCTCATTGTTTCCAAAGAGGTGCTAACTGAAAATGGTCTGGAGGAACTGTGGGAACTGATCCAGGCCCAGGGCTGGGAGAGACTCTGCCAAGAAACTGTGCGAGTAGATCCCTCACAAGTGCGTCAATTCTACAACAACTTCACTATCACCAACGACGACACTCAGGGAACTCTCTCCCACGAAGGCGACGAATTCATTTTTACAACATCTACGATCCGTCTTCAACTCCAGGTCCCTGGTCAAGGGCTTAGCGAGGTACCCAGCAAGCTCTGGGGCGACTTCAACAGCGCCGAGGTGTACAACACAATTTTTGAGGGTCGGGTTCCCTCTAAGGTCCACTCGACGCATCATCTGTCCTTGGTCGCCAAGCTCGCTCACCAATTCATCATCAACGTGGTGATCCCACGCCAAGAAAAAGCGCCTGGTCGTCAACATCCCCGATGCCATCATCCTCTTCCACTTCCTCCTCAAGAAGCCCATAAATCTTCCCCGAATTATCCTTGGGCACATGGAAAAGTGCATGGCCTCCAAGTCCCACTCCCTTCCCTACTCCGGGCTGATCAAGAAGCTCCTACAAAAAGAGGGTCTCTACGATGCCTCTAAAGACGAAATCGAGCTTGGAAGGGAATTGGACATTACAGTTGCCCAGAAGATGAGGCACTCGGAGCCTGTAGAGGAGGCGGCTCCCCTAGACTCTGGTACACAAGAGGGGAACTCTCCAGTGTTGCTCCGCATCGCCAACACCCTCGATCAGATCGCTAGGGACCAGGCAGTGTTGGCCAGAGGACAAGAAAAGATTACACAAGTCCTTACGCGCCTTTGTGACGCCTTGTTCCCTTAGAGCCCATGATCTCTCCCTTCTTGTTCCCTTAATCCAAAAATGACCACAAATTGTACTTGGGTTCCCATTGTACATATTCTCTTAAGTAATGAAATGGTCTTTATTTTGATTGCGTGTTCCATTCTTTCCTAATATTGCTTTGCTTAATTTTCGATGATGTCAAAAGGGGGAAAGATAAAAAATGTGAGATGAGTTAAAAGTTTAAGTTATCACAGACCACGCATAAGCTAAGGGGGAACAATTGCATAAAAAGCCTAATAGGAACTATGTGTCTCACCAGAAGTGGCTCCCTAAATCTAAATGTCTCACTAAGAGTGACTTCCCAAAATCATACTTAGCAACTCATCAGCATATCATTCATTGAAATACTTGCATTTTTTTGTGATGGGTTTGTCATCATCAAAAAGGGGGAAATTGTTGGGACGTTGTTGGGACCTCTGGTTCTAAGCAACGGATCAACGATTCACTTCTCTTTAAGTTTTGATAATGACAAACACCATAGGGAACTAATGTGGTTTGTTCAAGTATTTCTAAGGAACACAGGTACAGCCAAGAACTCCTATGAATGACAAAGCCACTGCTAGCCACAATGAAGAGTTTCCATCAAGGGAACTCTGAAGAGGAAAGTTCCCATGAAGTGGGAACTCCCAGAAACAAACAAGAAAACACAAGCTTACAACGATGAAGAGTTTCCATCAAGGGAACTCTGAAGAAGTCAGTTCCCATGAAATGGGAACTCACATGTGAAGACAACGACCGTTCAGCGCAGATCGCGGGATTCTGTCTCAGACAGCCAGAGGGAACAGTCTGAGGATCAGACTGTCACGCTTCATCCAACGGTCCGATTGATTCAAGAAGTTGACCTAGTTCAAACCAAAGTCACATGTGAAGAAAGTACAACTTGGGCATCAAGCAAAGGGCATTTTGGACACAAACGAAAGATGCGACTGCCCAAGACAAATGGACTATAAAGCCAAATGAATAGTACTCGGTCTGAGTACTTCTCTCAGAACTTACAAACACCCACATTAGAGAAAAGAAAGAAAAGGAAGAGAAGTCCCCGCCGGCGAGTGTGTGATCTCGACGACGGTGAAGCTGAAGTTCCCTGGAGCAAGGGAACTGAGAAGTCAGCGTAAGGTTTGAGTTACTTGTGTTTTGCTGTTGTGAGCTTAGGAACTCAGTTGAGAGGATTTACTAGTGTTGCTAGAGTTAGGAAGAACTTGTAGGAACAGAGAAGTGTAAATCCGGCTCTGTAACTAAGGAACAAAGCAATCAATATAAGTAAGTCATTCAAAATCCTCCAAGCGGAGGTAGAGGTTTACCCATACAACTAGTTGGTTGTAGTGGGGTTCCTCTATAAAGGAACTGTCCCTTTAACTGTTTTTATTACTTGCGATTATTTACTTCCGCTGCCTTGGGAACAGCTTAATTGCCAGTTCCCAAGCTCACTGCTAACCGATTACGATCCAACACCTTGCTTCGAAGGGGATTTCCCCAATGATCGATGTGTAGAAGTGGTTGGAACAAGGGTGAAAGCACTCGATCCTATTCCGATCATCACTTATTGCTTGAATTGGGGTGGAAAAGCCTTAATCTACTAGAGAAGGAACCCAAAAGCCCAAGATCTACTTTCAATCCTTGAGTTCGACAAAACCCAACTACATCGGGCCCGACTTGCTCTACGTCGGTCCCGACTTCCCTCTTGTCGCCAACATCGGGCCCGACGTGACACTTGTGTCGGTCCCGACTGTTCCCTTTGTTTTCCTTTGTTTTAAGTTCTCCTTTCCAGCTTTCTAGTGTCTAGGCACCTCAATCGAGTAGATTTCCCGAGCGTTCGACACCCACCACGTGCTACAACGAGGTCGGGTTATAAATTGTATCTCTAGACCCTCGCATTCCCGAGCGATCAAAAGATTGGCGCCGTTGCCGGGGAAGTCTAATTGCATTGAGTGCCAATTTGGTGAGTTTCTTGTGTTTTGGTAGTGATTTGGGTGAGGGAATAGCCCAAACCCTTTTTTTGTTTTTGATTTGTTTTGGTTTGTGTCTTTGTTTCGTAGGTGTATGCGAGCTCGTTCCTCCCGAGGAACACTTGAGCTTGAGTTTGTGAGTGATCCGGAAAGTATTCTCAAAGAAGCCCAAAGAAGGAAAAGGATGGAGAATCAAGCTCTCCATGGTGATGAGGAGTGGGCTCGACTTAGGGCCGAAATGGCTAGATTGCAACTTGAGAAGGACAATCAAGAGGTGGTGGCAAGAAGAGAACGGGAGCAACGGATGAGGGCCAAGGCTCAACTCAACTCAATGCTCTACCCCGGAATGCACGCCAATACATGCATCCGGAGTTGAGGGTGCCCGAACCGGTTATTGTGCTTCCCGAGGTTGCCAAGAATTTTGAGATAAAGACGCAATTCATCTCCCTCATCAAGCGTGATCAATTTGAGGGCCGTCCACATGAGTGTCCCATAGAGCACGTTAAACGCTTTGTGGACATGTGTGAGACGATCTCTACCGACGAGGAGACGTTGGAGTATGTGCTTCTAAAGGCGTTCAAGCGGTCACTTGGGGGCAAGGCCACACATTGGCTTGAGAGCCAAGTCCCTAGGTCAATCACAACTTGGAAGGCACTCTATGATGCTTTCTTGATGAAGTTCTTCCCGCCCTCAAAGACAACCGAGCTAAGAAGGAAGATTGCAAGCTTTCAACAAGGTCCGAAGAGCCTCTCTTCGAAGCATGGGACCGTTTCAAGGAGATGTTGCGCCAATGTCCTACTCATGGCCAACAACCATATGTGCTCCAAGACATCTTTTTCCAAGGCATCAATCCGACAACGAAGGACAAGCTCAATCTCCACACCAATTGTGGGTTTATAGACTTGACACCGGATCAAGCTTGGGAACTACTTGACAAGCTATCCGATTATGAGGCCATGTATGGGGTGAGTAAAGCTAGCAAAGAGGTGAAAGTTCAAGGTGAAGGTGCAAGGAAGTTATATGATCCAAAGGGAGAAGACATTGACAAGGATGTGAAGCTCCAATTCCTTGAAGGAGAAGTGAGCAAGCTTAAGAGGCAAGTCCACTACTACAAGCAAAATGCTAGAGCTTGTGAGGAGTGTGGATCCTTTGCACATGCTACACAAGTTTGTCCGAATGAGAGCCAAGTGCGCTTGGCCGAGCGAATTGAGGAGGCAAACTATGTTCGAGGAAATTTCAGTGGAAGAGGCAACTTCAACAATGGTGGTAATGGCCGGTGGAACAACGGTCAAGCTCAAGGCTACAACAACAACTTCAACCAAAACGAGCCAAGGGCGCCGCAACCACCACCATATAGGCCACCGGGATTCAATGAGCTACAATCATTGGCTCAAGAGATGAGGGATGGGTTCAAGGAGATGAGGACCCAATTCAATGAGTTTGGTGCATGGAGGAGGCAAGTCGACAATCAATTTGCCCAAATTGCAACTGAAGCCCCGAGAGAGAATGGGAGACTTCCGGGCCGACCCGAGGAGAACCCCCGAGCTCAAAACAATCAAAATGAAGTTCGGGCAATTGGATTGAGAAGTGGCCGAAACCTACCCGAGCCACACATGCCTAAGAAGAATGAAGAGAGCCGGACCGACTTACCCAGCAAGTCGGGTCCGACGTTCCCTGAAGTCGACCCAACAGGAAGATCGACTCCTCTTTCCCGGACCGAGGTTGAGAGTAAGTCGGGCCCGACGTACCCAGATGTCGATCCGACTACTCTGCCTCAGCTCTACCCCAGGACCGTGATACACGACATCGGGCCCGACGTGGCGCCTAAGTCGGTCCAACCAGGAAATGTTGCAAGTGAAGTGGGGAAGTCCAAGGAGGTTGATCCAAGCAAGATTCAAGGTGCAACAACTCTTCCATATCCCTCAAAGATGCCGAAAGATGTTGTTGAGAACAAGTTCAAGAGGTTCCTCAAACTCTTGCAAGGTTTGAACATCTCTATCCCGTTCACCGATGCATTGAGAGAGATGCCATCCTATGCCAAGTTTTTAAAAGAGATTTTGAGCAAGAAGAGGTCCATAGTTGAAATGCAAGATGAGGTCAAGACCTTGGAGTTACCGCAAAAGCTAGGAGATCCCGGTCGGTTTGCTATCACTATTGGTGTGGGGTCTCAAAACTTTCAAGCCTTATGTGACCTTGGGGCAAATATTTCGGTGATGCCCGCTAGTATTTGGAGAAGGGCAAATTTAGGTTAAATTGAGCCGGCCGATATGTCCCTAACTATGGCCGACGGTTCCATCATCAAGGCTAAGGGAATATTGGATGACGTGCCGGTGCGAGTTGGAAAGTACTTTGTTCCCGATGATTTCATGATCTTGGACATGCACAAGGACCCCTTGGTCCCAATAATCTTAGGAAGACCATTCTTAGCTACGGCGGGGGCAAGGTTTGATGTCAAAAACGGCAAAGTTTCCTTTGAGATTGGTGAAGAAAAGGTCGATTTTCACTTTAATAAGGCTTTGAATGAGCCGGACGCCTTGGCTATCCTCAAACTTGAAGAGAGTGCCAAGAGAAAAAGATAAGAAGTGGAAGTTGCTAGAGAGGTCATTGTGTTGAGAAGTGATGAAGGGTTCAATAAACAAATACAAGCAAGGGAGTTGTTGGAGCAAGTTGAGGAACAAGATGAGTCAAGGAGCAATGCTAGCCCAAGGAGAAATGAAGAGTATCCTTACTTATATCCTTTTGATGTTGGTGATGACCACAATTCTTTCCAAACTTTTGATTCCTACATTTGTTTAAGTGATTTGAAAGATGACTTAGGAGACTCCTACATTTGCCTTAATGACTTGAAAGATGAATTGGTAGAATCTCCTAGGAATTCTTTGGATAACTTTGGTGTAGGAAAAGAGGAACATGATGGAGCAAGTAAGGAAGAGAAATCCCATTCGTTGGAGGAGTATGATGAGAGAGGCCCGAGATCGGAGAGCCATGCCTATATAGACCATCGTTGGTGGTTTTATGTGTATGAGGGCAATGGGAATGGGCACAACAATGGCGAGCAATTCACCGTGTTTCACCCGCCATGAGATTGAGGTTAGGAAGTCAAGCTAGTGACTCTAAACGAGCGCTTCTCGGGAGGCAACCCGAGCTAATAGCTTTCTTTTCATAATTTTAGTTTGATTTTTCTTAGTCTAGCCTAGTATTTCTCTAACCAATCTCTATCTAGTGTTTTGTGGAATTTTGGTGCTGTGTATTCTTCAAGGTTGTGTAGGATTTGAGGTGAGAAAAAAATATAAATGGAAATATGGAGAAAAAAGTTGCAAGAGGATGGAGTAAAATTGGTAACCCGAACGCCCCACTTCGAGCCCAGGTAAGTCAGGCCCGACACAGGGACGTCTGTCCACGACGTCGGTCCAACCCGATCGGACCGAGTGGAATGCCATTTTTACCCTTTGACCTAATTTGTCCCTTTCCCCCATTAAATACCATCCCCCACCTACCTACCATCTTCATACTAACCACCATTCCCAAAATACAACCCGTCTCCCTCACACTCTCAAGATCGGTTCCCTCTCTCACCATACTCGATCCCCCATTCTCCCTTTCTTCATCTCGATCCAATCACGAAAAGGCCTCCCTAACCCGATTCCAAAGAGAAATTTCGAGTTCAATCTCGTTCTTCATCCCCCATCTCGATCTAGGTTGAGAAAGTTTGAGTTCTAAGTAGATTATTTGTTTAAAAGTCCAATACTCTTCAAATCCGGTATGTGTTACTCGATCTCTACCTATTTCCTTGGAGATTTTGTGCTTTCATTGCATAGATTGGGTAATGCCATGTTTGATTGAGAGTTTGAGCTTGAGCATCAATGGTGGATTTGCATGATTTGTGAAATTGAGCTTTAAAGTTGTTTATGCATGCTTGGATCCATTTAGAACTTCGATTAGGGATGTTTGATGGTTGAATTTGAAATTTAAGTGCATGATAGAGTGATTTGGGTTGATTTGAGGTTAGAGTCGAAGCATGAACTAGGTCAAGATCGACGTGCCCAGGTAAGTCGGGCCCGAGTTGTGGAAGTCGGTCCATCAAGTCGGACCGAGGTTGAGGATGTGTCGGGCCCGACATAGGTTGGAAGTCGATCCATGTTGTTTTTGCTCTCTTCTTTTGATATCATGTGGATTCATGTGTTTCATTGTTGGCTATAGCTTAATCATGATGTAGTATGATCATTTGCTTAGCCATTGTTAGAAGATATCCATGATGATTCATGTTGGATTGTGATGCATGTGTGTTTAGAGACTAAGTATTGGGTTCCCCTTGTGTTGATGCGTTGATGTGTGTTGATGAGTGCTTTTGTTGATTTGTATGGAGTTTATCTTGGACCATTTTGTTTGGTTGGATGTGTGTAGGTACCATGGAGACTAGAGCTTCATCATCTCATGCGGAAAGGCCGAAGAAGAAGTCCAAGAAGTCAAGAAAAGAGCCAAAGTTGGATGATGTTTACTTGGATGATGATGAGCAAGTTGAGAGTTATGCAAGGTCTATGGTGCTTGAGCATCACACAAGGTGGCTTGATTGGGAAACCGTGAGGAAGATGGACATGGACCAAGCTCTTCCAAGGTGCTACTCCCACATCGGTCTCAATGGGATGCTAAGGTGGGACAACACCCACTATCCCACCCTCACCTCGGAATTCATGGCCACTTTTGAATGCAATTATGATAATATGGAGGATGAGGAAGGGGCTATCACCTTCCAATTGGGCAATGAGGACCACAATCTCTCTCTGAGGGACTTGGCTACCTACTTCGGGTTTCCATGTCCAAGAGAAGAGACCGACGTCGACAACGAGAAGGTGAACCAAGTGTGGCGGCATGTGGCCTGGAAGAGCGAGATGAGAAAGGGCGCCACCACAACCGAGATTGCTAGCCCTCTTTTTCGGGTCATGGTGCGAGTTTTGGGATGTGCAATCTATGCTCGTCATGAGTTGAGCAAGCCGATGAAAGAAGAGATTATGTTGCTACATGAGATGCTCTTCCACACCGAGAAGCCCATGAACCTTGCATGGGAGTGGGTCAAGATGGTGTGAGATTTCCAAAGCTCCTCTTGGATCTACTTCGGCGGGATGATAGCAAGGCTAGTCGTGCGTCTAGGAGTCGATCTTAACAAGTATTCTCCGGCTCCGAATGGTGTTGAGTATATGAACATGAAGTATTTCAAGAAGGCCAACATCATCAAGGAGAAGCTTTACATGATTTCTTTGGCCCCTCACTCGAACTATGATGGTGTGTCGATCCGGTTGGTGCCCAACCTCTATGATCTTTCTCGGTATCACAATTGTTACCATGTGTGGGCCGGCAAGCCACACTCATTTGGTGACCCCGAAGGTGCAAGAGAGGGGCGGCGACAACAACCTCAACACATTCGGTTTACCTCCCCTCCATCTTCACCGAATTTCGACCAAGATAAATTTGTGTTCGCACCTCGTGGGGAAGACATGGACGTCGATCAAGAGCAAAATGAAGAAGATGAGCGCTTCCAAGGCTTGATGGCCAACCTCCGAGCCAAGCACCAAGCTCCAACATTGGCGGACCGAGGTACACATAACATCGGGCCCGACTTCCCTCAAAGTCGGTCCGGTGCCTTCTATGGTGATGAGGTCCCGAGGCACTATGAACATGGAGAGGGGAGTGGTGCAAGACAAGAACAAGCTCAAGGTGGCGGTTATGAAGGCTACGCCCAATGGTATGGTCCGAGAATGGTGTTTCCCGAGTGACAACAAACGGTGGACATGTCCTTCTTGGCCAACCAAATGGCCCATCTTCAACTTCAACAAGAAAATGTTCTTCAAGAGGTCCATCAAGTGAATCTTCAACAACAATACATGTACCAACAACAACAACAATTGCTTCAACAACAAGGTGCTTTCCAAGCTAGCCAAGAAGAGATGAACCGAACCCTTGGATACACTAGGCGAGAGGTGGAGGAGCTTAGAGAGGTGGAGGACCAAAGGTGGCGGGTCCAAGATAGCTTCAACACATGGATGAGCGGGAACTTCCCTTCCCGTGAGGACCAATGGACGCGGCCGGATCCTCAACTCCAACCACCACCACAAGACTTCTACCAAGAGCAAGTGTACGAGAGGGAGCGGCAAGCGAGACTCCAAAGAGGACGTAGGCGTGACAACCCCTTCGAGTGATTCTAGACATGCCATTGAAGAATAAAGAAATTGTGAGCTCTTTGCACTCTTCTCTCTTGCTTTTAAGTTTTGGTTTCCTTGTTTGATGGGGACATCAAAATTTTAAGTATGGGGTGGGGGTAAGTGTGCTCATGATTTCACTTGCTTGTGTGTGTTTGTTATTTTGAGGATATTTGGTTTTCGGTTTCTAGTTTGTGTTTGGGATGTTTGTTTCTTGGTTTGTGGTTTGATGAACGACATGGATGATGGATTTGGTTTTGAATGGATGAGTCTTTGTTTTTGGTTTTAGAGAAAATTTTGCAAAAATCCATAAAAATTTGAAAAATTGTGTTGAAAAAAACAAAAAAGATTTTGTGTTTTGTAGTTTTTGGACTAGAAATTCCCATCTTAGATTGCCAAATGAAAGCTAATGATGATGTGAGCATGTAAATTCCTTTGCATATTTTCGGATGGTTTAGCCTCTAAAAGGATGTTGCTTTTGATGTGATCATGATATCTTGCTTGTTTTATTGAACATGTGAGTTCTAGGATGAGTTCTTATGCAACTAAGTATGAGTGACCCTTGTAAGATTAATTTTTGGCCATTTTAGGGATGCTTGTTCATATTTGCATATCCCTCATGTTTCTTGTGTGATTAGCTCATGCATGCTTAGTAAAACTTGCTATTGCGGTGTTTATCTATTTTCCAAGACCGTCATGAGATTTGTCCTAGCATTGTCACATTGATTTTGAACTTTATTCTTTTAGTCACATAAATGTTCCATATCCTACCATGAAGTGAATCCTTTGTTTGTAGCCCCGTTTTAGCCTAGGACTTTGTTTGAAACTCCTCAAAAATATTATTCCTAGCCTTATATGACTTGACCCTTATGGGATTGGACTTTAGAAGAGAGGTTTGGATTGTATTTGAAGAGTTGAGATTCTCTTTGGTTTAAGGGCAAAGAATGGTGTTATGAATCATGTGGGTAGTGCATCTTTGTTGTGCAAAAAGAAAATGAAAAAAAAAGAAGAAAGAAAGAAAGAAAGAAAATGTTGGAAATGGAAAGTGGAATGAAGGTAAAGAGCTTAAGTGAAGAAAAAGGGTCCGACCGAGTTACACACCACATCGGACCCGATGTCATAAGAAAGTCGGTCCAGTGTAGAAAGTGTGGAAAATCCAACAAAAAGCCTAAGAGCAAAGATGAAGTGGAATGTTAATTGACATTTTGGGTTGAGATGAAAAATGTTAAGTCTTTTGGGATGAGTGTGAAATTGATTGTGGAATTTTGGTGAAGTTGGTGAGAGTTTAGGTGGTTCAATCCCCATTGTAAGCACCACAAGACCAAATAATTCCCACCTTGAGAAATACGAAAAGCCCCATTACAACCCGGCCGAATGGAACCTCTTTGAGGACCTCCATTGAGCCAAGTTTGAATTCTTTGTGTACTTTGTATTAGGCATCTCTAGGTGGAGGATTTGGTGATATTAGCTTCAATAGTAAAGTCCTTACTTGCATGATTTTTGAGCTTGAGTGTTCATTGCTATACCCATACACATGATGAGTGATACACATTCACATATCCCTAAAGTGAGGCTTAGTTGCGTTGACTCGATTCCTTGGAACACTTAATCATGTGTGATGATGTAATCTTGCTTGAATATCAATCACTTGTGCTTAAATGTGTTTTCATACGAGGCTTTACTTGAAGATTATGTTTCGGTCTTGCTTACATTGTTATTGCTTGAGGACAAGCAAGTTTAAGTATGGGGTATTTTGATGTCTCTTTATTTGGTGGTGTTTTTATATATAATTTCCTTTGTAAATATGTTTCTTTTTCCCCTTTTCTTGTGTGTTTTGTTCCTTTTTAAATTAGTTCCCGTATTTCTATGAGATTCGGAGACTATGCGCGTTTTATGTGTTTTGTAGATGTTTTGGCATGGATCAAGGGTCGTTTTGAAGGAGAATCGGAACATGGAGCAAGTCCCAAGCTTAAGAGGGAAAGAGAGGAGCAAGCCATGAAGAAGAACAAGAGAAAAGCCAACAAGAAGAAGGTGGAACGAGGTTCGGATCGAGTTCGAACCAACGCCAGGCCCGACTTGATTTCTCGACCTCGGACCGACTTGCCCAGTAAGTCCTGCCCGAGGTGCTCCGTGTCGGTCCGAGTCGGTCACTGGATGGATTGGGCTCCAAGGCACGAAATTGTAAACTACCACTTTTGCCCCTCATCTATAAAGGCTCTCTTATCTTCTAATTGGAAGGAGGTTCCCACACACCTAGCAAGGAACCAACCCTCAAAAAACTCTCAAGAGGATACTTGGAGAGCAAGGAGGAAGGAGAGGAGAAGGAGAAGAGAGGGAATCGGCCAAGGAGAGGAGATTGCTAGGAGATTTGATAGGTTTGGTTGATAGATTAGCTTTGCCTTGTTTTGATTTTGTGGATTTCGAAACCCTTGATTTGAGTTTGTGGATTGCTTTTGATTTGTGAATGAAACTTGGCTTTGGTTTGAGATTGATGATGTTGATTGCTTTGCTTTTTGATTTGTTTGCTTCCTTTGTTTGCCATATGGAGTAGATCTCCTTGATCTTGGGTTATGGGGGAAAACTCTAGCTAGGTTGGGCTAGAAACCCCAATTCCATAAGCCTTGAGTGCTTGATCTAGGAACCCACTCTACATAGAGCTACAATTCCTTACGAAAGTAAGGAATCAAGGCTTGTGATTGGCAAAGTAACAAAAGTGAACATTTGTCCATCTCAAGACCTTGCTTCGAAGGGGATTTCCCCAATGATCGATGTGTAGAAGTGGTTGGAACGAGGGGGAAAGCACTCGATCCTATTCCGATCATCACTTATTGCTTGAATTGGGGTGGAAAAGCCTTAATCTACTAGAGAAGGAACCCAAAAGCCCAAGATCTACTTTCAATCCTTGAGTTCGACAAAACCCAGCTACATCGGGCTCGACTTGCTCTACGTCGGTCCCGACTTCCATCTTGTCGCCAACATCAGGCCCGACGTGACACTTGTGTCGGTCCCGACTGTTCCCTTTGTTTTCCTTTGTTTTAAGTTCTCCTTTCCAGCTTTGTAGTGTCTAGGCACCTCAATCGAGTAGATTTCCCGAGCGTTCGACACCCACCACGTGCTACAACGGGGTCGGGTTATAAATTATATCTCTAGACCCTCGCATTCCCGAGCGATCATCTAGGAGCACATCAAAGAAGGGGAAGGGGACCTCTTCTACAAAGCATCCAGTGGATTAACGCCGCAAGCTCCTCCAACCACTCATCATCAGTGAGGACGTGTTGATTAACAACGGCTTAAGGGAACTGTGGGACCTGATCAAGGCCCAGGGCTGGGAGAATCTCTACAAAGAGACTGTGAGTGTATATCCCTCACAAGTGCGTCAATTCTACAACAATTTCACTATCACCAACGACTGCACTCAAGGAACTCTCTCCCATGAAGACGACGAGTTTATTTTCAAAACGTAGAGAATCCGCCTTCAGCTCCAGGTCCCAGGTCAAGGGATCAATGAATTGCCCAACAAGCTCTGGGGGGACTTCAATAGCGCCGAAGTGTACAACACCATCTTTGAGGGTCGGGTTTCCTCCAAAGTTCCCTCGACGCACCATCTCTCCCTGGTCGCCAAGCTTACTCACCAATTCATCATCAATGTGGTGATCCCTCGCCAGGAGAAGCGTCTGGTCGTCAACATCCCTGATGCCATCCTCCTCTATCACTTCCTCCTCAAGAAGCCCATCAACCTTCCCAGAATCATCCTTGGGCACATGGAGAAGTGCATGGCTTCCAAGTCCCATTCCCTTCCTTATTCTGGGCTGATCAAGAAGCTCCTACAAAAAGAGGGTCTCTACGACGCCTCTAAGGACGAAATAGAGCTTGGAAGGGAACTGGACATTTCAGTTGTCCAGAAGATGAGGCAATCTGAGCCCGTAGAGGAAGCGGCTCAACTGGAGTCTGGTGCACAAGAGGGGAACTCTCCAGTGTTGCTCCGCATTGCCAACACCCTCGACCAGATTGCCAGGGACCAAGCAGAGTTGGTCAGAGGACAAGAAAAGCTTACACAAGTCCTAACGCGCCTCTGTGACGCCCTGTTCCCTCAATCCCCGTGATCTCTCCCTTCTTTTTCCCTTAATCCAGAAATGACCACAAATTGTACTTGGGTTCCCATTGTACATATTATCTTAAGTAATGAAATGGTCTTTATTTTGAATGCGTGTTCCCTTCTTCCCTATTATTGCTTTGCTTGTTTTCGATGATGACAAAAGGGGGAAAGAAAAAAATGCGAGATGAGTTAAAAGTTTAAGTTATTACAGACCACACATAAGCTAAGGGGGAACAATTGCATAAAAAGCTTAATAAGAACTATGTGTCTCACCAGAAGTGATTCCCTAAATCTAAGTGTTTCACTAAAAGTGACTTGCCAAAATCATACTTAGGAACTCATCAGCATATCATTCATTGAAATACTTGCATAATTTGTGATGGGTTTGTGATCATCAAAAACGGGGAAATTGTTGGGACGTTGTTGGGACCTCTGGTTCTAAACAACGGATCAACGATGTAATTCTCTTAAGTTTTGATAATGACAAACACCATAGGGAACTAATGTGGTTTGTTCAAGTATTTCTAAGGATCACAGGTACAGCCAAGAACTCCTATGAATGACCAAAAGCTACAGCAGACCACAATGCAGAGTTTCCATCAAGGGAACTCTGAAGAGGAAAGTTCCCATGAAGTGGGAACTCCATCAAGAGAACACAAGCTTACAACGATGAAGAGTTTCTATCAAGGGAACTCTGAAGAAGACAATTCCCATGACATGGGAACTCACATGTGAGGACAACGACCGTTCAGCGTAGATCGCGGGATTCTGTCTTAGACAGCCCGAAGGAACAGTCTGAGGATCAGACTGTCATGCTTCATCCAACGGTCCGATTGATCCAAGAAGTTGACCTAGTTCAAATCAAAGTCACATGTGAAGAAAGTACAACTTGGGCATCAAGCAAAGGGCATTTTGGACACAAATGAAAGATGTGACTGCCCAAGCTCACCTGGAATATAAAGCCAAATGAATAGTACTCGGATTGAGTACTTCTCCCAGAACTCTCAAACACCCACGTCTGAGAAAAGGAAAGAAGAGAAGTCCCCACCG
This sequence comes from Fallopia convolvulus, assembly GCA_964016875.1. Classification (NCBI taxonomy): domain Eukaryota; kingdom Viridiplantae; phylum Streptophyta; class Magnoliopsida; order Caryophyllales; family Polygonaceae; genus Fallopia; species Fallopia convolvulus. The sequence goes on from OZ024720.1 coordinate 41,217,865, forward strand.
ACGAGTGTGTGATCTCAACGACGGTGAAGCCGAAGTTCCCAAGGACAAGGGAACTGAGAAGTCGGTGTAAGGTCTGACTTATTTGTATTTTGCTGTTGTGAGCTTAGGAACTCTGTTGAGAGGATTTGCTAGTGTTGCTAGAGTTAGGAAGAACTCGTAGGAACAGAGAAGTATGAATCCGGCTGTGTAACTAAGGAACAAAGCAATTAATATAAGTGAGTCATTCAAAATCCTCCAAGCGGAGGTAGAGGTTTACCCATACAACTAGTTGGTTGTAGTGGGGTTCCTCTATAAAGGAATTGCGTTCTTTACTGTCTTTATTACTTGCGATTATTTACTTCCGCTACCTTGGGAACAGCTTAATTGCCAGTTCCCAAGCTCTTTGCTAACCGTTTACGATCCAACACTTTATAACCTAAGCATTTTTTTGTATAAAAAGAGGAATAAGTCTAGAATTTAAAAAAAATAAATCACAATTCTCTCAAGTTAAAAGCCACTTTTATAAATCTAGGACTTATTAGAATTTATTTCACAATTTGTAACAATAAACCCCCTTTAAAGCTCATTGCATGCAAGTTATTTTTTTTATAAGAACATGTAGAAGAGTAGTATTTTAAATAGTCTGATTTTCTTAGAGATTGAAGGCAAAATGGGCTCATTAAAATACAGAATAATAAAAATCAACCCACAAGAGTGTAAATAAAGGCCCAAAGGAAATTTATACCCTTCTGCCTTTGTTGTTTGTACGCAGGAGAAAAGCCAGAGAGAAAACAGGACGGTCGACGACTTAGGGGAGAAGCGACACCAGGCTGCGCGGCGCCAGTGGGCTCCTGGGCAGCGCGCGAGTGGACGACACGACTAGGGAGGACGGCCAGCAGTGGTCGGAGGTGGTGGTTGCTCCCAAAAAAGATGAACCCAATTTATTTTAATTTTTGGAAAAAAATCAGATTGTGTTTTAATGGGGTTTTGGTGATCAATTGGGAGTGTTTGAGAGTAGTGGGTGCTTCTCTGATGTTTATGAGGCCTTTAAATAGGCAAAAAGGTGGGGGATTGAGAGAAGAAGAGAATCAAGCTCATCATCACCAAATCTCTTCTTATTGTGTCAGTGGAAGACGATTATTTTTAAATTCACAAATAAGTAGAAGGTGAGGGAATACTGTCTACATAAAATCCTACTCAATCTCCTCTCTTTAATGCCCCAAACGAGTTTCAACTAGATCGAAATTTGGTTTGGCAAAAATACCACTAGAAAGAAAGAGTTTAACTACAACTAGTTGTCTTAATAAATTAGAAAAATTAACTAGCATAAATGGTTGAGGAGTGTGAGAAGAGGTAAGAGGTCAAGGGTTCAATTCCCACCCCTTGTCTTTATTTTTATTTTTTTATAAAAATCCCCTTTTTATGAATTATGGGATTTATAAATGTGTCGGGCTAAGGCCCATTGCTTTCTTTTTAAGAAAGAATTGTTGGAAGACCTTGAGAAAAGAATTTACGTTAGGATATGAATTTATTAAATTCTGTCTTTAATAAATTCATCTCCTCGAATAATATTTTATGAGAATATTATCATTTCTTTCATTTTAGGAATAGAGTTTGGAATAAAAGAAATCTTTATGAGATTATTTTCTTTAATAAAATAATCAAATATTAAAAAATAAAATTTTTTCTTTTAACGAAAATTGCGGCTATTACAAAGCTAAAGTGAAAAGATGGAATAAAAATACATTTGGTAATATCTTTGATCAAATTGGAAAGCTAGATGAGGAGCTATTGAAAATCTAGATAGAAATTATTGAGCAAAATAACCTACAACTAATAAAACAAGAACGCTTGACCAAGAAGCGTGAATGCCTCATCCAATTCGACTACTTTTATTGGAAACAACGGGAAAAAAACACACATATAAAGATCAATGACAGAAACTCTAAATATGTCCACAGAATTGCAAGTGGAAGAAGAATCAGGACCAATATCAAGGAAATCACTACAATGAAAGGGACCCATGTCACTGGATTAGAAAACATCAAAAAGGAAATCAAACACGACTTCCAAAACCGTTTTAGGTTTTTGGAAATTAACCGCACTAAACTAGAAAATGTGACCCAAGTGCTACATCACGAAATTAATGAGGAGACAATATAGAACTAACAAAACCGATTACTAACTCAGAAATTAAGAATGCGATTTTTGATATAGGGGATGACAAATCTTCGGGCACGAATAAAATGCCGGCCTGTTTCTATAAAAAAAATACTAGAACATTATCGGTCCGGATATGATCAAAGCAATTAAAAGGTTTTTCCAGTCAGGGAAAATGTTAAAACAAATGAATCACACATTCATCACCCTGATTCCTAAGTGTGATAATGCAAACTCCACTAATCACTATCATCCAATTAGCCTATGCAACACTATCTACAACACCATATCTAAGATTTAAACTAATAGATTAAAAAATGTCATAACCAAACTCATTCACTCAATGCAATGAGCATTCGTGAATAATCTTAGCATGCACGATAATAACCTTATCGCTCATGAAATTTTCCATTCTTTCCGAAACAAGAAAGGGAATGAAAGATAGATTGCAGTTAAACTTGATATGGAAAAGGCATATGACCGAATTAGCTGAGAATTATTACCTCATATTCTCAAAAAAATCGGATTTAATGACAAATTCACCAAGTGGATCTAAGAATGTGTGGAAACTGTCTCATTCTCAGTTCTTGTGAACAACGGTCCAACGGAACAATATTTTCCTCAAGGGGCTTTAGACAGGGGGACCCTCTGTCCCCATACATGTTTATCCTTGTTGCTGAGGTGTTGGCAAGACAACTTGCCCTAAGCAGCAATAACCCTGAAATTGGCATCGAGATCCAAATCTCAAGAAAGGGAACAAAAATCCCATTCCTTGCGTTTGCAGATGACATCATCATCTTTGCAAAAGCAAATAACAACACGTGTAAAAATCTTAGCGAGATCATCGAAGACTTTTGTAAAATTTCTGGCCAAAAAGTTAATTTTCACAAGTTTGCGTTTCAAGTCACAAAGAACACGAGTAATAACACATGAGACCAAATAAAACAAATACTCCAAATGGCTAATTTTGTTGCCTTGGATAAATATCTTGGTTGCCCGATCATTAATGGTCGGGTGAGAAGAAACACTTTCAACCCTCTAAATCTTAGAACAAGAGACCAACTATTAAAACGGAAAGCCAACACACTATCTCAGGAAGGTCGAAAAACCCTTATAAAGGCAAACTTATCGGCACAACCAAAACTCCTCGTCCAATCATTGCTACTACCTCAGTCAACTTTAAATGAACTTGATCAAATCAACAAAAATTTCTTTTGTAATAAAGAAACTAACTACAAACCGGACCGAAAGAACGAGTGACGTGTCGAGGGTTTTTACCACTTAGCATATAAAGTCGGGATCCACCCTTTTTAACCAAAAGCTTAAGCCATTGGGTTGGGTTTCACCATTATTTATATGCTAGTGGGTTTTGTTCATGTTTCTCGATGTGGGAATCCAACACGCCCCCTCAAGTGTTAACTAGCCTGGTCTAGTTGGCACTTGAATTATTTTTCTAACGGGTTTGCATTTTCAATTCTAGCCCGTTTTTCTGTTTTTTTTTAACCAGGAAAACCGGACCCGTACCGAACCTGCTTTGATACCTTATAGAGAATTAGTGTTTTGTAAAAGTACGTAACTTTCATTCGGTTGGAACACGATTTGTCTACCTCTTGCCCAGGGGGACTAGGGATTGCAAAGGCGGAAGACATGAACCTTGCACTCCAAATGAAATTGTTGTGGAAGATATTTGTTGAACCAACCAACCCATGTGTTAAAATTGTAATGAAAAAAAGAAACAAAACACATCCTTGCAACGGTCTAAATTAATGAGCCTTAGAGACCTCTTTGTCCAAGGTCTTATCTGGTAAGTGGGGGATGGCAAAACCATCCGGTTTTGGAAAGACAATTGGAATGGTTCTATTTGTCTTACTCTAAAAGGAAATAGTGATAACATTATGAACTGGGAGGATCACGTAGCAGATTACCTCAGTGAGAAAAACTCGTGGGATGTGGACAAACTGTGTTTGGTTTTAATCCATGAGAATGTTCACAGCGTGAATCATACTATCACCACGCTTAACAAAATCCCGCATAGATTATATTGGCAACCAAGTAAAAATGGGTGGTACTCAACTCATTCCACCATGCAATGGCTCCACCAAAATAAAGGTGAACCCCATATTAACCTTGAATGGATCGGTAAGATCGACATCCCATCAAAAAAATGAAGAATTTCTTATGGAAACTCGCCCGGGATGGACTCCCTACAAAGAATCGCCTCATGGCAAATCACATCCCAATTGTACAAGGATGTGTTTCATTTAATAACACTAACAAGGATGTCAACTACATCTTACTAGCATGCAATCGAACCAAAACCACACTTCACTCAATCAACCGTAAACTTGTAACACCCCTATTTTGCAACACTGGGTATTACCGCTAGTGACCTCGGACTTTACCGTACAAAATCACCCTAGGCTTTATAATGATATTAAAAACTTATAAAATGTGGAAATTAACATAAATGATACATAAGTTAAAGAGTGCTCCCGAAGGAGACTTTTTTCTTACAACCTTCATTACGATAATAAAAGCGGAGTTTGATAGCGGAAATCGTAAACTTGTCCTTACAACATAAACATAAATAAACCAAAATGAGCGGAAAGTACATCTTTGTGAGTCCGGTCCTTCCTTCATGATGCGGTATTCACCTACACCTTGTTGGAGTTCCTAGGGTCTGGCATAAGTCGCGAAGGGTGAAAAATGCCAAGCAAAACATGCGGAAAGCGGAATTAGTCTAAGAGACTATGTAAGTGAGAAACGGAACTTCTCAAGGGTATTTCGATAATTTACAATATTCGAGAGATATTATTGGGACGTGTTTTGAGGTATAGTAATACATGTGGGGCTTATCGGAACGGAGAAGAGTGTATCTCGAAAGGGGATAACTCATTAATCGAGAGAAGGAACTACATGATTGTAGACTTCTTAGAGTAGAAGGTATGTAGGGAACGTTATTAATTCACACAAGTTTTGAAAACCTCTCGCTCCCTTGTCTGACCTCAACCAACCTCATCTTATTCGGTGCTCTAGATAGGGGAGATGGTGTTGACGGGTGTTTTCTTGACTATGTGGACAACAAATAAATTTATAAGTCAAGACCACGTTGAGTATAGTGATGTCAGGATCGTTCCACGGGAAGCACGGTTGTTTTACTATCAACTACTAAAAATGAAACAAAGCAAAAAGAACAAAACACCTACGACCAACCTCGTTAACGACTTTGTCAGGGTCGTTAAACAACCTGGATATACTATGAATGCAGATTAACGACTAGAAACTCAAGTTCGGTACCGAGGTAACGAATCTGAATAATGAGTATGACGAAAACAAACTCAATTAAGAATAAAAACCTAGGACAAGGGTTACCACAACACAATCACGCATATAAACTCGTAAGAAGATAAAGATCATGCCCTTAAAAAAGATAAATTCATCAACTTTTGCTGATTAGCAAGCAAATCAATCAATGATCTCATAAATCAATTCACTCAATCACTTGTTTGGATCCAAAGCTCGAAACTTTCATTATTGAACAATATCAACATTCAAGATAATAACTTTCTCTTTCGATCAAGTTAAGAACTCAAGTTACTTCGACTATCGTCTAGGCATAAGCACAACAGGCAATCTAAAATAGATAAAAGGCATTCAACACATCAACTTACTCATCAAACATGCATAACTATGCCGGGTTTCAACCCCGACCCTAGATAGGAAAACTACTCACTGCTCATAGCTATAAAACAAACAACTTCAATAAGAGAAAACATTGAAAACAGAACAACCTTACTTAAAATTACTAGGAAAATATCATCTTACAATATCCCGAAGAAACCGAAAACAAACAAGAAAATAACGAGCAGACAAACCGATTAACGACCCAGGCTTCTCTCTTGATCAACCTTGGCACGATGATCTTCCCACTCGACTTCTCTCGTGTCGGCTCTCCTAGAAAATAATACTCGTCTATGTTCCAACTCCCCTCCTAAGCTAGAAAAGAAGGGTATTTATACTAATAAAGCTATCTAATAAAAATGCTAGAAGATAAAAACTTTCCTAAAAGATGGAAACTTACTCTAAAAAGATAGAAAGAATATCTAGAAAGATAACAAGACATAAACCATAAAATATAATAACCCAAAGACTCATTAAAAACCCTACCGACACGGAATTATCAAGATAGATTTCCGCACAGGGTCGGTTGACATCACAAATATCTCTCGAAAAATTCTATCTCTAAGCCTCGTTAACGACCCTTAATAGCCTCGTTAACGAGTCTGGACTTGCTCTTCTTCAACTCTTCAACTCTAAAAGCCTGGACTTCGATTTCTTATCTTCATGCTCTTCCGTCCTCCACCATAGTACTCCAATTCGGCTCCAAAATCACTCTCTCCTGCTCAAAACCTACAAAAAGACACAAAGCGGAGTAGCTTCCATACTTCTCACAAAAATACACAAAAACTAACTCCAGAACTACTAAAACTAAACTAAAAAAACTAAGAAAACACACTAAAAACTATACTAAAACATGAATATCAAAATACCCCATACTTAAACTTGCTTGTCCTCAAGCAATCACTAAACAATAATCAAAACCAAACAATCATACTCGTCAAGCACATATCCATCATTCTTAAAAAGCAAGTTCAAAAAACATAGAAGAAAATAGCAAATGACTATTAATGTCATCACACATATATGCACTAAGTTGACATAAGCAAATATAATTCAACCTCTCAAGGGATATATGTGTTTCACTCAACTCTCAAGTGTTTAGGCTTGTAAATTCAAATCTCAACTCATCATATATAAAAAAACTCATAGAAATTGGAACTTATATCACCAAACTATCCACCTAAGATTTGTCAAAACAAGCAAAAATCCTCAAGAGAAACTTAGGCTCAATGAAAAACTTCATAGAAGTTTCCATTTGGCCGGGTTGTAATGGGGCTTGGTAAAAACAATAAGGCATGGAAATATTTTGGTTATGTGGTGCTAATAATATCCGGGAATCAAAGACTCCTAAAAACTCACACATATATAAAAAACTCTCATCAAAACAACATACCAAACTCACTCAAATATTATGCTCAAACTCTCACCTTTTTAACCATTTAATATCCCAACTAATCTTGCTTACAAACACTTAGGAAATTTGGCTCATGTACACTTTTACTATTCAGCTCTTTTTCTTCTTTCTCATGATCTTCATTCTGTTTTTCTTTCTGAGGAGGCTCACACATACAACCAAAACTCTCATAAAAGGTCAAAACAAACTCACTCTTCTTTATGCACTTTTTCTTTCACTCACCCAATATATCCTAGAAAGTCTCATAAAATAACTCAAAAGAATCTATATTTTGTCTTTAAACACTATGCACATCTTACTTTTCTTTTAATTTTTTTAATTTCTTTTAGCTCATTTTTTCTTTGCCCAGCCTCGTTAACGAACCAACAGGGTCGTTAACGAGCCTCATCGTGTACACTTTCTTTCTTTTTTCAACAACCAACTTCCTTTTCGTGCATCCTTTCTTACTAAGAGATCTTTTTACAAAATAAAACAAGAGACTTCCAATCTACCCATCCCAAAAACCCTTGAATTTTAAACCAAACATAACATCTTTCACTCAACAAAACAATCCTCTCCAATCTAAGTCCTAATCCCCGGATAGGGTCAAGTTTATCTTGGCTAGGGAATATTTTTGTGGAGCTAAAAATAAAGGCTTAAAGGCTCAAATTGGCTTCAAAAAGAATATTAATGTAAGGGTGTATAAGGATTAATAAGGCTTATGAAAAATAAGTTCTCCATTATATGATCTTCACAAGTAATGAACTATAAATCTTATATAGGTCTCAAGTAATAGATAACCATCACAATTCCAAGAGATAATCTGCATATAGAGAGTAAATCACTCAAGAAAAGAAGAGGGGTTTTTAATTTTCTCCCTATAAGGCCAAAAACAACTCACAAGGTCAAATCTTTGTTGGATTTCATCACTTATGCTAAAAAGTATACATGCTCAATTTCATCAAATGCTATTTCTCTATAAAACAAGTTCATAACAAGAATCAGGCTATACTCTCAAAGATATGCTTGCAAGGAATTATATGATCATGCTAGCAACTACTATCATAGAACAATAAGAAAAAGGGTATCTATCAATTCTAAAAATATTTTTGGAATTTTCAAAATTTTCATTTTTTGTTGTGATTTTCGATTTTTTATGAAACAAAGAACAAAATACAAAAGACACATAAAACAAACAAGACACAAGCTCTCTACCCTTTCCCACCTCATACTTAAAATTACAGTGTCCCCACTGCAATAAAAAATAAGCAGAAGAAAAGAATAAAAAACAAAACAAAAGAAAAACTTACAAGATCTTTGAAAGCAAAAAAAGAAAACAATTCTTCAAACTGAATCAGCGCCCAGGTGGTGGAAATTGGCGCTCAAAGTTCCCCATAAACTCATACATCGTCCTCCAGTGCTCTGCATCATCTACCTCCCTCTGATGGTGCCTCGCATCCTCAAATGCCATGCGAGCAGAATAGACACTCTCCCACCTATCCATCCTTTGGTGAATATGTGTTTGCTGAAGGTTAAGCTGATGCATCTGGGATGAAAGATCTTCGGCCCATGGAGGCAGGATACTCGATCCAGTGTACTCGGGCTGATGAGGTGGTTGATAGTGGGGCTGGAAGTGGTCTTGAAAAATTACCGGATTGTAAGCAAGAGACCATAAGAATGTGGCTCGGTAGGTTGTTGCGGGGGGTCGTTACCGACATTGTGAGCCTCGGTAGTAGCATCGATAGAAGCCTCTAAGTGGTCGTTAACGACCCTGGTTGGCTCGTTAACGAAGATATTGTTGCCTAGAATTTCAGTGTCGAGGTCATCATCCCCAAGGTCGAGCTCTTTAGTGGCAGCCTCGGTAGAAGCCTCTGTAGCTCCCTCGCTAATACCATCATTGATCGCTCGGGAATGCGAGGGTCTAGAGATACAATTTATAACCCGACCCCGTTGTAGCACGTGGTGGGTGTCGAACGCTCGGGAAATCTACTCGATTGAGGTGCCTAGACACTAGAAAGCTGGAAAGGAGAACTTAAAACAAAGGAAAACAAAGGGAACAGTCGGGACCGACACAACTGTCACGTCGGGCTCGATGTTGGCGACAAGAGGGAAGTCGGGACCGACGTTGAGCAAGTCGGGTCCGATGTAGCTGGGTTTTGTCGAACTCAAAGATTGAAAGTAGATCTTGGGCTTTTGGGTTCCCTTCTCTAGTAGATTAAGGCTTTTCCACCCCAATTCAAGCAATAAGTGATGATCGGAATAGGATCGAGTGCTTTCGCCCTCGTTCCAACCACTTCTACACATCGATCATTGGGGAAATCCCCTTCGAAGCAAGGTCTTGAGATGGACAAATGTTCACTTTCGCTACATTGCAAATCACAAGCCTTGATTCCTTACTTTCGTAAGGAATTGTAGCTCTATGTAGAGTGGGTTCCTAGATCAAGCACTCAAGGCTATGGAATTGGGGTTTCTAGCCCAACCTAGCTAGAGTTTTCCCCCATAAACCAAGATCAAGGAGATCTACTCCATATGGCAAACAAAGAAAGCAAACAAATCACAAAGCAAAGCAATCAACATCATCAATCTCAAACCAAAGTCAAGTTTCATTCACAAATCAAAAGCAATCCACAAACTCCAATCAAAGGTTTCCAAATCCACAAAATCAAAACAAAGCAAAGCTAATCTATCAACCAAACCTATCAAATCTCCTCTCCTAGGCCGATTCCCTCTCTTCTCCTTCTCCTCTCCTTTCTCCTTGCTCTCCAAGTATCCTCTTGAGAGTTTTTGAGGGTTGGTTCCTTCCTAGTGTGTGGGAACCCCCCTAAATTAGAAGACAAGAGAGCCTTTATAGATGAGGGGCAAAAGTAGTAGTTTACAATTTCGTGTCTTGGAGCCCAAGCAGTCAGCGACCGACTCGGACCAACACGGAGCAACCTCGGGCCCGACTTAATGGGCAAGTCGGTCCGAGGTCGAAAACTTCATCTCGGGTCCGGCGTTGGTTCCAGCTCGGTCCGGACCTCGTTCCTCCTTCTTCTTGTTGGCTTTTCTCTTGTTCTTCTTCATGGCTTCCTCCTCTCTTTCCCTCTTAAGCTCGGGCCTTGCTCCATGTTCCGATTCTCCTTCAAAACGACCCTTGATCCATGCCAAAACATCTACAAAACACATAAAATGTGCATAATCTCCGAATCTCATAGAAATACGGGAACTAAGCTAAAAAGGAACAAAACACACAAGAAAAGGGGAAAAAGAAACATATTTACAAAGGAAATTATATATAAAAACACCACCAAATAAAGAGACATCAAAATACCCCATACTTAAACTTGCTTGTCCTCAAGCAATAACAATGTAAGCAAGACCGAATCATAATCTTCAAGTAAAGCCTCGTATGAAAACACATTTAAGCACAAGTGATTGATATTCAAGCAAGATTACATCATCACACAAATTAAGTGTTCCAAGGAATAGAGTCAATGCAACTAAGCCTCACTTTAGGGATATGTGAATGTGTATCACTCATCATGTATGGGTATAGCAATGAACACTCAAGCTCAAAAATCATGCAAGTAAGGACTTTACTATTGAAGCTAATATCACCAAATCCTCCACCTAGAGATGCCTAATACAAAGTACACAAAGAATTCGAACTTGGCTCAATGAAGGTCCTCAAAGAAGTTCCATTCGGCCGGGTTGTAATGGGGCTTTTGGTATTTCTCAAGGTGGGAATTATTTAGTCTTGTGGTGCTTACAATGGGGATTGAACCACCTAAACTCTCACCAACTTCACCAAAATTCCACAATCAATTTCATACTCATCCAAAAGACTTAGCATTTTTCCTTTCAACCCAAAATTTCACTTAACATTCCACTTCATCTTTGCTCTTAGGCTTTTTGTTGGATTTTCCACACTTTCTACATTGGACCGACTTTCTTATGACATCGGGCCCGATGTGGTGTGTAACTCGGTCGGACACTTTTTCTTCACTTAAGCTCTTTACCTTAATTCCACTTTCCATTTCCAACATTTTCTTTCTTTCGTTCTTTTCTTTTTTTTTCATTTTCTTTTTGCACAACAAAGATGCACTACCCACATGATTCATAACACCATTCTTTGCCCTTAAACCAAAGAGAATCTCAACTCTTCAAATACAATCCAAACCTCTCTTCTAAAGTCCAATCCCATAAGGGTCAAGTCATATAAGGCTAGGAATAATATTTTTGAGGAGTTTCAAACAAAGTCCTAGGCTAAAACGGGGCTACAAACAAAGGATTCACTTCATGGTAGGATATGGAACATTTATGTGACTAAAAGAATAAAGTTCAAAATCAATGTGACAATGCTAGGACAAATCTCATGACGGTCTTGGAAAATAGATAAACACCGCAATAGCAAGTTTTACTAAGCATGCATGAGCTAATCACACAAGAAAGATGAGGGATATGCAAATATGAACAAGCATCCCTAAAATGGCCAAAAATCAATCTCACAAGGGTCACTCATACTTAGTTGCATAAGAACTCATCCTAGAACTCACATGTTCAATAAAACAAGCAAGATATCGTGATCACATCAAAAGCAACATCCTTTTAGAGGATAAACCATCCAAAAATATGCAAAGGAATTTACATGCTCACATCATCATTAGCTTTTATTTGGCAATCTAAGATGGGAATTTCTAGTCCAAAAACTACAAAACACAAAATCTTTTTGTTGTTTTCAACACAATTTTTCAAATTTTTACGGATTTTTGCAAAAATTTCTCTAAAACCAAAAACAAAGACTCATCCATTCAAAACCAAATCAATCATCCATGTCGTTCATCAAACCACAAACCAAGAAACAAACATCCCAAACACAAACTAGAAACCGAAAACCAAATATCCTCAAAATAACAAACACACACAAGCAAGTGAAATCATGAGCACACTTACCCCCACCCCATACTTAAAATTTTGATGTCCCCATCAAACAAGGAAACCAAAACTTAAAAGCAAGAGAGAAGAGTGCAAAGAGCTCACAATTTCTTTATTCTTCAATGGCATGTCTAGAATCACTCGAAGGGGTTGTCACGCCTACGTCCTCTTTGGAGTCTCGCTTGCCGCTCCCTCTCGTACACTTGCTCTTGGTAGAAGTCTTGTGGTGGTGGTTGGAGTTGAGGATCCGGGCGCATCCATTGGCCCTCACGGGAAGGGAAGTTCCCGCTCATCCATGTGTTGAAGCTATCTTGGACCCGCCACCTTTGGTCCTCCACCTCTCTATGCTCCTCCACCTCTCGCCTAGTGTAGCCAAGGGCTCGGTTCATCTCTTCTTGTCTAGCTTGGAAAGCACCTTGTTGTTGAAGCAATTGTTGTTGTTGTTGGTACATGTATTGTTGTTGAAGATTCACTTGATGGACCTCTTGAAGAACATTCTCTTGTTGAAGTTGAAGATGGGCCATTTGGTTGGCCAAGAAGGACATGTCCACCGTTTGTTGTCGCTCGGGAAACACCATTCCCAGACCATACCATTGGGCGTAGCCTTCATAACCGCCACCTTGAGCTTGTTCTTGCCTTGCACCACTCCCCTCTCCATGCTCATAGTGCCTCGGGACCTCATCACCATAGAAGGCACCGGACCGACTTTGAGGGAAGTCGGGCCCGATGTTATGTGTACCTCGGTCCGCCAATGTTGGAGCTTGGTGCTTGGCTCGGAGGTTGGCCATCAAGCCTTGGAAGCGCTCATCTTCTTCATTTTGCTCTTGATCGACGTCCATGTCTTCCCCACGAGGTGCGAACACAAATTTATCTTGGTCGAAATTCGGTGAAGATGGAGGGGAGGTAAACCGAATGTGTTGAGGTTGTTGTCGCCGCCCCTCTCTTGCACCTTCGGGGTCACCAAATGAGTGTGGCTTGCCGGCCCACACATGGTAACAATTGTGATACCGAGAAAGATCATAGAGGTTGGGCACCAACCGGATCGACACACCATCATAGTTCGAGTGAGGGGCCAAAGAAATCATGTAAAGCTTCTCCTTGATGATGTTGGCCTTCTTGAAATACTTCATGTTCATATACTCAACACCATTCGGAGCCGGAGAATACTTGTTAAGATCGACTCCTAGACGCACGGCTAGCCTTGCTATCATCCCGCCGAAGTAGATCCAAGAGGAGCTTTGGAAATCTCGCACCATCTTGACCCACTCCCATGCAAGGTTCATGGGCTTCTCGGTGTGGAAGAGCATCTCATGTAGCAACATAATCTCTTCTTTCATCGGCTTGCTCAACTCATGACGAGCATAGATTGCACATCCCAAAACTCGCACCATGACCCGAAAAAGAGGGCTAGCAATCTCGGTTGTGGTGGCGCCCTTTCTCATCTCGCTCTTCCAAGCCACATGCCGCCACACTTGGTTCACCTTCTCGTTGTCGACGTCGGTCTCTTCTCTTGGACATGGAAACCCGAAGTAGGTAGCCAAGTCCCTCAGAGAGAGATTGTGGTCCTCATTGCCCAATTGGAAGGTTATAGCCCCTTCCTCATCCTCCATATTATCATAATTGCATTCAAAAGTGGCCATGAATTCCGAGGTGAGGATGGGATAGTGGGTGTTGTCCCACCTTAGCATCCCATTGAGACCGATGTGGGAGTAGCACCTTGGAAGAGCTTGATCCATGTCCATCTTCCTCACGGTTTCCCAATCAAGCCACCTTGTGTGATGCTTAAGCGCCATATACCTTGCATAACTCTCAACTTGCTCATCATCCTCCAAGTAAACATCATCCAACTTTGGCTCTTTTCTTGACTTCTTGGACTTCTTCTTCGGCCTTTCCGCATGAGATGATGAAGCTCTAGTCTCCATGGTACCTATACACATCCAACCAAACAAAAGGGTCCAAGATAAACTCCATACAACTCAACAAAAGCACTCATCAACACACATCAACACATCTACACAAGGGAACCCCATACTTAGTCTCTAAACACACATGCATCACAATCCAACATGAATCATTATGGATATCTTCTAACAATGGCTAAGCAAATGATCATACTACATCATGATTAAGCTATAGCCAACAATGAAACACATGAATCCACATGATATCACAAGAAGTGAGCAAAAGCAACATGGATCGACTTCCAACCTATGTCGGGCCCGACACATCCTCAACCTCGGTCCGACTTGATGGACCGACTTCCACAACTCGGGCCCGACTTACCTGGGCACGTCGATCTCGACCTAGTTCATGCTTCGACTCTAACCTTAAAACAACCCAAATCACTCTATCATGCACTTAAATTTCAAATTCAACCATCAAACATCCCTAATCGAAGTTCTAAATGGATCCAATCATGCATAAACAACTTTGAAGCTCAATTTCACAAATCATGCAAATCCACCATTGATGCTCAAGCTCAAACTCTCAATCAAACATGGCATTACTCAATCTATGCAATGAAAGCAGAAAATCTCCAAGGAAATAGGTAGAGATCGAGTAACACATACCGGATTTGAAGAGTATTAGACTTTTAAACAAACAATCTACTTAGAACTCAAAATTTCTCAACCTAGATCGAGATGGGGGATGAAGAACGAGATTGAACTCGAAATTTCTCTTTGGAATCGGGCTAGGGAGGCCTTTTTGTGATTGGATTCCAGATGAAGAAAGGGAAAGTGGGGGATCGAGTATGGTGAGAGGGGGGCCGATTTTTGAGAGTGTGAGGGAGATGGGTTGTATTTTGGGAATGGTGGTTAATATGAAGATGGTAGGTAGGTGGGGACGGCATTTAATGGGGGAAAGGGACAAATTAGGTCAAAGGGCAAAAATGGCATTCCACCCAGTCCGATCGGATCGGACCGACGTCCCTGTGTCGGGCCCGGCTTACCTGGGCTCGATGTGGGGTGTTCGGGTCACCAATTTTACTCCATCCTCTTGCAACTTCTTTCTCCATATTTCTATTTATATTTTTTTTTGCACCTCAAATCCTACACAACCTTGAAGAATACACAACACCAAAAATCCACAAAACACTAGATAGAGATTGGTTAGAGAAAATCTAAGCTAAACTAAGAAAAATCAAACTAAAATTACGAAAAGAAAGCTACTAGCTCGGGTTGCCTCCCGAGAAGCGCTCGTTTAGAGTCACTAGCTTGACTTCCTAACCTCAATCTCATGGAGGGTGAAACACAGTGAATTGCTCGCCATTGTTGTGCCCATTCCCATTGCCCTCATACCCATAAAACCACCAACGATGGTCTATATAGGCATGGCTCTCCGATCTCGGGCCTCTCTCATCATACTCCTCCAATGAATGAGATTTCTCCTCCTTACTTGCTCCATCATGTTCCTCTTTTCCTACACCAAAGTTATCCAAAGAATTCCTAGGAGATTCTACCAATTCATCTTTCAAGTCACTAAGGCAAATGTAGGAGTCTCCTAAGTCATCTTTCAAATCACTTAAACAAATGTAGGAATCAAAAGTTTGGAAAGAATTGTGGTCATCACCAACATCAAAAGGATATAAGTAAGGATACTCTTCATTTCTCCTTGGGCTAGCATTGATCCTTGACTCATCTTGTTCCTCAACTTGCTCCAACAACTCCCTTGCTTGTTTTTGTTTATTGAACCCTTCATCACTTCTCAACACAATGACCTCTCTAGCAACTTCCACAACTTCCACAACTTCCACTTCTTCTCTTTTTCTCTTGGCACTCTCTTCAAGTTTGAGGATAGCCAAGGCGTCCGGCTCATTCAAAGCCTTGTTGAAGTGAAAATCGACCTTTTCTTCACCAATCTCAAAGGAAACCTTTCCGTTTTTGACACCAAACCTTGCCCCCGCCGTAGCTAAGAATGGTCTTCCTAATATTATTGGGACCAAGGGGTCCTCGTGCATGTCCAAGATCACGAAATCATCGGGAACAAAGTACTTTCCAACTCGCACCGGCACGTCATCCAATATTCCCTTAGCCTTGACGATGGAACCGTCGGCCATAGTTAGGGACAAATCGGCCGGCTCAATTTCACCTAAATTTGCCTTTCTCCAAATACTAGCGGGCATCACCGAAACACTTGCCCCAAGGTCACATAAGGCTTGGAAGTTTTGAGACCCCACAACAATAGTGATAGCAAACCGACCGGGATCTCCTAGATTTTGCAGTAACTCCAAAGTTTTGACCTCATCTTGCATTTCAACTATGGACCTCTTCTTGCTCAAAATCTCCTTTAAAAACTTAGCATAGGATGGCATCTCGCTCAATGCATCGGTGAACGGGATAGAGATGTTCAAACCTTGCAAGAGTTTGAGAAACCTCTTGAACTTGTTCTCAACAACATCTTTCGGCTTCTTTGAGGGATATGGAAGAGTTGTTGCACCTTGAATCTTGCTTGGATCAACCTCCTTGGACTTCCCCACTTCACTTGCAACATTTCCTGGTTGGACCGAATTAGGCACCACGTCGGGCCCGATGTCCTGTATCAAGGTCCTGGGGCAGAGCTGAGGCAAGAGTAGTCGGATCGACATCTGGGTACGTCGGGCCCGACTTACTCTCAACCTCGGTCCGGGGCAGAGGAGTCGATCTTCTTGCTGGATCGACTTCAGGGAACGTCGGACCTGACTTGCTGGGTAAGTCGGTCCGGCTCTCTTCATTCTTCTTAGGCATGTGTAGCTCGGGTAGGTTTCGGCCACTTCTCAATCCAATTGCCCAGACTTCATTTTGATTGTTTTGAGCTCGGGGGTTCTCCTCGGGTCGGCCCGGAAGTCTCCCATTCTCTCTCAAGGCTTCAGTTGCAATTTGGGCAAATTGATTGTCGACTTGCCTCCTCCATGCACCAAACTCATTGAATTGGGTCCTCATCTCCTTGAACCCATCCCTCATCTCTTGAGCCAATGATTGTAGCCCATTGAATCCCGGTGGCCTATATGGTGGTGGTTGCGGCGCCCTTGGCTCGTTTTGGTTGAAGTTGTTGTTGTAGCCTTGAGCTTGACCGTTGTTCCACCGACCATTACCACCATTGTTGAAGTTGCCTCTTCCACCGAAATTTCCTCGAACATAGTTTGCCTCCTCAATTCGCTCGGCCAAGCGCACTTGGCTCTCATTCGGACAAACTTGTGTAGTATGTGCAAAGGATCCACACTCCTCACAAGCTCTAGCATTTTGCTTGTAGTAGTGGACTTGCCTCTTAAGCTTGCTCACTTCACCTTCAAGGAATTGGAGCTTCACATCCTTGTCAATGTCTTCTCCCTTTGGATCATATAACTTCCTTGCACCTTCACCTTGAACTTTCACCTCTTTGCTAGCTTGACTCACCCCATACATGGCCTCATAATCGGATAGCTTGTCAAGTAGCTCCCAAGCTTGATCCGGTGTCAAGTCTATGAACCCACAATCGGTGTGGAGATTGAGCTTGTCCTTCGTTGCCGGATTGATGCCTTGGAAAAAGATGTCTTGGAGCACATATGGTTGTTGGCCATGAGTAGGACATTGGCGCAACATCTCCTTGAAACGGTCCCATGCTTCGAAGAGAGGCTCATTCGGACCTTGTTGAAAGCTTGCAATTTTCCTTCTTAGCTCGGTTGTCTTTGAGGGCGGGAAGAACTTCATCAAGAAAGCATCATAGAGTGCCTTCCAAGTTGTGATTGACCTAGGGGCTTGGCTCTCGAGCCAATGTGTGGCCTTGCCCCCAAGTGACCACTTGAACGCCTTTAGAAGCACATACTCCAATGTCTCCTCGTCGGTAGAGATCGTCTCACACATGTCCACAAAGCGTTTGATGTGCTCTATGGGACACTCATGTGGACGGTCCTCGAATTGATCACGCTTGATGAGGGAGATGAATTGCGTCTTGATCTCAAAATTCTTGGCAACCTCGGGAAGCACAATACCCGGTTCGGGTACCCTCAACTCCGAATGCAGGTATTGGCGTGCATTCCGGGGTAGAGCGTTGAGTTGAGCCTCGACCCTCATCCGTTGCTCCCGTTCTCTTCTTGCCACCGCTTCTTGATTGTCCTTCTCAAGTTGCAATCTAGCCATTTCGGCTCTAAGTCGAGCCAACTCCTCATCACCATGGAGAGCTTGATTCTCCATCCTTTTCCTTCTTCGGGCTTCTTTGAGAGTACTTTCCGGATCACTCACAAACTCAAGCTCAAGTGTTCCTCGGGAGGAACGAGCTCGCATAAACCTACGAAACAAATACACAAACCAAAACAAATCAAAAACAAACAAAGGGTTTGGGCTATTCCCTCACCCAAATCACTACCAAAACACAAGAAACTCACCAAATTGGCACTCAATGCACTTAGACTTCCCCGGCAACGGCGCCAATCTTTTGATCGCTCGGGAATGCGAGGGTCTAGAGATACAATTTATAACCCGACCCCGTTGTAGCACGTGGTGGGTGTCGAACG
Organism: Fallopia convolvulus; assembly: GCA_964016875.1. Classification (NCBI taxonomy): domain Eukaryota; kingdom Viridiplantae; phylum Streptophyta; class Magnoliopsida; order Caryophyllales; family Polygonaceae; genus Fallopia; species Fallopia convolvulus. The sequence continues at coordinate 41,236,461 of OZ024720.1, forward strand.
CTCGGGAAATCTACTCGATTGAGGTGCCTAGACACTAGAAAGCTGGAAAGGAGAACTTAAAACAAAGGAAAACAAAGGGAAGAGTCGGGACTGACACAAGTGTCACGTCGGGCCCGATGTTGGCGACAAGAGGGAAGTCGGGACCGACGTTGAGCAAGTCGGGCCCGATGTAACTGGTTTTTGTCGAACTCAAAGATTGAAAGTAGATCTTGGGCTTTTGGGTTCCTTCTCTAGTAGATTAAGGCTTTTCCACCCCAATTCAAGCAATAAGTGATGATCGGAATAGGATCGAGTGCTTTCGCCCTCGTTCCAACCACTTCTACACATCGATCATTGGGGAAATCCCCTTTGAAGCAAGGTCTTGAGATGGACAAATGTTCACTTTCGCTACTTTGCCAATCACAAGCCTTGATTCCTTACTTTCGTAAGGAATTGTAGCTCTATTTAGAGTGGATTCCTAGATCAAGCACTCAAGGCTATGGAATTGGGGTTTCTAGCCCAACCTAGCTAGAGTTTTCCCCCATAACCCAAGATCAAGGAGATCTACTCCATATGGCAAACAAAGAAAGCAAACAAATCACAAAGCAAAGCAATCAACATCATCAATCTCAAACCAAAGCCAAGTTTCATTCACAAATCAAAAGCAATCCACAAACTCCAATCAAAGGTTTTGAAATCCACAAAATCAAAACAAGGCAAAGCTAATCTATCAACCAAACCTATCAAATCTCCTCTCCTAGGCCGATTCCCTCTCTTCTCCTTCTCCTCTCCTTTCTCCTTGCTCTCCAAGTATCCTCTTGAGAGTTTTTGAGGGTTGGTTCCTTCCTAGTGTGTGGGAACCCCCCTATATTAGAAGACAAGAGAGCCTTTATAGATGAGGGGAAAAAGTGGTAGTTTACAATTTCGTGCCTTGGAGCCCAAGCAGTCAGCGACCGACTCGGACCGACATGGAGCAACCTCGGGCCCGACTTACTGGGCAAGTCGGTCCGAGGTCGAAAACTTCATCTCGGGTCCGGCGTTGGTTCCAGCTCGGTCCGGACCTCGTTCCTCCTTCTTCTTGTTGGCTTTTCTCTTGTTCTTCTTCATGGCTTGCTCCTCTCTTTCCCTCTTAAGCTCGGGCCTTGCTCCATGTTCCGATTCTCCTTCAAAACGACCCTTGATCCATGCCAAAACACCTACAAAACACATAAAATGCGCATAGTCTCCGAATCTCATAGAAATACGGGAACTAAGCTAAAAAGGAACAAAACACACAAGAAAAGGGGAAAAAGAAACATATTTACAAAGGAAATCATATATAAAAACACCACCAAATAAAGAGACATCAATCATCTTCATCCATAGCATACTCCTCTCTCTCGAACTGAGACTCACATGGCCTAAGGGAAGGCTCATCTTGCGGCTTATCCTCTAACGGGAATGCATGGCCCGTCCACTCCTTGTACCAATTCGGTACGTATAGCAGCTCTAATTTGTCCCAGGTGGGCATGACATCTTGGCCTTGAACTTTTGTAGTATATCCTCCCTGAGTCTGAGTGAAAATATCGAAGCGAAACCAATAGTTTCTGTTGAGCAGTTGGGCGTGGGATGGCGTGTAGCGAGATAGATCAACTCCAAGATTGGTTGCCAAGAGACTAGCGAAATTCCCGCACCACACTTTCTTTGACTTGATCAACTTCTCAACATAGTATAGCCATTCATACCCAAGTTTAATGGAGCGGGCTCCTCAAACAGGATGGTGCAGAGGCATGCAACTTCCATCCTTGTCGGCCTGTTCAACTCTCTCTTGGGCCAAAAAGTGGCAGCAAGGACTCGAAGAATGATCCGGAAAATGGGGTTGATGATGCTTGCCCCGGATAGTGCTGCAGCAGAAGGCTCTACTTCCCCGGTGATATAGCTCCAAGTCCTTGTTACCTTGTAGTCCTTGAGACTGTAATCTCGAGAAGGATTAGGGACCTCAAGAATACCATTGAACTCCGCCATTGTGTACTCGTGACTGACATTGACGAGCCTGAATCTGATTTGTCCGATGAATGTCTTCATTGGAAATCTTGTCTCAAGGGTGGCTAGGAACTCGGATGTGAGAGCCGGGAAGTGTGGTACCGCTTCTTTCTTCAACAAGTGAGGCACGCCGAGAATAGAAAAGGCCTCCTTGACATCGTCATAAAGCCTCATTGCCTTATCACTGGACCTCGAGAACCACCTAGTGTAGTGGTCCTTGTCTAATATGGCGTTGTAGCGGTCCTCTTGTCCTTGAGTGCTCAAAATCACGTTGTCCATAATGAGTGGAGATGAGGACTACTGAGTCCTCTTCTTCTTTTGGTCTCGTGTTGCAGCTCGGCTAGAACTTGCCATGTGGACCTATAAACAATACGAATTTTCCAGATAAAATCCACACAAATCAATAGTCAAGAGACCCCATACTTTGTCTCGAAATAGCTCTCGGAATGCCTCGTTAGTTGCCCAATTGGGTTCGTTAATAGGCATGGAATAGTTTTTTTGGAATTGATAATACGCAGGGTTGTTAACGAGCCTCGGTAGGTCGTTAACGAGCCTGATCGAGAACCAGTCATGAATTCCGAGGACTAATTACTCCAAAATTTCCAACAAAACAAACATGCATCAAACAAAATCCCACATATAGTACACAATCAGGTATATGCACCCTATACTTGCCTGATTACCTGTCCCGAACATGCCAAAATTGCCCAAGAAAAATCACATGGTGAAGATCAAACAATTCTAGAAACAAGGTAGTTCATGCTTTTCCTAATCAAGTTTCAATGGAGAAGCAAGCAAGAACAAACCAATACTAATCAAGATCAAACACCAATATTTGAAGCAATAGGATCGTTAGGCAATAATAGGCATGCAACTCAATGCTTCAAATAAGAACAAGATATGAACTCTCTACCCTAAAAAAAAGAAAAAAAATATATCTGTTCCATACCAAGTAAAGAGTTCTGGTTTAAAAATCATACCGTTAGACCGAGAAATTGAAGAACGAGAATTTGAAATTTTGGGTGGTTAACGAGTAAGGATCCTTTCCGATAAGCAAATCAAAGGCGTCGATGTTGTTCACTAGGGTGGGACTCCGAGGCTCAGTGGTGGTGAGATTTCCGATTGGTGGTGAGGAGATACCGAGGTGATTATTTAGAGTTTAAGCTTTGGATTGAGAGATTTGAGGGTGGAATTTTGGGAGTTTTTGGAGGGCTTTATAGGAGAGGGCTAGAGGTAGGGGAAGGGGTAAGAGGCGGCACATAGGTAAAGGTAGAAGATAGATTAGGTTAAATTTTCTTACCTACTCATTTTCGAAATTGGTTTGCTAAACCAGGTCGTTAATGACCCTGGGCTAGGTCGTTAACGAGCCGTCGTAGCCTTTTTCGAGTGATTTACAAGCCCAACTCCTGCATCTTGTTAGCTTAAAGCTATTCTATCCTTCTACTTCTAAAAACTACTAAAAACTCAAAAGAAAACTAGGAAAAGGATCTAAAAGAAAGAAGAAAAACTTAAACTATACTAAAAGCGGGTTGCCTCCCGTAAGCGCTATTTTTAACGTCGTCAGCCCGACGTACTCACTTTGGCTCAAGGTGGCTCGTTTGCAGCTATGTTAGGGTCGTGAGGTACCCCATACTAAGCTTTGTGGGCATTATTGGCTTGAGTCACTAAATTTGGTCCTTTATCTTCTATCAAGCCCGATATTCCTACATAAGGGTTAGTGAAATCCGAAAACCAAGGTGGTCCAGACTCCTCTATAGCATAAACATAGGGACATAGTGTAGGAACAAGGTATGAAGAAGAATCATAACCAGTACTAGTGAATTCATGGTTAGAGTACTCACCTTGATTATAGCCCTGCATGCGAGGCTCGATAATGGGCCAAGGACGTTCGGTAGGGATCTGTGTGGAATTCTCGTCATCTTTGGTAATTGGAAGAGGATCGTTAGGAACAACTACGTCGAGTTCTGGCTGGGTCAACTCGATCTATGCGGCCGCAGTTGGGTCATTAGTGTTTTGGTCTAGGCTGAATTTCACACGTTCCTCTCCAATATCAAAAGTAAGGAGTCCTTTCCGCACATCGACCCTTGCACCTGTTGTAGCTAGGAATAGCCTACCTAGGATAATGGGGACGTGAGAGTCTTCAAGCATGTCGAGAACGATGAAATCATTTGGAATGAAGAATTTCCCAACTTGAATGGGGTAGTCATCCACGACTCCTGTAGCCTTCATGCTTGATCCATCTGCCATGTAGAGATTCATATCAACAGGCTCCAATGGTCCCATGTTGGCTTTTGACCAGATTGAAAGAGGGAGTAAACTAGCACTAGCTCCCAAATCACATAGAGCCTTGAATTTGTGGTCGCCTATGCCAATTGTTATGGAAAATCTCCCTGGGTCTCCTAACGTTTTTGGTAGAGCAATAGATCGGACCTCGTCTTGCAGCTCTGTGATGGGTCGTTTTCTGCTAAGAATATCTTTCAAAAATTTCGTGTAAGCTGGCATTTCGCTTAGGGCCTCAGCGAATGGGATGGAAATATTAATGCCCTGGAGAATCTTTACGAAACGCTTGAACTTACTCTCAGTAGAGTCCTTTGATTTCTTAATAGGAAAAGGAAGAGATTTCACCATTCTCAGGACCAAGTTGGGCTCGAGGGGTGATGCTATCGGGTCGACACTAGGGTCGTTAGATGCTCTCGGCGGGTCGTTATCGACCCTGATGGGGTCGTTAACTAGCCTGGGATTGAGAAAAGGGGATCGGGTCAGGACACTTACCTGGATTAAGGTCGTTGACGACCCTGGGAGCTTCGTCACCATGGTGTGCCAGTTCGGTACTTGCTCTCGCTGGCTCGTTACCGAGCTGAACCGTGGCGTCCTCTTTAGTCGTATGGCCCTTCTCCTTAGCTTGGACACGCTCCGGTAGTGTCTTTCCGCTCCTAAGGTGTACCGCTGCTATTTGTCCCTTCGGGTTCTCCTCGGGTCGGCCCGGGAGTTGCCCTTGTATTCTTGGAATCTGTGCAACAAGGTTCCCTAGTTGGGAATCAACATTTTTCTTCCACACATCAAACTCTCCCCATCTTTTTAGTTGGTTATTTAGGTTGGCTTGAACTCCGTTGATGCCTTCCTGTAACCCTTGTAACCATGATGGCGGCTCTTGGTAGCCTGGAGGTCGATACGGTGCAGGTCGTCTATCCAGTGGGGGCGCTGCATAGATGGGATTCGGGTTTTTGTTTCCCCATGTTGGATAATTGTTTGACCTTTCAAAATTACTAGGTTGGTTCCTGTATGGACCTCTCATATAGTTAACTTCAGCAAATGTCTCAGCAACTCTTACCTGTTCTATGTTAGTGTGCAAGCAGAAGTAATATGGGTAGAAGAGCCACACTCTTGACAAGATTGAGAGGATTTCAGAAAACTGACTTGCTTCTTCAAGCGGTTGACCTCGTCTTGCAGAAATTGATTTTTGACATCGGGGTCAACTTCTTCCTTGTTAGGCATGTAGAGACGCCTTTGGGGCTGGGGAGATTGCTGGGTACCATACATGGCATCATAGTTAGACAACTTGTCCAACAATTCCCATGCAGCCGTGGGTTCCATCTCTATAAAATCGCATGTTGTATGCGTGTTGATGCGGTTCTTCGTTTCTGCATTAATACCCTATAAAAAAAATTCTTCGAGCACATATAAAGGTTGCCCATGAGTTGGACACTGTCTAAGCATTTCCTTAAATCTTTCCCATGTTTCTACTGGTGATAGGAGGTGATGCGTTTTCTCAACTCCGTTGTCTTGGCATGAGGAAAAAACTTTGTAAGAAATTGATCATACAAAGCCTTCCAAGTCCTGATAGACTTAGGAGGTAAGTTCTCCAACCAGCTCAGGGCCTTTCCAAAAAGAGACCACCTAAAAGCTTTTAACAGAACATATTCAAGTGAGACACCTTCAGCAGCTATAGTGTCACATAAATCAAGAAAATTTATAATATGTTCCATAGGGCACTAAGTAGGTTTCCTTTCAAACTGAGGTCGTTTAATCAAGGATATAAACTGAGACTTATCTCAAAAGGCTTCTCTATCTCCGGAAGCACAATTGGAGACTCTGGCACCCTTAGTTCTGGATGCATATATTGCTTGGCATTCCTCGGATAGGCATTCAGCTCTTCTTGTAAACGATTGTTGTTGACTCGATGACGTTCAGCCTCGGCAGTAGCGGCATCTTTTTCGGTCTTTAACGCCTCCATCTGCCTCTGGAGTTCGGTCATCTGACGAGTCATCTCCTCCTGTGTAACCATGGCTTGGTTCTCTCCGCGTCTACGGTGCAGGGAACGTTCAGGTTTTGAATAATAACCGGTGTTGTCAAATTCGAGACTTCAACGTCCAGCTGGCATACGCTGAGAAAACAAACAAAGAAAACGAAATTAAAACAAAAAACGGGGTCGGGCTATTCCCAGACCCACAAATAAACAAACGAACATTGTTGCTTCCCCATCAACGACGCCCATTTGTTGACAGGTGTTTTCATGACTAACTGGACAACAAATAAATTTATAAGTCTAGACCCCGTTGAGTATAGCGAAGTCAGGATCGTTCCACGGGAAGCACGGTTGTTTGTCTATCAACTACTAAAAATAAAGCAAAGCAAAAAGAACAAAACACCTAAAACCAACCTCGTTAACGACTTTGTCAGGGTCGTTAACGACCCTGGATATACTACGAATGCAGATTAACGACTAGAAACTCAAGTTCGGTACGGAGGTAACGAATCTGAATAACGAGTATGACGAAAACAAACTCAATTAAGAATAAAAACCTAGGAAAAGGGTTACCACAACACAATCATGCATATAAACTTGTAAGAAGATAAAGATCATGCCCTTAAAAAAGATAAATTCATCAACTTTCGCTGATTATCAAGCAAATCAATCAATTCTCATAAATCAATTCACTCAATCACTTGTTTGGATCCAAAGCTCGAAACTTTCATTATCGAACAATATCAACATTCAAGTTAATAACTTTCTCTTTCGATCAAGTTAAAAACTCAAATTACTTCGACTATCATCTAGGCATAAGCACAACAAGCAATCTAAAATAGATAAAAGGCATTCAACACATTAACTTACTCATCAAACATGCATAACTATGCCGGGTTTCAACCCCGACCCTAGATAGGAAAACTACTCACTACTCATATCTATAAAACAAACAACTTGAATAAGAGAAAACATTGAAAACAGAACAACCTTACTTAAAATTACTAGGAAAAATATCGTCTTAATATATCCCGAAGAAACCTAAAACAAACAAGACAATAACGAGCAGACGAACCGATTAACGAACGAGGCTTCTCTTTCGATCGACCTTCGCTCGATGATCGCCCCACTCGACTTCCCTCGTGTCGGCTCTCCTAGAAAATAATACTTGTCTCTATTCCAACTCCCCTCCTAAGCTACAAAAGAAGGGTATTTATACTAATAAAGCTATCTAATAAAAAGGCTAGAAGATAAAAACTTTCCTACAAGATAGAAACTTACTCTAAAAAGATAGAAAGAATATCTAGAAAGATAACAAGACATAAACCATAAAATATAATAACCCTAAGACTCATTAAAACCCTACCGACACGGAATTATCAAGATAGATTTCCGTACAGGGTCGGTAGACATCACAAATATCTCTTGAAAAATTCTATCTCTAAGCCTCGTTAACGACCCTTCACAGCCTCGTTAACGAGTCTGGATTTGCTTTTCTTCAACTCTTCAACTCTAAAAGCCTGGACTTCGATTTCTTATCTTCATGCTCTTCCGTCCTCCACCATAGTACTCCAATTCGGCTCCAAAATCACTCTTTCCTGCTCAAAACCTACAAAAAGACACAAAACGGAGTAGCTTCCATACTTCTCACAAAATATGCAAACTCATCCAAAAACACACAAAAACTAACTCCAAAACTAATAAAACTAAACTAAACAAACTAAGAAAACACACTAAAAACTATACTAAAACATGAATATTAGGTGGCCCGAAGGCGCTTAAGTACCCGCCCACCTTAGACAAGCCCGAATAAGCATTCAGATTGGAAAGACGATCTTTTCAAGAACCGGGAGCCGGGAGGTCTTTCCACGTTGTACTACTCCGACCCGGTTTTGGTTTCTTTTAATTGTGCTTTGGCGCTTATCTTGTATCGTGATGAAAACTTTCAATTACGATAATGATTTTTAAAGAATGTGGGGGCCATGAAAGGGCCCGGGTCCAATTACAAGAACGTAGTTCCGGGCACTTACCTAGGGTGCACTCATCCCTCCTCCGAGCAGGAGCAGACATGGATCATGATCTGTAAAGTCGCGGAATTTAGGCGTGATGCCATACAACTTAGTAGGTTATATAGAGTTGTTGAGTTAATCCCGCACCCCTCACTATTTCATCCAAACCGATCTCTAAACGAGATCTTAAACAGGCAAGGTCACAAAAAAGACTAGCGTAATAGTCCTATCGAATAATAAATAGCGTAATAACGATAACAATGGGGTGCTTATTTCAAACAACCGATATTCCTAGATTCGTTTATTATTAGCAAATAAGTTGTTCCCAACATCGAGAAATTTCACGGAATGAATTATCAAGGCTACAAGGAGAAATTCCACTTGCCTTAGCTTTTATGATTGTGTATGAACAGATGAACGGAAATCGTTGTCTTTAGTCGAGACGGAGACTCGACTTATCGTCACGAGAGGTACGAACGAACTTTAGTAAGAATTTCTTTAATTCTTTTAAAGTTTTTGAATATCTCTTATACTCTCTTTATAAGAGAACTAATTACTAAATTATTATAATAATAATTTGGGTGGAGGTAATAAAATAATAATATCCCTTATTATTATTTCTTATTTGTAATATCCTTGTACTTTATAAAATCTTTATTTTAATTTATTTCCTATAATCTTTTGAAGATCAAGTCATAACATTATATAATTTATTAAAATCCTTTAAGACACGCACTTACTTTCTTATTATTAAATAATTCTTTCCTTTAATTCAAGCAAGGTGATAACTTTATAAAATCCATTAAAATAGTATAGTTTCACTATTTATGAAATATTGATTATAAAAACTATTCTGAGGATGTGAACAATCCAAAATGCCCTTGTCATAAAATATCTTTTATTTTTCCTTATAACTATCTTTTATCCATCTTAATCATATAATATCTTTTTAATACCTAGAATATATTTTCAGATTAGGGATCAAATGAGAACAATTCTTGTCCTAAGAAATGAGAACAACTCTCACCCGTTGATTTTGTGAGATTAAGGGTTCACATGGGCTGCTCTCAACACTCACACTCCTCTATTTTTTAAAGCTGGAAGGGTATTTGTGTCACACTCCTCTAATTTTGTTTTATAATTTCTAGCCCCTAAAACTTTGTAGCGGATCTCCCCGAGACTCTCGTACGTGATTTCATCCAACAACCATTTCTCTTTCTTTCGATCTCCCGTAAACCACGACATACGACTCTCGATCACTCTTTCGATCTTGATCTATCCTTCAATCGATACTAACTCTTACTCCACATTGAAGAAACAATGAATTTAGGTAAGTGATTTATGAAGAGTGCTTAAGAAGAGTTTAGCTTGGTGGATGCTTTATTGCTCTCAAAAAATCCCTAAATTTGTTGTTGTTTAGTGTACTTTATTGCTTGAGATCATGCAGAAATGTGTAGTCCTCTTGGTTTTGGGATTGCAAATAATTTTTTTTATAGAAACTAGAATTTAAATTTGTATGCTTATTTGATTGCCCACAAAGTGTTTGATAAAATGTCTCAATGAGCATGTTTTGCTAAAATGTCTTGCAATATTGCTTATACTATTTTAATTGGTGGATATGAAGATAATGTTGACAAATTGCAACACCTTTTTATGTATTGATGATGTTTTAGTGTTCAAATTCCCCCTTTGTGGATAAAATGAATATTTGCATATGATGCTTAGTATGCATTGTTGGATATGATGCTTTTGTGTATATGTCTATGCCTAGTTATCCACATTTACTAGTAGGATATTGTTTTGAATAAGCAATTATTATCCTTGTGACCTTCGTTAGATCGCTTCACTTACAATTCATATTGTTATTTTATATGAACCGCATTGTTATTTTCGGTGAACCTTCTTGTTCAATATTATGAACTACAATGACAATATTTGTGAACCAATTGAAAAACGGTATTTTTCACATTTTTACTAGATCTCTTCTTTCTCTCCCTTTTTATTGTATGTTGTTCATCAAGCTCCGGTCAACCTAATTCGGATAATGATGCTAGTATTGATGGAGTTGAATTGAAGGATCTTGATAATGATGCTAGTATTGATGGAGGTTCATTGGATGAAATTGAAGAATCTAGTGATGCATACATTCTTCACTTATCAAAAGATTGTTCTTATTTCATTCACGAGATTAAACATTGAAGTTACAATTTTCTATTTATTTTTTAGTAGTTTCTATTTGTTTTGGGGATTAAGTTGTCTGTTTTTTATGTTACTTTGTGTTTGAACAAATCACTTTGATACAATGTAATTGCTTTTAAGGCTGTTTTAGGCTTCATGTCGAACCCAATGAGCCGAATGCCCTTTTTACAAATTTATGAACCTTCATATTGAACAATTTGAACCATTATGTGGAACACTATGAACCTTTATGTTGAACACTATAAAACGTGTAATTAATTCTATGAACCATGTAAGTAATCAACGATTAATCTTTTACATTGTTTTCTCATAATGGACCTTTCCATTGCGTAGCACTTGTAGTGATTTCCACTGTTTCTAGTTGACTATTGTAATAACAATGTAATTTAAAATCATAGGTAGTATTCAATCAACCTACAAGTAAAAAATGAAATAACAAGTACACTTAAAAACGCATGAACCAAACTTTAATTTACTTTGAACCAAAAGAACAAATGTCATGAACCGAAAATACAACTAGTATGTATGACTTAAAAGACATGAACTGTAAGATAAACCATTATGAACCAAACTTTAATGTACTAAAGAACAAATGTCATGAACCAAAATTACAACTAGTATGACTTAAAAGACATGAACTGTAAGATGAACTATTATGAATCGGAGCTTATAAAATTATGAACCGCAAGAAGAGTTATAAAGAACCAAAATATATAAATCATTTATAGAATTAGCCTATGTGATATTTGAACCCACATTTATGTGCACATGCACATTGCTCTACCATTTGAGCTAATAGGCTCTTAAAGTGATAAATGATTTTACACAAACACCACATCATATGCAAGCAATGTGAATTTTCTCTTCTAACCCACAAAGTACATCATACCAACATGCGTTTCTCAATGGAAATTGAAATGTGTATCTCTTATTTAGTAAAGAATCCACTTGTAAAATCAACGAAAGAAATGAATTCAATACTCACCAACATGTCTAAAGATGAAAGTCACAACACAAAAGTCAAACATGTAAGAAAATTTCACAAGTGGTGTTCTCCTTCTCATCATACCATCTTTGTATCCAAAATTTGCCTCAAACGAGAAGGCAAAATCAAACGGGATGTATTGGTTTTCATATAGGCTGAGGAAAGGGTAGATGTTGATAGCGAAAGGAGCATTGTTCTCTTGTAGAAATTGGATCATGCCAGCGATCGGGAGTTCTCAGCCAGGCGTCGGTGGCACAAAACAAGTGAAAATGTGGATCTTTCTCAATTGAGAAGTAAGAACCACGGTTGACATAAGAACATAAAGGAACAAAATTCAATTGAGAAGGACAAGTTCAAACCGATCAATTTTGGAGATGGATTTGTAGACTTTGAAGAGGTAAAGAAGATATGAGGGCAGTGAGAAATTCAGATTCGTTTTCTCAAGTCCCTTCGTCGTTCCGTCTTGATTCTTAGATGAATGAACTTTCCTAAAACAAACAAACAAATTAGTTGAATGAAGTTGACGAGGTAGAGAAGATACGAGTTCAAACTTCAAATCAATCAAATTTGAAGAATTTGTAAAACAAAATTCTATTGAGAAGGATAAGTTCAAACCGATCAAATTAGGAGATGAATTTGTAGACTTTAACCACGTGGAGAAGATGTGTCGGCCGTCGCTCTATCGTGATTCTCTCTTTGTTGCTTCCTAGGATTGTTTGAAAGGGAGAAGGGGAAGGAAGAGTATTTTTGGAATATTCTGAATTTTTTTTCTAAATTACATTCCATGCCATTTATTAATGCATCAGCTTCTTTTTTTTTTATCCAATCTCAACCGTACACACTTCTGATCCAATGCTCTAAATTTGTTCTTGGTTTTCACCCTTAGAATTAATAATATCAGAACGGGACTATGTAATTATATTGTATAAAGTTTCGTAAAAGAACGTGAGATTGGGGATCAAATGAGAATAACTCTTATCCTATAAAATGAGAACAATTCTTAGCCTTTAATTTTGTGAGATTAAGGGTCTAGATGGTGCCACACGGTTTCCTTTATTTTTAGAGCTGGAGGGGTATTTTCATCATTGTACTATATTTTATATTCAATTTTAACTTTCAGCCCAAATTTTCACCTTATGTTCGTTCTTTCTCGTTAGTCGTGACTGACTTGTGTGCGCTCTTTGATCTCACTTGTGCTCTTCGATCTCGATTGTGCTCTTGATCTCCCTTGTGATCTTGATCTTAGAGGCACTTTAGTGGCGTCTCCCTTCGACGTCACAACCACCTTAGAAGAGGTGGGAGGAGCTCGCAAGGTAGGGATCTCCACGGATTCGGGTGCCTTTGATGACCCTGATCCCTGTGCGGAGCGATCCATGGATCCCTTCTTCATCCTCGAGGCAAACGCAACTGCATTGATCACCAAGAGATGAAACAAACGAGGTGTTAGTCAAAGGGATAATCTAAAAATATAAGACATGTGCAAATACCTTCTTCACCTATGAGGTTTGGAAGTGGAAGACTCAGGCCCGCGCGCTCAAGGCGGTCCTGGGCCAAATACTCTTTTGTAACTTTTGTGGCTGGCCTAGCAAATCGCTCTTTGGCCTTTGCAATCTCTTAAGTTTTCGGCCTCCTCGGCTGTTGAAAGGTATGCGGTGTGATGGGAAAGTTGAAATACCACCCAGAAACATCGCGCACCATGAACCATTTATCTTTCCACTCTTCGACGTTCGAAGGAGTGGTGATAATATTTAAGTTTGGAAGGCAAAGATTAATTGCGTGGAGGCACGCAAACAAGTGTCTCCACGCATTGGGAAAAAGCTGCATGGGCAAACCTTGATCATCCATAGATAATCGACTACATGGGGGGAAAGTGGCAGCCGAAAGTCCGCTTGAAGGTTGCGCAAGTCGACGACCACCTAGTGATCATATGCTGACATAGAGCTACCTCCTTCTTCAGGAGCGCCAGATCGATCCCTTTAGGCCATGGAAACGCGGAGGCGAACTTCAGGAGGTCCGCTCTCCAAAAGATCCTCGCGTATCCATCATATAAAAACAACCCGGGCACCGGTTCGGGAGCATCTCATCCGGTTTTCTATCAGCGGGATCTGGGATACACAGTCCGTAATGTATTGAGAAGAGAAGCTTGGTTGCTCGTTGGAGTCCGATGACGGCGCATCAAAACCAATGGGATCCTCATCCTATATCAACGATGAGGCCATCTCAACTCCCGACGATGTGCACACTCGAAAAAATCGTGAGGTAACGGAAGCTTCATAAATGCTAGGGGAAGGATCTCTAAAGACAAGCGAAGGGGATTTAGGGTTCGGAGAATCGCTAGTCTCGGTGGCCTCTACAGTTTCAAAAGATCCCTCGTGGTACTTCTCCTAGAATTTAAAACGAATCCCGAAGGAGGACTTGAAGAAGCGCCTCTATGGATAAATAGCGAGGTCTAGGTCACGAAAAGCGAACACCTGGAAAAGAAGAAAGCTTTAAGAAAAGAAGCAAACTAGAAAGCAAGAGCAGTGGCATGGAGGATGCGAGATCCTAGGGCTATTAGGAAGGATAGGCCTCTTGGAAAAAGTGAAGAGAAACAAATAGAAGTTGCAAGTTGGAACTAAATCTCAGAAGATCAAAAGACTAAACGTCTCATCACCCAAAAGAAAAAAAGCTTGAACTTCCCAAGAACATTCAAAAATTAAAAATCAAACCAAAAACTCAATCGTCCCGTGGACCGCTAGGCAAACTCCCGGAAGGGCCAGCCCCATCATCGGACCACCCTACCACATCCCTATCCCTGCCTATCCACCATCGTGTGCCGACATAAAACTTGAAAAAACAACCTACCCTGCTTAGGGCAAAAAGCAAGAAGAAGGGAACAACCTTCCAAAACCGATTCGAAGGAAAGAAAGATACTTGTCGAAAATGATGACGTGAAAGAGGTAGTGGAAAGCTGTCTTCGATGGCGTTGCTCGAACTGGTTCACCGGAAGCCAAAGAGTCAAGAGGAAGAGAGAGCATTTCTATGAGAAAGATGAAGTGGGAAGGAAAAAGTAGGAGGGTATGGTTGGCATTTATAAAGAAGGACAACATGCCTATTCCCCTTAAAAGCGTTTATGGGCCTAACATCCTCAAAGCCCATTAAGAAAAAGGCGAAAGATCCACAAATATGCCACAAAGGCCTTCCTTGGGAAAAAACACCAAGGGTAAATAAGCTTGTTAATCAAAGAGGTCTCGACCCTTGCTCGATAGAGACCTCGAAACTTAGTAAAAGGACCTCGACTAGGCAGTAGCTGTGACTTCGCGTCACGGTTGTAGAAGCGGGCTACAAGCCCCAGAAAGGACTCATGACCGCGCGTTTATGCCTTGTGATCCTCAGACAATGAACCACATGCCATGGGGTTGTGATAGTGCGCGAAAATAACAACATGAAAACAAGAAGAATATGCGAGATCGAAGTCCGAGAACCGTGTGGACAACGTTCCAGGTCGCTCACGAGGTCTTCCTACACCCATCCAAAAAACCGAAGCAGACAAACAAAACGTTGTGCATCTCCCATTAAAAGAAGGAAGTGGATAAGCAAGGTCAAGTAGAAGGGGAGAACCACGCTTGATCAAAAGCTGACACAACCAACCCGCTCAACCAATCAAGGACCGCCCTTTCTCTAGCCAATCACAAGCTACCTCTCTTTCAACCAATCAACTAACATCAACTCGCTTGTCCCACATCGGATAATGGTAGAAATCTCATTTCCCAAATGCCTACAGTAGAGAAGAATCTCGCATGTTTCAAGGGGTCGAAAAACATCTCTAACTCAAGAACTATCTCGCTTGTTGAAGATCGACGTGTTGAAACCATCGTAAAGATCATGCTACAATCAAGACAAGGTCACTAAAAAGACATCAAGTCACTCAAGAGTAACTTTCCTGCACCTGTAAGAAGGTCACAGAAAAGCTGCAAATAGCCCTCAAAAGATCCTGATTCTCAAATAGAAAGCTATTCTCAATCTATAATAAAAGATCTCGAATGTAGTTCATTAGTGGATCTCAAATCAAAGAGGTCTCGAACCTCGTTAAATAGAGACCTCAAATCTCGTAAAGGGGATCTCGGGCATTCTAAACAATTGTAACTGGTACCTCATCTTTTTAGCTTGAAGAAAACGTAAGGGCTTGTTTCGTCAAAATTAATAATCTCTTTCCTCGTTCATAGTGTTGGTTTATTTCGAGTTTCATCAATGGCGGATCCCTCATTTGCTTTGATGGAGGACTGATTGGCCGACAGTCTGTTCTGCCATTCGAGTACATCGCCTTAAGGCAGGGGATTCTTGAGGCCACCCGACGTGGCAAATCCCATATCCAGATTGAAGGCAATAACGTCCAGCTGGTCAATGCCATTCTTGGTGACTGGCGTTGTCCGTGGGAGATCAAAATGTTGCGTGTTGGAGTATTTCCCTCGTCCTCAAGGAGTACATTTCGTTGGCAGACTACACTGCTTGATTCTTTTCGTCTTGTCTCGTTTGTTCCTCTGACTGTTGATCTGGGTCTTCGAAACCTCATCCATCAGATGCTCAAGGATGGTCGCTAGCCCATGAGAGGACAGTCCTAACTACTTTCCTTACCAAAAATTAAAAAAAAACTTAACAAAACACAACCAATCTGATTCATTATTTCTTCTACAACCTTCTCTTCTCTACCCTAAAAAAATCCAATCAACCAAAGTGCTTCTCCCTTTCTTCGATGCTTTGACATCTCCTTCTTGCCTTAGCTCTTCCACCATCGGAGAAGCTGTTTTGGGCAAATTAACCACACGAACGTGTTACACGAACGTGTTACCTGCTAAAATGAGGGAATCCTAACCAAAGAGTAATCGTTACGCGTTATAATCTGCAAGAAAGACGTAAAGTAAAATAGAAGATAGGAAAATAATAGCGAGGAAGTTGTAGTGATTGTATTATGATCGGGGTTGTAGATGAGTTTCTTGTAATTACAGACGAACACTTGATCGGAATCAAATGAATGGACAAGAATGAGCTAAGCTTTAGAGATTGACTTCGAGTGTGATTGTCAATGATCCCCTTCACTTTTGCTTCCTCCTGGTTTTATAGTCCTCTCTTCGATTTAGACCGTTAGTGGAGCGCTTAGAGTATCCCGTAGATCTCGCTCCCAACATGAATGAGTTAGTCGTTTGTGTAGGATGATCATGGGATCCAAGATTTCTGCCATGCCTTAATTGCTCCTTCCAACAACTCATTTCTGCCACGTCCTAAGTGCTCCTTCGACTCTTTCCTCTAACGAACGACTCAGGCTCACTCTCTTGGGCTCGTCTTGTCATCTTGGGCTGGATTTTGGAGAGGCCCAACAATACCCCCTCAAAACTAGGGAAAATTCCCTCTAATAATTTTTTTAGGGTTTTTTATTTAGCTCCTTGGAAGTTGTAATGCACAAGACATGTCCCACCGTGCCTTATTTATAGAAGTTATGATGGCTTCCAGAGACTTCAATTACGCTTCTCGATGTCTAGGTACGTCTCCCCTTTCTCTGTTTCTTCATCTTCGTCTTCTTTTCTCCCTTTAGCCATGGCGAGTTCCAGTTCTAGCCCAAAACCTATTTCTCGCTGCCTTGATCCAACTGTACCTCCCTCTCTGACTTGATCCAAAATTCTTACCCGTACCATCGGAGAATTAACACCTCGGAAGATCCTCACACTCGCTTTCTCCGCTGGGTTTCCTTCGTCCACAGAGATTTTCCTTCCCCCTTTTGGGATTTGGGCTGATTTCTACCCTGATGATTGGGTGTGCTTGTATGAGTACCCCTTTCAAATCGGTCACCGCTTCCCTTTCTCCTCTCGGATTATCGACTTCCTCACTACCCTTAATGTATCTCCTGGGCAAGTACTCCCCCAAGTTTTGAGGCTTTTGCTATCTGTTGACCTTTTATGCTCTTCTCATGGCCTTCCTTTAAAAGCTGCTGACTTTTTCATAATTATCGCCTTTCAAAAGGTGGCCCCGGCCGCTTGACCATGAAAACTTTCCAGGATAAATCTGACTTGATCTTTAACATATCGAAATCTGACCGGGGTTGGGCTGATAATTTTTTCTTCGTAAAGTTGTCTTTTTTGGGAATTGACACATCTTTCCTGAAAACTCGACGGCGTTCAACAGGTAGTGTTTCTCTTTTACTTATACTGCTCTGTTCAATCGTTCCTAACCATCGACTGTTTTTGTAGAAATTCTTACTTCCCCACAACCTCGCAAGGTGTCGATCCCAATTATTTCTCACTTAGAGGCTCTCTCGTTGGAAGAGAGATCCTACTCAAAGCTTGTAAAAGCGTGCTTTGTCGATCTTGAGAGTATTAGGATGTCAAGTAAGCTTTTTCCTTTCCTTCTTACTTCGACGTCTTCACCTCTTGTAACCCCTTTATCTGTATGTTGCCAGGTTCAAGGACCACTCACTCCACTACCGCACTTACCACCATGGAATGAGTAGAAGCTTGAAAGAAGAGGAAAGCTGAAACGACATCAACTGCTGACACCTCCTTAGCGGTATCCATTCCCAAGAAACCGTCCGAACTTAAAGTTACCTTCCCGAAGAAGAAAGCTTGCTCGAACCTATCTGATCTCCCAAAGACGATGATGTCACTGGACATGGCGGCAGAGAAATGTCTGAGCTCCTTAGCGCCCCTCCACGTGGATTGCTCTCGAAGCGTGGACACCCGGTCTTCCCTTCCAGTATTCTTTGGCGCAATCCTGGCTGCTCAGTGACAGGTTTGTTTATTCTGACATGTTGGTGTTTTTAAATTCATCTCTTCCCCTTATGTAAGGTGTTCTGCTTTTCGTTTAGAGTTTGCAACTTTTACTCTCTGCTTTTGGGACTTTCAAAAGTCTGCTAGATCAACTGGCTCAGAGCAGGATCAACCTTCATCTTGAAAAAGACAGAAGTACCATATTGGGGCAGGAAAAGAATGCTCTGGAAAGGAAGGTGAGAGAGTTGTCGGCCGATCTCGAAAGGGATTCAAAGGAGTCCAAGGAATGGGAGGAAAATTTTATGGTTTCCTCAGGTAAAAAGGCTACTCTAGCAAAGGAAATTGAGGACACTACGGACTATTGGTCATGCAAAGCTCGGTTGGAAATGATGGAAGAGTTCGCAGCTGGGAAACATACCTCGTGGGATGCAGCGAAGGAAAGGAAATTGTTTGAAAGTCTATATTCTGATGAAGTAATTGCAACCAAGAAGTCCTCAGTCATCGGCGACATTGCTTTCGTCGCCAAGGAAGTAGCTCAAGCGGAGTTAGAGAATCAGAAGGCCGCTAAAGATGCTTCTAAAGAATGATCATTCTTATCCCTTTCTGAAACATTAAGAATTTCAGTACCCCCAGTGTGTCGGGGTTTGACATTCTAACTGATGTATGGCCGCTTGTTTTTAGGCCCTTTGTGTGGACAACTTTTACCCCTTGTTTTTGCTGGTTTTTAGGGGTTTTATGATGATTGTTATTTTTAGTACTTGTATGGTTTTGGATCTGCTTTCGTCTTTTTTGCATGTGATACAGGTTTGCTATTGCAGAATGAGGATTGACGCATTCTAAGAAGATGATCGTTAGTAGTTTTGATCGAACCTCGTAGTAATGGCGCTTTTGTATAGGATGTGGAGAGAGATTAATGTACTTGATGGAATGTATACACTTGTGTTTTATAAAATATGAATTGGTTACAAACATTTTATGAAACTCTTATTGCTCTAGAGATGGCTTTACGCTTTCTCATCTCTTGCACTTTGTGACTAGTCTTTGTGTGCACAGCATTGCCTGATTGTAAGGCGAGGGCCTATGTTTTGGCATGTAACATCACATGGCATCCCTTGTTAGTTTTCGTAAGATCGTTGTTTTTCCATGTGTAAAAAATGAGGCAGAGAATAAAGTTTTAACAGAATGAAGTAATAAATGAGTACCTTATTGCGATTTGCTTGTTAAAAATTATACAACTTTAGATTAGTCGCATTCCAGCTTCTTGGGACTATCTGTCCATCACGCAATACCAACTCGTAAGCCCCTTGTCTGACGACTTTTGTGATCTGGTAAGGACCTTCCCAATTGGCTCCTAACTTGCCAACATTCAATTCTTTTGTGTTTTGAAAGACTTTCCTCAACACCCAATCTCCTACTTGGAACGCCTTTGCGTTGACACATTTATTGTAACTCCGAGCCACCCTTGTCTTTATGTCGCCATACAAATTGATGCTTCATCTTGTAACTCGTCAACCATGTCTAGATGATGGAACAAGTTAGGCAGATTCGATTCTTCAGTGGTGAGTCCATATCGAACTGTGGGCAAAGTTATTTCCACTAGTAACATGGCTTAGCATCCATATACAAGGGAGAAAGGCGTATGCCCCGTGGCAGTCTTGGGAGTTGTTCGATCTGACCAAAGGATAAGGGGTAACTCGTCTGCCCATCTTCCTTTAGCCTCCCTGAGACGCTTCTTCAAGTTGTTGATGATTACTTTATTGCTTCCTTCCACCTGACAGTTGGCTTGAGGGTAATGTGGTGTCGACATCACCAACTGGATGTTGTACTGCTGGCAAAATGACCTTGTTCTGTCACTGATGAATTGAGATCCGTTGTCGCACACTATGGTGGATGGTATTCCAAATCTACTTAGGATATTCCTTTTTATGAACGAAATGACCTGGGTGTCTTTGACTTCTTTGAAAGCTTCGGCTTCAATCCATTTAGAGAAGTAGTCTGTCATTGCTAAGATGTAGACACGTTGTCCTGAAGCTGGAGGAAGTTTTCCTACAATATCCATTCCCCATTTCCTGAATGGCCAAGGGGAAGATATGGGATGTAGTAATTCAGAAGGTTGATGCGGTATAGGTCCATGACGCTGGCACGCGTCACACTTTCGGGCAAACTCCACTACGTCTTTATTCATGGTGGGCCAATAGTAACTCATCCTGCTTGCTTTCCTTGCCAAGTTGCGACCCCTTGTATGATTTCCGCATTCTCCATCGTGTATGTCTTGTAATACTTTCTTTACTTCTTCCTCCCTTACGCATCGTGCATATATCCCTGATGACATCCACTTGAACAAAATGTTATTCTTAACAGTGAAAGTGGAAGCTTTTACCTTAAGTCGTCGGGCTTCTTCCTTGTCATTTGGTAAGAGCACGTCTCCTAACCACCTTAAGTAAGGAGTTACCCATGAAGCATCTTCATCAGAATCTCGAATCTCAAATACATCCGCTTCTTTGATTATGGATGGCGCATCATGGTACAGGAAAGGTATCTTGTCCTACTCTCTTGGGTCAATTGCGGATTCGAGGTTTGTTAAGGCATCTGCTTGTGTGTTAGCATCTCGAGGGACTTGCTTTATCTCAAAATGCTTTAAGTGTTTAATAATTTCTTGGACTTTTTCTAAGTATGCCTTCATCTTTAAATCCCTGGCAACGTATGAGTTTGTAACTTGATTTACAATAAGTAATGAATCAAAAACTACCTCAATTTCATGCACATTCAAGTCTTTAGCAATAAGTAACCCTGCTATAAGCGCCTCGTATTCCGCTTCATTGTTGGTGGCCTTGAATGTACATCGAACAACCTAGGCTATCCTATCCCCCTATGGTGACTTTAGGACTACCCCCAGTCCTACACCTATTTGATTTGATGCTCCATCTGTATGCATTAACCACTTTCTGCCATTAAATGAACCGGTTATCAGTAACATGTGTTGGTTTTCTTCTTCTGATGTGGTAGGATGAAGTCAACCACAAAATCCGCCAAGGCTTGAGATTTCATCGCTGTTCGTGGCTCATAAGCAATGTCGTATCCGTTGAGATGGATCAACCACCTCATTAAATGACATGATAACTCTAATTTTGACATAATACTCTTCATCCGATAGTTAGTCCTCACAGTAATAGAATGACTTTCAAAATAAGGATGTAACTTTATAGAAGCCATTTCCAAAGATAATACGAGTTTCTCAACGAGTGAGTACCTGGTTTCTGCATCAAGGAAGATTTTACTTACATAGTAGATAGGTCACTGGTCCCCGTTTTCTTTCCGGATCAAGACGGCGCTCACAACTACATCTGTCACATCTATGTATACATACATCATGTCATTCGGCTTGGGTTTGGAGAGCACCTGCGGTTTTGGAGAGCACCTGCGGATCAAGATGGCGCTCACAACTACTTCTGTCACATCTACGCTCTCGTCTTCCTTGCCTTCGTTCCGGCCGGTGAGGGCTAACCATCTTCTCTACAAAGAGATCATCTTCCTCCAGTCGCACATGCGCTACTGCCTTTACTTGTACCTTATCGAAATTCGAACAAGGATATTTAGTCAATTCACTAAATAAATCAAGATTACCAATCGAGATGCCTCTTCGGAATGCCTCCACGACAGTAGCGGCGTCGCATCCTTCAATAGTGACTAACTCCTCGTTGTACCGGTTAAGGAAGGCTTTTAAAGACTCTCCAAATTTCTGAACCATGCAGTATAAGTTGCGCGAGCGTTTTTTAGCATGTCGGCTACTTACAAACCTTATCCTGAACTTGTCAATCAAATCAACAAAAGATGAAATACTTCCAAGAGGTAAATGAGAGTGCCAATTAAGAGCGGGTCCAAATAACATGTTTCTGAACCAACGACACATAACAATCTCCTTCATGTCGAAAGGGACTGTACTAATGTTCATAGCCTGTTTGAATCCAGCTATAATTTGATCCGGATCCGTAATCCCTTCGTACTTAGGTACATAGGGGACGTGATATTTTCGAGAGATGTCAACCCTTGCGATAGCTGGTACGCGGGGAGAATCTGTGTAACCATCCCTTCTTTCCATTTCTATTGGTTGGGGTGCCCCCGGGACCTGAGTGATTTGGTCCTCCAGAGCTTTAAGGTGTTCCCGTAAGTGGGAAACCTCAACATCTTCTCTGACAGCCCTTAGTGAATAATCGTTTACTTGATACCCAGTTATTGGTCTGACGCCATCGGGCGCTACGAGGTTTGGATCGTCCATATCTAATCGCCGGGTGACCCCTTCGACTGCTTCCGTTACACGCGGACGGCATGGAGCTGACTGTACCTAAGATTGAAGAAAATTACGTTCATTAGTTAGAGTTTCAATTTGTTTCTCATAGACCTCGGTGAACTTAGCATGAGCTTCTTTTTGTTTTTCCAAGTCTTTTTGAAGGGCAATCATTGATGCGCAGAGCTCCATGATGATTTTTGAATCATCCCCTCCTCCTCGCTCCGTCATGGAGGTAGTAGGGTTTCCATTTGCATTCCCGGAATCTTGATCAACTCCATCCATATTTCCAACTCCGTCAGCATTTCCAGTGCCTTGGTTGTTTCCTACCTCGTTGATCTCGTGGTTCTCGGGATCTCCTACGTGGTTGTAAGTAGTTTAAATTCCTTCCATCTTATAGGCAAAGTTTGCAGTTCCTTTTAGCATGACTTCTTTTTGGCTAGGGCCCCACGATGGGCGCCAATTGTTTTGGGTAGATTAACCACACGAACCTGTTACGTGCTAAAATGAGGGAATCCTAACCAAAGAGTAATCGTAACGCGTTACAATCTACAAGCAAGACGTAAAGTAAAATAGAAGATAGGAAAATAATAGGGAGAAAGTTGTAGTGATTGTATTATGATCGGGGTTGTAGATGTGTTTCTTGTAAATACAGACGAACACTTGATCGGAATCAAATGAATGGACAAGAATAAGCTAAGCTTTAGAGATTGACTTCGAGTGTGATTGTCGATGATCCCCTTCACTTCCTGCTTCCTCCTGGTTTTATTGTCCTCTCTTCGATTTAGACCATTAGTGGAGCTCTTGGAGTATCCAGAAGACCTCGCTCCCAACATGAATGGGTTAGCCGTTTCTGTAGGTTGATCATGGGATCCGAGATTTCCGCCATGCCTTAATTGCTCCTTCCAACAACTCATTTCTGCCACATCCTAAGTGCTCTTTCGGCTCTTTCCTCTAACGAACGACTCGGGCTGACTCTCTTGGGCTCACTTTGTCCTCTTGGGCTGGATTTTGGAGAGGCCCAACAAAAGCCCGCCTCTGGTTCTTCATAGTATCCTCTCTCGAAATCTTCATTTTGTTTTGGCCGCACGGGTACGAGTAAGTTTTGTCCGTCTTGTTTGATTTATCTTTATTTTGTTTTGATTGTGCTGTCTCTAAATCTTCATATAATCACTTCACACACAAGAATGGGACTGTATTTAGGGTGTAGAATGAAAAGAATATATTTCTTTGTTTTAATTTGCAAAGATTTGGATGATACAAGTGCTAATCATGATTCTTAGAAATAGGGAATCATTATCCAGTATGCTAAAAATGAAAATTTTTACACTAGAGGTCTCAATTGAATCAAGCATGGGGTTGTGAAAGGTTTCGTTGACAAATTGACTACTTTCCCCCCAAATTTTAGCAATATTGAGGGCATAGCTGGCTTTAGTGAAGAAGGATCACAAACAATTTTCATATATATGCATCAAGCTATTGATTTGGGCAAATCTTGAAAAGAGGTAAGGGATTCTTTTTTTTTGGTAGAAAGAGGTAAGGGATTCTTAATCTCAGAAGTTGCTAATCTCTGTCTGATCAATGTTTATCCAAAATACAATCTTTGGTAATTTTTTTCATAAAGAGTTCTTGATGTTCGCATTTTTAGTATAGTTTTTGATAGGTTTTCTTTGTTTATTAGGTTTAGTTTTGTCTAGTTTAGGTTTAGTTTTGAGTATTTTGAGTTAGTTTTGCATAAATCTATGAAAAGAGTGGAATCTACGCTATTTTGTGTATTTTGCAGATTTTAGTGAGAAAAGGAGCTAAATGGAGCTGAATTTGGAGCATCACAGTGAAGGACGGGAAAGTGCAAGATTTAAGAAGTCGAAGCTCGAGAGTACAAGAGGAGGTGTTGAAGAAAACAAACCCCAGGCTCGTTAACGAGGCTGTGAAGGGTCGTTAACGAGGCCACGAAGAGAAAGATTTCGGAGTATTATTTTATTATTCACCGATCCTGAGCGGGAATTTATTTCCGTATCGGTTGAGTATCTTTTTAGAATCTTTATGGGTTATTAGAATATGTATTTTAGGGTTTAATATCTTTCTAGAGTTTATTTCTATCTTTTAGAGATTGTTTCTATCTTTTTAGGAAAGTTTTTATCTTTTAACCTTTTTATTTTTTTAGGATTTTCTAGTATAAATACCCTTCTATCTAGCATAGAAAGGGGGAGTCGAATTTTAGAGCTAGTTTTGGAGAAGATTTGGAGGAAGGCCGAGAGAGAGAGAACCGGATCGGAAGTCGGTGACGAGGTTCGGTAACGACGGTTTCCGAGGTTCGTTTGTCGAGTTTGTGGTTTGGTGAATGTTTTGTTTTGTTTTCTTCTGAATCTCGTAAGATGATATTTTTGTTATTTATTTAAGTTTGAGTTTTGTTTTTATTGAAGTTTTTAGTTTCTTAATCATGAGTAGTGAGTAGTCTATTTTTCTAGGGTCGGGGTTAAGCCCGGCATAGTTGAGCATGTTTGATGAGTAAGATTGTGTGTTGAATGCCTTTTATCTTTATTGAGATTGTTTGTTGTGCTTAATACCGAAACGGGAGTTGAGGTAATTTGAGTTTAAACTTGATTGAAAGAAAAAGTTAGTAACTTGAAGGTTGATATTGTTTGAAAACGGAAGTTTCCAGCTTTAGATCCAAAACAAGCAATTGAGTGAGTTAGTTTATGAAAGTAGATTAATTTACTTGTTAAGTCAATGAAAGTTGATGACTCTATCTGTTTAAAGGCATGATCTTATCTTCTTACGAATTCTTATGCTTGGATATGTTGTGGTGTCCCTTATCCTAGATTTTTGTTTTAATTGAATTATTTCTGGTAAATCTTTGTTGTTGAGTACTTGCTTCAGTACCGAGTATTAATTGGAATTTAATTAGGTCATTAGTTAGTATTTTTGTGTTCGGTGGTTCGGTAACGATCCTGACAAGGTCGTTAACGAGGCATCTCGTGAGTGCTTGTGTTTGATTTTGTTTGATTTTTATTAGATTGATAGACAAACAACCTTGCTTCCTGTGGAACGATCTTGACTCCACTGTACTCAGCGGGGTCTTGACTTACAAATTTATTTGTTGGCCGAGAAACCCTTTCAACAAATTGGCGTCGTTGCCGGGGAAGCAACGAGTTGTTAGTTTATCTTTGGGATCGGGAATAGCCCGACCCCGTTTTTGTTTTTAATTTTTTGTTTTCTTTGTTTGTTTTCTCAGTGTATGCCGGTAGGACGAAGAAGGCTTCAGTTTGATAGCTCCAGTTATTACTCAGAACCCGAACGTTCCCTGCACCGACGACTCCGAGAAAACCGAGCCATGGCCACAGCTGAAGAGATGGCTCGAGAGTTAGAGATCCTCCGGACCCAGATGGAGGCACTGAAAGCCGAGAAGGACGGCGCAGACGCAGACAAGGCTCGACTGCAAGAAGAGCTAAATGCCTATCCAAGGAATGCCAAGCAATACATGCATCCGGAACTGAGGGTGCCAGAATCTCCTATTGTGCTTCCTGCGATAGAGAAACCTTTTGAGATCAAGTCTCAATTTATATCCTTAATCAAACGGGCTCAGTTTGAAGGGAAACCTGCTGAGTGCCCTATGGAGCATATTAGAAATTTTCTTGATTTATGTGACACTATAGCTACTGAAGGTGTCTCGCTAGAATATGTTCTGTTAAAAGCTTTTAGATGGTCACTTACTGGAAAGGCCCTGAACTGGTTAGAGAGCCTACCTTCTAAGTCTATCAGGACTTGGAAAGCTTTGTATGGTCAATTTCTTACAAAGTTTTTCCCTCCTGCTAAGACAAAGGAGTTAAGGAAACGCATCACCTCTTATCACCAGTTGCCTAATGAAACATTTGTTGAAACATGGGAAAGATTTAAAGAGATGCTTAGACAATTCCCTACTCATGGGCAATCTTTATATGTATTGCAAGAAATCTTTTTCCAGGGTATCAACGCGGAGACCAAGAACCGCATCAACACACATACTGCGTGCGGTTTTATAGAGATGAAGTTGACAGAGGCGTGGGAACTGTTGGACAAGCTGGCAAATTACGATGCTATGTACGGAACCCAGCAGGCTCCACAAACTCAAAAACGTCTCTATATGCCCAACCGAGATGAAGTTGACCTCGATGTTAAAAATCAATTCTTACAAGATGAGGTCAACCGTTTGAGGAAACAGGTAAGTTTTCTGAAATCCTCTCAATCATGTCAAGAATGTGGTTCTTCTGCGCATAGTACTTCTACTTGCACTAACATTGAGCAGGTTAGAACCGCTGAGACAATAGCTGAGATGAATTACATGAGAGGACCCTACAGGAACCAGCCTAATTATAATGACAGGTCAAGCAACTATCCACCATGGGGCAATTAGAATACAAATCACAATTACACAGGGCCCCCACAAGATAGACGACCTGCACCATATCGACCTCCACGCCATCAGGAGACGCCATCATGGGTTCAGGAGATTAAAGAGAGCATCAACGGAGTGAACAACAAGGTTGATGACGTCCAAGCCAAGCTGAACCGCCAGGATAAAAGATGGGGAGAGTTCGATATTTGGAAGAGGAGTGTTGATTCCCAACTAGGAGACCTTGCCGCACGGATTCCAAGACCACAAGGGCAACTCCCACGCCACCCCGAGGAGAACCCTAGAGGCCAAATAGCAGCGCTACACCTCAGAAGCGGGAAGACACTACCAGAGAGAGTTCAAGCTGAAGAGAAGGAGGAAAAGGACCTCGCAAAACAGCTCGTTAACGAGCCAGCGAGAGCTATTACCGAGCCTACAAGCCAGGATGACGAGGTTCCAAGGATCCCTGACGATCCTAACCCAGGTAAGTCTACTAATCCGAGCCCTCCTCTGAATCCCAGGGTAGTTAACGACCCTATCAGGGTCGGTAACGACCCGCCGAGGACACCGAACGACCCCAGTGTCGACCCGGTACTCTCACCTCTCGAGCCCAACTTGGTTCCAAGAATGGTGAAAACTCTTCCATTTCCATCTAAGAAATCTATGGACTCTACTGAGAGTAAGTTCAAGCGTTTCGTTAAAATTCTTCAGGGCATTAATATTTCCATCCCATTCGCTGAGGCCCTAAGCGAAATGCCGGCTTACACAAAATTCTTGAAAGATATTCTTAGCAGGAAAAGATGTATTACAGAGCTGTAGGACGAGGTCAGATCCATAGCTCTTCCAGAAAAGCTTGGAGATCCCGGGAGGTTTGCAATCACAATCGGCATAGGCAACCACAAGTTCAAGGCTTTATGCGATCTTGGTGCCAATACTAGTCTTGTTCCGCTCTCAATATGGTCTAAAGCCAATATGGGACCACTAGAACCGGTAGACATGAATCTGTATATGGCAGATGGGTCAAGTGTCAAGGCCACAGGAGTAGTGGACGATTACCCTATCCAAGTCGGGAAATTCTTTATACCGAATGATTTTATTGTCCTTGATATGCCTGAAGACCCTCATGTCCCCATAATTCTCGGGCGACCATTCTTAGCTACAGCAGGAGCAAGAGTTGATGTGCGAAAGGGACTCCTCACTTTTGATATAGGAGAGGAACGGGTGGAATTCAATTTAGATCAAAAATCCAACGACCCAATTGGAGTGGCACAACTAGTGTTGACTCAACCCGAACTCGACACCACAGTCCCTACCGAGCCACATTTGCCGATCACTGATTCTCACATGCACAAAGGCCCTACTACAGAGGTTACAGAAAAGTCCAAACCACCTTGGCTTTCGGACTACACTAACAATCCAGGGATATCGAGCTTGCTGATAGAAGAAAAAGGCCCTAATTTAGCAATTCAAGTGCACAGAGACAGAAAGGTTACAAGCAGGGTATCTCAAGACCCCAACACGGCCATACACGAACCAGCATGAGACTAGCAAGAGAGCTCGTCGAGCTAACGACGTTAAACATAGCGCTTACGGGAGGCAACCCGCTTTTTAGAATAGGTCTAGTTTATTTTATTTTTCTTTTCTTTTTAGATTATTTCTTAGCTTTCTTTTAGTTTTCTTTTTTAGTTTTAAATAGGATAGAAATTAGACATTTGAGCTAACAAAGATTTCAGGAAAAAGGGGTCGAAGAATCACTCAAGAAGGCCACGGCGGCTCGTTAACGACCCACCCAGGGTCGTTAACGACCCGGTTCGGACGACCCGATTCGTCACAATATGGGGCAGGTAAGTAATTCTAACCTAGTTAAAATTTTTAAACCCTAGCCGCCACCCTTTCTACCCTTACCCTTCCTATATAAACCCTTCTACCCTCCCAAAATTCTACCACAATCCCTTCAAAATTCACTCTCAAACCCAAACCTCTCTCAATCCCTCTCCTTTCTCTCCCACTGAGTCGGAATTCCCACACTAACGACCGCCGCAGACGCCATCGTTACCGGAGTTCGGAAGCCACACACCGTCGACGACGAGCTCGTTAACTACCCCGATTCCGACCCTTGTTCTTTAAATTCTCGGTTCTCCGGTATGATTTCTAAACCCTTGCTTGAAATTGCATGATTGATTATCTATAGGGTTAAATTTCATATCTTGAATCATGATTATTAGGGAGATCGATGAGCATGCTTAAATTCTGTTCTAACAATTCTTGATTGTGCTTAGTTGTTCATGTTTTAGGAAAGATTATTCATGTTAGATTAGCTATTGTAATTCTCTAGTTAGGAAAGCATGAATTTTTCTTGTTCTAGATCTAAAAGTTCGAACTTTGCATGTCAAAATTCCGGGTAATTCTTAGCATGTTCGGGATGGGTAATTGAGTAAGTATGGGGTGCTTTTACCCTAAAGGGGACTTGTGGAGAATATTATAAGATTGCATGCTTGATTTGTGCTGAATTAGAGGTAGATAAATTTCGGAAATTTCTGGTTTTGCTCTCGGCGGCTCGTTAACGACCCACCCAGGCTCGTTAACGACCCTGCACTTCATCATTGACCGATACGAGCCCAGACTCGTGAACAACCCCATTGGGCAGTTTACGAATAATTCCGAGGTTTATTTTAAGACCAAGTATGGGGTCTCGTACCTATTATTTTTGAATGGATCTTATCTTGGAAATTTTTGATTATTTTGTAGATCCATGGCTAGTTCAAGCAGACCCGCTACCCGAGCCCAGAAGAAGAGGAGGAACCACAGGTCTCCATCTCCACCCCGTGTGGACGATGTGATTTTGAGCAGTCAGAGCCAAGTACGGCGCTACCGAGATTTTTTGGAGAAGGACCATTACACCCGATGGTTCTCGAAGTCTAGCGCCGTCTCTACGGGCATCTACACGGATGTCAAGGACGCCTTCATCATCCTTGGGGCCACACACTTATTGAAGCAAGAGAGCTTACCACATTACCCGGCCCTCACATCCGAGTTCTTGGTCACCTTGGAGACCAATTTCTCGTCGAAGATCTCGGCGGGACGCATTCGGTTCCGGCTCGGTAACGAGGACCGTGACTTCACCATGGCGGAGTTCAATGCAATCTTGGAGCTCCCAAACCCGACAAGGGACTATAGCTTGAAGGACTACCGAGTGACCCGCACTTGGAGCTACATCACCGGAGAGGTTCAATCCTCTACCGCGGCACTATCCGGGGCAAACATCGTCAACCCCATCTTCCGGATTATCTTGAGAGTCCTCGCCGCAACATTTTGGCCGAATAAAGAGTTGAACCGGCCTACAAGAATGGAAGTCGCTTGCTTCCTCACCATCCTCTTCGAGGAGCCCGACCCCTTGAATTTGGGGTATGAATGGCTCTACTATGTCGAGAAGTCCACCAAGTCCAAGGAGATGTGGTGTGGCAATTTGGTTAGCCTCTTGGCTAAGAATCTTGGAGTGGATCTCACCCGCTACACACCGGCCCACGCTCAACTCCTCAACAAAAACTATTGGTATAGTGCCGGGATTTTCGTGCAAGCCGAGGGAGGCTACAAGGTGAAGGTTCGAGATCAAATAGTCATACCTTCCCTCGACATGTACGAGCTACTCTACGTACCGAATTGGTACGAAGTGTGGACGGGCCAGCCTTACCCATTGGAGCCAAAACCGGAGGGTGAGCTCTCGCTTAGGCCTTGTCACACCCGGTTTGAGCGAGACGACGTGGATGAATATGAAGAAGAAGATGAGCAAGAGGATATCGAGGTAGTGGGCAATGACACCGAGGAAGCCGACACCGAGGGCGGCACTGAGGAGCTCAACTTTGAAGAAGAAGACATGGAGACGGAGGAATTAGGAGGCCACATCTTCATCGACGAGCCAACCAGGGTCGTTAACGACCATTTCCAACAGTCACCCAACACTGTTAACGAGGCAACCAACTTCGTTAACGAGGTGCCGCAAGCTCCTGTCGACCTTCCACCAGCTCTTGTCGACCCTCATGCATATGGCTTAATGCCTTACAACCCGGTGATGTATCAAGACCATTTCCAGCCTCACTACCCACCGCCTCCTCAGCCCGAGTACGCAGGATCGAGCATACCACCACCATGGGCCGAGGATCTTTCTGCACGGATGCAGCAGCTTCACCTCCAGACCGATCACATTCATCGGAGGATGGATAGATGGGAAACCGTCTATTCCGCTCGCATGTCGAGGGAAGATGAGAGGCAGCGTCAGAGAGAGGCAGAGGATGCTGAGCGTTGGAGGACGATATATGACTTCATGGGGAACTTTGAGCACTATTTTCCTCCACCGAACCGTTGATCAAGCTCAAGATGAAGTTTCCTTTCCTTGTTTCCACTTTTGTAAGTTTTATGTTCTTCTTTTTCTTTTTAATTTTTTGTTTTCTTTTCTATTTCTTTTCCCTCTTCTTCTTATTTTTCTTACAGTGGGGACACTGTAATTTTAAGTATGGGGTGGGGAGAAAGTAGAAAAATCATGTCCTAAGTGTTTTTTGTGTTCTATGTAGTTGTTATTTCCTTTACATTGAAAAAAATTGAAAAAAACAAAAAAATTGAAAAATTTAAAAATCCAAAAAGAGTTTAGAATTGATAGATATCCCTTCTTAAAAGTTCTATGATAGAAATCACTAGGTTAATCATATAATTCCTTGCAAATATGTCTTTGAAAGTATAGCCGGATTCTTAAAAATTGAAATTATTATTTTTAGAAGAGAATAGCATTAAGATGAAATTGAGCACATATACTTTATAGCATAAATGATGCAATCCAACAAAAATCTACCTTGTGAGAAATTTTTGGCCTTATAGGGAGAACATTTATAAATCCCTCTTCTTTTTTGTGTGATTTACTCTCTTTATGCATATTATCTCTTGGAATTGTGATGGTTATCTATTTCTTGAGACCCTTATAAGATTTTTAGTTCATTACTTGTGAAAATCATATGATGGAGAACTTATTTTTATGAGCCCTATTATCTCCTATCTACTTTTACATCATTCCTTCTTTTGATAACCAATTCTTGCCTGAAACATTTTATTTTTAGCTCCACAAAAATTATTCCCTAGCCGAGATAAGCTTGACCCTATCCGGGAATTAGGACTTAGATTGGAGAGGTAAAGTTTTGTGTTTTGTTAAAAAGAAAAGAGTTTATATTTGCTTGAATTGAAGGGTATTTGGGAAGGGTAGATTGGAAGTCTCTTGTTATTACATGTAAGAAAGGTCTCTTGATAAAAAGATGCACAAAATAAAGTTTGAAAGGAAAGAAATGTATACGGTGGATCGTTAACGACCCGGATGTGGGTTCGTTAACGAGGCAGCGAGAAGAAAAAAAAGAGAAAAAAGAAAAAAAAAGGAAAAAAAAAGAGAGGAAAAGTTGAAGTGCATTTGTGTTTAAAGATAATATCAAGAGATTCTTTTACTTTTATTATGAGACTTTCTAGGATGATAAAGGGTGAGTAAAAATGAGTGTGCATAATATGAAAAGTGAGTTTGGTATATGTTTTTATGAGAGTTTTGGATGTGTGAGTTTTTAGGAGTCTTTGATTCCCGAATATTATTAGCACCACATGACCAAAATATTTTCCACTTTCTATGAGTTGTTATTACCAAGCCCCATTACAACCCGGCCGAATGGAAACTTCTATGAAGTTTTTCATTGAGCCTAAGTTCTCTTGATGATTCTTTGCTTGTTTTGACAAATCTTGGGTGGAGAGTATTGGTGATATAAGTTCCAATTTCTATGAGTTTTTGTATACAAGATGAGTTGAGAGATTGAAATTATAAGCCCAAACACTTGAGAGTTGAGTGAAACACATTATATCCCTTGAGAGGTTGGATTGTATTATTTTATGTCTATTTGAGTGCATATATGTGTGAGGATGTTAATAGTCTTTTTGCTATAATTTTTTTATGTGTAGATGTTGCTTTTTAGAAGATGGCTATGTCTTAATAAGCATGATTTGTTTTGGTTTTGGTTAGTATCTTGTTTATTGCTTGAGGACAAGCAAGTCTAAGTATGGGGTATTTTGATGTTCGCATTTTTAGTATAGTTTTTGATAGGTTTTCTTTGTTTGTTAGGTTTAGTTTTGTCTAGTTTAGGTTTAGTTTTGAGTATTTTGAGTTAGTTTTGCATAAATCTATGAAAAGAGTGGAATCTACGCTATTTTGTGTATTTTGCAGATTTTAGTGAGAAAAGGAGCTAAATGGAGCTGAATTTGGAGCATCACAGTGAAGGACGGGAAAGTGCAAGATTTAAGAAGTCGAAGCTCGAGAGTACAAGAGGAGGTGTTGAAGAAAACAAACCCCAGGCTCGTTAACGAGGCTGTGAAGGGTCGTTAACGAGGCCACGAAGAGAAAGATTTCGGAGTATTATTTTATTATTCACCGATCCTGAGCGGGAATTTATTTCCATATCGGTTGAATATCTTTTTAGAATCTTTATGGGTTATTAGAATATGTATTTTAGGGTTTAATATCTTTCTAGAGTTTATTTCTATCTTTTAGAGATTGTTTCTATCTTTTTAGGAAAGTTTTTATTTTTTAGCCTTTTTAGTTTTTTAGGATTTTCCAGTATAAATACCCTTCTATCTAGCATAGAAAGGGGGAGTCGAATTTTAGAGCTAGTTTTGGAGAAGATTTGGAGGAAGGCCGAGAGAGAGAGAACCGGATCGGAAGTCGGTGACGAGGTTCGGTAACGACGGTTTCCGAGGTTCGTTTGTCGAGTTTGTGGTTTGGTGAATGTTTTGTTTAGTTTTCTTCTGAATCTCGTAAGACGATATTTTTGTTATTTATTTAAGTTTGAGTTTTGTTTCAATGTTTGTTTTTATTGAAGTTTTTAGTTTCTTAATCATGAGTAGTGAGTAGTCTATTTTTCTAGGGTCGGGGTTAAGCCCGGCATAGTTGAGCATGTTTGATGAGTAAGATTGTGTGTTGAATGCCTTTTATCTTTATTGAGATTGTTTGTTGTGCTTAATACCGAAACGGGAGTTGAGGTAATTTGAGTTTTAACTTGATTGAAAGAGAAAGTTAGTAACTTGAAGGTTGATATTGTTTGAAAACGGAAGTTTCCAGCTTTAGATCCAAAACAAGCAATTGAGTGAGTTAGTTTATGAAAGTAGATTAATTTACTTGTTAAGTCAATGAAAGTTGATGACTCTATCTGTTTAAAGGCATGATCTTATCTTCTTACGAATTCTTATGCTTGGCTATGTTGTGGTGTCCCTTATCCTAGATTTTTGTTTTAATTGAATTATTTCTGGTAAATTTTCGTTGCTGAGTACTTGCTTCAGTACCGAGTATTAATTGGAATTTAATTAGGTCGTTAGTTAGTATTTTTGTGTTCGGTGGTTCGGTAACGATCCTGAAAAGGTCGTTAACGAGGCATCTCGTGAGTGCTTGTGTTTGATTCTGTTTGATTTTTATTAGATTGATAGACAAACAACCTTGCTTCCTGTGGAACGATCCTGACTCCACTGTACTCAGCGAGGTCTTGACTTATAAATTTATTTGTTGGCCGAGAAACCCTTTCAAAAGTTCTTTGGTGTTTGTACGGGTTGCTTTTTAATTCTCCATGTTACTTTGACTTGGTTCACACTCGATATATATACGTACACCTTAAAATATAGGGTTGAATTTTCCAAAATGTCTCAAGAGTTGATTAACCCACTGTTTACTCTGCTCTTGATCTCACTGGTAACTTATCATATTAATTAACCCACGTCTTTAATTTCATTCATTTTTTTTGCTTTCATGCTTAATTTCTTGATTCATTTTTGGAATTAATTGTTGAGTTTGACGAGTTGATTAACCCACTGTTTACTCTGCTCTTGATCTCAGTAATAATTTATCATTTGGGATTTTCCTTTTGATACCCCTAAAATATTGACATTTTCTTTTGGTACCCAATAAAAATATATTCCTTTTAATGCCCATATAATTTTAAAAAAATTCTATCAATAACCTCAATGTACCTAAAATTAAATTTCATCTATTTTTTTTACATCTCCGTTAACAATTCATTAAAAAAAACCACTAAACGAAATCTTTTTTTCTTACCTTTCAAATTACTTTGACTTTTCAATTTTACCTTTCTCTCTCTCGATATTGTAATAGGAGAGACCCACGCCACTTCTAACTAGGCAGATGGAGGAGTGTGTCGGCGACGAGTAGGCAGATGAGTGCGCCGGCAACAAACCTAGCCATTGTACTCTCCAAGCTCCCGCTTTCTTATCCCCAAAAAACCCTCTACCTTAAACCACCGTCTCTTTGCGACACTAGAACCCATTCTAGAAGGCGGCGACGGTGCTCAACCTCGCCGAATTGGCGATCATCGCCCACGAACAAACCCTCCCGCCCCCCTAAAACCACCGATCCGAAGATCCAAATATCCCGCCTCCTCCTCTTCTTCTCCCGCGGCCTCTTCCGGCTGCTCAACCCCGGTGTCGTCTTCCAAACGGCCTCCTTCTCGCCATGTCGGAGGACGACTGCCCAACCACGTGCGCGTCACGCGCTCCGGCGACCTGGAAACGGTCAGCAAATACGATTTCAATTCCCAAATTGTTTCGGCTTCCATCTGTGGAACTCGTGGGAGGAGCCGGAGACCGACGTGATCGGATCCTGTAGGACTCCGGCGAACTCTTCTTTCAACAACTCCGATGAAAGTCTACAATCAGCCTTATCCACTTATCCGAACTTCCTAGCCATGGAAGGAGATTTTTTTTTTGAATGGTTAACGGAAAAGTAAAAATAATGGATGGAATTTCACTTTAGGTATATTTAGATTATTGATAGAACTTTGTAAAAACTAGGAGGGTACTAAAAAGAATACTTTTTTTTCTAAGTATCAAAAGAAAATGTCAAAAACTCAGTGGAACAAAAGGAAAATCCCTTATCATTTTAATTAACCCATATATTTAATTTCATTCATTTTTTTTCTTTCATGCTTAATTTCTTGATTCATTTTTGGACTTAATTGTTGAGTTTGACGAGTTGATTAACCCACTATTTACTCTGCTCTTGATCTCAGTAATAATTTATCATATTAATTAACCCACATCTTTAATTTCATTCATTTTTTTTGCTTTCATGCTTAATTTCTTGATTCAATTTTGGACTTAGTTGTTGAGTTTGACAACTATGAACAGAAAATTGCTTTTATGCATCCAAGATTAATTCTCTCTTATTATCAACACTGATTTAGTGATTTATATATATCTATATTTAAATAGAAAATTAATTTTCTATTGGCAGAGTACTTATTTGGGAGTGATATGGTAGCAATCATGAAGGAGTACTCCAAGAAGGTTGTTGATTCAAATTCTGTGATACTAATTAATGATCAATAGTGATCATAAGCATTTTGGGTGTAGTAAATTCAAGTTATTGCATGCTGAGATTTTTATAAGTATTTGAGTTTCAATTTATGGACAGGTTTATGTTTTAACTAAACTAGATAATCATAATGCATGCAGAATCACAGATAGACTGAATGAAGTCACTAAATGTCAAAAGCCGTGGGCCATCATGTGAAGTTTCCATGGGCCGCGTGCATACACAAGCCCAGTACACAAGCCAAGTGGGGTTCCATCCTAAAACCAATTGGCAATAGGAGGAGTAACCCAAGGGTATTTATACTGGCTTAGTTCTTTCTATATATTCGATGTAGGACGGAGTACTATGATAAAGTCCGGTGGGCCAACAATCTGGGGAGTTGTGCGTGTAACGGGCTTAGCATACAAGCCCAATAAGATTCTAACCCAAAACCATATGGCAATGGGTGCCGTAGCTCATTAGATTATATACAAGGCTTTGTACTTCCCAATTTCAGATGTGGGACAATTCTCAACACGCCCCCTCAAGTGCAACTGCCCGGGCCTGTTGACACTTGGATAGAATCCCTCAAGGCATTAGCGAACCGTCACAATTGGATCGGCCGCTCCTATAATGGGTGGGTTGCTTGAATGTGCTCACATGACCGACAAGTCTGAATAAATCCCTCAAGGCTCGCGAACCGCCACTATTGGGACTCGGACGCTCCTATATCAGGCGGACTGCCTAAATGGGCCAATTTAGCCGGCAAGCCCGAAGACTCAGGGAAATGAACCCACACCGAAACCCGCTCTGATACCATGATAAAGTCTGGTGGGCCGACAATCTGGGGGTCGTGCGTGTAACGGGCTTAGCATACAAGCCCAATAAGGTTCCAACCCAAAACCATATGGCAATGGGTGGATAGCTCATTAGGTTATATACGAGGCTTTGTACTTCCCAATTTCAAAATTGGGACAATTCTCAACACTAAACTAAACTGACTAGTGTTGGTTAGTGAGTGGCAAAATGGTTAAATGGCAGTGACAAATTTTGGATGGATGCACCTTGTGGGAGTTGATCGGACAAAATTGTATCTTCCTTACTTTGTAATTTTGGATCGTTTGCTTATTAGGCTTTTATAGCTAGGTTTCAATTGATATTCTTGTATATATTGTTTGTTCATGTTTTCAGTTAACATTGTTTCTCTTCAATTGAAATTCTTTTGTATACTTAAAGTGTTTGTAGGATGAAAGATGTAGTTGGATAGGTTGCATTGGAGTTATCTTGATTTGGATGTTGAAGCTAGCTAGAAGAAATTTTGTGATACTTCTTTTTAGATGTTAAAAGTAAGCTTGAAACTATGTTGTTTTTGGCATGACTTTTTTTGTATTTGATATAATAATGTTGGATTTGCTATGTAGATTTTTGGGCAAAGAATGTTATATATATTCCATCCTTGTATGCTAGATTATGATATATCAATTGTAAAAAATACCAGTTGTTGCAACTATGCGAAGTTTGATTAAAACAAATGTTGTTGCAAAAATACCATTTATCGCAACGACATTGATGTTGCAAAAAAAAACATAATTTATCGCAACGACACTGTTGTTGCAAAAAACACAATGATCGCAACGACACAATTGCTACAAAAAACATCCTTTATCGTAATGACATATTCAAAGATTTTGCAAAAGAATATTAAAGCAAATTTTCAAATTCAAAGATTTTGCAACGACAAATTATTTGCACCAACAAATGTCATTGCAAAAATACTTTTTTTTTTGGCAACAACCAAAGTCCTTGGAATAAGCTTTAGCAACGTCCCTACCCACAACGACATTTGTCATTGCAAAAAAAAATTTTGCAACGAAATTTAACGTTGTAATAAATGGGTTTTCTTGTACTGGATTAAGCCTCATGTTGATTGGTTGAACTTTAACTTTCATGCTTCCAAATGAAGAAATAATACAACTTATACAAATTTCATAATTCGTGACCATAATAGTAAAATCTTATGTTCTGATCGAAAACTAGTGCATTCTATGTCGGTCCTCCAAGCTGAAGCTCTTGCCTTGTTAGATGGGGTTAGAAGTGCAGTTTCTTTAAAATCGACTCATATTATCATTGAGGGTGATAATTTAATTCTTATTAATTCTTTAAAAAGAACATGGAAAGTGTCTTGGGAAATTTAGGCTCTTGCTAATGACATCAATCATTTTGTTGCTTCTATTTCTTGTGTGGTGTTTTTTCATTGTCTGACGGAATGCAATTTTGTGGCGGATTTCCTTGTGTGTTGATCCTTTGGATATCCCTCAAGGCTTCCATTTTCCAGTTTTGCCCTTCCGCATCTGTTATTTAATTTTCTAAAGATCATCTGTTGTGTTAACCTTGTAAACAGTGGCGGACCTAGAGAGGCTTTAGGGGGCGGCCGCCCCCGCTTCTCCCCGGGGTGCCACCAGAATTAGTGAGGGAGGCCACCAGAAGAAGACTTTAGCCCCCCCCCCCCCCGTTCAAATTTCATATCTATGTGAACTACTAAACTGTAACAATGGAGGGAGAAAAGGTTGGAGGAGAAGTCTGAGAAGATGACCCAATATGGTCCCAATCTATTATTTCTTTTATTTTTTAAAATTTTCTAAAAAAATTTCCAAATCGACTTCGTTTAGAAAAAGTTGTGGCAGCTTTTGATTTCATTTTTTTTCCCCGAAAAAAAATAAAAGCACAAAAATCTAAATGAAAAGTAACAAATATGCGGGGTAATTGCGCACACGTTTTTTAATAAAGGCACATAATTTACGCACAACTAGGATTCGCGAGAGACAAAGATGCGTGGAAGGGCAAAACTGGAAAATGGAAAGGCGATTCTCGAAACGCAATTTGGGTCACGCGAAATGGGCCTACGCACTAGTTTAGGGAAAAATACAAACGCGAGCCGCCCCCACAATTGGGTCGCGCGAAATGGGCATGCGCGCATTAATTGGTCGCGCAAAACTAGCCTGCGCGCATTAATGGCTCGCACGAAACGAGCTTGCGTGCTAGTTTAGGGTTAAAAACGCAAGCCACCTCCATCGTCGTCTTCCTCCGTATGCGAAACAAAAGCTCACGCGAAACAAAAGTTCAAACAAAAAAATGGCCAGCCCTTCGCGAGCGACCGAGCCATCACGCGGACGATGTTCCACTGCCAGAGAGCGAACCGCAAGAAGCGGACCCAACCGCGTCCGCACTCGGGCTCGTCGGTACCGCCGCCTCTCGTAGAGATCCAGCAAAGGCCCACGAGGCGGTTCATCCACCCGCCACCACTGGCGCGGCGCCGTCCAGTGCCACTGATGCCGATCCGAACGGCCCACCAGCATATGGACCCACCATCGGGATGAAAAGGCATCGAGATCCGGTTAGGCGATGTTATCGGATTTTAGACGGCCGCTTGACGAATGTGGCTCCGTCGACATTCGATGCTCCGACGACTTCTAGAGCTGCTCCGGTTCGTAGCTTGATCCATACCAGAGCGACATTTACGGTTGAGATACGTTCTCTTCAAACTAATTTTTTATATTAAAATTTGATTAATATACAATTTCGTAATGAATATGTAATTTAGTTAATCAATTTCGTTTAGTTATAAGAGTTAGATATTCAATTTCGTAATTTGTTTAATATTCAGTTTCGTAGTTATATTTAGTTTTTTTTTGTTATTAGTTGATTTATTCAATTTAGTTGTATTTAGACCTATCAATCGGGTCAGGTCAGGCGGGTTCGGTCATTTCTGGTTCGGTTTAAATTGGGTTCATCTTCTTTATGGGTCATGAGTCAATTGGGTCGGGTTTAGTGAGTTTTCGGTCGAGTTGGGTTCAACAGCGGGTCTAAAATATCCTTTTTTATGGTTATTAAAATAAATTTTCAATTAACTAATAATATTTTACTATAATAGATTATTTTCATTTATTTTAAAAATAAAATATATTATAATTTTGAAAATAAATTTTAAAAATTCTATAAATATACTAAATTGGTCAACCCAACAGGTTTCGGGCTTCAACCCACAAGATTTCGGCTTCTATCTGGTTCGGTTGATTTCGTATTTCGGGTTCAAATTTTCGGGTCTTAACCCTAAAGTTATCGGGTTGTTCGGGTCGGGTTAGCGGGTTCGGTCAGCTTTTGACAGCTCTTGTTGTATTATTTAGAGTTATATTTAGATTTTGAATGATTAGTTATGAACTTGTATTCCGACTACAATGACGAATTTGTTACTTGTAATAAATTAGTAATTATATATTGAGTTTTTAGGTCGACTTTTGAATTCCGACTACAACAACGACGTTAATTGAATTCATAGTGTAGGTTGAATTTGTGATTTTAAAGAAGTAAAGAATAATTTTTGTAATAAATATGTCATTTAAATAAAATTTCAAATTAAAATGAAAGAAATTAATTCGAATTTTAAGTGTGTATTATTAGTTAGAGTTATATTTAGTTGAATATTACTATACACACATAATGAAAATTGAAATAAAATTATTAATGATATATTGAATTTTTAGGTCGGATTTTGAATTCTGACCTAAACAACAAATTCATTAATTGAATTCATAGTCGTAGGTTGAATTCGTGATTTTAAAGAAATAAAAAGTAAAAAATAAAAAGAATAATTATTATAAAACATACTAATTTAATTTGAACTTGTAGCCTAAAAGACTTACAAACTAGCTTGAGTGTCGTCCTCCTCTAGAAGAGGAAGAAAAAGACGACACCCAAGCTTACGGTTGTCGAGATTGCATGTATTGTACTTGCCAGAGTGCCGCCTACTGAGCAGTAGCAGATAGACCATGATCCTGAGTTGACGGATGCCTTGGACAAGGATATAGACCCCTCCGCCGAGACGGAGGTGGATTTAATGGACGAGCTTTTGCAGGATAACTTACCAGATGACGTCATTGAGGACGATCAGTTGTTCACGAAGCAGGAAATACACTTTGATGTTGTTGTGGGTACAACAGAGGATTTGTCGGTTG
The DNA here is from genome assembly GCA_964016875.1 of Fallopia convolvulus. Classification (NCBI taxonomy): domain Eukaryota; kingdom Viridiplantae; phylum Streptophyta; class Magnoliopsida; order Caryophyllales; family Polygonaceae; genus Fallopia; species Fallopia convolvulus. The sequence goes on from OZ024720.1 coordinate 41,277,677, forward strand.
ACGATTAACATATATCTGAGGCCACCATCTTCAATTTACCTCCCCCATGACCCATGGCCCGCCACCGGTCTTTTCTAGTCCTCCACATGCTTCTTTGACCGATCCTATGACATCCGTGGCGGTATCCTCAATTCCTCCACTTACATCCACTTTTCCGTCTCCCCCTCCTCCCGTTCAAGGTGGACCCGCGCCTCCACACGTTCCAGCTGGACCCCTCCTCCCCCTACACCAGTGGGACCCCCCTCCACCTGCACAAACCAGAGCCGCTCTTGAGGATCCTCCCGTAGTTGAGGTCGAGCCGGGAGGTCCTATATACGGCAACCTCTTGATGACGTATTTCACATACATGGCCCACAAGATCTGGAGCGAACGTACCGTACGTAAACTTTTCCAAACTACGAATATTTAATTTTTTTTTCCAAAGCAATGTTTAGATTTTCTAACTAACGTTTATTTCCTCTTTTACTTGCTTAAGGTCATTAGAGTGTGGTCTAGGAACTTGACACCTATAGACGAGTTCTGATAGTATATGCATGGAGAACCCGATTCTTGGTGGGGCATCGCCCAGCGGAGCGGTCTCACCGGGCTGGTCGGCCTAGTTTATGGCTCGAAGGACCACATTCTCATTTTTGTATTTCGGGAATGTTTGTATCTCGAGACCAACACCTTCCACTTCTGGGGGGCGGAGATGACCATTACCGTCCATGATATGCACCAGAGTTTTGGGGTGCCTATCAATGGAGATGCTCTTATAAACCCGATGGATGCAGTGGCAACCCAGGCTCGTATGGTAGAGATGCTAGGTCTCGATCCACAGACCGCACATGTGTGGAGAACACAGGCCTCATCGGTAGTTATAGAATCTATTCCGAGGGAGATGTTGACCGGGGTCTGGGCTGCACCCCCAAACACCATTTCCACAATGTGTCTATGGTACTTTCTCGGGATGACGTGTGTTGGTGATTTGTGAAAGTCATCAATCCGTTTGGTGTGAGTCATGAATGGATAAGTGTGGGAATTGAACTACCAAGAGTATCGCTTACGCTTGGGGCGTGCGGGAGGCACGACCTAGTGATCGGCCAAATGGTGGTTCTAAGGGTGGAAAGAGAGATGGAATCATGGTGGCATCGATGCAAGGACGCTAGAGGTGCGCTTTGATCGATTGGACCCAAGTTGAGGTTCACGACCTAGGGCTGGCCAAGGCACGAGGCTTGAACCTCGTATGTGCCAAGCACCATGCGTCGGCATGGAACGCCGAGATGCACCAGCGGGCGCACGCCTAGTGCCGAGGCACGAGCGCCGGCGCGCCGCTGCGCTGGCGCAAGCGTGCGACAGTCGCGGTTTGCCTAGGCGCGCCGAGGGCATTGTTGTGTGTATTTTGCAAATGTGGCTTGATTCATGCAATGAATTTACAATGTGATGCTTCCTAGGTTGAGAAATAAAGCTCAAGGACTATGTGGCAAAATTTGAGAGCTAACCAAAGCTTGGAACCTCGGTTTTAAGCTAGCTCAAGTTAGGAGCTGTTTTTAGTTTGAGCTGGATTTGAGCTAGGGAGTTGACCTTTTGGCTTCGCAAAAGCTTCACCAAGCCTAATAGGGACGAGACGCACATTTCATGTCTCGAGCATGTGGGAGCGACAAGCTAGCTTGGAGCTAGCTTCCCCTTGGATTGGGTCGCGCACCTCATGGGCCCTTTTGGGCTTTGCCTTGAGTTTTGGATAAGGATGAAGTTTGAAATTTGAAAGTTAGTTGAGGGAAGTTACCAAGGTGGTTAAAACAACTTTCCTATTTCTTCTCCTTGTTTTTCTCCTTAATTTTCTTAACAAAATAACTTTCCATTTCTCTCTCCATAACCGCCCATCCTCTAGCCTATAAATAGAGATGGGACGCCTCTTGTTCAAGTGTTCGAGAAGTCATTCTCTCAAGAGGGTCGTGAGTTCTAATAAAATTACGAGAGTTGTGTTTGATTGTTCTACATAAATTGACAAGACACTTATTGAAGAACGAGGTGCGTATATATGCAATGATGATACATGCTTGCACATGTTCATTGTATAGCAACGTTTTATCTCACAACGTTATTGTGGTTATACCCTAGGCATATTAATAGGGGAAATAAACGTTGAAGGAAAGCGGGATCTCATCCCGTGACTCGTTGCCTTATCTAGTAAAGTCATGTTGTTTATGCTTTCAAAGTTTAACTTGTGTTCTAACATAAACTAACAACATTCGGCGGTGATTATCCTTGTGGTCTACACCCAACGAGATTACCTTTGGGTCTACTCACAAGATTACCCTTCAGGGTCTACTCAATCGTCTTGATTACCCTTCGGGGTCTACAAGAGCTGAATCTAACCTTCAACTAACAACTCTAACTAAAACTAACAATCTTCAACGTTTATTTATTGTTTTAGTTTTTGTTGTTTTGTGACTTGCAAGGCAATTGATAATGACAAAAACGAGTGAATCATAGATTAAGGAGATGGCCTCTAAGTTCGTGAAACTCGAAAAGTTTGAGGGCTTGGATTTCCGTCGATGGCAAAAGAAGATGCATTTCTTGCTTACTTCTTTGAAAGTGGTGTATGTGCTTACAACACCATGCCCAGAGATACCACCCCCCATACCAGATGTGGTCGAGAATGAGACCGAGGAACAAAGCCAACAAAGGCAAGCTATAGCACTTGAACATAGGCGTTATGGGCAATGGGAGAATGACGACTACATATGTCGTGGTCATATCTTGAATGGTATGGTGGACTCCCTCTTCGATGTGTATCAAAACTACGAGTCCGCGTGAGGCTTGTGGGAGGCACTCGAAGGGAAATACTTGGTCGAAGATGCTTCGTCCAAGAAGTTCCTTGTTTCTAACTTCAACAATTATAAAATGGTGGAGTCTAGACCGGTGATGGATCAATACCATGAATTGGTATGCATATTGGGTCAACTTACCCAACATGGAATTTCTATGGACGAGAATTACGCCGTCTCTTCCATAGTGGATAAGATGCCTCCTTCATGGAAAGAGGCAAAGCATCTTCTCAAGCATTCCAAAGAGGACATGAATCTTGTACAACTTGGCTCCCATCTTAGGATTGAGGAGGAGTTCAAAATGAACGATAAAGGGAAGAAGAATGAGGACAAGACCGCCCATTCGGTGAATACCATAGAGGCGGCTAAACGCAAGGGAAAGGACGCCAAGGGCGCCAAGTGGCCCAAGAAGTCCAAGGGTGGTAAAATAAGCAAAGGCGTTAAGCGTGTCTCCAATGAAAAGATCAAGGGGACATGCTGGAATTGTGGCAAGATTGGCCACATGAAACGGGATTGCGAAGCCAAACCCGTGCGCAATGAAAAGGGCGCGCTTACGCCTAAGTCGGGCTCGGGCGCAAGCCACGAGCAAGGTAATCCAATGGAACTTGGTTTATCTAAAAGTGATTCATTGTTTAGTGTATCTAAAATTGATGAATGTCTTGTCTTGAAGGATGAGAATTTAAATTGGTGGCTTGACTCGAGAGCCACCACCCAGGTGTGCATGGACAAAAGATGGTTCAAGCACATGAAGGATGTGGAGGATGGTTTAGTTCTCTACATGGGAAACGAGTCGACGACTCCGGTCTTAGGGAAAGGAGACGTGCTTCTACACTTTACAAGTGGGAAGGAACTTATTCTACATAATGCATTGTACGCACCCAACATTAGAAAGAATGTTGTAAGTTGTGGTGTATTGAATAAGTTGGGATATCGATTGGTCTTTGAGGCCGATCGTCTAGTAATAAGTAGGGCAGGAATATTTGTAGGCTTCGGCCACTATAAGAACAATATGTTCCTACTTAATGTAATCAATAATAATAAAGTTATGTATGATTATATGGTGGTGTCAAAGGAATCGGTTTATGATTTGTGGCACGCGAGGTTAGGGCATGTCCACATGAAACGCATGTTGGATATGGCAAAGGATCAAGTTATTTCTAACTTTGAGCCTACAAAAGAAAAGTGTAAAACTTGCTTGCTAACCAAGATAATAAGGCTTCCTTTCAAAAGGATTGAAAGAGAGGAAGGAGTCCTAGGGCTAGTCCACTCGGACTTGGGGGATTTGCATGCAACGCCATCGTTGGGTCAAAAGCGTTATTACATAACGTTTATTGATGACTACTCAAGGTATTGCTATATCTATGTTGTTCATTCTAAGAGTGAGGCACTTGATAGATTCAAGGCATATAAAACCGAGGTAGAATTGCAAACCGGGAATAAGATCAAAAGACTACGAACCGACCGTGGTGGTGAATATATGGACAAGGAGTACTTTGAGTCTTGTGGTATAATCCATGAGACAACGTCTCCATACACACCTCAATAAAATGGGGTGGCAAAACGAAAGAATCGTGTGCTTAAGGACATGGTAAATGCCATGTTGTCCTACACTGGGTTAAGGAACTCGTTTTGGGGTGAGGCGATGCTAACGACCAACTATATTTTAAATAGAGTGCCTAGCAAGAGGAATCGTCAATCACCTTACGAGTTGTGGTTCAAGAAAAAGCCTAGTCTTGACCATCTTCGTATATGGGGATGTCGTGCGGTCGTAAGACTAACGAACCCTAAACGAAAGACTTTGGGAGACATGGGTGTAGAGTGCATCTTCATTGGATATGCACATAATTCTAAGGCCTATAGGTTCTTTCTGATAGAGCCCAATCATGCAATTTTGGTTAACACTGTGATAGAATCGCGTGATGCAATATTTGATGAGACTAGATTCGCTTCTAGTCCAAGGCCTAGAGAAAAGGACCAAGAAGAAGTTGATCCATCCTCGGATCCAATGGAAACCGAGGAAGAACCAACATCGGCGCTTGGACCGAGAATGACTCGCTCCATGACCCGTGCTGCCGCGCCACAAGGCGCGACACAAGGCGCATCCGGAAGGGTGTCGCAAGGTGCACCCTTGGCGGTGAGTGGAGACGACACCGGCGTGACGCCGATGCTCTAGGGATCGGACCCGAGTGAGGAATTGAGATCGCCAATGCGCAAGGCTGCGGAGATCGAGGATGAGGAGGCCGACGCGCCTAGTGATGCCGAAGACAACGTCGTAGCATTGCTTGGCACGCATGGCACCGGTGTGCCTACGCCTAGGGCTCAAAAGCGAAAGCGACGTCGAGTGCTTGAAGAACTTGCGATGGGACATATGTCTCGTGAGCCCATCTTTGAGATGTTCTTGGTTGAAGGGTCTAGAGAAAAGAAGGGTCAAAGAATTTCATACTTTCATATGGATGAGGATCCTAAGACTTTCAACGAAGCCATGACTTCTCAAGATGTTTCATTTTGGAAAGAAGCAATCTAAGATGAGATGGACTCAATTGTTGGCAACAACACATGGGAGTTGTCGGACCTTCCACCCGGATGCAAGCCATTAGGGTGTAAATGGATCTTCAAAAGGAAGATGAAGGCCGATGGGTCCATTGACAAGTTTAAGGCTCGATTGGTTATCCAAGGCTTTAGACAAAGAGAAGGTGTTGATTATTTTGACACCTATGCCCCGTGGCAAGAATCACCACGATGAGACTCTTGATTGCCTTAGCGAGCATTCATGGTCTTGTCATCCATCAAATGGATGTAAAGACGGCATTCCTAAATGGAAATTTGGATAAAGAGGTTTACATGAAGCAACCCGAAGGATTCGTAGTGGAAGGACAAGAACATAAGGTATGTCATTTGATCAAATCTCTTTGTGGACATAAGCAAGCGCCTAAGCAATGTCATAATAAGTTTGATGAAATAATCTTGGCCAATGGGTTCAAGATTAATCAAGTGGATAAGTGTGTCTATAGTAAGTTTGATAATTTCGGTCAAGGAGTTATAATTTGTCTATATGTTGATGACATGCTTATATTTGGTACAAACCAAATGTTAGTGGATAAGATAAAAGAATTCTTGTCTACTAAGTTCTCCATGAAGGATCTTGGAGAGGCCGATGTGATCTTAGGAATTAAGATAGTACGGGATCATAAGGGTTTGGCCCTAACACAATCTCATTACATCGAGAAAGTGGTAAAACGATTTAATTGTGATAAATCCATGCCGGTGAGTACGCCTATGGATCCTAATGTGAAACTCCTTCCTAACCTAGGAGAACCAATTTCACAACTTGAGTATTCGCAAGTTATAGGGTGCTTGATGTATGCAATGACGAGTACACGTCCTGACATAGCATATGTCGTGGGCAAATTGAGTCGCTACACAAGTCGACCAAGTGATAGTCATTGGAATGCTCTAAGAAGAGTGCTTCGGTATTTGAAGGGAACAATGACTTATAATATTGTATACATGGGTAATCCTTCTACTTTAGAAGGTTATACCGATGCAAGTTGGATCACCAATATGGAAGACCACTCGTCGACAAGTGGTTGGGTATTCCTATTGGGTGGTGGCGCAATGGCTTGGGCATCCAAGAAGCAATCTTGCATAACAACTTCGACGATGGAATCGAAGTTTGTTGCGCTTGCCTCGGCGGGCAAGGAGGCTGAATGGCTTAGGAATCTCGTGAGTGAGATCCCCTTGTGGCCAAAGTCGATTTCCCCCATTGTTATCTTTTGTGATAGCCAAAGCTGTAAGACCCGAGGCCTTAGAAGAGCTATCCCATGCCAACCCGAGGACTTCCCGGGAGGTCACCCATCCTGGTACTACTCTCGCCCTTGCACGCTTAACTTCTAAGTTCTTTGTCCTCACTCGAACTTAGAAAAGGAAGAGCTCTTGTTGACATGGGGAGCACCTCAATCTCTTATAAATTATCGGGGTGTTACAATCTCCCCCACTTAAACACTTGACATCCTCGTCAAGGCCCAAGGACCGCCCTCCGGGTCGAGTGACCGCCCATCAGGCCAAGCCCACTCGTAACTCGGAGTCGGCTCTGATACCATTTGTAATACACGAGTCCTTAGAAGCGCTATCCCATGCCAACCCGAGGACTTCCCAGGAGGTCACCCATCCTGGTACTACTCTCGCCCTTGCACGCTTAACTTCTAAGTTTTTTGTCCTTACTCGAACTTAGAAAAGGAAGAGCTCTTGTTGACATGGGGAGCACCTCAATCTCTTATAAATTATGAGCTCTTGTTGACATGGGGAGCACCTCAATCTCTTATAAATTATCGGGGTGTTACAATCTCCCCCACTTAAACACTTGACGTCCTCGTCAAGGCCCAAGGACCGCCCTCCGGGTCGAGTGACCGCCCATCAGGCCAAGCCCACTCGTAACCCGGAGTCGGCTCTGATACCATTTGTAAGACCCAAGGCCTTAGAAGCTCTATCCATGCCAACCCGAGGACTTCTCAGGTGGTCACCCATCCTGGTACTACTCTCGCGCTTGCACGCTTAACTTCTAAGTTCTTTGTCCTCACTCGAACTTAGAAAAGGAAGAGCTCTTATTGACATGGGGAGCACCTCAATCTCTTATAAATTATCGGGGTGTTACAAAAGCACGTTGGCAACGGCCTATAGCCATGTGTATAATGGGAAATCAAGACACCTTGGGGTGAGGCATAGTTCGGTTAGAGAATTGATCACCGATGGAGTCATCTCGGTTGTCTTCGTTCGAACACACAATAACCTTGCCGATCACTTGACGAAGGGTTTGGCAAATGATTTGGTGTCTAAGGCATCTCGAGGGATGGGGCTAAAATCCTTGCAACTCTAAGTCTTGGATACCTAATTCCCCCTCATCGAAAGGTGTGGGCTGAATTCAATGTGGAAAGCCAAAGGCATGGAGTTGGAGAGCGTAATAAAATCCCATCAAAGGTAAATGCTCTAGGCCTACATGAAACTAGTCTTGAAACAAGTTTTCATTAATGAGTCCTTGGAAATTGCTATGTAGGGCACGTTAGAAGACTCAACTATGCATGTGTGGAAGTGTAAGGCTTCATCCAAGTTAGAGTCCGAGGATTACTTGACTAAAGCACATGTGAGAAGATAATGGACGAAAGAGCCTTTTACAAAATGCGTCAAGGATAGCATGTATACGCTAAGAAACTCATGTGTAAAAGTTACTACATGTACTTAGACAAGTTGATGTGGTTCAAACAAAGGAGCACCACGATTCTTTAGTGCATGAATGTGATGATTACAAGTTGGAAATTCAAGTCTACGGACATTTACATCTATACATAGATTTTGTTATATAAAAAGTTCAAATTTATGACGTTGCACAAATGGGAGAGGAATGTTGGTGATTTGTGAAAGTCATCAATCCGTTTGGTGTGAGTCATGAATGGATAAGTGTGGGAACTACCAAAGGTATCGCATAGGCTTGGGGCGTGCAGGAGGCACGGCCTAGTGATCGGCCCAATGGTGGTTCTAAGGGCTGAAAGAGAGATGGAATCATGGTGGAATCGATGCAAGGACGCTAGAGGCGCGCCTTGATCGATTGGACCCAAGTTGAGGTTCACGGCCTAGGGATGGCAAAGGCACGAGGCTTGAATCTCGTATTTGCCAAGCACCATGCGTCGGCGTGGCACGCCGAGATGCACCAGCGGGCGCGCGCCTAGTGCCGAGGCACGCGCGCCGGCGCGCCGCTCCGATGGCACAAGCGCGCGACAGCCGCGGTTTGCCTAGGCGCGCCGAGGGCACAATTTTGTGTGTTTTGCAAATGTGGCTTGATTCATGCAATGAATTTGCAATAAGATGATTCCTAGGTTGAGAAATAAAGCTCAAGGACTATGTGGCAAAATTTGAGAGTTAACCAAAGCTTGGAACCTCGGTTTTAAGCTAGCTCAAGTTAGGAGCTGTTTTTGGTTTGAGCTAGATTTAAGCTAGGGCGTTGACCTTTTGGCTTCACGAAAGCTTCACCAAGCCTCGTAGGGACGAGACGCACATTTCATGTCTCGAGCATATGGGCGCGACAAGCTATCTTGGAGCTAGCTTCCCCTTGGATTGGGTCGTGCGCCTCATGGGCCCTTTTGGGCTTTGCCTTGAGTTTTGGATAAGGATGAAGTTTGAAATTTGAAAGTTAGTTGAGGGAAGTTACCAAGGTGGTTACAACAACTTTCCTGTTTCTTCTCCTTGTTTTTCTCCTTAATTTTCTTAACAAAATAACTTCCCATTTCTCTCTCCATAACCGCCCATCCTCTTGCCTATAAATAGAGATGGGACGCCTCTTGTTCAAGTGTTCGAGAATTCATTCTCTCAAGAGGGTCGTGAGTTCTAATAAAATAACGAGAGTTGTGTTTGATTGTTCTACATCAATTCACAAGACACTTATTGAAGAACGAGGTGCGTATATATGCAATGATGATACATGCTGGCCACATGTTCATTGTATAGCAACGTTTTATCTCACAACGTTATTGTGGTTATACCCTAGGCATATTAATAGGGGCAATAAACGTTGAAGGAAAGCGGGATCTCATCCCGTGACTCGTTGCCTTATCTAGTAAAGTCATGTTGTTTATGCTTTCAAAGTTTAACTTGTGTTCTAACATAAAGTAACAAAATTCGACGGTGATTACCCTTGTGGTCTACACCAACGAGATTACCTTCGGGTCTACTCACGAGATTACCCTTCGGGGTCTACTCAATCATCTTGATTACCCTTCGGGGTCTACAAGAGCCGAATCTAACCTTCAACTAACGACACTAACTAAAACTAAGAACGTGTTTCATCGAGAAGTCGGGAACTAATATCAAGACGTGGATATTAGCGTTCTTATTCGGCCACAATAAGATAGGTCGATACTTGTGGGGTGCGTGTTTATTAGCGGGGCTATTTCTTGAGCTCGGGATGACGTCGCGGGCCGACGTAGCGGGTTGCGCTCTTATTCTAAAGGTACGTGCTTTGGCTTTTTTCTTTCTTTTTTTGAATTTAGTTGGGTTCAATATCTTATGAGTACTATTTTAGACACGCTAGCTGAAAATTGGTTTGGTTGGGATCATGATTATTTCGAGCATACCCGGGGTCGGTTCACCTTGGCTATGGACACGCTAGCTGTGTAATATCTGCTCTTTTAATAAAGGGATATTACTCTAGTTATTTCGATTTCGTAATAAGTGAAAAGGTTACACTTGATTTAATCCCGCTATAAATGAATAAACTTGCAAAAATAAGATTTATTCTTATAATTGAATTATCGGCAAGTATAATTGTATTTAGCGGAAAATTTCATTATTTTTTAAAAAAGTGTAACTAGAGAAATATTGGGTATATTTTAAATTCAAATAATAGCAAAAATAAAAGCTTGTGGTGAGACTTGAACCCAAGCTCTCGGGAAAAGAGATAAGATGGTCCAAACCAATTTCACCAACTTGTTTTCAACTCTTATAAGAAAACAAGTTTGTTATAACATGTGCATAGGACCTTGTCTTCCTCATAAAATTGAGCAGCCAGATCTTGCTTCGTTTTGCCCATTTTGACGTCGCCATCATCCTTGTCATGTTGTGCGTGGCCTCTTCTGCGTAATCCGAGCAGCCCCTTTGCACTCCTTATCTTTCCTTCATTTTGATTGAAGTCTGGAGGTGGGGGAAGAGCCACAAACTCGTTTGTTTTCCGACCTAATTACACTCGAAACTTCAACAGACCATTTCTCCTTCGTTTATCAATCAAATTGATGATTCAAGTTTCTAAATTTCGATGAAGAGGTGCTCTACAACACCCCTCAGTCAATTGTGGAGAAAGGATTTAAGAAACGAGTCAAAATCCACCAAGTGAGATCGTTGTACTGGTTGTCTAGAGTTTTGAAAGTTGGCGAGGAGCATTTTTTGCAAGGATGGCGCGTCATCATCTAACAACTATTTCTGAGGTCGTTGCCAACACATGGAAGATAGAAACATGGTATTTAAACTGTTGTGAATAGTTGCTCCACTCCACGTATGGTGTCGCCACCAATATCTGATGGAACTAGCTCGACAAACACTAAATTTTAGCCCGGAAATCCGTTGTCAAGGAGCTGTTTTCGCGGACCTTGTGCGCCGCCTTCCGGTTACCTATCAGGGAGAAAATGCAGATCGTAGATATAGAGGGATGTATACGTTTAGATGTCATAGGTACCGTCGCCACCCCATCCCTGGTGTCTCCACTAGCAGACGGTGAACAGGTGTTCCCGAGCAACTTTGCTGCTAGTTTCTTTTACCAAGAAAATCAGCTTTGTCGAGTGATTTTCATCACCTCCGTTCTCCGTCTTCCCTCAATCAATTAATTTCCATTGTCGGCAGTAGAAATAAGGTAATGAGGAATTTCAATTGTGGCTTGAATCGCCCAAAATGAATGTCAAACGAAGCCTCTAGCCATCGATGAAGTTGGCTCATCGCTCACATTATTTCTAGACTTTTGTGGTTTAAAATGGGAAAAAGGAAAAGAGAGGTATGTGGCCCGAGTTTTCCTTGGTGTGTGTGCCATGGATGATGGATCCCAATGGACTATCTCGATTTGTATGTAAGCAAATCCCAAAAACGCATTGCTAGCTCGAGTCTTTGATGAATGTCGTTCAAGATGGAACAAATCGCATTAGAGGAATTATCTCGTATAAGGCAAGTGGATGGTTCTATCTTGCATTAATATTATTAAATAAGGAATTGAATCCCATTTAATATTTTTGTCTTGAACAACTTGTGTACTTTTTTAGAAATAATGGCCATGATGTTATTTATTCAGTTTCACGCTAGAATTGGATTTAGGTCCATTGTTTGTGACCTTATGTGTTTAGTTGTCTCATGCTGAGACATTTTTGTGAAATAAATTAGTTTATAGATGGGAGTGTAGTCTCCAAAAATAACTATGTAGTTGTCTCATGCTGAGACATTGTTTTGAAGTAAGTTAGTTTCAGGGGTAGGAGTTGAGTCTCCAATGACTTCTTTATAATACAATCCGTATTGGGGGATGTAGTTCGCTAACGTATCCCAATACTCGAGTCATGACTCATGCTTCGCTCAACGCTATATGAGGTGTTTATGCACTCTAGCTAAGTGCAATTGGTACTCAATTGTTGGCTGAATCTCGGTTGTTGGCCGAGCATGTATAAGTGATCATGGAAGAAATAGGCCCTCTGATCTCGGTTGTTGGCCGAATCTCGATTGTTGGCCGAGCATATGTAAATGATCATGGATGAAATAGGCCCTCTGATCTCGGTTGTTGGCCGAACTACGTAAAAACTATTAAATGGTGTGAGTGCAAAGTTCGAAAGTAATTAAAGATAAGTGTGTTAGGCACATTAATGTACCAAAATGGTTAGTCCATTTGGAAAACCATTCTTGCTCCCGGATATGAATGATTCTTAATCAAACCTTGATTAAGTCAATCTGATTAGTCGATGGAGACTTTTTAAAATGTTACGAGATTAATATGAGCTCCCAACAATTGTTCATGTTTCGTGAAGGAACCACAAGCTGTGGTGTCCTATCTCTTGAAGATGGATGCCTCGTTCTTATCTTCTATGGGACTGCTAACTGTTGGATCATCGACCGACTGTTATTCGGATTATGATGCCAATATGTTTAGTTAATACCATAAGAACTTGTCAATTTCTCCACTTGCTTAGTCTTTCATTAGACTAACTCGACCACTTTATTCAATTGCAAGGTCGATTGGTGTCCACCATTTGTATCCGACACATCAGGTATTTCTTGGAAGTTGATTTGAGACGTGGATCAAGAAGTTTGAAGTTGAAGAAAAGTTTCCAAAAGTTGTACTTGAGTAAAGATCGTGGTTAGGCCCCTACCAAGCTAAGACTGTTATAAGACCATTTGTTTTATTCAGTTGTAACGTTTTCTTGAACTTTGTAAACTTGGAGTTATCAAGTAATAAAGGTCAAGTCCTTTTGCAACATTTTGTTATCTTTCGCTTCTATAATGTTGATTTAAATGAATTCAGGTATTATATTCATTTATGTTCTATTAGTGTAAAGTCTTGGTAACTTTGGTTTAGTCTTGATCGGGGTTACAGGCAGTAACACCTCTAAGGTAGGAAGGGGGTGTTACAGAAGTGGTATCAGAGCTAAAAGTTCCAAGTCTTCTTTAAGACTTTCATTCTTCCAGATAGAATTATGGAGAATTCTATATTGGTGTCATTTTAGAACCATTTACGGAAAGTGGTTAATATTGGAGGTCAGACTCGTGAAGAGATAGAAGGAGGAAAGGGAATTAGAGAACATGAGGTAATAAGTTGGTAAAAGCTTATGCGAAAAAGGTCCTATGGTGAACATTTGAGTCCTTGGAGATGATTCCGAGAAGGATCCATAGTAAGATCAGGTGAGGATTTCTAAAGTTGAACCAATTCTAGATTAAGTTCTCAATAAATTCCTATTCTCTCTCAAGAGTCTAAATTGGGTGTACCTTCGTCATTTCTTTCACGTTATTAGGAAACATCTTGTGAGATTTTGGAGATAAGTGTTGTACTTCATAAATACATTGTATTTTGAAGGTTTCCTATTGTAAGTTCGTATGATGGAAGATTCCAAGTTAAGAATTTTGTTTAAAAAGGTCATGAATCAAAGTTATGTGAAAGAAATTGTTAATTCCTTTTCTTGAGATATGGAAGTTCAAGTGTTGTCTTAAAAAGAAATTTTTTAATGAGTTTCTTTGACATTGAAATCATAAGATTAAGAATTTTCACGGGAATATTTTTATAGGAAATTTTGAACTTTGAAATTCGAGTATCAATAGAAGTTTGGAGTTGGAACCTCTATTTCTCAATGTTGAGATTTGGAAAATCTTACAAGCCTTAAGTGATTCAAAAATATCAGTGTGAATCACGAAATGATGTAAAAGAATCTTGAAAAGAAAAGGATTACCCTTGGAAACTGATAGCTTGCATATAGGTAGTGTTTAGGATGCATGTTTCCGTTTCTTTTGCATTGTTTATAGTAGTTTTAGTTAGTTTCTTTAGTTTCTTAGAGTGTCTAGGAATTTTGGGTTGTCGCACTTGTTCTATGTTGTTTTACAAGTCTTAAAGTGAATAAGTGTGAAAGGAATGGAAACTGGGAAAGAACGCTTAAATTCGGGCCATCCATTGGAGTTGTTTGTTCGACACCTCTGTCTTGCAAGGGTTCATTCGGGAGCTATAGTTTTATGATAAAGTTTAATTTGTTATCATTGGAAAGATAATTCAAAGAGCTATAATTCATGTTTTTACTTCGAGTCCAAGTTCCAAATCTAAGGGAGTCAAAACAGCCCTTGAAGTGTTAGATGAATTCTGAACCGAGTTGATGGCGGCACCCGCCGCCGACACAGCGACACCCACCGCCCCTGACAGCAACGCGAGATCTCTTGTTCGCCCCGTGTTTTATTCTGATTGGCTCCTTTTCTATCAGCTTTATTCCGACTTTTGTATTTTATGATATACTTTTGGAGACCTAATTTGTTATATTAGGTTATGGGAGTTGCACCTCTCATCTATCAATCTATCTATTATCGTATTTTCTCTTTCAAACATTTGAGTTTTTAGCTTTTTGTTGGATCGTAAACCATTAGCAAGGAGCTTGGGAACTGGCTGTTAAGCTGTTCCCAAGGCAGCGGAAGTAAATTAAGCGCAAGTATTAAAAGTAGTAAAGAACGCAGTTCCCTTATAGAGGAACCCCACTACAACCAACTAGTTGTATGGGTAAACCTCTACCTCCGCTTGGAGGATTTTGAATGACTTACTTATATTGATTGCTTTGTTCCTTAGTTACAACAGCCGGATTCACACTTCTCTGTTCCTACGAGTTCTTCCTAACTCTAGCAACACTAGTAAATCCTCTCAACTGAGTTCCTAAGCTCACAACAGCAAAATACAAATAACTCAAACCTTACACTGACTTCTCAATTCCCTTGCCCCTGGGAACTTCGGCTTTACCGTCGTCGAGATCACACACTCGTCGGCGGGGACTTCTCTTCTTTTTCTTTCTTTTCTCTGGTGTGGGTGTTTGTGAGTTCTGGGAGAAGTACTCAATCCGAGTACTATTCATTTGGCTTTATAGTCCAGGTGAGCTTGGGCAATCGCATCTTTCAATTGTGTCCAAAATGCCCTTTGCCTGATGCCCAAGTTGTACTTTCTTCACATGTGACTTTGGTTTGAACTAGGTCAACTTGTTTAATCAATCGGACCGTTGGATCAAGCGTGACAGTCTGATCCTCAGACTGTTCCTTCGGGCTGTCCAAGACATAATCCCACGATTTGCACTGAACAGTCGTTGTCCTCACATGTGAGTTCCCATGTCATGGGAACTGTCTTCTTCAGAGTTCCCTTGATGGAAACTCTTCATCGTTGTAACTTTGTGTTCTCTTGATCATTCCTGGGAGTTCCCACTGCATGGGAACTTTCCTCTTCAGAAATCCCTTGATGGAAACTCTACATTGTGAGCTTTCTGTGGCTTTTGGTCATTCATGGGAGTTCTTGGCTGTACGTGCGTTCCTTAGAAATACTTGAACAAACCACATTAGTTCCTCATGGTGTTTGTTATTATCAAAACTCGGAGAATGGCATCGTTGATCCGTTGTTTAGAACCAGAGGTCCCAACAACGTCCCAACAATTTCCCCCTTTTTGATGATGACAAACCCATCACAAAATATGCAAGTATTTCAATGAATAATATTCTAATGAGTTCCTAAGTATGATTTTGGGGAGTCACTTCTAGTGAAACACTTTTATTGGGGATCCACTTCTGGTGAGACATTTAGATCTTACTTAGCTTTTTATGCAATTGTTCCCCCTTAGCTTATGCATGTTCTGTGATAACTTAAACTTTTAACTCATCTCGCATTTTTTGTCTTTCCCCCTTTTGACATCATCGAAAACAAGCAAAGCAATAATAAGGAAGAAAGGGACACGCAATCAAACTAAAAGCCAATTCATTACTTAAGATTATATGTACAAGGGAACACAAGTACATTTTTGTGGATAAATTTGGATTGAGGGAAAAAGAAAGGAGAGATCATGGGGTTGCGGGGAACAGTGCATCACAGAGGCGCGTCAGGACTTGTGTAAGTTTTTCTTGTCCCTTGGCCAACGTTGCTTGGTCCCTGGCAATCTGGTCGAGGGTGTTGGCAATGCGAAGCAACACTTGAGAGTTCCCTTCTTCACCAGACTCCAGTTGAGCCGTTTCCTCTACAGGCTCAGAGTGCCTCATCTTCTAGACCACTGAGATATCCAGTTCCCTTCCTAGCATAATTTCTTCCTTAGAGGCGTCGTAGAGACCCTCTTTTTGCAGCAGCTTCTTGATCAGCCCAGAGTAGGGAAGGGAATGGGACTTGGAAGCCATACACTTCTCCATATTCCCAAGTATGATTTTGGGAAGGTTGATGGGATTCTTGAGAAGGAAGTGATAGAGGAGGATGGCATCAGGGATATTGACGACCAGACGCTTCTCTTGGCAAGGGATCACCACATTGATGATGAATTGATGAGCAAGCTTGGCGACGAGGGACAGATGATGAGTCGAAAGCACCTTAGTGGGAACTCGGCCCTCAAAAATTATGTTGCACACCTCGGCGCTGTTGAAGTCGCCCCAGAGCTTGGTGGGCAACTCATTGAGTCCTTGAACTGGGACCTGGAGCTGAAGGCGGATTGTAGACGTAGTAAATATAAACTCGTCGCCTTCGTGGGAGAGAGTCCCCTGAGTGCCGTCATTGTTTATGATGAAGTTGTTGTAGAATTGACGCACTTGGGAGGGATCTACACTCACAGTTTCCTTGCAAAGGTTCTCCCAGCCCTGGGCCTTGATTAGGTCCCATAGTTCCCCTTGGTTGTTGTTATTGAGCACTTCTTCAGAAATTATAAGAGGAGGGAGGAGCTTCCGGCGTTCATCCACAGGGTACCTTGTTGATGAAGTTCCCTTCCCCTTCTTGGTGGTGCTCTTAGAAGTGTTCCCCCTAGAGACAGTGCGAGGTCCTTTCTGCTAAGGGGGTGCAGCCGCTTCAATCATCAGCACTCGTTCCCTTGGAGGATGGGAACCCGTGGACACCACCATTTGGTGTCCAGGTGTTGGGATTTGTGCTTGCTCCTTAACAGCTGGAGCCTCTTCTTCTTCTTCGACCTCATCATTGGAGGTCCCTTCTTCCTCGGAGGAGCTCGAGCGTGAGCCCTCCGCGTCATCTTCAAGATGACTTGTACTTGCCCCAGCACCACCAGTTGGTGTTGGGTCCCTTTTCTCCGTGGGCTCTTGAGGAGCCACTTTTTCTTGGGACTTGGTCCCTTGGTCGGTTGTCGCTTCAGTGGGGACCCGGTTGAGCTCTTCCTCGACATCCTTGAGCTGGGCCTCCTCCTCGACAGTTCCCATGATGAGAGGAGGAGGGTCCTTGGTCATTTTACCGATGACGACGGAGAGGGGAAGGTCATCGTCGTCCGAAGTAAGGACGACGGCAGTTTTGGATGGAGAGGGAGTGGGGAGTTTTGTGGTGGTGGGGGATGTGGTGGAAGAGGGAAGAGGAGAAGAAAGAGGAGTGGATATTTGTGTAGAAGGGGGAGGAGGAGTGGATTTGGTAACCTGGGGAGTAGAGGTCCCCGAGGCAGGAGTTGGAGGAATAGAAATGTTTTTGGGTGAGGAAGGAGGGGAAGGAGTTTTGTGAGGTGGAGGTGGAGAGCCCGTTGTTGTGGGAACAGAAGGAAGTGGTGGAGGTGGAGTTCCCTTTGTTGTGGGAACAGAGGGAGTCTTTTGTTTCGAGGGAAGAGGTTTGGAAGGTCCCTCACTTATGGGAAGAGGGAGGGAAGAAGAAGTGAGTTGGCTCTGGGATTGGGAGGTCCCAGAGTTCGAGTGGAAGACGAAAGGGGGTTTGGCCATACAAGAACTTTCCTTGGAGCAGTTCAAGTACTCCTCGAATTTGAAGTGGGGCTTCTTCCTGGGCTCCAAGAATTCAGAGACCTCAGTGTGTTTGCGTTTTTTGGATTTGGAGGGATCTTTGGAATGTTTGGATTTTTTGGATTTCGAGGGGTCTTCGGATAAGTGGCGTTTTTTGGATGAATGGTGGTGTTTGGATTTTCTGGGCTTCTCGTTGATAGAGGGACGAGCATCTCCGAAATTTTCAACAATGACGGTGTCGGAGGAGGTGTTGGTGGTTGAAGGAGGAGGAAGGGATTCATAGGAGGTGGCGAAAGAGGAATTCCAGGCCAAGGTTTCGTCGGCCGGAGGAGGGGGTGGCAAGAAAGGACTTACTTGACGGTAGAGCCCTTCGATGAGGACGTCTTTCATGACTGGGTCTTGCTCTTTCTCAATCTCTTTCAATTGAGAGATGAAGAGAATTCTGGGGTTTGCAAGCACCCAGGGTTTAATCTGGGCGAAGGTGTGTGGTGTGGCCATTTTGAGGGAATTTTGGGAAGAGAAAAGGATTTGGAGGTTTCTTGAAAAAGAGAGTGAAAGGGATGTGGAGAAGAAGAATGACAGAGATGGAAGATGGAATAAAGTTCCAAAAATAGCAAACAAGGGTTTTAAGGAGAGAAGGGACGAAGGGTAGAAAGGGAAGTGAGAAAACCTCGATAACCGTTGCCCAATGAACGTGGGGCATCGTTTCAACTTCCGTTTCACGCCTCTTGACACGCGTCATGATCTCTAGGGAAGCCCTTTCAAAATTTGAATACTTGGCCCTTAACGCTTCAGAGTTTCTGACACAAAATTCCGCTTCCCAAGTGACGGTTCTTCTTCTCAGATGAGTCAGCGTTCCCTTGCTAGTTTGTATCAGTTCCCATGATCTTATTAAGGTCAGGGAGATTGAAGTGGTGAAAAGAACTTCACACTCATCCTTTTGTGGGGCTAGGGAACTCAAAGAGAACCAGACAATGTACGACTCGATAAAGGAGTAAACACTTTGGCTCATGAGAAGCGTTTGTCTGGTCCCTGGCTTAGGGTAGGTTATATGATCAACCGTCATAGTGGCTTGTAAATAGGGATAAAGGGAACTCTGGTTGATCATGTTGGGCCAAAAGAAATAAAGTTCCCTTGTACACATTTATCTTTAGACTAGTAAGCATGGCAAAGTGAAAGCAATAAGTCCAAGTTCCCTATCATGCATTCTTAGAAAAATTAGTCAGGCATTGTCGGAGAGATAAACAGGGACTTGTTTAGTTTAGAGTAATCATCCCTAGAAGCATTCGGAAACGCTGGTAGGGACCTCTGTCTAAAGCTTTGGTAAGAATGACCGCAATTTGCTCTTCAGTTCTACAGTGTTCCATCAAGATGTTCCCACTTTCAACATTGTCACGTAGAAAGTGATGCCTTATATCTATATGCTTAGTCCTAGAATGATGCACATGATTTTTGGAAATGTTTATGGCACTAGTATTATCACAAAGTGTGGGAACTGGGCCAAAAGACATACCATAATCCTGGAGTTGTGACTTAAGCCATAGAACTTGGGAGCAACAAGATGCGGCAGCCACATATTCTGCTTCAGCTGTGGAGAGTGCCACTGAGTTTTGCTTTTTAGATCCCCATGAAACTAAGCATGACCATAGGAACTGGGCCATTCCTGATGTGCTCTTTCTATCAACCAGGTGCCCTGCAAAATCCGCATTTGTGTATGCAATGAGCTCAAGGGAACTGTTCCTTGGATACCAGAGGCACAAGTTATCGTTCCCTTTGAGATACCTGAAAATCCTCTTCACCTCTTTCAGGTGTGATTCCATAGGGTTAGCTTGAAAACGAGCACAAAGGCATACGGAGAACATTATATCAGGTCTACTAGCTATTAAGTAGAGAAGGGACCCAATCATACCTCGATAGTTCCTTTGGTCCACACTTATACCTGTTTCATCCGCATTGAGCCTTGAATTTTGTGAGATTGGAGTGTCAATAGGCTTGGAGTGTTCCATCCCATACTTTACGAGCATTTCCTTGATGTATTTCTGTTGATGAATCTTTGTTCCCTCCTTGGTTTGAGATATTTGAAGTCCCAAGAAGAACGTGAGTTCCCCAATGAGACTCATCTCAAACTCACTGCTCATGAGGTCCTTAAATTTCTCTACAAGAGTTTCGTTAGTTGCTCCAAAAACAATGTCATCAACATATACTTGCACAATCAAAATGTCTTTAGACTCTTTCTTTAAAAACAAAGTCTTGTCTATGGAACCGCGAAGGTATCCATGGGACAAGAGGAATTGAGCAAACCTATCATACCAAGCTCAGGGAGCTTGTTTGAGTCCGTAGAGGGCCCTCTCCAGGAAATAGACATGGTTGGGTAGCTTCTCATCTTAGAATCCTGGGGGTTGGGCTACATATACTTTTTCCTTGAGATGTCGATTGAGGAAGGCTGTTTTCACATCCATTTGATAAAGCTTGAATCCCTTGTGAGCAGCATAGGCAATTAAGAGTCGGATGGCCTCGATCCTGGCGACTGGTGCGAAAGTCTCTTCGTAATCGATTCTTTCCTCTTGCCTGTAGCCTTGTGCCACCAGTCTAGCCTTGTTCCTTGCTACAGCTCCAATATCATCGAGCTTGTTTCTAAAGACCCATCGAGTTCCTATGATGTTCTTGTTCTTGGGCCTAGGAACTAGCTTCCAAACTTTGTTTCTCTCGAATTGGTGGAGCTCCTCTTGCATAGCTTGGATCCAATATGGGTCCTTTAAGGCTTCTTTGATATTTTTGGGTTCCACCATTGAAACAAACGCGTTAAAAGCACAAAAATTATTGAGAGAGGAACGAGTTTGTATACCTTTATCATAAGGGGAGATAATGTTCTCAATGGGGTGGTCCTTCCTTTGTTGAAAGTTTCTTGTATGAGAGGGTTCCCTTGCACTTGTGTCATCTTCAGTAGAGGCTTCCTTTTCATGGGAACACTCATCTTCAACTTCTTCATTTTTTGTTTCTTCAGAAGATCCTGGCAAGTTCCCTCTTTGTCCTCCCTGAACACTTGATTCTGGCAGGGTATTGTCTTGGGGAACAAGAGAGTTGGAGGTGTCTTGTAGTTCTTCTGAAGAGGGGACCTCGAGGGAGATTGGATCAGTGAGAGTTGGATCTCCTTCGTTGTTCCCTGGTTGTGGAATGTTACTTGAACTTGGATAGTCTTCATCCCTCTTCCTTGGCTCATCATCGTCATCATCATCGTCTTCTTGTCTGACTAGTTTGAACAGAGTTCCCTTCCCTTGGGTCTCTGTTCCCATCTTGTTGGATCGTAAACGGTTAGCAGTGACCTTGGGAACTGGAAATTAAGTTGTTCCCAAGGCAGCGGAAGTAAATAATCGCAAGTAATAAAAACAGTAAAAGGCACAGTTCCTTTATAGAGAAACCCCACTACAACCAACTAGTTGTATGGGTAAACCTCTACCTCCTCTTGGAAGATTTTGAATGACTTACTTATATTAATTGCTTTGTTCCTTAGTTACACAGCCGGATTTACACTTCTCTATTCCTACAAGTTCTTCCTAACTCTAGCAACACTAGTAAATCCTCTCAACTGAGTTCCTAAGCTCACAACAGCAAAACACAGGTAACTCAAACCTTATGCTGACTTCTCAGTTCCCTTGCTCCTGGGAACTTCAGCTTCACCGTCGTCGAGATCACACACTCGCCGGCGGGGACTTCTCTTCCTTTTCTTTCTTTTCTCTGGTGTGGGTATTTGTGAGTTCTGGGAGAAGTACTCAGACCGAGTACTATTCATTTGGCTTTATAGTCCATTGAGCTTGGGCAGTCGCATCTTTCATTTGTGTCCAAAATGCCCTTTGCTTGATGCCCAAGTTGTACTTTCTTCACATGTGACTTTGGTTTGAACTAGGTCAACTTCTTGGATCAATCGGACCGTTGGATGAAGCGTGACAATCTGATCCTCACACTGTTCCCCGGGCTGTCTCAGACAGAATCCCGCGATCTGCGCTGAACGGTCGTTGTCCTCACATGTGAGTTCCCATGTCATGGGAACATTCCTCTTCAGAGTTCCCTTGATGGAAACTCTTCATTGTGGCCTGCAGTGGCTTTTGGTCATTCATAGGAGTTCTTGGCTATACTTGTGTTCCTTAGAAATACTTGAACAAACCACATTAGTTCCCTATGGTGTTTGTCATTATCAAAACTTAAGAGAATTACATCGTTGATCCGTTGTTTAGAACCAGAGGTCCCAACAACGTTCCAACAATTTCCCCCTTTTTGATGATGACAAACCCATCACAAAAATGCAAGTATTTCAATGAATGATATGCTGATGAGTTCCTAAGTATGATTTTGGTAAGTCACTTTTAGTGAAACACTTAAATTTAGGGAGCCACTTCTGGTGAGACACATAGTTCCTATTAAGCTTTATATGCAATTGTTCACCCTTAGCTTATGCGCGGTCTGTGATAACTTAAACTTTTAACTCATCTCGCATTTTTTGTCTTTCCCCCTTTTGACATCATCGAAAACAAGCAAAGCAATAATAGGAAAGAAGGGAACAAGCAATCAAAATAAAGACCATTTCAGTACTTAAGATAATATGTACAATGGGAACCTAAGTACAATTTGTGGTCAGTTTTGGATTAAGGGAACAGGAAAGGAGAGATCATGGGTTCTGAGGGAACAGGGCGTCACAGAGGCGCGTAAGGACTTGTGTAAGATTTTCTTGTCCTCTGGCCAACGCTGCTTGGTCCCTAGCAATCTGGTCGAGGGTGTTGGCAATGCGGAGCAACACTGGAGAGTTCCCCTCTTGTGTACCGGACTCTAGTGGAGCCGCCTCCTCTTCAGGCTCCGAGTGCCTCATCTTCTGGGCAACTGTAATGTCCAGTTCCCTTCCAACCTCGATTTCGTCTTTAGAGGCGTCGTAGAGACCCTCTTTTTGTAGGAGCTTCTTGATCAGCCCGGAGTAGGGAAGGGAGTGGGACTTGGAAGCCATGCACTTCTCCATGTGCCCAAGGATTATTCTGGGAAGATTTATGGGCTTCTTGAGGAGGAAGTGGTAGAGGATGATGGCATCTGGGATGTTGACGACCAAACGTTTCTCTTGGCGCGGGATCACCACGTTGATGATGAATTGGTGAGCGAGCTTGGCATCCAAGGACAGATGATGCGTCGAGAGGATTTTAGAGGGAACCCGACCCTCAAAGATTGTGTTGCACACCTCGGCGCTATTGAAGTCGCCCCAGAGCTTGCTGGGCACCTCGCTAAGCCCTTGACCAGGGACCTGGAGTTGAAGGCGGATTGTCGACGTTGTAAAAATGAACTCGTCGCCTTCGTGGGAGAGAGTTCCCTGAGTGCAGTCATTGGTGATTTTGAAGTTGTTGTAAAACTGACGCACTTGTGAGGGATCTACGCTCACAGTCTCTTGACAGAGTCTCTCCCAGCCCTGGGCCTTGATCAGGTCCCACAGTTCCCCTAGGCCATTTTCAGTCAGCACGTCTTCTGAAACGATGAGTGGATGAAGGAGCTTCCTGCGCTCATCCACATGGTGCTTCGTGGAAGAGGTCCCCTTCCCTTTCCTTGATGTGCTTTTAGACGTGTTCCCCCTAGAGACCGTGCGAGGTCCTTTCGGCTGAGGGGGTGCAGCTGCTTCAATCATAAGCACGCGGTCCCTTGGTGGTTGGGAACTCGTGGACACCACCATTTGGTGTCCAGGTGTTGGGATCCGTGTTGGCTCCTTAGCAGCTGGAGCTTCTTCTTCTTCTTCGACCTCATCTTGGGAGGTCCCTTCTTCCTCGGAGGAGCTCGAGCTTGAGCCCTCCGCGTCATCTTCAAGATGACTCGTTGTTGCCTCAGCACCTCCACTGGTGCGAGGTCCCTTCTCTCTGTGGGCTCTTCAGGAGCCACCTTTTCTGGGGACATTGTCCCTTGGGAGACTGTGTGCTCAGAAAGGCCCCGATTTAGCTCTTCCTCGATTGCCTTGAGATGGGCTTCCTCCTCCAGAGTTCCCATGATGATTGGAGGAGGGTCCTTGGTCATTTTGCTGATGACCACTGAGAGAGGAAGATCGTCGTCGTTTGAGGTGAGAGCGACGGTACTTTTGGATGGTGAGGGAGAGGGGAGTTTGGTGGTGGTGGGAGATGTGATGGAAGAGGGGAGAGGAGAAGAAGGAAGAGGGGTGATTAGTTGAGTGGAAGGGGGAGGAAGGGATCTGGTGACTTGGGGAGTAGAGATCCCCGAAGTAGAAATGGGAGTGGTGGAGATGTGTTTTGGTGAAGAGGGAGGAGAAGGAGTTTTGTGAGGTGAAGGTGGAGTTGGAGATCCCGTAATGATGGGAACGGGAGGAAGTGAAGAAGGTTGGGGAGGTGGAGTTCCCATCGTGGAGGGAACTGGAGAAGGTGGTGGAGGGGGAGTTGGTCATTTTGTGGGAGGAGGTTTGGAAGGTCCCTCGATTTGAAGAGGAGGGATGGAGGAGGAAGAGGGGAGTAGACTCTGGGGTTCAGAGGTCCCATCGTCGGAAGGGAAAGGGAAAGGAGGTTTGGGAGCACAAGAACTCTCCTTGGAGCAGTTCAGGTATTCCTCAAACTTGAAAAAAGCCTTCTTTCTAGGCTCCGAGAATTCAGAGGCCGCAGAGTGTTTACGCTTTTTGGATTTTGAGGGGTCGTGGGAATGTTTGGATTTTTTGGGTTTTGAGGGGTCTTTTCATGAGTGACGGCGTTTGGATGAATGGCGGTGTTTGGATTTGTGGGGTTTTTCATTGATTGAGGGGCGAGCGTCTCCGAAGTTGTCAACGATGACCACTCCGGAGGAGGTGTTGGTGTTTGAAGGAGGGAGAGGAAGAGATTCGGAAGAGGAAGAGGTCCAGGAGACAGTTTCGTCTGCCGGAGGAGGAGGAGGGGGCAAGAAGGGGCATACTTGATTGTATAGCCCTTGGATGAGGACATCCTTCATGGTTGGGTCTGGTTCTTGCTCAATCTCTTTTAGTTGAGAGATGAAGAGGATGCGAGGATTGGCATGTACCCACGCTTTGATCTGGGCGAAGGTGTGTTGAGGGGCCATTTTTTGTAAGAAAATGGGAGGTTTTGGAGGTTTCATGAAAAGAGAGTGAAAGGGATTTGGGGAAGACGAATGACAGAGATGTAAGATGGAATAAAGGACCCAAAAATAGCAAAGAGGGGTTTTAAAGGAGAGAGGAAGTGGAGGGTAGAAAGGGAAGTGGAATAACCTCGATAACCGTTGCCCAATGAACGTGGGGCGTCGTTTCAACTTCTCGAGCACGCCTCTGGACACGCGTCACAATCTCTTGGGAAGTCCATTTCAAATTTTGAATACTTGGACTTTAACGCTTCAGAGCCTCTGACACAAAAGTCCGCTTCCCAAGTGACGGTTTTTCTTTGCAGATTAGTCAGCGTTCCCTTTGTAGATGCATCA
The DNA here is from genome assembly GCA_964016875.1 of Fallopia convolvulus. NCBI lineage: Eukaryota > Viridiplantae > Streptophyta > Magnoliopsida > Caryophyllales > Polygonaceae > Fallopia > Fallopia convolvulus. Next base: position 41,302,849 of record OZ024720.1, read on the forward strand.
GTTCCCATGATCTTATCAAGGTCAGGGAGAGTGAAGTGGTTAAGGGAACTTCACACTCATCCTTTTGTGGGGCTAGGGAACTCAAAGGGAACCAGACAATTTGCAACTCGATAAAGGAGATATTTTGGCTCATGAAAAGCATTTGTCTGGTCCCTAGCTTAGGGTGGGTCATATGATCCACCGTCATGGTGGCTTGTAAAGAGGGATAAAGGGAACTCTGGTTGATCATTTTGAGCCAAAAGAAATAGAGTTCCTTTGTACACATTTTTCTCTAGACTAGTAATCATGGCATAGTGAAAGCAATAAGTCCAAGTTCCCTATCATGCAATCTTATATAAACTAGTCAGGCATTGAGAGAGAGACAAACAGGGACTTGTTTAGTTTAGAGTTATCATCCCTAGAAGCATTCGAAAACGCTGGTAGGGACGTCTGTCTAAAGCTTTGGTAAGAATGTCCGCAATTTGCTCTTCAGTTCTACAGTGTTCCATCGAGATGTTCCCATTTTCAACATTGTCACGTAGAAAGTGATGCCTTATATCAATATGCTTAGTTCTAGAATGATGCACAGGATTTTTGGAAATGTTTATGGCACTAGTGTTATCACAGAGTATAGGAACTGGGCCAAAAGACATACCGTAATCATGGAGTTGTGACTTAAGCCATAGAACTTGGGAACAGCATGATGCGGCAGCCACATATTCGGCTTCAGCTGTGGAGAGTGTCACTGAGTTTTGCTTTTTGGATCCCCACGAGACTAAGCATGACCCTAGGAACTGGGCCATTCCTGATGTGCTCTTTCTATCAACCAAGTGCCCTGCAAAATCTGCATCTGTGTATGCAATGAGCTCAAGGGAACTGTTCCTCGGATACCATAGGCACAAGTTATCGTTCTCTTTGAGATACCTGAAAATTCTCTTCACCTCTTTCAGGTGTGATTCCTTAGGGTTAGCTTGAAAACGAGCACAAAGATATACGAGAACATGATATCAGGTCTACTAGCTGTTAAGTAGAGAAGGGACCCGATCATACCTCGATAGTTCCTTTGGTCCACACTGATACCTGTTTCATCCGCATTGAGCCTTGAATTTGGTGAGATGGGAGTGTCAATGGTATTTGAGTGTTCCATCCCATACTTCACAAGCATTTCCTTGATGTATTTCTGTTGATGAATCTTTGTTTGCTCCTTGGTTTGGGATATTTGAAGTCCCAGGAAGAACGTGAGTTCCCCAATGAGACTCATTTCAAACTCACTGCTCATGAGGTCCTTAAACTTCTCTACAAGAGTTTCGTTAGTTGCTCCAAACACAATGTCATCAACATATACTTGCACAATCAAAATGTCTTTAGACTCTTTTTTTAGAAACAAAGTCTTGTCTATGGAACCTCGAAGGTATCCATGGGACAAGAGGAATTGAGGAAACCTGTCATACCAAGCTCGGGGAGCTTGTTTGAGTCCGTAGAGGGCCCTCTTCAGGAAATAGACATGGTTGTGTAGTTTCTCATCTTCGAATCCTGGAGGTTGGGCTACATACACTTCTTCCTTGAGATGTCCATTGAGGAAGGCTGTTTTCACATCCATTTGATAAAGCTTGAATCCCTTGTGAGCGGCATAGGCGATTAGGAGTCTGATGGCCTCGATCCTGGCAACCGGTGCGAAGGTCTCATCGTAGTCAATTCCTTCCTCTTGCCTGTATCCTTATTCCACCAACCTATCCTTGTTCCTTGCTACAACCCCAGTATCATCGAGCTTGTTCCTAAAGACCCATCGAGTTCCTATGATGTTCTTGTTTTTGGGCCTAGGAACTAGCTTCCAGACTTTGTTCCTCTCGAATTGGTGGAGTTCTTCTTGCATGGCTTGAATCCAATCTGGGTCCTTCAAGGCTTCTTTGATATTTTTGGGTTTCACCATAGAAACAAACGCGTTAAAAGCACAAAAATTATTGAGAGAGGAACGAGTTTGTACACCTTTATCAAGAGAGGAGATGATGTTCTCAATGGGGTGGTCCTTCCTTTGTTGAAAGGTTCTTGTATGAGTGAGTTCCCTTGCATGTGTGTCATCCTCAGTTGGTGTTTCTTTGTCATGGGAACTCTCATCTTCATCTTCTTCATTTGATGTTTCTTTAGAGATTTCTGGCAGGTTCCCTCGTTGTTCCCCTTGAATACTTGATTCTGGCAGGGTATTATCTTGGGGGACAGCAGAGTTGTTCCCTGAAGAGGGAACCTCGAGAGAGTTGGAGGTGTCTTGTAGTTCTTCTGAGGAAGGAGCCTCGAGGGAGGTTTGATCAGTGAGGGTTGGACCTTCGTCGTTGATCCCTGGTTGTGGGATGTTACTTGCACTTGGATAGTCTTCATCCCTTTTCCTTGGCTCATCCTCGTCATCATCATCGTCTTCATGTCTGACTAGCTTGAACAGAGTTCCCTTCCCTTGGGTCTCGGTTCCCATCTTTACAGACTTTTCGTTGAAGACGAAATGAATGCTTTCCTCTATCTTCTTGGTTCTTTTATTGTAGACCCTGTAAGCCTTGCTTTGTGATGAGTATCCCAGGAAGATCCCTTCGTCGCTTCTGGGGTCAAATTTGCCAAGATTGTCTTTGTCGTTGTTGTAAAGAAAGCATGTGCAACCAAATGTTCTCAAGTGTGAGATGTTTGGTTTTCTCCCTTTGATGAGCTCATAGGACGTCTTGTTGATGGCCTTGTCATGGCTCGGTTCAGGATGTATGTAGTTGTGGAGATGGCTTCAGTCCAGAAATACTCAGGAACTCCACTTTCAATCATCATGGTTCTAGCCATGTCCTCCAGAGTTCTGTTCTTTCTCTCGACCACTCCATTTTGTTGAGGAGTGCGAGGAGATGAAAAGTTGTGAGAGATCCCATTTTGCTCACAGAAGTTTAGGAACTCCGAGTTTTGAAACTCAGTTCCGTGATCAGATCTGATTGCTTTCAGTTTCAGCACCAAGCTTACTTCTGTTCTTTTGATGAAGGGCTCAAATTCTTCTAACGCTTGTGATTTTGCCTTCAAGAAAATAACCCAAGTGAATCTTGAAAAATCATCAATTAAAACATACATGTACCTTTTTCCACCGTAGCTAGCTGTTCTCATGGGACCACAGAGATCCATGTGAATTAACTCCAGGGACCTGGTTGTGCTTACCACCTTCTTAGGTTTGAAGGAGGTCCTGGTCTGTTTCCCTCGAACACATGCTTCACACATTTTGACTCCTTCGAGATTGATCCGTGGAAGACCAATGACCAGATCCTGTAGGTAAAGCTTCAGGATTTGATTTACACCAGCATGTCCCAGTCTTCGATGCCAGAGTTCCGTGTCATCTTGGGAACTCGCAAGACACAGCTTCATTGGTGGTTCAAAGTTGGTGTCCACCACATACACATTGTTGTATCTTCTTCCTCTCAGAATTACTTTGTTGGTCTTCTTGTTGATGACGAGACATTCATCTGAGTCGAAAGTGACGATGTTGTTCCCTTGATCACACATCTGGGAGACACTCAACAGATTGTATCCCAGATCCTTTACCAGATTTACGTTGCTAACTTTGATAGATCTATTGAGCAACACTTCTCCTTTTCCAATAACTTCTCCCTTGTTTTTGTTGCCAAATGAGACGTGGCCTCCTTCGGCATGAGTGTGGAGTGAGATGAGGATATCCTTGTTTCCTGTCATATGGTTCGAGCATCCACTATCTATGAACCATGTACTGTTCCCTCTCACTGACACCTACAAGGAAAAGTTAGTGTTTTGAGACCCAGGCAAGATGACTCTTGCCACGTCCCTTGCAAGGGAAAACATTTTCATTCAAGATATAGTCAGAAATGTTGATGTCTTTAGAATTTTGAGAGTTGGAGTTCCTTTGGTGATGAGCATGACGTTTTTGTTTGTTTGGGAAATCATGGTTTCTAGGGGTTTGGGCTCTCTTCTTGGGACATGCATCCTTGTAGTGCCCATGAGCACCACAGTGCCAACACGTCTTATAGTATTCTCCCAGGTAGTATTTTGGGTGTGGTCTCTGGATACGGTTCCTATCCATGGTTTCTTTGTTGTACACCCGAGACCCGTTTCCCTTAGCAATTTTGACATAGATTCTATGTCCAGAGTTCCCAGTATAGTAGTCTTTTTCACTATTGTTTCCACTCTCTAGGACCCTGATTTTCTCCTCGAGATGAGCATTTTTTAGTTTCTTGCACTGGAGTTCTAAGGCCCTACACTCATGGATCTCATGTTCGCTCAGGGGTGACTTTCCGTTCTTGGAGCACTCACCTTTGTATCCTATGCCATGTCTGGCTGGGACAAACTTAATTTGGGAACTAGAGGCTTCAAGATGTTCGGGAGTCTTACTCAGGTTTTGCAAGAGGGTGTTCTCATCTTTCTCTAGAGCTTTGATTTCTCTTTCTAGATCTACAATGTGAGACACATGGGACTTGAGTTTTTCTAGAAGGGATATGCAGTTGGGATAGGGCTCAAGACCAACTAATTGAGAATTTATGTGTTCCTGTTTTTCCAACTTGTTTTGCAGTTTTATGTTGTCTTTGACAAGACTTGAAAGAATTTTCAACAACTCAGGTTTTTCATAGTTATTCAAGGAATCAAGAACAGTTTCAGTGGTTACCTCACTGGGTTGTTCCCCAGTGGTTTCTTCTATGGCCATGCCACACATGTCTGGGAGTGCCCATGACTCATGATCTTCATCTTCATCATCGCTCCAGGTAGCGATGTAGGCCTTCTTTCCTTGCTTCCTGCCATCAGTTCTTTCCTTGCTTCCTGCAATCAGTTCCTTGTGGGCATTCCTTCGCAAAATGTCCTTTCCTGTTGCACTTGTAGCAGGTCACATCTGAGAGATCCTTCTCTGTGGGCTTTCTTTGGGAACTCTGTCCCTTTCCCCAGTTCCCACTGTTCCGTTGAGACTTTCCTTTGTAGAAATTTCGAAGAGCCATTGTTACGAGAACTAGCTCCTCATCCTCTTCTTCTTCAGAGTCTTCATGTTGTTCTTGGGTTGATTTGAACATCTTTTCAATCTTGAGTGCGATCCCTCGATAAGCTCGAGTTTGTTCCTTATCATCGATCTTTCTCTTCTCGTGTCCCACTAGCTTTCCAAACACTTGATGGAGTATAAGTGTTCGATTTTCTGGATTTTCCTTGAACATCGTTCTCTCGTTTGCCCATTCTCCAGTCAATCCAGTGAAGAGCTGTTGGACCTTCATTTTGTGGGTGATTTCTTCTTTTGTGATCTCTAATCCCTCCATTTTAGTGCAAAGTCCTTCAAATCGGGATTGGTAGCTATCGACGGACTCTCCCATTTCCATTTGGAAGTTGTAGAACTCCCTTTTTACATTCATCTGAAGATCTTCTCTGAGATCTGAGTTCCCAACGTGCATTTGTTGGATGGCTTCCCACATTTCCTTAGTTGTGTCAAGGTTTGCAACCCTGTCACAATCTTGTACGCACATGGACCTCTTTAGGTACTGTTTGGCTTTGTAGTTTGCCTCCATGCACTTGTACTCGTTGGGTCCCCACTTTGAGAGGTCATTGACTATAGCTGGATCGATTTCGATGTTCCCTCTCTCGATGACACACCAAGCTTGGTAGTCTTGGCCACGCATCCAATCCTTCATGTCGCGTTGCCAGCTTTCAAATCTTCCTGTAATAAGCCTTGGCGGCTTACTAGTATTGTTCCCCACCTGATTAAGTTCCTGAGCCATTTGATACCTGCGATGCTAACACAAATCTAGAGCGCAAGCTCTGATACCAATTGTTGGATCGTAAACGGTTAGCAGTGAGCTTGGGAATTGGCAATTAAGCTGTTCCCAAGGCAGCGGAAGTAAATAATCGCAAGTAATAAAAACAGTAAAAGGCACAATTCCTTTATAGAGGAACCCCACTACAACCAACTAGTTATATGGGTAAACCTCTACCTCCTCTTGGAGGATTTTGAATGACTTACTTATATTAATTGCTTTGTTCCTTAGTTACACAGCCGGATTTACACTTCTCTGTTCCTACAAGTTCTTCCTAACTCTAGCAACACTAGTAAATCCTCTCAACTGAGTTCCTAAGCTCACAACAGCAAAACACAAGTAACTCAAACCTTACGTTGACTTCTTAGTTCCCTTGCTCCTGGGAACTTCAGCTTCACCGTCGTCGAGATCACACACTCGCCGGCGGGGACTTCTCTTCCTTTTCTTTCTTTTCTCTGGTGTGGGTATTTGTGAGTTCTGGGAGAAGTACTCAGACCGAGTACTATTCATTTGGCTTTATAGTCCATTGAGCTTGGGCAGTCGCATCTTTCATTTGTGTCCAAAATGCCCTTTGCTTGATGCCCAAGTTGTACTTTCTTCACATGTGACTTTGGTTTGAACTAGGTCAACTTCTTGGATCAATCGGACCGTTGGATGAAGCGTGACAATCTGATCCTCAGACTGTTCCCTCGGGCTATCTGAGACAGAATCCCGCGATTTGCGCTGAACGGTCGTTGTCCTCACATGTGAGTTCCCATGTCATGATAACTGACTTCTTCAGAGTTCCCTTGATGGAAACTCTTCATCGTTGTAAGCTTGTGTTCTCTTGATTGTTTCTGGGAGTTCCCATTTCATGGGAACTTTCCTCTTCAGAGTTCCCTTGATGGAAACTCTTCATTGTGGCCTGCATTGCCTTTTGGTCATTCATAGGAGTTCTTGGTTGTACCTGTGTTCCTTAGAAATACTTGAACAAACCACATTAGTTCCCTATGGTGTTTGTCATTATCAAAACTTAAGAGAATTACATCGTTGATCCGTTGTTTAGAACCAGAGGTCCCAACAACGTTCCAACACATCTTTACAGATTTCTCGTTGAAGACGACATGGATGCTTTCTTCTATCTTCTTGGTCCTCTTGTTATAGACCCTGTAAGCCTTGCTTTGTGATGAGTATCCCAGGAAGATCCCTTCATCGCTTCTAGGATCGAATTTTCCAAGGTTGTCTTTGCCATTGTTGTAGACAAAGCAAGTGCATCCGAAGGTCCTTAGGTGGGAGATGTTTGGTTTTCTCCCCTTGATGAGCTCGTAGGATGTCTTCTTGATCAAAGGCCTTGTCATGGCTCGGTTCAAGATGTATGTCGCTGTGGCGATGGCTTCAGCACAGAAATACTCAGGAACTCCGCTTTCAAGCATCATGGTTCTGGCCATGTCCTCCAAGGTCCTATTCTTTCTCTTGACCACTCCGTTTTGCTGGAGAGTGCGAGGGGCTGAGAAGTTGTGAGAGATCCCATGTTTGTCACAGAAGTTGAGGAACTCTGAGTTTTGAAACTCAGCTCCATGGTCAGACCTGATGGCTTTCAGCTTTAGCCCCATGCTTACTTCTGTTCTTTTGATGAAAGGCTCGAACTCTTCAAAAGCTTGTGATTTTACCTTCAAGAAAATAACCCAAGTGAATCTAGAAAAATCATCAATTAGGACATACATGTACCTTTTTCCACCATAGCTGGCTGTTTGCATGGGACCACAAAGATCCATGTGAATTAGCTCTAAGGGCCTGGTTGTGCTCACCACCTTTTTGGGTTTGAAGGAGTTCCTAGTCTGTTTCCCTCGAACACATGCTTCACATATTTGGACTCCTTCGAAATTGATTCGAGGAAGACCAATGACCAGATCCTGTAGATAGAGCTTCAGGATTTGATTGATACCTGCATGTCCCAGTCTTCGGTGCCAGAGTTCCGTATCATCGTGGGAACTCGCAAGACACAGCTTCATTGGTGGTTCAAATTCTGTATCTACTACATACACATTGTTGTGCCTTCTTCCTCTCGGAATCACTTTGTTGGTCCTTTTGTTGATGACTAGGCATTCTTTTGAGTCGAAGGTGACAACGTTGTTCCCTTGATCACACATCTGGGCAACACTTAAGAGATTGTATCCCAGATCTTTCACCAGATTTACATTGCTGACTTTGATGGATCTATTTAGCAACACTTCTCCCTTTCCAATTACTTCTCCCTTGTTTTTATTGCCAAATGAGACGTGGCCTCCTTCGGCATGAGTGTGGAGTGAGATGAGGATATCTTTGTTTCCGGTCATATGGTTCGAGCATCCACTATCTATGAACCATGCATTGTTCCCTCTCACTGCCACCTACAAGGTAAAGTTAGTGTTTTGAGACCCAGGCAAGATGACTCTTGCCAGGTCCCTTGCAAGGGAAAATATTCTCATTTAAAACATAGTCAGCGATGTTGATATCATGAGTGATTTGAGAATTGGGGTTCCTTTGGTGATTAGCATGATGTTTTTGTTTGTTTAGGAACTCACGGTTTCTAAGGGTTTGGGCTCTTTTCTTGGGACATGCTTCCTTGTAGTGCCCATGAGCACCAAAGTTCCAGCACGTCTTATAGTATTCTCCCAGGTAGTACTTAAGGTGTGGTCTCTGGATTCTGTTCTTATCCATGGTTTCCTTATTGTACACCCGTGACCCGTTTCCCTTAGCAATTTGGACATAAAGTCTATGTCCAGTGTTCCCAGTGTAATAATCTTTCTCACCACCTTTCCCACTTTCTAGGACCTTGATTTTCTCCTCGAGATGAGCAGTTTTCTGTTTCTCACATTGGAGTTCTAAGGCCCTACACTCATGGATTTCATGTTCACTCAGGGGTGACTTCCCGTTCTTTGAGCTCTCAGTTTTGTATCCTATGCCGTGTTTGGCTGGGACAAACTTGATTTGGGAACTAGAAGCTTCAAGATGTTCGGGAGTCTTACTCAGGTTTTGTAAGAGAGTGTTCTCATCCTTTTCTAGAGTTTTGATTTCATTTTCTAGATCTACGATGTGAGACACATGGGACTTGAGTTTTTCGAGAAGAGATATGCAGTTGGGACAGGGTTCAAGACCGACTAATTGAGCATTTATGTGTTTCCGTTTTTCCAACTTGTTTTGCAGTTTTATATTATCTCTGACAAGACTTGAAAGAATTTTCAACAGCTCAGGTTTTTCATAGTATTTTAAAGAAGCAAGAACAGCTTCAGTGGTTACCTCACTTGGTTGTTCCCCAGTGGTTTCTCCTATGGCCATTCCACAAATGTCTGGGAGTGATCGTGACTCGGGATCTTCGTCTTCATCATCGCTCCAGGTGGCGATGTAGGCCTTTTTCCTTGCTTCCGGCCGTCAGTTCCCTGTGGGCATTCCTTAGTGAAGTGTCCTTTCTTGTTGCATTTGTAACATGTGACATCCGAGGGGTCCTTCTCTGCGGGTTTTCTTTGGGAACTCTGTCCTTTTCCCCAGTTCCCACTGTTCCTTTGGAGCTTCCCTTTGTAGAAGTTCCGAAGAGCCTTTGTTACGAGAACTAGCTCCTCATCCTCTTCTTCTTCGGAGTCTTCGTGTTGTTCTTGAGTTGATTTGAGCATCTTCTCAATTTTGAGTGCGATCCCTCGATGTGCTCGAGTCTGTTCCTTATCATCGATCTTTCTCTTCTCGTGTCCTACTAGCTTCCCAAACACTTGATGGAGCATGAGAGTTTTATTTTCTGGATTCTCTTTGAACATTGTTCTCTCGTTTGCCCATTCTCCAATCAGTCCGTTGAAGAGTTGTTGGACCTTCATCTTATGGGTGATTTCCTCTTTGGTGATCCCCAATCCTTCCATTTTGGTGCAAAGTCCTTCAAATCGGGACTGATAGCTATCGACCGACTCTCCCATCTCCATTTGGAAATTGTAGAACTCCCTTTTTGCATTCATCTAAAGATCTTCTCGGAGATCTGAGTTCCCAACGTGCATTTGTTGGATGGCTTCCCACATTTCCTTAGCTGTTTCAAGATTTGCTACCTTGTCACAGTCTTGTACGCAGATGGACCTCTTCAGGTACTGTTTGGCCTTGTAGTTTGCCTCCATACACTTGTATTCGTTGGGTCCCCATTTGGTGAGGTCGTTGACTATAGCTGGATCAATTTCGAAGTTGCCTCTCTCGATAACACACCAGGCTTGGTAGTCCTTGCCACGCATCCAATCCTTCATGTCGTGTTGCCAGCTTTCGAATCTTCATGTAATAAGCCTTGGCGGCTTACTAGTGTTGTTCCCCACCTGAGTAAGTTCCTGAGCCATTTGATACATGCGATGCTAACACAAATCTAGAGCAAACCTGCTCTGATACCAATTGTTGGATCGTAAACCGTTAGCAAGGAGCTTGGGAACTGGCTGTTAAGCTGTTCCCAAGGCAGCGGAAGTAAATTAAGCACAAGTATTAAAAGCAGTAAAGAACGCAGTTCCCTTATAGAGGAACCCCACTACAACCAACTAGTTGTATGGGTAAACCTCTACCTCCGCTTGGAGGATTTTTGAATGACTTACTTATATTGATCGCTTTGTTCCTTAGTTACAACAGCCGGATTCACACTTCTCTGTTCCTACGAGTTCTTCCTAACTCTAGCAACACTAGTAAATCCTCTCAACTGAGTTCCTAAGCTCACAACAGCAAAATACAAATAACTCAAACCTTACACCGCCTTCTCAGTTCCCTTGCCCCTGGGAACTTCGGCTTCATCGTCGTCGAGATCACACACTCGCCGGCGGGGACTTCTCTTCTTTTTCTTTCTTTTCTCTGGTGTGGGTGTTTGTGAGTTCTGGGAGAAGTACTCAATCCGAGTACTATTCATTTCGCTTTATTGTCCAAGTGAGCTTGGGCAATCTCATCTTTCAATTGTGTCCAAAATGCCCTTTGCTTGACGCCCAAGTTGTACTTTCTTCACATGTGACTTTGGTTTGAACTAGGTCAACTTCTTGAATAAATCGGACCGTTGGATCAAGCGTGACAGTCTGATCCTCAGACTGTTCCTTCCGGCTGTCCAAGACATAATCCCGCGATCTGCGCTGAACGGTCGTTGTCCTCACATGTGAGTTCCCATGTAATGGGAACTGTCTTCTTCAGAGTGCCCTTGATGGAAACTCTTCATCGTTGTAACTTTGTGTTCTCTTGATCATTCCTGGGAGTTCCCACTGCATGGGAACTTTCCTCTTCAGAGTTCCCTTGATGGAAACTCTGCATTGTCAGCTTTATGTGGCTTTTGGTCATTCATGGGAGTTCTTGGCTGTACCTGCGTTCCTTAGAAATACTTGAACAAACCACATTAGTTCCTCATGGTGTTTGTCATTATCAAAACTCGGAGAATGGCATCGTTGATCCGTTGTTTAGAACCAGAGGTCCCAACAACGTCCCAACACTTTTCATGGAGAACTAAGCCATTTTGCTTAGTCAGATAGTTTGAAGCATCGTTTGACTTTTAGTTGTGAGATTTCAACTCTTTATCTATTGCATGAAATTATTTTACTCTCTTGATTGAATTGTTTATGTGATTGATTTCAGAAATTTCTAGGGTTGTTGTTATTGAATCTCAATTGCTAGATCTAGAGAAATTACTGGTTGAGTTTCTCTATTTCATAGTAGCAAACTGCATTGTACTAGTATTTGGTTGTGCTAGTCTATTGCAGAAGGGAGTTAAATTGCGTTCTAGTATAAAAGCTGGTTGTTTTATACTAGATTTGTATCCTGATTATATTCCTATTCGTAATGTTGTTTTTGAATTGAATCTTGATAGTTTCAGGGTTATTCAATTAGTTAGGATTAATGGCATCTGATTGTGCTATTAATTATCTTTCAAAAGGAATTGGAATTCCATATGCATGCGATATTGAGTGAATCTATGATCAACTTGTCATACGAATGCAGATCTCTGTTTGACAAAGTGTTTTCCCTAATTTGAAAAAAAACTCCAACTTTAATTGCTTTACTAGTTTTTGCATGCTTGTTACTTAATTTAAATTCACAAACCCCCTTTTAATTTAATTGTCATAAAATTCACATAAAAAGATAAATCTCCTCCTTGCTGATTTGACCCTACTTCCCTAAGACTATAGTCCTTAGGTTTGTTAGGACTATTTTGCATAGCCGTGATTTGTATGACCAATTCACGCTTATCAGAAAGTTTCTTCAACAATTTTGTTTGTGACTTTATAGCATAGAATCATGGATATTCTATACTTTTCTTTGCCTAGTTGGAAGTTAAAGAATTTTAAAGTGCTCAAGTGTTGGATCAATTGTATTGTTAATCTATTGGAAAATGCAATTCAATTTTAAATTTGATAGTGCTCAAATTCGGATTATCATATATATTGTTATCCTTTGAGTTAAGAGGGTTGAGAATCCTAAATGGAATGGGAACCTCTTTTTGATTATAATAAGGAGGAGAGGGAGAATGTTGGTTCATATTAAATGGTGTATAAGTGGTTAATCACCAAGGTTGTTATGAATAAGGTTGATTAGTTAAAACGGATTGAAAAAGTAAAAGTTCATTGGTAATGTCTTTATGTTCAATTAACTACTAAGTACAAGTGTTAATTATTACATGAGTTGTTGGTATCCAGATGATTAACCTATGTGACAATGTTGTGGGAATTTTGTTATATTATGCCCATCCCGGGATAGTAATATGAGACTTGAGGTCTATGATCAATTAGTAATGGAATAAGCAGTAAGTTATTCTAAATTGCCAATGGTATAGGCTTATGTTTCTTCAAGGATGGAGATGGTAAAGTTCAATTTTGAGAAGATTATTCACGAAATGATTTTGGCATGTTTGCCTTTGATACTTTAATCGATTGGAAGAAAAATATCAATCATCTATGGTCAATAATGTTTAGACCCTATCGCTGAAAAGATAATTTCAGTTTTGTTTGGGTTTTGAAGATTTTATTCTAGTCAAATCCAATCCCTAAAGTGCTGGTGAAACTGTTAAGTTGTCGTCTCCTAGCACCGGAGTAGCGGTGCTAGCAGACGCGACCGCAATGCTAGGCGTGTCAACTCCGGTCCCTTTCTTATTCCTAGATCATCTAGGGTGTTTGCGTGGTCGGGATGGCGCCGATGTATTTGCTTTTCTCCGACTGTCATTGTCTCTCCATTTTTTTTGCTCCTTTTCGTACTCTCGATCACGTGCTCAAGGTGTGTTTTCTCCTGGGTGGTCGAATACTTGTTGGCTCCATTTGGCATCTCGTAAGGGATCGGCTCAATAAGGTTTGTGTCTTCAAGATACTTTGAATCTTGGTACAATGATGTGATAAAAAATAGCTTGTCTCTAGGCATCTCACCGTTGTTTCGTCTAGCAACCATCTCGTTCCATGTGACGTATTCAATGGTCAAGGGTGCGCAGGTAAGGGCAAGCTGATTGTCATCGCAAAGTCCATCCCATTCCAATTGTTGCCAAAAAGGATGTATCTCGTCCAGCATGATAGGTATCTTACGTATGACAGCTTGTGCAACTAGATGCTTGCATGGAAGACCGTGATATTCCCTCCAAAAGTAGTCGTGGCACTCCACCTCGACCGTACCCTGCTTCAACTCAACAACCAAGTCATAAAACATGTCTACCAACTTACCTAGGCGTTGCCTTGAAACGTGGTCGTGTATAGGCCGGAACAACGCTCTGAACTTTGGATCTAGTAGTTTGTATTTTTTTGGTTTCTGTATTTTGGTTCTCTCAATTGTTGTCCTCAAACTATTGGTTTGAGATTCCATCTAAATGTGAATCCTTAGTATCACGGTGTTGAAGCCTCCTCAAGATGAATGCAATATCTTTTTCAGCACAAACACATGTCAAAATTTAAATATGGAATGAATACACTTTCTAATTTTCAAAATGAATTGAAATGCTAAAAATGAAATTACCTATTGGTGGTTATCATCTGAAAGTGGAGGTTATGATCAGTCCAAGCACGAACTATATTCTTCTTGTATGGATTAAGCCACACCTTCTCCACGTATGCAATAAGCGTCGATCACCATCTTCTCTTTAATTCTACATACCTTTCTTAAAATGCCGCCTCTGTGCTGGACGAAAATAGCAACCAACATGCGTTTGCAAACCCGCGTGACAAATCATGTGGGTTTTCAGAGTTGGCAAACACCATTAGGCCGTACGCTAGGATCTTGTGTCTGATGTGCACCCAGCACAACAAATGTTGTACTCCGCCGCCCAAAATTCGACTTATCGCCTTGATTAGAGCCTCCTTGTGATCTGTCATGATTGCATTGACCCAGATCCAAGCTCGTCGTACACGAATTTCAATTGACTTAACACCCACCTATAACTACCGACATCTTCGTTTGACATAAATGCAAACTCGATGTTGAATGTATTTCTGGTGCAAGTGAAGCCAACCATCTCCAATAAAGGCATGTCGTACCTAGCAAAACAAGTTCTTTTAAACATTTATACTAGAAAAATACTAATCAAGTCGATTACAGATTAAAATAACATACTTATTGGTCTTGTATGTGGAGTCCATAATGACGACGTAGGGAAACATCTTCTGCATGCACAAACTCGTAGGGTGCACAAAAAAACAAGGCATTCATAGCATCTGAACCCCTTACCCGTCTTGTATGGACATTTTATCCTTGGTCTTTCAAGAACATTAAAGACCACTGTGTCACCGTCAGTTCTCCGCAATCCTCAAGCATTAACTTATCCCTCATATTGTAGATTTTTGTAATTGAGGTCACATTTCTTAGGTACCTTGCCCTCAAGTCTTGAAGTACCATCTTCGGGGTGGCTAGATATAGGAACTTCTGTTTCACAAACTCCTTCTGCTTAGCTGTCAATCGGCCTGCATATGGATGAGCTACCAAACTAGTGAGGAGACGATGATTGTGTTGTCCGGATTTTACCGTTAAGATTGTAATACTCAAGAAAATTTAATATTTTAATGTTTCTCAAAATTCATGTTGGGATTGCTTAGTTATTAAGTAATCTTGGGGGAGACCTTAAAAAATATATGCTTGGAAAAAGCGTGCTCAACTTAAGTGATATTTGGATGTAAGTTGGTAATTTTGATGTGTCTCAAAAAAAATGTCTAGGTTACTTCGCTTATAAGTAAGCTCGGATAAGTTTGTTTCTTAGTTATGAAGAAAGTTCGTATATATAATAAAATGATCATCAAAAAGTGTGAAGCTTATCTAATATCATCAAAAGGTGTGAAGTCTATCTAGCCTCATCTCCTAGGAAAGTGTGATGCTATCTAGTAGCATCAAAAGGCGTTTCAAAAGTCAATATTTATAGGCAAGAAGCCTCCATCTCATTCCATTCTCTTCCTCCACCATTTGAACTCCCCTTTCAACTATTCTTCTTCATCTCTCACGTCCCTCTCCATGTTTCCTCCATTTTCATGCTTCAAAAATCCAAATAAAATCACTTTGTTGAACTTTGGCCATCTTAGATACTTATTAAGTTGATATCTTGCTCCATAGATAGTTAAAAGTTCAAGTTTCAACCTTGGAGATAACTGAACAACCATCTTGCACTCTTCGTGGTGTAAGTTCCATAAAAGGGTATGAGCTCCATCTTCTTATGTTCATTCTTCCATTTCTAAACTTTATAAGTTGTAATAGCTTAGGTCCGAGAAGAATTTTGATATGGGTAGGTCGAATTTGATGGAGTAAGAAAAGTTTGAAGGAGAGATGTGTAGGATGGTGAAAGTAATGGTTTCATGAACTGTTTTTGGTAAAAGTGATTAGATGGTTGTTTAACCTAAGTTAAGTGAGTATTAGGATTGAGTACAAGCTGTTTTAGGTGTTGAATAAGGTCTCTTGAGTATTAGATGAAGAATTATATGTCAATGGATTGAAAGAAGTGAAAGTGTGTGGATTATGGGATTTGTTATGTATTTGGAATTTCCGTGGTTGAGATGGTGAAGTAAGATGGCTGAACTAGAATGGTTTTGATGGTTGAGTTTGAAGGTTGTAGTTTTGCAAAGTTTGGAGTTTAGCGGGTTAAGGTTGTGGTTAAGTGGAGGGTAATAGTCGGGTTGAGTTATCAAAAGTTCAAAGGGATTCGTTGTCTTAAACCTTTACCGTGTTATTTTAAGTTTTAGACTTCATGTTATTTACAATAGCTTATATCATGGTTTAGGAAATCATTCTGACAAGTCCTTGTTCCATTCAAGAGTTGGAATTCCCAGTCAAGAGGTAAGTCGCCTAGACTTACTTAGTTATCAGTTTTGATGTGCGCTGGATATGTAGATATGTTGTGTAGAGCTTTATTATGGGATTCATCCCCATATCTTATTAAACGTCTATGTGTGAGTAAATCGATATTTCGATAATATACTACTAAATGATTAATATATCGTATGTTATTCGATTTAATATGAAATTTGGCATCTATCGGTACGACGATGCCTATGGGATGATCGGTAAGGAGGGAGACATCCCTGGCTTATTCGTATGGCAAGGAGAGCCCCTTCAAAGTTATAATAAAATGTTTTGGTGAGTTCTCCCGAGGAGGCTTGACCAGGGGTAAGAAGTTGAATGATGAGGGTGTGAGTGGTTCAGATAAACGGTGGAGGCCGCCGTCCACTACCCCGTGTAAGGCTGGAGGATGCCATGCTTGTTAGATAAATTATATTGTTGAATGAGAATTGATGAGTTTTGTTTGAACTATTATTGAGGTGGAAAGCGATTGAGGTGATACTAAAGTGAAATGATGTGCTATTATTATTACGTGTTGTATGATTATGGTAATTATTATTACAAGCTTTATGATTATAATTATAATTATTACGTGCTTTATGAATATAAGTTATTGAGTGTGTTGTCTTTATTCGTGAATATTGTATATGAAATGCTATATTATTACTATCCTCGTTATAATTTAGTAAACTGATTTTGCTACTACATGTGGTGTTTAGTATGTAGTGCATATTGGAATTGGTAGTTGACCATTCGAGGACTTGTTTTTTTTAGTTTCAGGTAAAAACATGAGACTCGTGATGGAACCTCGACAAAATGATGGTATGAGTCGTTGGAAGCCGTGTCATTATGATTGGGTTTGGTTGGATGAAATGGTGGTAATGTTTGCTTTTGTTGAGGAAAGGATAGTATGAGGTCAATAAAGTGTTCACATGTATTGTTGTAGTTTATGTTATTTGGGAATTCATGCATGTTTTCCGGACATTGATTTTATAAATATAGGTTGGATGCTTTCTTTGTATTTTCTCGTCGTGCCCGAGTTGTAAGATCCGCGTGAATTCGTTGTCAGGTTAGCTCATGTGGACCCATGTGTGGTCTACTACCAATTAGTGCCCCAGTGTAAAGACAGGGTGTTACAAAGACCCATCAATTTTTCCCTTTATTCGCACCCCATTCAATTCTAACGGACATCCACACTTCCTGGCCGGAGTATCGGTAAGTGGCTTATAAATGCTCCAATTTTCCGGTCCGAACAATACCCTCTTGCCACATCTATATCTACCAGCTAGGTCACAAGTGAGTATGACCCTGTTTGGATTTGAGTTTTTTATGACTAGTATAAAATTCTTTGAAACTGTAGTTTGTCTAGCCCAATCAAGCATTTCTCTTCGGTCACTCCACAAGCCATCGTAGTGGAAAGCAATAGAAAAATCTATTCCAACAACCTATGATTTCAAAATGTATAAGCTGAATAATATAAATTACACTATCCTAATACTATAATTTCAATATACTACATTCGTATTTTTAACTATACTTAGAAAAATCTTTATGAAAAATACATCTTCTGGCTCACTTGATGCATGAGATTCGGTTCCATACTCTTCTCCCGGTACATCTTCCTCATCCTCGTCTATAAAACTATCGATTTGACGACGAATCTTCCTCCTTGGGATGATAATCGCTCGATGACGTCTCTTCTTCTCCGATCGACATTTTTAGGCAATGATGTGGAATGAAGATATACCAAATATGAGAATATAAGTAGGTATTTATAGGGGAAAATTTGACGGTTTATTTACCGTTTGAGAACCGCGCAGCGAGGGCTCGCGCCAGTCCAACGGCTACTTTTTCCAAAAGTGTCGCTGAACTGCGCAAATCGGTGTTGCGCGCTTGCTCGAAACATTGTTTCACGCCTTGCGCAGTCTCGCCCCCGAACTCCTCAACTTCTTAAATCTCGGTTTTACCCTTTCACGAAACACTATTTCGCGCGCATCCTCGTTGCGCGCTTACAAATTTTTTCGTGTGCGTAAATCAACAACCAACAAATATGGAGTATACTATTAAAGATTTGAAGTAACAGTACAATGCTTTGTGCAGCTTTCCCAACTCCGAAATTGACCACCAACCAATGACCTAGCCATCTACAAATGTTGCCTAATTCAATTGAATTTCTTGAATTTTTTTTTTGGTGGTGAGGTTTGTTTTTAGGCTTTGAAATTTCTTGAATTTTGGTTTGTTTTTTTGGGTTCGAATCTCTTGAAATTAAATGGGTTTGATTTTTTATAGGGTTTGAAATTTTTAACTGATTTTGGTTGAAACTTTTTAATTGAATTTTTTAATTGATTTTATTTTATTTAGAGTTTTAGAGTATTAGTTGAATTTATTATCTTATAGATTTGTTGTATTAATTTTAGTTTCAATTGACCTTGTTTGATTCATAAGTATCCAAAATTTAAATAATAGCAATGTCGATATGGCTTAACTTTGAAATCTTGACATATTTGACAGTTTGAGTTACATTAAGTAACGTCATAACTTAAATTTTGTTAGTAATTTCACCCTCCTCCCTTCGAAGATTTTCTGGGTCTGCTACTGATTGTAATATACAAGCAACCTAATGTTGGCCTTGTAATGAGCTAGTAGCTTATTTTTTAGAAAATAAAAATAAAGAAAGAAGATGAGGAAGAGGATGAGAGTTGATTAAACTTGAGATAATATGAAAGCAAAATGCTAAATTTGCGAAGATTTTATTTGGCGCCCGGTCTACACGTAGGTTTGCAGGCCTACGCAGCGCCCACCGTAGCCGTAACGGCTACGGTGCTCATGGCCGTAACGGCTACGGCGCTCATGGCCGTAACGGCTATGACGTATATGGCTGTTACGGCCATGAGCATCGTAGCCGTTATGGCCATGTACGTCGTGGCCGTTACGGCCATGTACGTCGTGGCCGTTACGGCCATGTACGTCGTGAACGTTACGGCTGGGGCAATTTTTTTTTAAAAAGACAACTATTTTGATGTGATATTTAAAAACTATTTTTTATTAAAAACTTCCATATATATATATATATTCATATCTCACTCTCATATAAGAACTATTTTTATAAAAAAAACTCCCATATATATTCATAAGTAATGATCACGAACTCTATATATTCATAACTTACTCCCATATATATTAAAAAATAGGTTTAATTGTTATTTTTTTGAGCGAAGATTTAATTGTTATTTGATGTGATATATAAGATATATTTTTATAAAAAAGTATATTTTGGACCGATATCCTCCCTTAGTTAGAATATCACGTGATGTTAGCAAAATTTTGTTAACAAAATCTTAGCAAAATTTAAGCTTGTACTTGCGGATTTTGTTAAAAAAATCTTTTTATTTCATTTTGGTTAAATGTTAGCAAAATTTTCGACTATATAGTTGACTATGTAGCCTATAAATTTGATTCATTATACTAATGATCAGATCTTCTTTGATCTACTTAGCAATTTTTTTCATGATTTAAACTTCCTACATTATAATTCTTCTTAAAATGGCGAGTGATTCGGATTTGATCAATATACGTGCGTATCTTTTTGAAAATAACTTTTTTAGGTTCATAATTTGACTAATACGAACATAAAAAATTTGTTTTGACTAATATATGGGAGTTACGACGACGATACATGTAGATGTTTTTGATGACTAACATTGGATGAGCGCATTCATTCTGGAGCTAGCTGCTCTTTGATTTGCTATATGTGATAGTAAATCCATATCCGAGCATAATCATAATCCTACATAATCAGAACATAATCATAATCCATATCCGAGCATAATCATAATCCTACATAATTAGATCTAGATATCCGAGCATAATCATCCGAACTACATAATCAAAACATAAATCCATATCATCATAACTACGTATCATCCTCATCATCCACCAAATCATCTCCATCGCCGTATCCAAGAACCTGTCCTCCCATGACCTGAAGCGATGAATCAAATAAGACTCGTCGAGGACCCCTCCGGAGTGATGCGCCGCTGGCTGGACCCCAAGGCCGACGGACCTGCTGCTCCATCCGTTGGGTGTGACGAAAAAGACGAGCAGACTTTGAAGTCTCTATATCGGTCTCTAAGCATCTCGACATCTGTAATACCAAAATATAATATGAACGACGAAAAAAGGGAAATGACATCTCGACATCTGTAATACCAAAAGAGAAATGACATCAGACGAGAAGACCTTGGCCGTTAGGGCCATGGCCATTATGGCCGTTACGGCCATGGCCATTATGGCCGTTACGGCCATGGCCATTATGGCCGTGATGGCAAAGGACGACATGTCCCCGACGGCCATGGTGTCGTCTTCAACCTCGTGGCGCTCGCGCCTGCGCATTCGCGGGTCGAGCATCCATGGTCGTTTCTACTCGTTTTTTGTACTAGAATTAATCCATATATCCTAATTTCGTATTAAAAGCAATAATAAAGCAGAGATTTGTCTAGATCTAGTCAAAATCAAATAAATTATATGTAAACCCTAAAAGTTTAACATGAAAGTAATTTCCCTTGAATTAACATGAAAATGGAAGATAAACACCTCTTAACAATTGATTTGATGAATCTTTAAGCCTTAAATCCGAGAATTTGGGTGAAATATGATGATTTGAGAGTGGGTTTTGTAAAAATTTTGAATGGGAGAGTTTGTGAGTGGGAGAGAATGAGAGTGAGAATGGCATGGGGGTAAATTATGAATTTTTTAGGGAAAAATGCATTTAACCATCCCTTATTTCACAACCTTTGCATTTAACCACCCCTTATATTAATTTTATCAAAAAACCACCCTTTATGTAATTTTCTTTACAAATCACCACCCAATTATCAGTTTTAGTTACGTTTATTAATTCCATAAATGACAAATTTTACTTTTTTTTCTTTTTTTTTCTTTACACACTCCTTTATTTTATTAATGGAGGTCTAGTTGTGCCCCTGTGCTCAAGAGCACCATTTAACCATCTTTTGTATTGGGATTTTGATAAAAAGGGAGACTATATAATCTTCTATTGTTTTCCCTAAAAAGTAGTAGTCACTAGTCAAGACAGTTTCTGATCTAAAATCTAAATCATCATATCATGAACCCGATTATGATGTTAATTAACCAAATTGATAGAGAGAAGATTGATTACAAATGTTTACAGGTAAATATCCCACACAAAAAAACACTATAAAGCTTCAATTCGGGTTCTTAATCTATTTTTCAATTCTATTGTGTTCAAATCAGGAAAAATTACAGATTAAACTTCGAAATCACCCAATTATAATCTCAAAACAAGATGGATAAGAATTAGAGAAAGCGGGAAGAATTTCGTCAGTGCAATGTGCACCGACGGTTATCGCCATCTTCGATTCTTCATCCGTTGTCGACCGCTTCAAGGGAGAGATCTATTTGAGAGGGTCGGTGGAAGTGGGAGAGTGACGAAGAAGAGGGTGAGAGCATTGAGATTTGAGAAGGTCTTGTAAGCATAATTCAGAATTCAACCATGTTCTTTACCGTATGAACATGTATTGATAAAAGCGGAAGCGATAAAACGAGATCAATTTAAATACCTCCAGCCATTGCTCTTGATCTTGTGAAAACCGATTGATCTTGTATGCCTTTCCTTCACCAATTTCCGTATGCTCCGTTCGTCAGCTTCTAAACCCTACTTCTCACTTTAGATGGTGTTTTTCTTATGAGAGTAGGCTTAGTGAACCATTGAAGAAGCGTGTTTATGAATTACGTTTTAAGAATACATATATCCTGCTCTAGCCATCATAGATCAGTTTTAACGTAGTGCTTAATTAGTGGGTGGTTATTAGATATGGGGAGAAGATCATGGGCAATCTGGATCCATGATTTAACCGTAGAAATAAATGGGCCATATAATCAGATTTCCATAAAACTGAATTAATATTTATAATATTTTTACTTTATTTTTATGGAAATTTAACATTCTCCCACTTGGCACATTTATTGAAGAGATACAATATACGAATCATGGCGATGAAATCTCTTAAAGCGAGAATTAATCTTCATGTATTACGATATATCGAAAACTCAACACACCACACACTTAACTCAATGAGCAAACCTTATGTTTTACTCTAGGTTCAAACAAAATGATATTTCTCAACTTAACAATAAAAAATGCGCATAATTCCAAATTGAGAAAATATCCAACAGAATGAAAGTTCAACAAACAAATGAATGTATTACATAATGGATGCAAGTCCCATTCTCACCACATGATCCCTAAAAGTCTTAATTGGCATGCCTTTAGTTAAGGGATCAGCAATCATTAAATCAGTGCTAATGTGCTCGATGATCACTTTCTCTTCTTGAACACGTTCCTTCACGGCTAGATACTTTATGTCGATGTGTTTACTTCGACTTCCACTTTTGTTGTTCTTAGCCATGAAGACAGCAGCTGAATTGTCACAATACATTCTTATCGGTCGGCTAATAGAGTCAATAACTCTAAGCCCAGACATGAAACTTTTCAACCAAACACCATGCGAGGTAGCCTCAAAGCAAGAAACGAACTCGGCTTCCATAGTAGAAGTGGCAGTCAAATTTTGTTTCGTACTCCTCCAGGAAACGGCACCATTAGCTAGCATGAACACATATCCTGATGTTGATTTTCGTGAATCAATGCAGCCACCGTAGTCGGAGTCCGAATAGCCTACCACTTCAAGATTATCAGTCCGCCTATACATAAGCATATAATCCTTAGTACCCTTAAGGTACCTCAACACTTTCTTTGCAGCCTTCCAGTGATCGATCCCTGGATTACTCTGATATCTTCCTAATACTCCAACCGCATATGCAATGTCAGGTCTAGTACAGACCTGAGCATACATAATGCTACCAACAGCTGAAGCATATGGAATATTTTTCATCTGTTCCCTTTCAATGTCATTCCTGGGACACTGGTCTAAACTAAACCGGTCACCTTTCACAATTGGTGCTACACTTGGTGAACAATCTTTCATTCTGAATCTTTCAAGCACTTTATTGATATAGGCCTCTTGAGACAATCCTAAAATGCCCCGAGATCTTTCTCTATGGATCTTAATGCCAATGACATAAGATGCCTCTCCCATATCCTTCATATCAAAATTGCTTGAAAGGAATTGTTTCACCTCATGTAGCAACCCTTTATCATTGGTTGCTAGCAAGATATCATCCACATACAGCACAAGGAAACAAACTTTGCTCCCACTAACCTTAAGATATATACATTGATCCATGATGTTTTCTTCAAAGCCGAATGAAGTAATTACTTCATGGAATTTCTTATACCATTGTCGGGAGGCTTGTTTCAATCCGTAAATGGATTTATTTAGCTTACAAACCAACTGTTCACCATCCTTAGAGGAGAATCCTTCAGGTTGTTTCATATAAACCTCTTCCTCTAGATCACCATTGAGAAATGCCGTTTTCACATCCATTTGATGCAACTCGAAATCAAAATGAGCTACTAATGCCATGACCACACGAAAGGAATCTTTCTTTGATACAGGAGAAAAGGTCTCCGTGTAGTCAATTCCTTCCCTTTGAGTGAATCCTTTAGCAACGAGTCTTGCCTTATGTCTCTCGATGTTGCCAAGTGAGTCTCTTTTAGTCTTAAAAACCCACTTGCATCCAATGGTTTTTACACCATCAGGCAACTCGACAAGATTCCAAACTCGATTAGACGCCATAGAATCCATTTCATCTTTCATAGCATTCATCCATAAGTTTGAATCTGTAGAACTTATGGCTTGTGAAAATGACAAGGGATCATTATCGACTCCAACATTACAATCCGATTCTTGTAGATACACATTATAAATATCAGGAATAGCTGATCGCCTTTCTCGAGTAGATCTCCTTAATGGGACTTGTTCATTCTCATGATGAACTGGTACCTCGTTTTCTACATGATCTATCGGATTTTGATCAACATTTTGTGGAATTTCTATATTTGGTTGTCCAACACCCGCTTGAACTTGAGGGGCATGAATGACAACCAATCTATCACTTAAATCAGATGGTTGAACCTCATGGTGGTCTATCTCGGGAATAATTTCCTGAAATTGATCACTCCCACTGATCAAGTCATTCTCAAGAAACTTAGCATTTCTCGATTCCACAATCCTGGTGCTATGCGATGGACAATAGAATCTATAACCCTTAGACTTTTCGGCATATCCAATGAAATACCCACTAATAGTCCTTGAGTCAAGCTTCTTCTCTTGTGGGTTGAAAACTCTCACCTCAGACGGGCATCCCCAAACGCGTACATGTCGCAAACTCGGTTTCCAACCTTTGAATAACTCAAACGGCGTCTTAGAGACAGCCTTGGAAGGAACTCGGTTTAATATATACGCAGCCGTCTTAAGAGCATCAGTCCACAAAAATGATGGAAGTTTAACATTACTTCTCATGCTACGCACCATGTCAATTAATGTCCGATTTCTTCTTTCTGCTACACCATTCTGGTCAGGAGAACCAGGCATAGTGTATTGGGCAACAATCCCATGCTCTTGAAGAAATTTAGCAAATGGACCAGGTGCTTGTCCATTTTCAGTGTATCTACCATAGTACTCTCCACCTCGATCTGATCTCACGATTTTAATGCGCTTATCGCATTGATTCTCTACTTCAGCCTTAAACAATTTGAAGGCATTTAAAGCTTCGTCTTTGGAGCGAAGTAAGTAGAGATACATATATCGCGAATAATCATCTATGAAGGTGATAAAGTATTTCGGATCAGCAGCATTCATGTCTGGACAACAAATATCCGTGTGTATGATTTCTAATAATTCAGAACTCCTCTTGGCACCAATTTTGTGTTTGTTAGTTTGCTTTCCTTTAATGCAACTAACACAAGTATCGAAATCAGTAAAGTCTAGAGCACTAAGTACCCCTTCCTTCACCAATCTCTTTACTCTCTCAATGGAGATGTGTCCTAATCTCCGGTGCCACAACATAGAGGAATCCTCATTCATAATACATCTTTTCAAACCAGTATGCATAGAGTTATGAGTAGTGTCATTTTTCAAGACAAGATGAAACAGATTATCAGACAAAATACCACAACCAATAACTTTAGAATTTCTGAAAATACTAAAACCAGAGTCTGAAAAATTAAAGGAATATCCAAAAGGTACAAGTCTGGAAACTGAAATCAAATTCCTAGCAAAGTTTGGAACATAGAACGTCTTTTCTAAACTTAAAGTAAAACCACTACTCAAAATCAAACAGCATGTCCCAACGGCTTCCACATGTGAAGCTATCTTGTTTCCTGAATAGATAAGTCTTTCACTGTCCCGCGGTTTCCTTAGGTTTGTCATACCCTGCAAGGTATTCGAAATATGGATTGTAGTTCCAGTATCAATCCACCATGTATCATGATTAACATTAACCATATTAGATTCATAACAAACATATGCTTGAAAATTACCTTTCTTCTCTAGCCAAGTCTTGAACTTATCGCAGTCTTTCTTCATGTGCCCCTTCTTTTTACAGAAGAAACACCTTGACTCCTTCTTTGAGACTTGGTTTACAGGAATCTTTCCCTTTCCCTTTTCCTTAATGTGATCCTTTTTCTTCTTGGAAGAAGAAGCAGTAGCAAGATTCACCTTTTCACCCTCTTCCATCGACAATCTGCCCTCCTCTTGAACACACATGGTCATAAGCTCATTGATTGACCATTTGTCCTTATGTGTGTTGTAAGAGATCTTAAAGGGGGCATATTGTTGAGGTAGGGTGCACAAAATGAAATGAACCAGGAAAGATTCAGACATGGTAACTTCTAAAGCTTTTAGTTGAGCCGCTATGTCCCTCATGCGCATGATATAATCACGCACTCCCTTAATCTCAATGTGCCTCATGGATGAGAACTTCATAATCAAGGTGCTGGCGAGAGCCTTTTCAGAAGATGCAAACTGCTCATCGATGGCTTTAAGAAGATCCTTGACCTTTTCATGCTGATCGACCGAACCCCGAATGCTAGCACATATCTTGGTCTTTATAAACATAACTGAGAGGCGATTAGATCGCTCCCACTTTTCATAAAGACCAATAGCTTCAGGAGTACTAGCCTCCGTTATACTAGGCGGTTCGTCTTTCCGAATAGCATAGTCAATATCCATCCATCCCAAATGCAGTAGCACTCTCTCCTTCCATACCTTGTAGTTATCACCTCTTAATTCAAGAATGTCACTTTTAACATCAGAAATATTTCCTATTACTGCAAACAAAAACATACATGCTTATTAAAATAAAAATTGAGGCTTTAAACTTCATCACAATCTACCAATGCAAATCGTGCTCTTTATGAATCCAGTGACATAAAACTTGCCTGTGGGCTAAAGTCTACTCAATTAGATTCATTATATAACTTTACAGTGAAACTATCAAATCATTATTTCTTAATTCCTGTGGGTAGATTAAGAAACATAATTTAATACATCACCCTAATTAATCATGCAAACACAACAAGATTTCCTGTGGGCATATCTCATCATTATATACATGATTAGTCACAATTTATGTCTAGTTTCCACATGTGATTTCTTCATCAAAATTCTAATAATTAGAGATGCTGTGGCTACTCCCTAATTAAAATAGATTTTAATCACTCAACATTCTACTTCATTTTATATACCTATATAGCTCCATGTATATAAACACATAAACTCATTTCATAAATGTACAGATCATATATACATCATGCGTTAATTGCATAATTCATAAACAAATTGCAATTAGATCAACATCAACTATCTGTAGCATACAAGTCTATACAAAATATATAGGCTACTGCACATCAACATAATTAAGGAGATACCATTAATTATAATAAGCATATTAAAAGTAGTTCTCCACATGAAGAGAGTCAAAGAAAACGTACAGGTACAACATATATATTATCATGAAAATAACCAAGGTAATAAACATGAATGCTACTACTGAGTTACTGACACATGAGCAATTAAAGCTCCAATTAAACACGGTCCATTATATTCAATCAGAACAGAGGTCACATAAAGACGAAATCCAATCAACATATGAATTTCAATAACAAGGCAACAAGATCTTTAAGCAAGGCAGAGACACTAATTGCTCTGATACCAAATGTAAGCATAATTCAGAATTCAACCATGTTCTTTACCGTATGAACATGTATTGATAAAAGCGGAAGTGATAAAACGAGATCAATTTAAATACCTCCAGCCATTGCTCTTGATCTTGTGAAAACCGATTGATCTTGTATGCCTTTCCTTCACCAATTTCCGTATGCTCCGTTCGTCAGCTTCTAAACCCTACTTCTCACTTTAGATGGTGTTTTTCTTATGAGAGTAGGCTTAGTGAACCATTGAAGAAGCGTGTTTATGAATTACGTTTTAAGAATACATATATCCTGCTCTAGCCATCATAGATCAGTTTTAACGTAGTGCTTAATTAGTGGGTGGTTATTAGATATGGGGAGAAGATCATGGGCAATCTGGATCCATGATTTAACCGTAGAAATAAATGGGCCATATAATCAGATTTCCATAAAACTGAATTAATATTTATAATATTTTTACTTTATTTTTATGGAAATTTAACAGGTCTGGTTTCACAGATCTGGGATTTCATAGATTTGGGGGAGATGATTGTTTTAGTAGAAGGGAGAGAGGATTGCTTTAAAAATCTATTTAATTCATTTTTTAAATAAAATAACAATGAAGGTTAAATGGTATTTTTTTGCTCTACTTAACGGAATGAGAAAGGAAAAGTTTAAAAAGGTGGTCTTTTGTAAAGGAAAGTACATAAAAGGTGGTTTTTTTATAAAATTAACATAAAGGGTGGTTAAATGCAAAGACTATGAAATAAGGGGTGGTTAAATGTAATTTCTCCTTTTTTTATATATAAGGGTATGTTAGGGTAGGCTTTGGGTAGGTTTAGTAGGGTGGGTGCCAATTAGAAATCCCCTAAAATTGAGAAGACAGTTCTTGTATCACACTCACACTAGTTGTAACACCACACCAACCGTGCTGGTGAGTGGTGATTGCACAACTTTGTCTTCATTCATTTCGAAGCAACCTCTTCTTCCTCTTTTCCTTTGTCGGCAGCTATACCCCCATTACTCTACAAACATCCTTCGACACAACGCTTGCAGACAGAGCGCCATTTGGATCCCCACCGCAGTCCGTTATTCTCTCCTGTTGTTCAATTCTTCTTCTTTGTGACTCAATAGACTGTATTTTGGCGGCTTCAATTCGCAATCTGCAAGCTTCGATTTTGGAGGATATCAAATGCTGGTCCAAGATCGTTTACCTGCGAGATCCCCGAATCCGCAACAAAAGCCTCCCAGTTATCCCAAATCCAACGGCGGATCCCTTCCAACTCTCCATCCGTCTCGCTTCACCCGCACCAAGAACCTCGATTTCTCCACATGGGTTTCCGAAAATTTCTACAAAATCGTCTCCTTCTTCCTCCTGGTCACTACCGTCGCCGCTCTCTTCTTCCTCCGCAACGTCGGGGACACCGCCGCCTTTCAGTGCTTCGAGTCCACCGCCCAGAAGCTCGAAACCGTCCACTTTCCCAAAGTCAACTGGAATTCGATTCCATCCATCCCCGATAAGTCCTCCCCCTTCGCGAATTTTCGAGCAGATCGCTGGATTGTCGTCTCCGTTTCCGGATTCCCGTCCGATTCACTTCGGAAACTGGTGAAGATCAAGGGATGGCAGGTTCTGGCTGTTGGAAATTCGGAGACGCCCCCAGATTGGGAGCTGAAAGGTGCGATTTTTTTATCTGTGGAGATGCAATCCAAGTTAGGTTTTCGGGTTTTCGATTTTTTGCCTTATAACTCCCATGTTAGAAAGACCGTTGGGTATCTATTCGCTATTCAACACGGAGCTACTAAGATTTTCGATGCGGATGATAGAGGGGATGTGATTGATGGGGGTCTCGGGAAGCATTTCGATGTGGAGCTGATGGGAGAGCAAGCTAGGCAAGAGATTATTCTGCAATATACTCATGAAAACCCTAATCGAACAGTGGTTAATCCGTTTATACATTTCGGGCAACGATCAGTCTGGCCGAGAGGTTTGCCCCTTGAAAACGTGGGAGCTGTGGCAAATGAGGAATACTACACTGAGGTGTTTGGTGGGAAGCAGTTCATACAACAAGGGATTTCTAATGGTCTTCCTGATGTGGATTCTGTGTTCTATTTCACTAGGAAGTCGGGTGTTGAAGCTTTCGACATTAGATTTGATGATCGTGCACCCAAAGTGGCATTGCCACAGGGCGTAATGGCTCCAGTGAACTCTTTCAATACCCTCTTCCACTCTTCTGCATTTTGGTCTCTAATGCTTCCTGTTTCTGTCAGTTCTATGGCTTCTGATGTTCTTCGTGGTTATTGGGGGCAGAGGCTTTTGTGGGAGATTGGTGGATACGTCGTCCTTTATCCTCCAACAGTGCATAGGTACGACAGAGTCGAATCTTACCCTTTCTCTGAAGAGAAGGATCTCCATGTGAATGTAGGCCGTCTGATCAAGTTTTTGATCTCCTGGAGATCAAGAAAGAATAGTTTGTTTGAGAAGATTCTGGAACTGAGCTTTGACATGGCGGAAGAAAGGTTTTGGACTGAGAATGATGTGAAACTGACAGCTGCTTGGCTTCAGGATCTGCTTGCTGTGGGATACCAACAGCCAAGGCTGATGTCATTAGAGCTGGAGCGGCCTCGTGCTGCTATTGGTCATGGAGATAGGAAAGAGTTTGTTCCGCAAAAGTTGCCATCTGTTCATCTCGGAGTTGAGGAGATTGGGACGGTGAATTATGAGATTGGAAACTTGATTCGGTGGAGGAAGAATTTTGGAAATGTGGTGCTTGTTATGTTTTGTAATGGGCCTGTTGAAAGCACTGCTCTTGAGTGGAGATTGCTCTATGGCCGGATCTTCAAAACTGTCATCATTTTGTCAGAACACAGAAATAAAGATCTTGCTGTTCATCAGGGGCAGTTGGATTACATTTACAAGTAAGTTATTCATGTATCCATCTATACTGCTTTCTTTTCTTCTTAACTTGTTCGTGCTTGACCTTTTATTAATGAATACTTGTCGTCTGTTGTTTAGGCAAAAATTTTAAATATATATGACTTTATTCTGCTTATGCTTTTGGAGCCAGTATTGAATACTTGTCGTTCGTGCTTGATGTATGTTTCTTACCTGTGCATGTGTTTTTTTCCTGCAAATGAACTTACTGATCCAATAATGTCTTCATCTTAACAAGTCTTTGCCAATTTCTTGTGTCTAAAAAAATGGATACTTAGTAATAGTTCATATTATTATTGGTTTAAAGCATATACTTTGTATTATTACAAGTCATTTTTTAACTTCGTATTATGTTAGGTCAATATGGTAATAGTTTGTATTATTGATGATTATTTTTAAAGTTCGTACTATTATTGGTTTCGTATTATGTTAGGTCAATATGGTAATAGTTTGTATTATTGATGATTATTTTTAAAGTTGATATTATTATTGGTTCAAAGAAAATAATTGGTATTATTGGAAGTCATTTTTCTTTTTTTATATGCTGTGCATTCTAACTATATTTTCGTTCCTGCAGAAAGCTTCCAATTGTAATGATGAGATACTCAAGCGCGGAAGGATTTCTCTTTCTTCACGATAATACCATTCTTAATTACTGGAACTTGGTGCAAGCAGACAAGACAAAGCTTTGGATAACTGACAAGGTAATAATAATATGATCTCTGATCCATTATCCCGGACTGTTTTTTGTCTCTCTCTCTCTTTTTTTTTTCTTTTTTTTTTTTCATTAGGAAGCTTGAGCTTTCCTTGAATAAATCTAATTTCATCTCTTTTCTATGTTGTTACCATAGGTATCCAAGTCCTGGGGCACAGTTTCAACCAAGGAAAATAAAGACTGGTTTGAGAAACAAGCAAAAATGGTGAAGAAGGTTGTAAACATGATGCCAGCCCACTTCCAAGTCAATTACAAGGGAACTGCAAAGAGCGAACACGACCTAATCATTAGCAACTCTGAGCTATTCTACATTCCCAGGAGATTTGTCGACGACTATCTTGACCTGGTCACCATGATCGGTGACCTTGATATGCACCACAAGGTTGCAACTCCTTTGATCTTTCTGTCCATGGATTCTCCTCGGAATTTCGATTCAGTTTTGAATTCTATGATTTACGAAGAAAAACAAACGCCGTCAAACTCTTCAACCTTGTATTCAGCCCAAGCACCAGCTGTTCATCCATGGAGTGTTACAAGTGAGCAGGAGTTTATAAAATTGGTTAGATTAATGGCTGCTGGAGATCCTCTCCTAATGGAACTGGTTTAAAATGGCTTCTTCCATTGAAAAATAGATTTGTAAAATTGAAGAACAAAAGAAGATTGATCATACATGGAAAAATTGCATGTAAAATTGTTAAAATGTAAGCTTTAATTCTTTCATTTCTTTTCTCGTTTGGGTTCCTTTTTTGTTTTTGTTGTGTTCACCCTTAAGGCTGGCGTATTTTTTTTTTTTTAGATTTTGTATTTGTATCATTGAAAGGTACATTGGCTGATAATTCGAAAGGAAAAATGGAATGAAGAGCAAAAAATTAGTTCTTTCCATTCTGTCCTTGTTATCTGACAATGCGCGGTATTTGCGAAATATATTTTATTTGAGTGTTAAATTTAAATATGACCCTTTTTATTCTTTTATTAAAAAGACAATTGTCGGAATTATCCCTTTTTTACTTGTCAAATACAAATTTGTTCTCCCCTTTTATTGCATACTTGCTAACCCTCTAACACTTACTAACCCATTAGGCCTCGTTTGTTTCTATACTAGTGTTAAATTTAAATATGACCCTTTTTTATTCTTTTATTAAAAAGACAATTGTCCGAATTATCCCTTTTTAACTTGTCAAATACAAATTTGTTCTCCCCTTAGGTTTTATTGCATACTTGCTAACCCTCTAACACTAACTAACCCATTAGAGCTCGTTTGTTTCTATAATAGGAATCAGGTTGGAATGAGGTATTGGATTGAAATAAAAATCACTCATAACTTAATTTTGAGATGGGTATGAACAGGTCCGGCCCAAGGGCAGGGGCAACCTGGGCGGTGGCCTAGGGCCCAACATTTAAAGGGCCCCAATCAAAATTTTAATAGAGGCATACAACCTGTACAAATGTAGTTAGTTAATCAAAGCCCACTAAATAAAATTTAGAAAATGAGGCCCAGACAAACAACATCTCTACCCTTTTAATTTAAGAAATTTAAAACATAAAAAATTGAGAAAAGTATCACGTATTTTTTTAGCATGTAGGGGCCCTCTACTATTTAATCTATACATATATCCCATTTGAACAACCCCATATAAAATAGAGAGATATTCATCCCTTGCCTAGCTACATGTATTTTTCCAATAAACCTATCCGGTTTATTTTAAATGGTCCAAATTCAGATTTTTTTCCGACTTTATTAATTATAGTTTTAAAATATTGTACCTATTGAATTTGAGATTATAATAAAGACCAACAAATTGGGATTTCATCATTAAGTTTTGTGTGAAACTGTAGGGGAAATTTAAGTGGAAATATACTAGAAGTTGGAAAAAACATTACGGGTGTTTGGTAATTGTTGTTTATATTTCTATTGTTGGTGCAATATATATCCAATTTTGTATTGTTTGGAAACAAATCGTCCATTTATCATATACATTTTTTTTTAAATATGTTAAGCAAGTATTTTTTTTCAAAAATATAGATAACAAGTTAATATATATATATGTCTTATTATTTATAATGATGAAATTTATAAAAGAGCCCTTATTTTTTTTTCGCCCAGGGGCCTTCCATTGGTAAGGACCGGCCCTGGGTATGAACTCTGTGTATTTAGATGGTATGAACTCTGTGTATTTAGATGGTATGAACTCTATGCATTTAGCTAGTATGGGAATCACCCATTCCCATCCCCTTAATTAAAACAAACACTGGTATGGTTTAACTCATTCCTAAACCCATTCTATATACCAACGATATAGAGACAAACGGTTCCTTATTATCTTAAAATCAAATTATCTCTTTCCCGACTCTTTCTGCGATGAGCATACCTTTGTCTCCTGCGCCAGCTAAGATTGGTCCTCGTCTAACGATCTCTCGCTCACTCTTACTAATGATTAGAGTAGGAGGCGGTAAATTTCATTGGTTGGATTTCATTGTTGGTGCAAAGAAGAGAGATTTAAGGTTTTTTTGGGTAGACAAGGATGGGAATTAGGGCTTTGAGCATCTAGATGAAGGAGACAAAGAGGTCAATGTAGGCAATGAAGGAGGAGGTGAGACTGGTGGCGTTGAAGGTGAAGCCATCTATGAATGTCAAGGATGAGCCCGATCTTGAGTCATGCATGCACAAATTCGTTGACGACTCCTACAAAGGTTAGTGGTGCCTGTAAATTGTTTGTGAAAATGCCTCTATGTGATTAATTCCATAAAATTGAATTTCAAGTCCAAAATTAATCAACCAATCTTCTTCCGGTTTCACTTTTTGAATCTTACTTGAGAATTTTTGTAGTTTGTAGAAGATGAAGTTCTTGCAAGTTCCACCTTCATTTTTAAATCAAAAGTCAGTTGCTTTTGAGTTTCAAGCCTCTAAAGGAAGATCCAACATGACATATTGCTCAAATTGTAAATTTAGTTACAAGGTTAAATACTATGTGGCTCCATGATTTAGTTTTTCTTTCCTTCAATTTTATGTTTTGTATTGCTTGATGCTTGCTCTTCCTTATAAATAATAATTGAATCTTCATAGGCTAGTCAACAAAGTTTAACATACTGCCAGAGTTAAAAATTCCCTTGTTTGACATATGGAAAATTATTTAAGAGGCTTTTCGATTAAGGTCAGTAAAGAAACGTTTATCTTGGGCCTACATATTTAAGAGGCTTTTCGTTCTTTCAATTCTGACGTAGTAGTTGAATTTCTACATAGTATCATGTGCATTGGTTATAACTCTGATATGGCAAGTAAAATTCATAATACAAGTAACATGTAACGCTTGCTGATATCGAGGAGCATCGAGACCCATCAACTTGGCAACCACATTAGAAGAATCATTCATGCCTAGATTCCAACTCTTTTGACATCTCTTGTGCTATGAGCATCTTCACATGTGTTCCTTATGATTTTCTTCTGATTTCAATAATGAGAATAGCAACTATATATGCAACATGATAATCTTGAAAATAATAGCATTACTTGACTCTAGGCCCCAACATCAAAAAAAAAGTGTTGCGCAGTTTGCTCAAGTTATATTACTGTTATGATGAACTCTTGATTATATTGGTATTAATTTTTATCTATTTTTTGATGTTTTTGTGATTATTATGAAATACTAGGTTTGGTTTACTGAATTTAGGTTAAATAGCGAGGAAATGCTTGAATGATTAATCTTATTTTTGTCATCAAAGATTTTTTTGTGTTTAGCCTATTAGCTTAAGTAGTAGAGCATTTTGCTTAAAATTACAATAATATGTTTATGTGGTGATGACGAGTGATAATATTTGATGACCCATTGATGACACACTTTTTGCCTTTGATGAGAGTTTTTTCTTTCATAAAAAAGTCTCATCAAGTCTATTGATGACATACTTTTCGCTTTTTATGATATTTTTTTTGGCATCAAGGCCATTAATGACACACTTTTTGCCTTTGAAAATAGTTGATGACAATTTTTTTTATCATAAAAAGTGTCATCAAAGTCATTGATGACACACTTTTTGCCTTTGATGACAATTTTTTTCATCAAAAAAGTTTCATCAATGACTTTGACGACACACTCTTTGCCTTTAATGACAATTTTTATCATAAAAAATTTGTTATCAAGGCAATTGATGACACTTTTTTCCTTTGATGACATTTGAAGTGTCATCACGGTCATTGATGACACACTTTTTGCATTTGATGATAGT
The DNA here is from genome assembly GCA_964016875.1 of Fallopia convolvulus. Taxonomy (NCBI): domain Eukaryota; kingdom Viridiplantae; phylum Streptophyta; class Magnoliopsida; order Caryophyllales; family Polygonaceae; genus Fallopia; species Fallopia convolvulus. Next base: position 41,337,831 of record OZ024720.1, read on the forward strand.
TTTTTGTCATCAAGACCATTGATGACACATTTTTTGTCTTTGATGATATTTTTTTAATCAGAAAATGTCATCAATGTTAATGATAACACACTTTATGCCTTTAAATATAGTTTTTTGTCATAAAAAAGTGTCATCAAGGCCTTTATTGACAAATTTTGCCTTTGGTCACACTTTTTTCCCTTAATGACACTTTTTTGTCATCAAGGCATTTGATGATAATTTTTGTCATCATCTCGGCATTTAATGACAATTTTTTGTCACCAAGTGTCATCAAAGACCTTTTTGATGCTAGCCAACATCGGTCAACGAGTGGTCAATGCCAATCAACGATGTTGACCGAGTCAACTCACAAATGCATGGAGGGAGGGGGAAGGGTTGGGGAGTTATCCATGTTATTAAAACATAACTCCCAACTAGTATGCTATTATATCCCTTGTAAAGTCTATTTACCAAAATCACCCTTTATTAAATGTCATACAAACACAAGAGATTAAGTTGGTTTTATGATTTGAGTTGCACCTAGGTTTTGACGGATTGTCTATGTATCTCTTTAAAGATAATCAAGCCTTACGTTGTTTGGTTTTTATTTTGTGTTTGTGTGTGTAATCTCATGTATTAGAGGAAAGTGTCTACTTACCTTCTAGTAAGGGTTGTCTAGACCTGCTTCAACTATCATTTGAATGATGTGAATGAGTTTTAACTCACCTTCTACAAAGGATTGTTTAATCATTCATATTTCATGTACACAATTTAAAAGTGTGATTTTTTTTGGAATTTTTTTATTTGATTTGAGGTATGCGACTGCCTTTGATATATGATTTTGTATAGATCTGCCAACATAATTTTTTGGGAAATTCTGTTTGGTACCCCTGAACTTTACGCTTTTTCGAATGGTACCCTAAAAAAAGTTATTTCAGATAATACCCCCGAGTTTTGCACCGAGTTTGCCCCGTACCCCTTTGTTGTATTTCCATCTTCTTTTCCGTTCGTCTCACCGGTTTCTTCGCTCGCTTGTTCATGGCTGGCTTGTCGTCCGTTCTTCCATTGTCCGCCCGCCATCGTGTGGAAACCCAAACGCCCAATTCAACTCAGCCAGAAAACTTGTTGTTCATTTTCAATCAAGCATCAAATTGTAAAAGAAAATCCTCCATTGATTGGAGTCTCAAGCACAGAGAAGAAGACCCACAAACAAAACGACATCCAAAGCCCCAAAAAACACCCAAAAGCCTTGTTCATGCAATAGACAAAAATTTCCAATTATCAAAATCAAACCCCAGCAGTCAGAAACCCTAGAAGAAAGGATGGAAAAAAAGATTCAATCTTTGTTCATCTCATCAACGGAAAAAGATGGATTATCTGCCAGCTTCACCCAAATTATCGCCATCGTCGTCAATGGAGGATAAACAGGTGCAGAACCATAAGCCGATTTTGTTGATAAGGTTGATGAGCAAGAGAAGAACATGGGTTTTGTTGGTAGTCTACACGATAATATTGTGTTCCTCGTGGAATCTCCTCCATTTGATTTTGAGCCGGTACGAATCAACGACTCTCTCGCCTTGTAAAGGGGGTGGGCGGTGGTGTACGCGTCATTGATGATCGGAACGGTGTTCGGGCTGATGTCGATGGTGGCGGCGTTGATGCTCGGAGAGATTTTAGAAATCTGAATATAGGAAACACAATAGATAACTATGAACAATAAAGTGGATTAATAATAAATAAAAAATACATAATATGACCAAGTTTTCAAACCTCTAAAAAATTAAGTTATTGCCAGTAAAAGTAAGAAGTTAGAGATATTTTATGAAATAGAGTTTCTTGAAGAAGAAACTCAATTTTCTGCTAAATATGACCCATTATATTGCCATGTAGATTAAAAGCATTGACAGAACCAAGTGAGGGCCGGTGGGACCAGTGCCCCCACATCCAAAATGGTAGATTAAAAGCATTGAGTTACCATTGTACCCAACGTTCCTCAAGATTGAAATAGCAATTGAGTTGCAACTATCTAACAACCAATATTCTGTATATACACCGCAATCTTATTAGAGGAAACTTTATTTAGAGGTTGATTATACTGGGTCAAGTCTTGATTTTTCATATGTCCAACATACCATTTTGGATGGGCTTTTAAATTTTATTTTCAAAATTTAAACTAGTTAATTTTGTATTTCTTTTTTCCAAGCTTCAACATTCCTTTACAGTTCCACTAGCTTCTTTGTAAGTCTATTAATAATATTTATATCAAGGCTATGTGACATTTTGGGGTTCATTGAGTTAGAGCGAGTATATTAATTTTTAATTAGGGATACAACGTCGTTATGGAATCCCAAAACAACGCCCTTTTGATAAAAATGTTAACTTCAAGTGTGCTGAATATCAAAAATGATAAAACCTAAAATGAGCTTTTGATCGAATGGGCAAAGTGTGCTACTACAATGGATTCCACGCTTGACGCCTTCACACCAAAGACTTTCTTTATTTGTGCCCCCTCTCTAATTAATTTTTGCATCCATCCCTAATTAAAAGGGGCCCATATTATTTATATTAATAGGAAAATTGAAGGAGATTGGGACCACCTTGAAAAATATTGTTAATCTGTAAGAGCATGCCTATTTGTCAAATATTTGGGTTTTGTTATCAGGAGTTCATCCTGTGAGACCCTTATACCCTATGACGTATACTTAGTAATAACTTATTTCTTATATAAACATGTTGGTGTATAAAATCTCGTCTTCAATTCGTATTAAATACACCAATTAAGAACTCCTCCTCTTCCGCTCCGTCTTCAATCTCTTGACCTAGAAAAACCTGCAAAACAATGGACACAGGGGGCGGGGACCCCCTAATCCACCTCCGATGCCTAAGTCAGAAGAGCAATTGTCGTTTAAGCGTCGAGGTACAACAAGAGAGCGGTGAAACCCTAAACAGTCGAGCTAAGCGAATATTAGCCTGCCTAGGATTTCTGAATATGCTATGCACATGTGTCTCTCCCTACACGCCTGGGGCGTGTATTTATAATGGAAGAGGGAGAGAAGGGGGGCCGAAAATTATATCTATTAGGCCGAAAATATTATCCTCCTAGGGCTGGTCAACTGCCTTAAAGCCCAAGTAAGGAATATTCCACCCTTTCTCCAACTTCAATTCTATCTTTAATAAAAGATAGAATCTTCCATTAAGTTGCATAACCGCCATATAATTTTATATGGAAAATAACGAAAATAACTGTGCAGTAATTTTAATAAATACCTTTATAGCGAAAATAACTATGGTAATTATGTTTGTTTTACCCGCTCACAAATGCCCCACCTACATCGCCCTTACACGACTCACCGTGTTAGGCGACGTAGGGTACATAGGGTTTCTAATCGAAGTGGCCATACAGATTGGTCGATTGGTCCCCTAACGCTTTCGTATATTCGTATATTCGTATATTCGTATATTCGTATATTCGTACATCCATGAGCGATTATCATGGGGCGAGTGCTATCTTTTCGAGTCGTATCTTCTGCCGAGGTTTAAGATGGAATCTCTAGAACGAACAAAATCAGATAGGGGAGAATAGAACGTTTATGTTGAAAAAAGTGCTTGGCCAAGCCTTCTAATTTTAAGAAAACAAAAAGAAAATATATAAAGTCGTTCATCCTAGCGATCCCAGCCTAAGCTCAACATCCACGCAAGAAGCGACTACCGGCGAACCGACGCTCGCGGTTTACGAGCCGCGGCCGCTGTCGACTTATTTCGCGGTAGTCTTCGACGATCTAGCGTCTACGGTTTTCCTTTTTAAGGAAAAACCTCTTCAAACGAGCGAGATTTACAAGTCCGGGGGACATCTCCCCCGTCGATACTTTCCTCACTCATATGCTCTCCGACTCTGTGCTGTAGTCCCTTCCAATTCGGGCCGAATTACACCATATGCATGTGCTTTTCCATGACCTTTTGACGTATAGGCCTCCACGCATTATGCTACGGCCGCCTGTTGGTAGGATGCGTTTCGTGTAGTGACAATGTCTCGATAATCCTCGGTGATGACGAGATGGTCGGAAAGAGCGCGTCAATTGCTTTATTGGTTTTCTCGAGGCAGTTTTAAAAAGGCCACCAATATCTTTGCTAACGAGATCGGAGAGTCAAGATGCAATCCTCGGCGTATATCTCATGTATGCGTTTATCGATCTTGTTTCAGCGTAGGCTCAACCCTGCTTGGGGGTATGCTTCTCAAGTTTGGCCCGAAAAAGAACGACAATGTAGTGTCTTCCCCGGCGATTGCCAAAACCTATGAGCCCTTAAGAGAACTTCCCGTGCCCCGGTGATATCCTGCAGCCTCGACACGCATCGAGGTCTTTAAGTGATTCTTGCACGGGTAGCTAACGTTGCCAAAGCTTCAACGGACTTGTTTTTGATCGCTTGATCACTGTCCAATCTTGAATAACTCGGACTCTTCTATCATATTCGAACATCGTTGACTTTTCGGTTTTACAATGCCCCAGCATTTATTTTCGAGTCCTTGATTCCCAGACACGTCGTACGATTTCAAGGATTGATCTTCAATCTGAAGTTCTCGGGGGCGAACTGTGGTCACTGTTTAGGGACCCGCGGCGCGGAGCTCGTAAAACGAGGTAACGAACACTTCTGGAGGCTGGCCGCGGCCGCAGCCTCTAGGCGCCGCGATCGCGGAATCCTGGCCGCGGTCGCAGCCTCTAGGCGCCGCGATCGCGGAATCCTGGCCGCGGTCGCGGCCTCGCTGACGTGATCGCGGTCTTCGTCGTTCGCAAGGTTCTGCGATTGCGGTAATTTACCCTCATACTTGGCTTGTATACTTCTTCGATTTTTTCATTAGCATTTTACCGGCTCGGGATCGCGGCGGTTATCGGCGAATTCGATTACACTGACGGCTCGATTGGTCCATACGATCGCCGATTCATCGATGAAGCACTTTTCTTGGATCTTTACAAAGAATGCTTTTAGCCTGGCGATTTCTCCAAGGCTTGGATAGCGACAAGTCTATGCTCGCCTTCAATCCGCTTGTTCTCTCTTAAAGCGGAAGCTAGAGTGCGTATTAAGCACAATCTCGTTTTCATTCTTGATGATAGCCGATGCCCCACTACTTGATTGCTTTCGGGTTCGACGCACATCGCTAATTGATTTCATCAAACTGTGTAGCGCTATGACCATCGATTCCGTCGCTTGATCCGTACCTTGCTGGCTTGCATGAAGAGCAACCAAGCTTTGAAGGTGAGGTCGGGTCACAGAATTGATCATCTTTGAACAAGTTGTCTTGCTCGGAACATTCTAGGGTTTGATCCTCCGAGTGAATATCGGAGTTTCGCTTGATCACCCTGCGAGTCTTGATTCTTTCCCGAGCGAAGATTGGATTTTTCCCCCACTGCTTTTAGGGTTTTCGGGTTTCGAAAAAACCACACGGTGATTGCTATCGCATGGGCCGCGGTCGTTGAGGAACGGACCGCGGTCGCGGTTCCTGAGGCCGCGGTCGCGGCCGATGCTGCCGCGATCACGGTGGCGCTGGAGCTCGCTGGCGATTTAGGGTTGGCGAGTTCGTTGTTTCTTGTTTGTCAGAAATTGGTTCCAGCCTCACGCTTGCATGAATTGATCGCTTTTTGACATCTTCTTGAGAACTTCTCTTGTGGCTTGACTTGGAATCCATTGATTGGTGGATCTTGGAAAGCAAGGAGAACTCTTTGGTTGCGCTCTACTACGATTGGTAAAGTCCGCTCAGACTCTCCAAATCTCTTGAATAGCGTTGATCTATCTTCGTTCCTTAGCGATTAAGGCTTCTGATTGCTAGATAGGATCGCTTTGCTTGCTTTTACGATCGGCTTTACGTTTTAAGAGGACGTTCAGCCTATGGCAAGTAAGATCCAATTCGATTTCAAGCAAATTGTACGGGTCCTATGCGGAGAGGTCACGATCACCCCGCATTAGGTTTACGTTTGTCGAAATCCTGTCGGGTTTGGCTTGCGAATAGAGAGAATGCTCCGAAATACGCAGCCCGCGGTCGCGGTTTCTGAACCGCGGGCGCGGCTTGACAGGTAGCGATCGCGGCCCTCCTGGCCGCGGTCACGGTTCGGTTCGGCGATCGCGATCTCTCGGATCGACCCGCCTTGCTCTTGAACCATTTGATTATTCTCGTTTTTGGCAACACGCATTGCCGTTTCCCAAGCATGATCAATTTCAATTGATTCAGGCCTTGAAGTGCCATGACTGACGATTCCGTCGCTCGACTCGGACCCCGAATGGTTTGTGCGATGAACAACCGTATCAGCAAGAGGGGCCGGGTCACGGTTCAAGTCATTTCCGGGCACAAAGGTCTGACCTTCCGAGCGAATATCGGAATCAGATTGATCAATTTCCACTACGGTTCGATTTTCCGTGCGATTTTCGAAAATCCCAACTTCGATCGCTGATCCGCGTTCGCGGTCTACAGTTCCGCGGTCGCGGTTTTACTTGATGGGCGTGCCTCGCACGATACGCTTTGCGACGGTGCCTTAGGGTTTCCAAAAACGACTTCATAATCTTCAGGGATCGATTCCAACACCACAATTGCGTAGATCGAATACTCTTTTTCCAAAATTGCTTGCCGTCGCTTTGATTGTGGTTGGATGTTTGATTCACAATTAAGTTTTCAACTTTGGGCTACCGGGCATGCACCCGAAGCGTAATCCGTCAATTGATGGTCGATTACCAACCTTAGGCGGGATTGGATTCGACAAGGGGTTAACGAGGTTGCCCCTGCCCCCAGTGTCGTCGATTTCGCAGCACGCACTACAATCGACACCGGTTGGGATTCGGTCATGACCTTGCTTAGGATTCAAGCAAATCTCAAGGCGGATCTCTTTTTGTTGATTTTTGGGACGCCTTTAGGCTAGAAAAATCCAAAAAACACGAATTTCCGGAGTCACATATTTTCGGAGGGGCACTCCGGTCGAAAATCCGGAGGCGCAAATTTTCCGGAGGCGCACTCCGGTCGAAAATCCGGAGTGGGCGAATTTCCGGAGGCGCACTCCTGTAAACCGCGCCCGCGGATCGGGTTCCGCGCCCGCGGTTTCGTTCGATTCGCCCGATCGCTATCACCATAGGTTTCGAAAATTAACTTCTTTTTATTCTAAGAACGATTACTCATGGATTTAATCCTCGTTCCCACAGACGGCGCCAATTGTTGGTGTACAAAATCTCGTCTTCAATTCGTATTAAATACACCAATTAAGAACTCCTCCTCTTCCGCTCCGTCTTCAATCTCTTGACCTAGAAAAACCTGCAAAACACTGGACACAGGGGGCGGGGACCCCCTAATCCACCTCCGATGCCTAAGTCAGAAGAGCAATTGTCGTTTGAGCGTCGAGGTACAACAAGAGAGCGGTGAAACCCTAAACAGTCGAGCTAAGCGAATATTAGCCTGCCTAGGATTTCTGAATATGCTATGCACATGTGTCTCTCCCTACACGCCTGGGGCATGTATTTATAATGGAAGAGGGAGAGAAGGGGGGCCAAAAATTATATCTATTAGGCCGAAAATATTATCCTCCTAGGGCTGGCCAACTGCCTTAAAGCCCAAGTAAGGAATATTCCACCCTTTCTCCAACTTTAATTCTATCTTTAATAAAACATAGAATCTTCCATTAAGTTGCATAACCGCCATATAATTTTATATGGAAAATAACGAAAATAACTGCGCAGTAATTTTAATAAATACCTTTATAGCGAAAATAACTATGGTAATTATGTTTGTTTTACCCGCTCACAAAACAGATAATTCACATATAACAACTATCCACATAAGCACAAAGCAGAATTAACAACCATATAAGGTTGCACACATACACTTATATGTAGTTACTTCTATACTAATACATATGTCACTCTAATTTTTATTACAACCCTTTTGTCTAAGATGAAAAATGAGGAGGAGAAGGTTGCATAAAGCTTCAGCCAGCCGACAAGTATGAATGTGACCTCTAAAAGAGACACATCAGTAAAATCTAGCTAAACTTGATAAATTGTTTTGCGATTTACGTGAATCGCATACTCAGAGAATATATATCATCATCAATTATTTCACATATAGCCAACCAATTAGTCCATGTACATATACCTACATATTATATATAGATGACAAATGAATTTACTATTCTATGCAAATGCCAATGTATCCAGTTTATTATTTTGTGAACTATTCAAGCCTGAATCTGTCCCGGGTTTTCCGTATACCGACTTTTCCCATATACCAACTTAAATTTTTTTTCCGCAAACCAACTTTTTTCCATATATCGAGTTTTCCCATATATCGTCTCTTAGGCATCATGTATGACATGTAGATCCTTATGATCCATAGATCTTGTATGACCCGTAGGTGTTAAAAGGGTTTCTTGACAACAAATAAATTTATAATCAAAACCCCGCTGAGTACAGGGGAGTTAGGTTCGTCCATGGGAGAAAGTCTAGTTTCAAGTTTTATTACTTAGAGCGCAAGTAAGAGAAAAAAGTTTAGATTTTTATCAAGATGAAGAGAAATTCTAAGGTTTTGGTGTCCCCGCAACAACAATCATGCATACAAACGTTTAATGCAACATAAAGATCATGCCTTTATCACATAAAGTTGTCAACTTTCGTCAACTAAGCAAGTAAATCAATCAAATTTCGCTAAATTAATAAACTTACTCTTCTACTTCAATTAGGATTGATTCACTTTCGCTTCAAAACCCTAAATTGACTATTCTGATCCAATGTTTCCGCTTTCGCTTCAACTATGAACGAGAAATTTCCTTTCAACTTTTGTTTCAAGGAGTTAAGAACAAGAGAATAGAATCATGCAATAAAAACAATCAAATCATGATCACAAACAACCATGCACAACCATTGTTGGGTTTAACACCAACCTTAGAGAGAGAAAACTACTTACTAATCATAATTGAAAAGAACATCTAAATTAATGAAAGGCAAACTTACAAAACTGAATTTAAAGCAAACTTGTCTTCCAAGTAATCCTCAAACACGCCTCTCTATCTACTCTATCTCACCTCTCCTCTCTCTTCTCTCCTCCCCCAAAAGATGCTTGAAAAACTAGAGCTAGACAAAGGTATTTACAGAGAAAAACTTAATCCATCTAAAAGCTATCTATAAGGAAATAAATCTCTAAACAATATATCCCTTAAAACTATCTAAAGACATAAAAGATATAAGATAAAAGTGCATTAAATGCACCGACTCTGTCTTCGCTACTGACACGGGACCCTCGGTACCGACTTCGTCAGGGTCGGTAGAACTCTTACTGAATTCTTCACTTCTTCACTTTCATGCACGCCTCGTTACCGACCTCAGTTTCCTCGGTAACGACCCTACAGTCTCGTAATTGGGCTCGTTATCGTGCATTTGCTCCAGTTTAGGGATCGTTAACCTTCTTTTCTCAATAATTCTTCTTCCTTAGGCTTGGTAATGGGTCTTTAAAATTCATTCATAGCTCAAATTTGATCTTCATTATCTCTCTTGAGTGCTATCTGTAAGTGCTTTCCTCCTTTCTTCAAAATATGCTCCAAAATAGCTACCAAACCTATAAAAATACCACCAAAGCTTATGTAGACTCCATATCTTAAGAAAATATGAAAGCCTACACAAACGGCTCAAAATAAAACACAAAACTAGAGAAAAAGACTCAAAGACACAAAAACACACCTTATAAACACAACTAAAAAGGTGGATCTCAAAATACCCCATACTCAGACTTGCTTGTCCTCGAGCAATCAACAAGACATCAACCAAAACCATCATCACATTCTTCAAGTCAATGCCCTTTTCAAAAAGAAACATCAAAGCTCAAGTAGAAATAGACAAGTGAATCTAACGTCATTGCACATATATGAACAAACTTAAGCAAAAGCAACTAAAAATCCAACCTCTCAAGGGTAATGTGTTTCTCTCAACTCTCAAGTGTTTAGGCTTAGAATAACAACTCTCAAATCAATCCTATATGCAAAAATCAACATAGTCATACTTACTTATATCACCAAACTCTCCACCAGTGATGTTAAAACACATAAAAATCATCAAGAGAACTTAGGCTCAATGAAAAACTTCATAGAAGCTCCATTCGGTGGGGTTGTAATGGGGCTTGGTAATAGCAATAAGGTGTGGAAATATTTTGGCTATGTGGTTCTAAAAATCCGGGAATATAGACTCCTAAACTCTCCAATACAACTCACCAAAACTTCTCAAAAGAACATACCAAACTCACTCAAACTTTAAAGAATTAACTTCAACTTCTTTCAACCCCTTTAATATCCCAACTAATCTTGCTCAAAATAACAAGGAAAATTTGGCTCATGCACATTATTCATTACTCAACTTCTGTCTTTCTTTCTTTTCTCTTTCCTTTTCATCTTCATTTTTTTCCTCTGTGGGAGGTTCAGTACCGACCATACTAGGGTCGGTAACGAGTTCTGCTCATCAGTTTTTCTTTCTTTCTTCCTCTTTTCTTTCCACTTCTTTTGTAAATGCATTCAGAGAGCCAAACTCCTTTTACATGATAAACCGCAAGATTTTTAAATATTCAACCCATATTACCCCACACTTGAACCAATACATCTCTTATCAACAAAACCTATCACAATAACCAACACTATGTGCTAATCCCCGGATAGGGTCAAGCTAACATCGGCTAAGGAATATTTTGTGGAGCTTAAAAATAAAAGGCTTCAAGGCGTAAATTGGCTTCAAAAAGAGGATAATGATAAGTTAGGTAAAAAGAGAGGATAAAAAGTGGGTTACAGATTCTCCATCATATGATTTCACATGTAATGAACTAATATCTCAAAAAGGTCTCAAGTAATGAATAATCATATCAATGACAAGAGATAATATGCATAAGGAGAGCAAATCACACAAGAAAAGAAGAGGGATTTTTTTGAATGTTCTCCCCATAAGGTCAAAAACAACTCACAAGGTAGCAATTTTTGTTGGATTTCAGTCACTTCTACCTAAGATCATATGTGCTCAATTTCATCACAAGCTAAAAATCCACATAAAAACAACTTTTCAACATGATTTATGAAAAGCTATCCATACATGCTAAAGGAATTACATGATCAAGCAAGTTAAAGCATATCACAGGACATCTAAGTGGATCATTATCAATCGTAAAACACAAACCAAGGCACAAAAGTTGAGTTTCCTTTTCCCCCACCCATACTTAAACAAAACAGTGTCCTCACTATTTAAAGACATAAGAAGATAAAGAGGATAAGAAAAGGGAACTCATAAAATAAAGTTGAAGCTGTTTGAAATAGATAGTTGATCACGGAGGAGGTTGTTGAATTTTGATCGGTTTTCTTGTAAATGTCGGTATCGACCTTGAGGGGTCGTTACCGAGCTTGCTATATTGCCACCGAATTTCTTATATCGAGTGTCTTGAATTGTTTCCTTTTCTGTTAAGCACTTCATCGGTATCTTGTATTACCTGAGTCACTTTAGAAAAACTTCTATCCCTACTACACTAATTTAACCTAAAATCAAGTCAGAAGAAAGCTAGCAAAAAGAACTAAGAAAGCAAAAACTAAAAGCGGGTTGCCTCCCGTAAGCGCTACGTTTAACGTCGTTAGCCAGACGAACTTATCTTTGCTATATGGCTTCTCGCCGGCTTTGTAGGGATCAAGAGAAACCACATAGTTAGCCAAAACAGCATCAAAGCCCCATTCCAAATGATATGGTCCTCTATCATCCACAAGCATGCTTGGTAATCCCACAAAAAGGTTAGTATAGTCCGAAAACCAAAGAGGTTTCGACTCTTTCACAAGACTAAGAATAGGATCTAGTATAGAACAAGGATAGGAGAAGGGATCATGACCATAATTAATAGGATTAGAGCTAGAAGACTCACCGGGATTGATCATGTAGGAGGTTTTTACCGAGGGGACAAAGGTCATTAACGACCTATCTGGGTAAGGGATGGCCTCGATATCGTACATGAATTCGCCACTTGTAGTGTTCTTCATCAGGAAGGGGTCGTTACCGACCCAAGGTGGGTCGGTAGGCTCCTCGGTAGTTGGGTTGTCCTTGTATTTCTTGGTGCCTGTACTCAGGGAAGGGTTGATATTGAGCCATGGCGGGTCGGTAGATTCCTCAGTACTACAACTAGCAACCTCGTTCACGGCTGGATTTAAGCGAAACTTGACTTTTTCTTCTCCTATATCAAACGTGAGAAGTCCTTTTCTAACATGAACTCGTGCCCCTATAGTGGCTAAGAATGGTCGTCCAAGAATGATTGGCACCACAGGGTTTTGTGGCATATCTTGAACAATGAAGTCATTGGGAACAATAAATTTTCCAACTTGGATAGGGACATCGTCAATGACTCCAGTTGCCTTGACACAACATCCGTCTTCCATGTACAACCTCATGTTGATCGGTTCTAATGGTCCCATACTAGCTTTTGACCAAATAGATAATGGCAAAAGGCTAGCACTGGCTCCTAATCACAAAGCACTTTGAAACGGTGAGTCCTAGTACCAATTGTAATTGTAAACTTACCAGGATCGTCGGGCTTTTCAGGGAGTGTTATGGATCGGACTTGATCAGTTAGCTCAAAAATTGATCTTTTCCTACTTAAAATCTCTTTTAAGAATTTTGTATAGGTAGACATTTCATTAAGGGCTTCGATAAATGGAATAGAAATATTTAACTCTTGAAGAATCTTAACAAAATGTCTAAACTTTCCTTCTGTGACATCATTAGCTTTCTTGGTCAGGAAAGGAAGAGTTTTTGATGGACTTGGAGTAGAAAGAGGCCCGGATCGAGGCTCTATCGAGTCGAAAGAGGGTCGACTAGTGCTGTAGAAGGGTCGGTACCGTCCTTGAGGAGGTCAATATCGATCCTAGGACTAAGGGAGGGGTTCGGTGGCGAAGACTTACTGGGGTTGGAGTCGTTAATGACCTGTGTGATCGTTACTGAGTATTTGAGGCTCAGTATCGACCGTGGTGGGTCCGTTATTGATCCGAACTGGATCATCTTCTTCGTTACCGGGCTCTTTATCCTTGGCCTCAGCACGATCCGGTAGTGTCTTTCCGCTCCTTAGGTGTATAGATGCAATCTGTCCTCTTGGGTTCTCTTCAAGACGGCCCGGAAGTTGCCCTTGATATCTTGGAATATAGGCAGCTAGTTGGCCGAGTTGGGAGTTTTCACTTTTTCTCTAGGTTTTGATTTCTCCCAATTGTACATGTAAACCTTTTAGGTCAGAACGGACTCCATTAATCTTGTTGTGGACCCCGTTAATACCCTCTTGTAGCCCTTGTACCCATGAAGGTGGGTCTTGATAGCCCGATGGTTTGTAAGGAGGAACCCTTTGGTCTTGCTGAGGAGGTTGGCTCCCTTGGCCATAGTTGCCCCAGGTAGGCTGATTATTATTCCTGCCTGCATAAAAAGTATTACCTTGGTTCCTATATAGACCCCTCATGTAGTTAGCTTCTTCATATGCCTCAGCAGCATGGACCTGTTGCAAGTTAGTGCAGGCAAAAGTAGCATGGACTTGAGACCCACATTCTTGACAAGAAGGAGATGATTTAAGATAACTTACTTGCTTCTTCAGGCGGTTAATCTCATCTTGCATGAATTGGTGCTTCACTTCAGGGTCGAACTCATACTTGTTTGGATTATAGAGCCGCCTTTGAGGTTGTTGGGCTTGTTGCGTGCCATACATCGCATCGTAGTTGGTCAACTTGTCAAGAAATGCCCACGCCTCATCGGGATCCATCTCTATGAAAATGCAAACAGTGTGCAAGTTGAGGCGGTTCTTCGTTTCTGCGTTAATCCCTTGGAAGAAGATTTCTTGGAGTACATATTGTGGTTGCCCATGGGTAGGGCACTGTTGAAGTATCTTCTTGAATCTCTCCCATGTCTCCACAAAGGTCTCATTAGGCAGCTGGTGGTAGGAGGTGATCGTTTCCTTAACTCCGTAGTCTTGGCATGAGGGAAGAACTTTGTCAAGAATAAGTCATGCAAAGCCTTCGAAGTCCTTATCGACCTAGGAGGTAGGCTCTCTAACCAGCTCAGGGCCTTTCCTACAAGAGACCACTTGAAAGCTTTCAACAGAACATACTCAAGAGAGACACCGCCAACAGCTATAGCGTCACACAAATCAGTAAAAAATTTAATATGTTCTATTGGCCAGACAGTTCTGGAACCCTCAGTTCTGGGTGAATGTAGTGTTTGGGGTTCTTAGGAAAGGCATCCAACTGCTCTCGTAGACGGGCAGTGTGCTCTCGCTCACGATCTCTGTCAGCTTGGGGCCGCTCCATTTGTTATCGGTGGTCAACCATCTCATGTGCCATCTCTTCAGGTGTAGCCATTGCTTTGCGTTCTCTTAATCGGAGGTGGAAGGATCGCTCGGGTTCACAATCTACTACATGATTAGAGACAACACGACGTCCTTCAACTGGCATACACTGTAAGCAAAAACAAAAACAAAAACGAAATCAAAAGCAAAACGGGTTCTCAGAGGAGGATCGTTACCGAGGCCTAGAGGGTCGGTAACGAGCCTGCAGTGATCTCGTAAAAACAAAATTGAAAAGAAAAGAATTGAGATTTGTCGACAAGGTCATAGTCCCGAAAATGCTAAAAGAACAAAACTTGGCAATATTGAAATCTCTCCGGCAACAGTGCCAATTTTTGGAAAAGGTTTCTTGACAACAAATAAATTTATAATCAAGACCACGCTGAGTACAAGGGAGTCAGGTTCGTCCACGGGAGAAAGTCTAGTGTCAAGTTTTATTCCTTAGAGTACAAGTGAGAGAAAAAAGTATAGATTTTTATCAAGATAAAGAGAATTTTTTAGGTTTTGGTGTCCCTATAACAACAATCATGCTTACAAACGTTTAATGAAACATAAAGATCATGCCTTTATCACATAAAGTTGTCAACTTTCATCAACTAAGCAAGTAAAGTCTAGTGTCAAGTTTTATTACTTAGAGCACAAGTAAGAGAAAAAAGTTTAGATTTTTATCAAGATAAAGAGAAATTCTTAGGTTTTGGTGTCCCCATAACAACAATCATGCTTGCAAACGTCTAATGAAACGTAAAGATCATGCCTTTATCACATAAAGTTGTCAACTTTCGTCAACTAAGCAAGTAAATCAATAAACTTTCGCTAAGTTAAGAAACTTACTATCTATCTCTACTACTTCAACTAGGATTGATCCACTTTCGCTTCAAAACCCTAAATTGACTATTCTGATCCAAAGTTTCTGCTTTCACTTCAACTATGAACGAGAAATTTCCTTTCAACATTCGTTTCAAGGAGTTAAGAACAAAAGAATAGAATCATGCAATAAAAACAATCAAATCATGATCACAAACAAGCATGCACAACCATTTTTGGGTTGAACCCTAACCTTAGAGAGAGAAACCTACTCACTAATCATAATTGAAAAGAACATCTAAATTAATGAAAGGCAAACTTACAAAACTAAATTCAAAGCAAACTTGTCTTCCAAGTAATCCTCAAACACGTCTCTCTATATACTCTATCTCGCCCCTCCTCTCTCTTCTCTCCTCCTCCAAAAGATGCTTGAAAAACTAGAGCTAGACAAGAGTATTTATAGAGAAAAATTTAATCCATCTAAAAGCTATCTATAAGGAAATAAATCTCTAAAAGTTATATCCCTTAAAACTATCTAAAGACATAAAAGATATAAGATAAAAGTGCAATAAATGCGCTTACTCTGTCTTTGCTACCGACACGGGACCCTCGGTACCAAACCCGTCAGGGTTTGTAGAACTCCTGCTGAATTCTTCACTTCTTCACTTTCATGCAAGCCTCGTTCTCGACCTTTGTTGCCTCGATAACGACCCTACAGTCTCGTAATTTGGCTCGTTATCGTGCATCTGCTTCGGTAGAGGGATGGTTAACCTTCTTTTCGCCTTAATTCTTCTTCCTTAGGATTGGTAACAGGTCTTTAAACTTCATTCATAGGTCAAATTTGATCTTCAATGTCTCTCTTGAGTTCTATCTTTAAGTACTTTCCTCCTTTCTTCAAAATATGCTCCAAAATAGCTCCAAAACCTATAAAAACACCACCAAAGCTTATGTAGACTCCATATCTTATGAAAATATGAAAACATACACAAACGACTCAAAACAAAACACAAAACTAGAGAAAAAGACTCAAAGATACAAAAACACACCCTAAAAACACGACTAAAAAGGTGGATATCAATAGGTCATGTAATACAGATTCAGGACGAGACAACCACAAGTCCTTTTAATTTCATTGCAATATGCTATGCAATCAAGTGCATCATGTAGTCATATATCATATGTCATCTGCTAACACACTTTCTGTGCAAACAAGTCTGGAAATTTCCGTGCTACCACATATAACACATGTATCCATATGACCCATATAGCACATATATCTATATAACACATATAGCACATATATCGATATAACACATATATCACATATATCGATATAACATATATAGAACATATATCCATATAGTACGTATATCACATAGATTTTAATCTCCGATCTATACTTACCTGTTCAGGACAGATACTATATCTCTTCTCCATGTCCTTGACCATGACTTATGAGTTTTGCTCCTATATATATATAACTTAATGCAAATTAGCCTATTTACTCTTATAAACTCTAACTCTAAATGCAATGAAATGTCAGTATGCATTATAACTTCTTGTGCATAATTCCAAATCCTTTAAAACTTGACAACGTTAAACTATATATATAAAAGAACATTTTTCTAGTTCAAACCTTTCTGTAAAACTTGATCAAAAATCTCCATAGTATCATTAAAAAGCGAGACCCTAAAATTACTCTGAAATATTTTACCGAATATAAATCTAATATCGAAAACACCCTTTGAGAACTATAAATCGACTGATTTCTAAATTAAAATCAACTGTGAAGCTAGATCTAGAAAAATCAGTGAAATCAAAATAAACCATTAACTAATTAAAATTTACTGAATCATACTTTTACTTCGAGATTAAAACCCGATAGAAGAAGTCTTATACCAGATCCAATAAAAACAACAAAACTAAATACTTTTCTTTCTTCCTCTTTTCTCATTCACAAACATCTCTTTTTTTCGATTTCATTTCTTTACAGTTGAAGATAAGGGAAATCAAACATATATAAATGCTCTAGAGAAGTAAGGTTTTATGGAGAAAAGGAGGAAGGAATAATAAGCGTTGGATTTAATATATTAAATCGACATGATTAAAAAAAGAGATGCAAAAGAGATTATATGGGCGAGAAGAATGAGATTACACCCAAATTGAAAAAACTAGCGTAATTTATGGAAGCTGATCTCTCCATATCTCAAAACATACGTAAAAAAATCAAAACCGCCTCTTGAATACACTCCATTAGAGCATTGGGAGAAGAGGTCGAGATTTGCTTGCATACAGAGATGATGACTCAAATTGAACGCAGGTAGCCCAGATCTACACTCGCAAAGCAGTGCCCAATAGGTTCAGGCTTAGATGGACGTATTATTCATTGGTAGTAATTGATATGTTGTAGGTGTTTGTATGAGGCTTCGTGATTATTCTTCTTCAGAGGTTCATTTATTCTCATAAACATGTAATATTTTTCAAGTTAGTATGATGCGATGTTAAACTTCAATATTGCATTTCATAGTTGTCATATTCATGTATGCATGTTGTATTTTTCAAGTTGATTATATATGATATATATATATGAAGAGAATCGATTATTCACGTATGCATGTTGTCTTTTTCAACTTAATATGATTTGATGTTTAACTTATATTGAATATTGAATGATAAAGTTGTCTTATTCAAGTATGCATGTTGTCTTTTTCAAGTTGATTATATGTGATATTCATATGTAGAGAAGAAATTATTCATTTGATTATTGTAAAATGTCCCCCAGCTTCAATTGACTTAAATGTCGTACCAATAGCAGTCTTCAATCTCATTGGACATTGAGGAACCCAATTTTTAATATTCATGTCCTTTTTATCAATTATGCAATTCGAATTGTTCACAAATTCAGAAGCATGCTCATCATTGTCTTGGTCTTTACATGTATCTCTTTTCTACATTTGAAATGTCCATGTCGTCCTCAAAAACACCGTCATTCCACTTGCTTCTCCAACTGTTTGAGTTAAGAAATACGACATTATGAATATCCAAACACAAGTTTTTGAATAATACTTCCCGAGTATATGAATAAAAATCTATGCTTTTATGAAATATCAATAACACATGTAGGAATATCAAAACACGACTATTTGAACAATACTACATGCAATTATAAATAATTATATTGGTATAGATGAATATTAAGCCATATATATATGAATAATAAGCCACTAATAGTTGAATAACACATTTTGAATATCACTTCATGGATGTATGAATAAAAATCTCAGTGTTTATGATATACCATATCAAACAAGAATAACCGCCCACTCATAAATGTATATGCATGTGAATAACTTTACATACAGTTTTGAATAACTATCCACTAATATATGAATATCAAACAACTCATAAAAGAATAATAAGCCTCGCAAAAATGAATAATAATAATACACTCATATATGAAAAACGAATCAGACATATATGAACATCAATATACACATAAAGGAATATCTAGGCATGTATATATGAATAAAATACTAATTGATCATTTATTCAACTCAATTATTACATTTATTCAACTCAAAATATAAAACAGGATAATTCTATATCAACGCACGACTTATTCAAGATTAGGTCAAGCATGGTTCAACTCAACTCATATACGTTTTCATTCATTCAAACAAAATTATCGCAAATGAATGATTGAAAAAGCAGTTTGCACAAAAGTTGTTCATACAAAGAAGTGTTTATATTCAATACTGATTGATCATTTATTCAACTCAATGAATATACACAATGAAATATCGAACGAACCATAAGATCAAAGTAATTAATCTCGATTGTTTTTACCATCCAAAAAATCGATTTAACATTGAATTGATGTAGTTCAAAACACTCAAACACACATGTTCGTCTATATATCCTCATAAATTCAATCAAAACAACATTATTATTATAATTAAAGCGAGTTCTTACCTCTTTCCATGGAAGTAGGGGTGGCAAATTCTGATCCGACCCAAAATAACCGACCTAACAACCTGATTCTAGAACAGACCGCTATCCGAAAATAATTACAAAATGAAATCTGAAACTGACCCGATCTAACCGATTCTAACCCGAACCCAAAAGCAACCCGTTTAGAAAGCAACCAGAAATCGATTATATCCGAAAAGACCAACCCGATACATACCCGAATCCGAGCAACCCGAACCCGATTGTACCCGAAAATCGAGACAATGCGAACCCGATTACACCCAAAACAAACCGAACCCGATTATACGTGAGACTTGAAATAAGATGTTATTTATGGTTAATGTATAAGATCATGTAAATATAAGAGATTAGATAATTATTTGGATATTGGATTGAAATCATTTTAATATCTTATTTGTATTAATATATAAGATCATATGAATATAAGTGATCGTATAATCATTTAGTTATGAAGTAGTCTTAGTTCTTGAACCTTGTACGGAATTTTATAAAATTATTGTATTATGTATTTGTACTTGTTAAATTTTGACCAAACTGATGATATAAGCAAGAATATTTTAGAAAAACTATACATACCTTATCTAAAAAACTATCATTTCTAAAAATAATTATTAAAAAAATTGATCTAGAAATGGATATTTTAAGAATTATGTATATCTTATCTAAAAATTAATCCTATCCAAGAATAAAACTAATATATTAATTTTTTAAAAATATATAAATATAAATTATTAAAAATAATTCGATTAAATTGCAGCTAATCGGATTAGTTTACAAAATATGAAAGATATATTTTAATTTGGAATCATTTTATATATTATTTTAACCTCTGCTTTAGTATTGTATATAGTAATGTTAGAAATCATTTCAATGACTTTAGAACTACTTACCATAGTCTCATATAGTCATATATTCTAATATTATTATTCATCACAAAAGATATTATGATCTTGAAAATGTACGTGACTATAAAATTATTATTTATGAATTGATATCATTTTAAATTATTGGAGTATAACATCGTATAATCATTAGTTGTAACATGTAATTAGTTGATTGCAATATTATAAGAATTTTTTATGGATATATAATCTTACATATGCTTAATATCATATAATCTTTACTAGCCTTGTGATTTGTGAATATTCTATCTTATGAAAATTGTAAATTGTGATCATCTATTCATTTCATTGACTTTTCATCGGTCAAATATTAATTGATTTATTAACAAATGGTAAATCCCTATTTCATCTTTAAAAACTTAATATCAAATTTAATGAAGACCTAATTCAACCAAAATTTGATTTAACCGAACATCGATTCAACCGAACTAATTCAACCGAAATTCGATTCAAATGAAATCCTATTCAATTGAAAGTTGCAAAAACTGACCCAACCCAAAACCGACTTAAACAAATCCGACTAAACCGAAACCCGTATTTGCTTGACCAATTTGACCCGATAACCCCGATGTAACCCACAATTTACACATCCGACCCGACCCGACTCGACCCGAAATACCCGATTACCGATGATGCCAGTTATTGATCGAAACCGAATGATCCGAAATCTGAAAAACCTATCTGAAATCCGATTGATTTACCGAATGGCCACCCCTACATGGAAGGATGTTTAGGATTTGAAAGTTGCGACTTGGTATGGTTATGATGATTATTCATACATCTATCCATTGTGATACGTTCACTTCAATTCAAGGTAGAAGCAAAACTAATGTATGAATACGAACAAAGGTGCAATGCAATGGTGTTAATACTGATTTTGTGACGATGGAAACCACTAGTATTCTTGTGATTATGGAGAGGTTTTTTATTACTGATTTTGTGATTTTTTTCACTTTCGTATATATGGTAACTACTTGATAAGATCTGACAGTTTTCATCCCTGATCTCCCTAATGGCTAATCAGATTTAATTGTTTTTGCCATGTATTTATTCCCCTTTTTTTATGATTTCCACCATATACACCCGATTTTCCTGTCCATTGATTTACCCCTATCTAACGACTAGAAGGTGTTCCCTCGTTCGTCCTCAATTTGTGTTTCTCCTGAGCGTCCCTCAACATATATATTGCACGTAAGGTCGGCATAATTTTATATATATTTATAATTTTTACTCTCAAATCTCTTTTACTATAAACTTTATCATGAAATAATTATTAATTAACTTTTACTTAAAACTTTTTAAAATATAATAAACTTAATTAGAAATAAATATTACTTTTAAAACTTTACTATAACACATGCCAATATGCTATATATACATATGCTATTAATATAATATGAATATAAAATGACATATGCACTTTGGTCGGGATGTTACATATCCAATAAAATTCACCAGTCAAATATTTGGGTTTTGTTGCCAAGGGCTCAACCAATAAATTGACATTCAATTCCAGTTTGTATTGGGTGGTGAGGAGCTGAATTTCGAAGTTCGAAATTGAGAGAGAGAGAGAGAGAGAGCTCTTTCTCTATAGTCATGTAGTGTTTGCGAGTGTCATGCTGCCAGTGCTAGCCTAACATGGGCAATTTTGGGTTAGTTTTAATTATAAAAAATCTATTTGTTCATTTTTTAAAATCTATTGTGAACTAGTTTTAATTATACAAATAGAAAAACAATTATATTAAAATTCATAATTTTTTATCCACCCATAGAGACTAATTTCGTATATATTTAAATCGTCTAAACTTAAATTTATTTGTTGGGTTGTTTTGGGGTAAGAAAACTCATATTTATTCATTTTTTAGATTAACCACTATTTTAGATTCAATAAATTGAACTAAAATTTATAATGTTTTATCTATACATAGACACCAATTTTGTATATATATGATTCATTGTTAGATTAAATATAAAATTTAATTTTGACTTGTTTTAAGTATATAAAGTGCTAGATTTATTCCACCCATGGTTTTGTGTTTGCCCGTGGTTTTGTATCTACCCGGTTTTGGTCTACCCGTGGTTTTCTATGTGCGCCCATGGTTTTCTATGATGGTTTCTGATTGAAGAAACCCTAGTTTTTTCTATTTATATGGGCATTACTCATTCTTACAATTCACTCAACTCCTCCAACTCTCTTTCAAATCCTTTCTTCAAGATAGATCCGATTGATCCAAATCGTCCACCACACAACTCATATAATGATCCAAATGCTCCAACATAATACTCGTATAATTATCCAGTAAATCCACCACTTGCCTCATATAATCATCCAAATCCTCAACCACAATACTCAATGTGGATCTTGAATGTAATCAACTCCTCCTCTAACATTCTCTTGGTAATCCATATGCTACTATGATGCAAGCCTCCCAAAACTTTAGGAGCACCCAACCATCAACAAATCTATTTTTTGTCTTGGATTCTAACCTCTATCTTAACTCCCATCCTTTTGAAAACCCTCTGTATAGTACCCAACTAGAAGGTGGTTGTTCTGGTGTAGCATGTGTTCGTGGAGGTCATGCTAATGCACAAGCTAACAGAGAGGATGAAAATCCTCTATATAGTACCCAATCAATTTGATGCTCAATGCCCCTTATTGGTGGAAGGGTTATAGACAACTCTTTTGGCATGATATCCTCAAATTCCTATAAGACAACTTGAATACACTTGAGAAGATAAGAATATCTTGATTAATAATAAGTATTTCTTTTTCTCATCAGAATTAAGCAAAAAGAAAAAGAATTAAGGAAAGAAGTACTGGATTGGGAAATTAGAGAGTGCTTTTCAACTCCGCTTTTCAAACTGTTTTTACCCTCCTTTTCAAGCTGTCACTAAATTAACGAGCTAATGAAGCGGTTCTGTAGCAGCAGTTCACTCCAGCGGTGGAGCTAATGAAGCGGTTTTGCAGCGGTTTTATGTAATTTATAACTTTTAGTAGGTAATGGCGGGATACAACTCTAATGCAGCCGTTAAAATAAACTAAGGAGGCAGTTTTATATATTTATTAAAAAAACCTAATAAGGCGCGTATTCGCCCGCCCTTCCCAAAAATATCTCCACTTCCTCTTAACCTCATTCCCCAAACATTTTCCACAAATTCCCAAACCCTCGTAGAAACCTCATCCTCCCTCAGCGAAACCCATGGACTTGCCCCATCGTCGGCGACTTACCCCATCATCGGCGACTTGGAACCTTTCAAGCCCCTGCTTCCATTTCCTTCTCATCTCCTTCTTCTATTCAAATCTCCCATTGCTGACAAGAAGTAATTGCCACTCGAGTTCGTCCTCAGAAGACTAGGGCTATTCGACGTTGTTTAACCAAACATCAGGTAAATCCCTCCCTCCTCCTATGTAATTTTGATATTTATATGATTTATTTGCCTGAATGAAGATGGAAATTAAGAAGGGGGCTTGTGAGGATTTCTAAGGTTCTTCTTCATTAAGTCTTGAATTGGATTTCTCTCCAAATTAGGCTTTTCTGTTCAGCCTTTCAATCGCCAGGAGAATACTATTATTCAGACTTGCGTTGTTGCTTGTTATGGCCTTGGTTTAATTTCGAGACACTACAAGTTTTTAAACTTCTCTTTATTTTATGATGGCTGACTTGGTAATGATTGGACCATATGATTCCTTGATGGGGAAAGAGGTGGAAGATATTTGATCAGCTTTACCAGTTCTATAAAAGAAAATAATCCAATATGTGCAAACTAAGTACCTGGATAATGATATAATAGATGAACTTGTTGCTTCACATGGCTTATTTTTAATACTATTGGATGCTTAAGTTTATTCTGAACAACATGATGGATTGGCTTTGATAAAGCTAAATTAGTCCTCTTGGACAAGAAATTATCACTTCCTTCAGCAATACCTCAAGATTGTCACACCAATCAAACATGTGTTTTTTTCAGTCCTCTTGGATAAGAAATTATCACTTCCTTCTTATTGCCTTTCGACATACATAACTATGGGGTTTTATCTAACTTATAGTGCAAGATTCATGATTGCTATCCTAAAATTCTATTGAATACATGCCTATTTTTTGTTATCGTACATGAATCCTTTCATTTTCCCTCTTGTTTTATGTTTTTTTCCCTCATCAGATTACCATTTTGAAGATGGGCTTTTACATTCAGCTGCAACTTTTGACCAATATAACTCATTCAACTTTATAGCTATACATCTTATATACTTACATGCTAGAATTAGAGATGAGTTCAATATAGAAATGAATAAGCTACACGAGATTAACATACTTGCTAGTTTTTTAATTTTTGGGTCTTAATATTATAGATATTCTTTTTTTTCCACCTAAAATTTTTTAATTTAAATCTAACTTACTAGAATTCCGTTAGAAATGTAGAATTCAAAATAACCTCTTGTAGCTCTCTCTTATTTTTATAAATTCATGGTGACTTCAAAGTTGATGAGACCTGGGGATACCTGACGGGCCAGCCTCACTGTTCACATCACGTGCTTCTGGGCAAGGACATTATCAATCCTCTCTTTCGTATCATCCTGAGGATTTTGGGGAGCACTATATGGGCCAAGAAGGAGCTGTCTAGACCGACAAGGAAGGAGGTGGCTTGTCTCTGCACTATTCTATTTGAGGATCCAGACCCCATGAACTCGGGGTATGAGTGGTTGAAGCACGTAGTGGATTACGGGGGAAGACAGAGGATCTTCATCAGTGGGATGGTTGCCCGTCTTGCTAGAGCATGTAAGGTCGACTTGTCTCTCTAAAAAGGAAAGTGAGCACAAATGATGGACACCACCTATTTGGTGGCATCTGGGATTTTTAAGAGAAGTGGTGATGGGTTTGAGACAACAACCAACAACATGTAGGTGGTGGTGACTGAAAGAGAAGATGGAGTTCTCGTACGTTCCCAACTGGTATGAGACATGGACTTCTATGTCCTTCCTCTCGTTCCAGGACCCGAAGTTGAGCCATCACCAAGGACGAAGGCGTCACGGTTCCCAAGGGACGAGGAGTTCCATGAGCTAGTCCTTGAGGAGAACGTTAAATAGCCCTATGGGTTCGGTAACAAGGGGTATGCACAAGCTAGAGGACATGTTAACGAGCCTTAAGGGCTTGATATCATGTTTCATGACCCCGTTAAAGACCCCTATGGGGTCGGTAATGACCCACATTTTCACTATGCCCAGCACGGTACCGAGGGCTATGGGTTCGGTTATGGGGCTTATATTGAGCAATATCCAGGCTACCGAGTCCATCACCCCAGTGATGCCAGCTCGGGCTCTGCACCGCCTCCATGGGTTGATGATCTGGTTCAGAGGATGGATAGCCTCCAAACGGGACAACTGAGGATATTTGAGCAGATGCACCAGTTCCGTGAGTACTATGAGCTTTAGAGGAGGATAGATGAGCAGTGTTAGCACACAAATGTTGCTCGATGGGATCAGAGCGATGAGCGCTGGCAGTCCACTCCTTAATTTATGTCCCATATGGAGAGCCACTTTCCACCACCAGTTGCTGACTATCATTGATTCTCTCTCTTCTAAGGATGTTCCAAGGATGCTTTCAAGATGCTTCAAAATTACTTTGTGAGTCCCTTTTCTTTTCCCTATTCTTTCTTTTTACTTTTCCGTGTTCTCTACAGTGGGGACACTGTTTGTTTTAAGTGTGGGGTAGGGGAAGAAATGAAAACTCATATTTAGTTTGTATGTTGTTCATGCTTTCAAGAAGCTTTTCATGTTTTGTTTGAGGTGTGTTAGTTTTTGTTAGATGTTTTCCTTTTTATTAAAAAATAAAATAAAACACAAAAAGATTTTTAGGACGGAGGATACCCTTGTCTTAGTAGTTATATGATAGTGATTACTTGCATGATCATGTAAATCTTTTGACATGTTTTGATAGTTTAGCCCGAGTCTTTCATGAAAATGATTTTATGTGATTTTTAGCTTGTGGCGTAATTGAGCACATATGACTTTTAGGTATAAGATAATTGCACTCCAACAAAAATTGACCTTGTGAGCTTATTTTTAGCCTTGACTTTTTCTTGTGTGATTTTTCTCTCCTATTTCATATTATCTCTTGATATTGTCATGATTATTTATTTCTTGAAGCCTATATAAGATATTATTCATTACTTGTGGAATTAGATGATAGAGAACTTATTTTTCATTTAGCCTTATTATTCCCTATCTAGCATTATCGTTATCCTTTCATTTTGAAACCATTATTTTTGAGCCTTTAAGCCTATTTTTAAGCTCTACAAAATTGTTCCCTAGCAGATGAAAGCTTGACCCTAACCGGGGATTAGGACATAGTTTCGTTATGGTTGATTTTTGTTGAGTGAAATGTATTGGTTCTAAAAGAGGGATTGGTATTATAGGAGTCTCATTGTTGGTCAAAATTTGTAAAAAAGATTTTTGGCTTAAAAAGATGCACGTAGTAGTGAAAAGAGAGAAAGAAGAGAAAAAAAAAGAATAATGATGAACTCATTACTAACCCTAATAGGGGTCGGTATTAAGCCTCCTCCAGAAGAAAACTATTGAAAAACAGAAGAAAAAGAAAGAAAAGAAAGAAGATTTTGTGAATTAGTGCGTAAAAGTAATGAAAGAAAAGCCAAGAATTCCTTTATATAAGCTTCATGAGACTTACATGGGATATTTTAGGTTGATGAAATAAAGATGAGTGTGTTTTAATGTTGAGTGAGTTTGGTATATTGTTTTGAGAGTTTTGGTGAGTTGTGTTGACGGGTTAGGAGTCTTGATTCCCGGATTTTTAGAACCACATAACCAAAATGATTCCAAGCCTTATTGTTATTACCAAGCCCCATTACAACCCTGCCAAATGGAAGCTTCTATGAAGTTTTTCATTGAGCCTAAGTTCTCTTGATAATTCCGCTTGTTTTGACATCTTGGATAGAGAGATTGGTAATATAAGTAACAATATTTATGAGTTTTTGCATTTAGGATGAGTTGAGAGATGTCTAAAAGCCTAAACACATGAGATTTGAGTGAAACACATATTCCTTGTAAGGTTGGATTGTGATTGCTTGTGCTTATTAGTTGCTCATATATGTGTGATGACGTTTAAGTCACTTGTCTAACTTTTCACTTGTGCTAAAAATTGCTTTTTGATAAGGGCTATTCCTTAATAGATGTGTTTATGGTTTTGATTCTTGTTTAGTGATTGCTTGAGGACAAGCAAGCTTAAGTATGGGGTATTTTGATGTCCGTGTTTTTAACGTTGTTTTAGTGTGTCTTTTTAGGTTTTTAGGTCTTGTTTAGTTGTGTTCTCGTGTGTGTTGTGTGTCTTTTGGCTTAGTTTTCATATTTTGTGAAAAATGTGGAAACTACGGTAGTTGTGGTTTTTTGTGTAGTTTAGGAGCGGATTGGAGGCATTTATGGACATCAAAGGAGACGAGCATAGCTAAGGAGGAAGAGTTTGAAGCTAGGAAAGAAGATCCCGAGAAATACAAAGGAATAAAGTGAAGAAAACAAGGAAACAAGCCTAGAAACAAGCTCGTTACCGACCCCTCTTGGGTCGGTTCCCAAGCCTTCAAAAGTTCAAATCGAGAATTCAGGAAATTGAGTCCTACCGACCCTGACGGGGGTCAGTACCGATGGTCCATGTGTCGGTAGGGCTACGCCGACTTTGTTCTTTTAAGGAAATTATTTTGATATCTTTTTAGTTTGATAGTTTTTATCTTTAAGGAAACTTCTTAGATAGATCCTTTAGTATTTAAACCCTTGTTTGGACAAAGTTTCGAGGGGTTCTCTCTCTAGTTTTCAATTCCACGTACGGTTTTAAGGGTTTGAGAGACAAGTTTGAGTGGCTTAGCACACAAGGAAGAGATTTGTGTGATTTTCCCTTGGTGTTCTTGGTTGATTTTGAAGACGATTGTGTATTGAATTCAAGTAAGCTTTTTAGGTTAAATTAAGTCATATTTTTCCACAAATCTTTTGTTTGTTTCTCTTCCACCATGAGTGTGTAAATCTCTTGTT
Organism: Fallopia convolvulus; assembly: GCA_964016875.1. Lineage (NCBI taxonomy): Eukaryota > Viridiplantae > Streptophyta > Magnoliopsida > Caryophyllales > Polygonaceae > Fallopia > Fallopia convolvulus. The sequence goes on from OZ024720.1 coordinate 41,365,888, forward strand.
CTAGGGTTGGGGTAAGAACCCAACATAGTTATGCATGATGATGATGTGAATGAATGATTTGATTGCCTTTTATCTATTTTTCTACTTGTTTGTGCTTATGCTTTGAAGAAAGTTGAAGTAATTCATGTTTATGACTTGATCGAAAGAAAAAGTTGTCAACTTGAATAGAGATAAAGTTTGAAACGAAAGTTGAGAACTTTAGATCGTAATAATTAGATTAAGTGAATTAATTTATGAAAATTGATTAATTTGCTTGTTTGTTCAACGAAAGTTAATTACTTGTTTTTAAAGGCATGATCCTCATAGTTCATATTGTTTATATTGCATGACTATGTTGTGGTAAACCCTAAATCCTAGATCTTTTCCTCGCTTGTGAAACCCTTCGTTCCCTATACACCTCGTTACCGACCCTCTGACATTGTTACCGAGGCTTACAATGTTATGTCGATTTCTTTTGGTTTTCGTGTCATTTTTACCACGTTACTGACTCTAACAAGGTCGGTACCGAGCCTTTTAGTGTCTTGACTCCGTTGTTTGTTTTGTTTTCGTCTCGTATATTGCTTCTGTTTGCTTGTTCTTTTTTGTTTTTAGATAGTAATTAAACATAGACTTCTCTTCCCATGGACGAACCTGACTCCACTGTACTCAGCGGGGTCTTGATCTATAAATTTATTTGTTGGTCAAGTAAAACCCTCTCAACAACGGTAAATTACGCATGCGACCGTTCGTCATGGTTATGACTTCTAGCTAGGACGTCGTGGGTAAATTTGATGTCTGAAAGAACATTCGTTTATAGATAAGGGATATCCCATAAGTGAAATAGTAGATCATTAGTCTTGTACCAGTTGTACAAGGACCACGTCTTATTAGTATAAGTGTGGAGACCGGTCTAGTTTATATTAAAGTTCTCAATGCACCCATTTGAGGCATCTAATTTTTGGTATATAGTTAAAAATCAAGAAATTGGTTTATCTGATTTGAGTTCATGAACTCCCAAAACAATGCATGGATCACCAACATTTTCAATTGTAGAAAATTATATATGTCAAAGGTGTCACACCATAGACTCTTTGAAAACCAAAAGTTTTCACAAACATGCGCATAAAATATTTGGTGTGAAGGTTATGATGACTCTAGAAGAGTCTCCCATTGAATAATGTAATATCACTAACCGGAAGTTAGTTGATAATAAGATATATTTGTGGCAAGATCGATTGATCACTCGAGTGAAATAATAGTGTGCATGATCATTATAGGACCCAAAGATCCTGAGACTTGAAGTCTCTTCCTAGGAGTGACCTTGTATATATGTAAGAATTCTATTTTTGGCAAGTTAGTAGCAAAGCCATCATAATATGCAAGTAAATAAAAAGTCTCATATGCTTCTTGACTAAGTTCAAGTGATATAAGAGGACCAATTACATCGCCATGTGAACCATTATGGATTATCACATAATGTTGAAAGATGCCTCAAACCATTGGTTCCATTAAAAAAGGAGGGGATGAAAATAAATTAGTGTAGTGGTTGAGCATTGAGTAGCTTTCACACACATTCACAAAACGACATAGTAGAGTCGTCAATAATGCGGTCATAATGGATAACTAGGCAAGCGCTATACATGAAATACACGACTAGGATGAGTCGTCGATCAAATAGGGTCATGAAATGTGAATGTCGATAACTAAATTCGACTTGGACCGACCTCTTATAGAAAATTCTCCTAATTGAATCTTGTCTCTAGAACAGATTAAATGTTTTATATGCCCTCCACCTCCCCAGATGATTTTTTAAGTAATGACATGCAATGAAATTTGGGATTAGATGAGTAATTTTGGTCCTTATCATTTATAAAATACCTAGAGCTTATACGCGGTGATTAATATATTACTCGGTATTAAGATTACCACTTTGGAGAGGTGAAAATCCCAACTTTAGGGGCAGCATAAAGTGAGACTAGAAGTTAAGAGATTGCATGGGATGCAACTTGATTGTTTTCGATGTGAAGAAAGCTAAATCAAAATTTTACAAATGTCATGAAAGTGATTAAGTCACAAACACCTACTGAAAATGCGCCATCTCATTTGGAGATTCCAGAAGTAACTCCAAACATATAATCATGCTTGAAGCATGAGAGACATTTTCACTTTAAGGATACATTCCCCAAAAGAGGAAAGAGCCAATAACATCCCAAAAGGATGATATGTTGATTGGAAGTAAACATGAAGATAGAATTCCTAAAGAGATTCTATCTATAGACTCTAAAAGCAAAGAAAATGACATGAGTGACAATTTTGAAATGTCGATTAATTATGTAAGTATCAGTGAAAGATGGTACCAGGAAGATGTAGATATTGACGATGTCTTTTCTTATTTAGTTGCCATGGAAGTCATGGAAGATGATGACAATGATCCCCAAACCATGGAAGAACCTCAACATTTAGATGATTGGGAAAGTTGGAAAGAAGCTCTACATGTTGAGATGGATCGTTAAACAAACGGGGTGTGTTTGGGCCTATAGTTCCAACACCACCGGAAAGTGTAAAACCATTTGCCATAAGTGGGTGATCGTACGAAACCGAAATGAATGCAATGAAGTTGTCAGATACAAAGCCCAACTGGTTACACAAGGGTTATGACAAAAACCTGGAGTGGATTACATGGAAATGTATTCACCAGTAGTGGATGTAACAACACTCAGGTTCCTTGTTGCTTCAACAGTTGTTGAACAGCTTAAAATGCAACTCATGGATGTGGTAACAACATACCTATACAGATGATTAGACACCAATGTATAAATGAAAATCCTAGAAGGATCAAAAATTCTTGAAGCATTTTATACCATAGCATATGTATTTCATTAAGGTTAAGAGGTCGCTTTACGAATTGAAGCAATCAATGCAGAATGTAGTATGATCGCAATAGTGAGTATCTACTAAGGCAATGATCAAATAAGTCCATTTTTTTTCTCAAAAAGAACGAAGTCGGGATATGTAACCATAGTTGTTTATGTTGATGATTTAATTATTATTGGAACGCTAGAAGAGTCCTATTAGTGGCTAATTACATAAAGAATGGATTTGGAATGGAGGACTTAGGAACTACCAAGTACTGTCTCGGCCTGAAGTTTGAGCATATAAAGAATGGTATAAAGGACCCATTGGCTTTGGTTAAAGTGCACCCATTAAGTACACAAATGGTAGTAAGTAAAATATTAAATGTGGAAAAAGGATGCCTTTTGCCCCTGATCAAAAAATGAAAGAGATATTTTGTCTTGAAGTACCATATATCGGTACAATAGGTGCATTATTGTACCTTGCTTCATTACATCAATAATGTCAGCTGATGTGACAATGAGTTATTTATCTCCTTAAACATACAAAGATTGTTGGTATAGAAGTACAAAATCTTCTATAAAATTTCATAATGGCAAATATCTATTGCATAAATAGTGTATGTTTAACTGGGGGAACATTATTCCACGATTGTATTCTTTTTCCCTTGACTTTGGTTTTCGTCCCACTAGGTTTTTCCAAACAAGGTTTTTAATGAGGCAGTTCGTCATATAAGTTCTCTAATGAGACAATCTTTGCATGAAGTTTGATATATGTGAAAGAATAGAGTTTTTATCCATGCATCAAATCAACTTGAACGGAGCCAACGGTGATGTATGAAGAGAATTCAACATGGACTTATCAACCAAAGTATATATCAATAAGTGTTCTCAAATTACAAGATTCAACGCAATGGAAGGATGGATGCTCAATTCATTCAAGCAAGGAGAATATATTTCAAGCTGAGAGGAATAGCCATAACTACACTCTTTTTCCCTTAGTCTTGGTTTTTTCCCATTGGGTTATTTGGACAAGATTTTTAACGAGGCAGTTCGTGATATACATCTACGGGGAAGTGTTATAATAATATTATATTTAGATGTACATTGTAAACCCTAGTTTTGGGCTTATCCATTAAGACTTGTATTCTCTATACGTAATGCCATATGGGTGACCTAAAAAGACAACTCTGATATCCCCTTCTCCTAAATCTCTCTAAATTTATAACATTAAACATATTTAAGTCAATGTTTACACACATCATAATTTTTTTATGTTTTCCTTTTAACATATATGAATTAATTTGCATAATAAAATAAATAATCAAAGAATAAAATAACCTTATAAATCTACCCACTGCAACACTTATTCGGGTGAAAAAGGGGGTTCGACTAGTCAAAATTTTAAATTTAACGGTCAACTGAGTTGGGTCATTGTGGGTTTACTATAGGTTCGGATCAAGAACAAATATTTTGGAGGTAGTTTTGACAGATTTATGAGCATTTTTTTGCGCAAAACGCTCACCTAAGCCACGAACACTATTCTAAACATCTCCGCCTAGACGTTGAAATGTCCTAGCCCGCCTATCCTTCCAGCCCGTCTAGGCTATCTAGGAGCCCACTTAGGCTATTTAGACGCTAGCCGGTCCTTCTCTGTCTAACATTTTTTAAAACACAGGCCGTGGAAGCATACACATTAAACAAAAGCATGTATTAGTGGAAGAATAAGCTAAACAATGTTTCCCATTGAATTAAATAACAATCTTTCTTCTATCTATTGTATGTTTTAAAATACATGATAGAAGTCTAATTCAGTATGAAATCTATAGTAATGTTAAAATTCTCTCTTACATTCCATATAGCTATGCCACAAACTCCTCTAACTACAACTTATGCCTTCAATCACCTTCTCGAGTCTGAAGAAGCATGGTCTCTCTACAATTTAAATTAAAAGAACAAACATAAGTTTGGAACGTACATCATTAGTGAATTTAAAATATTACGAGGAAAGTTAGAAGCTAACTTGAATACCAATCCACGACGAAGGGGGATCAAGCAAGATGTCGAACGAAGAAGCAGTCATCTCGAATTTATCATCACGACCTCCAAATTTAAATACCTCATGATTTCTTCCATTAAAGATTAAAATAGAGTTTGGTTTCCATGGAAGAGGAAGTAGCAGAGCTCGAACCCAAAATGAGCAATTCTTGGCGATGAAGAAAACATTTCCCCTAAATCCCTAAATCCATTCCACCGTTGATCCAGAATCACCCTGGCACGTTCTAGCTTATAGACCCGTCATTTATCCTCCCAAATTGATGGTCGGATTGATGGTGGAGATGGTGGTGCGAGGTGATCGCCTTAAGAAGGAACGAAAATCCTCTCTTGGTTCGATGATGGTGGAACTCGGTGGTTGAATCTTGTTAGGAATCAAAAGGGTATATCTCCCTTTTCCGGACTCATAATTGGTTGATTTCAAATCCCACAGTTAGATCATTGAGTCCTCATGAACCCCTCAAAATGTGAGAGCTAGATGATGAGTGGTTCGAGAGTTATGCCTCTTGCATTGAAATGTTGCAGGAACCACCTGGATGGAATTTCGGTTTGTTAAAGGGTGGCATGAAGGATATGGATGTTGCCCTTAGATATGACACACCAAGAACAACAAAATAAGGTCGAGAGATCATAGGATATTATGCACCAACAATCAAACAACAAGATTTTATGAAAGAAAAGTGCAAGAAAACTAGATTGAAAACAAAGAGATAACAAGGCAAGCCATGATTCAAGTCTAAGCAAGAAAGGAGGCCAAAACCAAGCCTTAATACCCTAATCCACGCCTCTCTCATCTCAGCCCTAGCTCCTCTCGTTATTACATAAAACAACCCATACTTTCAATAAAACAAACTAATTGTCCTTTACCACACAAGAGTCAACTCGTAGAACCAAAAGTCATACGGAATCTCCCAACTTCACCATTGTTAGCCAAAGTCCAACTTATGATCCATGATCTCCTCTTCCATTTGGTCAAGCATAGCTTTAGCTCGGGTTCGCGTGATGCATCCAACATAGGGCGTAGTACCTTGACATGGCTTCCTAGCGCCTCAGACACCGACATTGGATATTTGCCCAAGTGAAGACCCACCTTTGTCGTGCAAATTGAACTTGTCTTTAGGTCTGGGATCTTCACTCAAATCATGGGACAAAGTGCCATCAAAAGTGCCCGAAGAAGTGGCACCATCAAATAAAGGAAAAGGCACGCCAAGGTCGGAAACCGGCGTAGGCCAAGGCGCGCCACCAGCCGCTTGCAAGGGCGCTCCATCCCCATGCAAGGGAACGCCAAGGGAAGAGGTTGATGGTGTGTGCAAGGGCGCATCCGGCGCGCTCGCTGTCTTGGAGGTTGGCTCGGTAGATTGAGTCACATCATCCTCCTCCCCTTTAAAAGTATTCGTCCTAAAATCTATCAAGCCTGTAAAACAAAGGACACATCGAGGGAAGTACCAACAAGTACAATATATTGAAGTCAAGTTAAGAATAACATTTCCAAGCTCAATACGATAAGCCAGAAAGCATGCACTAGCTACAACACTTCTCTTCCTATTCTTACGGTTACATCTCATTATAAAAAATGAAGAGATTGAGCGTAAGTAGGCATCCTAGATGACATGTATTCGGCAAGAGAACTAAAATGGAAGCAAGAGTACTTAGTCCTAGATATCTCAAATGCATGAAAGAAAAGTGAAATTATTTTTTCAAATGCATGTGACACAACCAACACAAAGTCATAAATGTAGAATATAGGAGTGCAAGAAACATCCCCGAGAGGTGCACTCATATCACCACGTGAGCTCAAAAATGGAGGTAGGGCTTCTAGATCCCTTGGTGTGGCATTATCAATGACAAAGACACCCTTCTTGGCCTGCACAAGAAAATTGGAATGTTGGACCAAGTGAAGACCCTCCTTTGTTGTGCAAATTGAAATTGTCATTAGGGTTGGGATCTTCACTCAAATCATGGGACAAAGTGCCATCAAAAGTGCTCGAAGAAGTGGCACCATCCAACAAATTCAAAGGCGCACCAAGGTCGGAAACCGACATGGGCCAAGGCGCACCACCAACCGCTTGCAAGAGCGCACCATCCCCTTGCAAGGGCACACCATGGGAAGACGTTGCTGGTGTGTGGAAGGGCACACCTGGCATGTGCAAAGGCGCACCTAGAGGTTGTGATGGCATGTGCAATGGCGCGCTCGCTGGCACGAAGGTTGGCTCGGTAGATGGACTCACATCACAACGGGGTCTCAAAACCACATATAAACCTCCGTCCGATACAATGAAACGAATCAACTTATATTGCACACGATGGACTGGCTTTTTATATCACGAAGCATCAACATCTTTTCCTCAAACACATACATGTTGCCTTCCTTATGAACCACACAAATCCGTCCACTGAATTCCACAAAATCCTTAAATCCGGAGCAGAATTTAGAAAGAATTCGTGCTTAAGTTATAGAACTATCGCCACCGCCAAAATCAACCCTAAAAGCAAGGAGTCCACTATTAATACCACTCTCTATTTTCCTTAATCGAACCAAACGTATCCAATAAGAAATCCAACGGTAAACCACTTTGGCTAAAATCTTTGACTTTCTACTGGTAGACTCAAAAAACCGACATATTCGTGATGCATTGATCCAGTAATCCAACGACAAGTCTACCGAATAATTTTTCCCCCAAACGTGTCGTACCTAAGCGCATGTCATTGGACGAGGTTTCGAGCGACGAGTTCTTATAGGGACATGAGCCAAGACTAGGAAGCATCGGAGTGAAACGTTAGGAATTGTAGAATGTGTGCTTGTCATTATCCTCATGGTAGAGAATATATATATATATATACAATCCTCTAAGATATTCTATCTATCCAAATATACAAGATAAGAATATCATACAAAATTATATCCTAATATATTTGACCATATATCTCTAATACTCCCCCTCAAGTTGGAGCATGGGGATCTAGAATGTCCAAATTGGAGAGAAGATATTGAAACATAGTTTTGCCTAAGGCCTTAGTGAAAATGTATCAACCTTTTGAGCAACAACCAAATCAAGAACAAAATGACAATCAAACTCTATATGCTTTGTTTGTTATGAAATACGGGATTAGAATAATATGCAATCCGCTTGACTATCACAATAAAGATGTTCTGAAGTGGAATGTTGGATCCCTAAGGAGCGTAATAAGGATCAAAGCCAAATGATTTCTGAGAAAGTAAATGCCATGGCATGATACTCAACATCTACAAATGATCTAGAAACGGTGACTTGTTTTTTGGTTTTCCAAGACACCGAGGAATATCCAAGCGTAATAAAATATCCTGTGATGGAGCAGCGGGTCAAGGGACAAGATGCCCAATTAGAATCACAATAAGAGGTCAGCCTAAGATCACTCCAAGAAGACAAAAATAACCTTGGCTTGGGCCTCCTTTGAGATAACGAACAATCTGCAAGGCAGCTTGCCAATGGGCCTCCTTGGGTGGCTGCATAAATTGAGACAAAGTATGAATAGAATAAGATAGCTGGGGCTTAGTAATGGTTAGATAAATCAAATGCCCGATCAGTCAACGAAACTATTCCATATTTACAAAATCCGGACTATCAATGGTAGCTAAATGATAATGAGAGTCCATCAGAAAATCACACGGTTTAGAACCAAGCAAACTAGTCTCAACAATAATCTCAAGAGCATATTTTCATTGGGATAGAATAATGCCTTCAGAATTCCGAGAAACTTCAAGAACAAGGAAGTACTTGAGATGACCCAAATCCTTCATGAAAAAACAAGCACTCAAATATGCTTTGAAAGAAGAAATGGAAGAGCTATCATTCCCGGCTATAATCAAATCGTCAACATAAATAAGGAAATGAATAATCGATCCATGGCAATCCAAGGATAATAAAGAATAGTCAGCCTCACTTTGACAGAAGTAGAAATCACGAAGGGACTGGGCAAGCTTAGAAAACCAGTTCTGCGGCGCTTGGAGAAGACCATATAGTGATTTCTGAAGCTTACAAACTTGACCCGGTGAGACGTCGTTATAACCTGGAGGAGGAAGCATATAAACCTCTTCATGTAAATCGCAATGAAGGAAAGCGTTATGCACATCGATCTGATGGAGTTCCCAACTTCTGATAGCAACAATAGAGAGAAAGACCTAGACGGTGCCCATTTTAGCAACTGGAGAAAATGTTTCCATAAAATGACAACATGTCAATTTCCGAGAACTACCAAACGAGATTTGTGTCTCTCAATTGTACCGGTAGATGTATATTAATTCGGTAAACCCATTTGCACCTGATCGCTTTCTTGCCTGGTGGTAAAGACTCTGCGATCCATGTCTGATTGCATTCAAGAGCTTCAAGCTCAAGTTTCATTGCATTTGGCCACTGCTTATATTGAATGGCCTCCTTAAAAATCGTTGGCTCATTATCTACAGTAATAGCTATAATAAAAAGAGCATGCGTGTTCAAAACATTAGAAACGAGACTGTAGATGAAATGCGGTATGGAGTACCTAAGGACGGCTGATGTCATCAAGTTTTGCATGGTTTTGTATAAGCATTTCGGATTAGATTTCATCCTTTTCTAGCTTAGGTTTTGCTGTTTGAGTTGATTTTTAGTATTATTCGGAGTATGGATATCTACACAAGCTTTGTGTGTGTTTTCAGGCTTTTGGAGGTGTTTTCGGCTCTTAACGATGATTAAGGAGCTTAATGGTGTTAGAGGAGTCAAAGAGAGGTGAAACAAGCCTTTAAGGATGCTTACGGGACAAGAATATGAGGTTAAAGTGGTGCTAGAGACGAGCCAACAAGATAAAGATGAGGGTCGTGACGAGAAAAGAGGAGAAAATTATCCAAGTGATGGTCTCGGTCGAGACCGTGTGCCGTCTCGATCAAAAAGGTGGTTCTGCAGCTCAAGTAACTCTCTCCCATTATGGTTAAAGGAATATTTATTAAGCATGCATCATAAATCACCTTTTTATCAATCAACCATGGTCTCCTAAGCAATATATGAGTAATTTCCATGTTAACCACATCACACACTGATGGCCGGATCGATGGAGGGGATGATGGTGCAAAGAGATCGCCACGAGAATCCAAGGAATTCCGACAACAAACACCACGCAACTGACCCGTATTCAACTGGCTGGATCTTCCTCGTCCGAACTCGGAATTGAGTGATTCCAATTCGAGAACTTATATCTATGCGTCTAGTTTAATCCTTCAAAATTTCAGACCTAGATGATGAGTTGATTGAAAGATATGTCGATTTTACTGAGGGGGTGCATAAACCACCGAGATGGATGATGGATCGAAATGGGGAGAACAAGGGGATATGGATGCTTGACAACTTGGATATGACTCACCAAGTTCTCAAACAAACTAAGATGCCCAAATTGTCGGATATTACTCACCAACAACTTGAACAACGAGAATTGAACGAATGAAATACAAGAACAAGAACTTGAATTGAAATTGCAAGGGAAAGTAAGCAACAAGAGAGTATTTTCGTCCAATCTCCCCAAATGAGGAGGAGGAGGCCGACCTTAAACTAACACAAAGCCTTACAAAATCAACCCCCTCACTTAAGGAAATTACATAAATTAACCCGAAATCCCGAAAACTTATAAAGTGTCCTTAACCGTAGAAATGTCACTTAGAACCGTGAAGCACAATAAAACTCCAACCTTCATCGTCATTAGCCATCGGAAACTTATGAGCCATGAGCTCCTCCTTGATTTTGTCTAGTATAGACTTAGCTAGGGCTCGTGCGATGCGCCCAAGATAGGGCATGGCTCCTTGACTCGGCTTCTTAGCGCCTCGAACATCGTCTTTGGTTGCTTGTCCAAGTATTGGCTCCCCTTTATCGTGCACATTGGGCTTGTCTTTAGGGATGTAATCTTTACTCAACTCATGGGGCCATGACTCGGTAGATGGAATCACATCATCCTCCTCCCCTTCAAAAAGATTCGTCCTCGAATCTATCAAGCCTTGTGAGCTCAACAAAGAAGGTAGGGCTTCTAGCTCCCTTGGTGTGGCATTCTCCATGACAAAGACATCCTTCTTGGCCTCCACAAGAAAGGGAATGTAATCACCGCTTGGAGTGACTAAAACAGCCTCGTCCTCCTCATGGAGCAAGAAGGGCAAACATGAAGGAATCATAGGAAATGCATCCATCCATGGTGTCACCAACGAGTTCATGGAGCTAGGAGTGATGGTAGGACGATGCTTGATTTTAGGAGACAATTCCACAACTTTCTCCTCTTCTTGCAATATGTGCATCAATTCTATTGGACACTTGATGGTAATGAGTTCTTCCAATCCATGGAAAGGAGTCTCTCTTTTTGGTTGTTCTGTGTCATTCATCACTCTTTGTTGGAAGGAAGTCTCCTCCCCTTTACAAGGGGTCGTCCTCGAACCTTTATCCTCTTCTCGTGTCTCCTTGATCTTCACCACTTGAGGCACTTGTGTCCTCTCGTCCAGCCCTAGGATTCGGCGCTCCAAGGCATCCATGCGTGTCTCCATAGCTTCCAAAGATTGTTGCATGGATTGTTGGAAGGATTGCAACATGGCAGCCACCGAGTTGGAGGACTCCTCAACTTGTTCCTTATTCTTGTCATCACCTACACCTGTCATCGTAAAAACAAGGCAAAGATCAAGGTATAGAGGTCACACGAATTAATCACCAAGACTTGCCCGAGATGAAAATCCGACAAGTTGCAAGTAGGAGATGACCAACAAAATGGAACAAGAAAAGCTCAAACACAACAACACAAGATGTCTCGTCTTGGTGTCGTTTTCGTATCCTAGCACCGTAACCAACAACAAGCATGTAATGATATAAAGGGGTCAAAAGAAAGCTGGATTATGGACTCAATTCCCACGTTTTTACTCAGCTAAATTCAGCAAGACACACTTAAATCAAGCACTAAAGGAAGACATTAATCAAGCAACAAATGCACCCTTTCAACTACCAACTTTTGAAGACTCTTTTGGTGTTCTATGTGGACGTTTTTTGAGCAGTTTTTCCAGCCATGGTTGAACATCAAACTCAGCCAAGAACTTCAACAATTCAAGGACTCAAAAACGCCACAATTCAAGACAACAATTCGGACAAGGCCGAGCACAACAACAACAACGCAGCCCTAAGGAGTTCGAACCTAAAACTTGCAACAAGTGGAAATTCAAGGTCGGAACAAGATTTAGATGGCGATACCTTCGCGTGGCTCTGATACCACTTGATGAAAGGATCGATGGAGGGGATGATGGTGCAAAGAGATCGCCACGAGAATCCAAGGAATTCCGACAACAAACACCACGCAACTGACCCGTATTCAACTGGCTGGATCTTCCTCGTCCGAACTCGGAATTGAGTGATTCCAATTCGAGAACTTATATCTATGCGTCTAGTTTAATCCTTCAAAATTTCAGACCTAGATGATGAGTTGATTGAAAGATATGTCGATTTTACTGAGGGGGTGCATAAACCACCGAGATGGATGATGGATCGAAATGGGGAGAACAAGGGGATATGGATGCTTGACAACTTGGATATGACTCACCAAGCTCTCAAACAAACTAAGATGCCCAAATTGTCGGATATTACTCACCAACAACTTGAACAACGAGAATTGAACGAATGAAATACAAGAACAAGAACTTGAATTGAAATTGCAAGGGAAAGTAAGCAACAAGAGAGTATTTTCGTCCAATCTCCCCAAATGAGGAGGAGGAGGCCGACCTTAAACTAACACAAAGCCTTACAAAATCAACCCCCTCACTTAAGGAAATTACATAAATTAACCCGAAATCCCGAAAACTTATAAAGTGTCCTTAACCGTAGAAATGTCACTTAGAACCGTGAAGCACAATAAAACTCCAACCTTCATCGTCATTAGCCATCGTGTGATGCGCCCAAGATAGGGCATGGCTCCTTGACTCGGCTTCTTAGCGCCTCGAACATCGTCTTTGGTTGCTTGTCCAAGTATTGGCTCCCCTTTATCGTGCACATTGGGCTTGTCTTTCGGGATGTAATCTTCACTCAACTCATGGGGCCATGACTCGGTAGATGGAATCACATCACACAATATCTCATCTAAATAAGTTCATATGGAAACATAGACTAAGCATTGATGAGTTACTAGATTAGAGCCATCAACATCATTTATTACATTAAGACCATAACTAGTAGGTTTAAGTTGTAAGTGATCAACTAATTTAGCATTAATGGTTTTTCAACAGCTACCACTATCAATTATCATGCACAACGCTTCATTTCTAACAATACACCTAGTATGAAAGATATTTTCCCTTTGGTCTAGCCTAGGTGTTTCTTGCAAAGTTAAGACTCTCATATTAACTAAAGTTGAAGGAAGCTCATAATTTTCAGGATAAATTACCTCTATGATGTCCTCTTCTTAGCCTAGAGTCTCCTCCTCCACTTGATTTGGAGGTATTATCACTAACATACCCACCATTGGTAGTTAGCAACACTTGCTTCAAATTTGGACAGTCTTTGGCTAAATGGCCTCTTCCTTGTCACTTAAAGCACCTTACATCATGTGATCTTTCCTGCATTTGAGGACCATTGGAAGGACTCCAAGGGCTTTTTGTACTTGTTTTAGGATAGCTTTGAGGTCCCTTTTTCTGCACAAAAGAGTTAAAAGAAAAAATAATTGGAATTGGAGTTAGAATTAGAAGGGTACTCTTAGTTGTATTCCAAATTTCCGTTTTCTTCCTTTGCAGTTGTTCATAAAAAAGTTGGGTTGAATGGACTAGAGTGTAAATATCCTGGATTTGTTGCACCTCTAGAACATCTCTAATAGTGATGATGTATTTTCAGTGGTTGTTATACCTATTAAAGAACCTAACTTAACCAAACTAAGTAGAATGGTAAGTAAGGTTAGATCCCATAGAGACTCATGTATTTATGTTCTTACTTGCGTGCCAAGTAATAGAAATATGGGGCTTTTTATGATTGAATGTCTAATCTAAGATACAAATTAAAACTAATATGAATGCAAAGATGATTTAAATCAATATGAAACAAGTGTGTTCAACTAGTTAAATCCATCATGAAATTGCTTTGTTGATCATTGATTCTCTTGATTCTCTCTTCACTTGAATAATCTATTATCGATTATGATCTTACTAAGGATTATGACCAAAACTTCAGATTTAGTTGATAGAACTACCAGCTTAACAACCCTAATCATCTAACAACCTAGAAGACCTTCTAAATTCAATTATACAAAAACATAACGATTCAAGTTTTCAATAGAAACAAGCACCTAGAGCAACCAGACGTATAAGTGACTTGTGAGTTTATTCCCTTCTTTAATCAAATAGTCCACCTGGTCGTATGTTGATTAAAGTTCTACACTTAATCAAATTAACTCCGACCGGTGATTAAGATTCAGTTCTAACTAGAAATTCAATTAGGTAATCAATCTAACAAAACTCTAGTTTAAATTCAATTAAGCACATGGAATAAACACTATTCAAGTTTGTTGAGAATCAATCGAACATCACAACTCATGCAAATCATGACTTCAATTAACTAATCAAACACAATGGAATTTAGCAACTCATAATTAAATCAAAGAAAAGCTTACAATTAGGTTCAAAGGTTGCTCCTTGAGAAAAGCTCTCTAAAAGTAACCCTAGTCTTCAAATTGTCTTCTAAGTTATGAAAGAAAAGCTAAAAACTAGGTTTAAGTACCCAAATGTTTTCAAAGACCAATTCTATCCCATATTACATTAAATACGTTTGACAAGATCTAACATAAGCCCATCTTGAAGCCCAAACATGTGGCCGAACATCCCCGCGTAGAAACATACGGCGCGTTCTCCTTCTTTGGTGGCGTGGTCGCGGCACTGAGTGTTGTAGCCCGCGACACTCTCGGTTCAGCATTTAAGTGACACTTCAGAGGTTGTTTTGACCCCCTTCAAGTTGTAATTTGGACTCGGAGTAAAAATATGAATTGTAGCTCTTTGAATTAGATTTCCAATGATAATAAATTGAACTCCATTCGACCACTATAGCTCCGAAACCAAGCATTGCAAGATAAAGGTGTCAAATCAAGAACTCCAATGCATGACCCGAATTTAAGCGTTTCTATCCCACAAGTTCTTGGGCGTTAACTCTTCCAAACTTTACTTGCACCACTCTAAGATTCATCAATATGCATTTTAAACACTACCTAAATGCAAGCTATCAAATTCCTCCATGCTTAACCCTTGCTTGTCCTCAAGCAAGTCATAAATCCAAGTCACACCACATCAATGCAATCTTGCATCCATATCATAATCAAACGATAAATTCAACATATAATTAAAACATGACCAAGACCTCATAGCATGCATTACAACAAGCATAGAGCAAAGATTATTCGTTCATTTTAGACCTCCCCAAGATAATGTGTGTAAGATCGTTAGTACGTTTAGGTCGTCGACCTCAACTAAGTCGTTGACCTCTTAAGTAAATATAGTGGAAATGAACTATAAGAAAGACTTACTTGTGCACAATCATTTTTATAGTTGAAACACTTGATCGATGAACTCTAACAATCAAGTGTGAAAACCACTCCCTTCCAAGTTCTCGCTTGGAAGCATTAAAGGTTGTCGCTTGCTATATTGATCTTTTGGATTGTTTACAAGAACACCCTGAATCTAGACCTACTTCCCAAGCACTCTAGAACTCGTTGTGAACTGAGTAACTAATACCCTCAATCCTTCTAACAAGCCTACATCTCTCGAACTCTCGTTTTCTTTCTTTCTTAACACAAAAATGGAGTATGAGTTCCTGAGTATTCTAACCTAAAGCCTTAACTTAAATACACAAAAACTAGGTTAGATAAAAGAGAATAATATCTTCTAATTCTGTTATGGCAAAATATTATTTCTTTTATCCTTACAAAATCATCCTAAGTAAAATATAAGATTACAATAAAATATGGATTAGGGTAAAGGTAATAATTGGCTAACAATATAATCCTCATGAGATCTTTCCTAAAATAAGATTATACTATCCAAACTCCAAAGATCTCACGTGTCTTCAAGATCTTCGAGATTTGCCTTCAACACACGTCGATGACCTGACTAACGTTGGCGACTCTATTCAAAGACTCGAGGTCATTCACGTGGTAGACGTTTGGAACCATCAAAATCAAAGCCTCCAACTTTTCTAACAAATTCCCCCTTTTTGATGGTGACAAACTTCTTTTATCATGTATAAACATGGCAAGACCAAAATCAAACAAAATATGCAATAATACTAAGTTTGCCAAAAGTTCCCCCTAAGTTGGATAACCCACATGTAATTCGATCAGCATAGATATTCCCATTATTTTTATCTACCTCCAGCCTTTTCCCCTTTTGGCATCATCAAAAAGAGCAATCTAAATAATCATGCAAAAAGAGATAATCAAACAAGGGTAAATAAAGAAATTATCCAACGTACACACAACAACCATAACAACAAGAACAAAATAGTCTTAAACATGCCAAGGAGAAAGTAAAAACACATAGCAAAAACCGAAGAGATGTTTTTTGAGATAGTAGATGTTCAAGGAAAGGTATAGGGAACTGGATGTCAGCTACTCGAGCTAAGTCACTGACTTAGTCAGGATATCAAGCACAACAGATAAGTCATGAACGTCAACCTTGAGTGCAGTTTGTCCTGATAAGAGTTGCCCAACCTTCTCAAGTAGATCCTGGTTCTGGCGTTGGAGATCAATTATCATCTTCATAATAGCACCAGATTGCTCACTATCCCTTCCTTCCGCATTGATGCCCAACTCAACATCTTCCATCCCAGCATCAGAAATAACATCCTTTCCTACATCCGTCGACACCCATTGATTATCAATCAATTTGTAGCCCATCTTACGAACAATTTCAGAACTCAGGAGACGAACATGCTCCACTTCTTTATCAGCCTCATAAACCTCATGATATAGGATCACTTTCTTGACAATAGAGCAGTAGGGAAGAGCAAGTGTGGGACTTTCAGATGATTGTCCTGGTTTTTGATTTTGGGTTGATTGAGGACCTTCAAGATTCAATGGTGAAGCAGGGTTATTGGCGGTTTGGATGGTTGCTAACAGCAGAGCCAAGGTTTGAGGATCAACCACTTTCCCAAGTTTGAGAGCTAGGGTTTGTGGAGTTTTAGTTCCACGAATGGGGGATGAAGGGTTAGGGTTAGGGTTTGACACCATTATTGAGGAAAGGTTTGATCTTTTTGGGAGAGAAAAGAAGTTGCAGAGAGATTGAGACGAGCAAGAAGTAAGAATAATGAAGGAGAGAGAGCTTACCTTTTGTTCAATATTCTTCTCAATATTTATGCTTGAACAATAGATTTCCTTTATTCAATGCAACTAAAACGACAATTTCATTTATCAAAAGATTTCCAGAATTTTTGAAAAGATACCGTTGGAGAAAGTCGATTTTTGTCTTACTCCAACATTGACGTTCTCAACCTGTTCTGCATCAACCACTTAACCACCAAAATTTCCAAATAAAGGACATCCTCCATGTGATGCACAGTCACTAACCTGACTCATGTTGCCAACATCCATTGAAAAGAGAATACACTTGATTCTTTGGGGTTTTGCACAGGGGTGCCAAAGAAAACCAAGGGAAATAGTTTATGTGGATTTGTCAATCATGTAGATAAGTCTCCTTTTATATCAAGACAGATAAAAGTAATCTCATAGAGACTCCCTAACATGATAGGCTTGGGTAGGCTATAGAGTTAACCTTCAGTTGTGTTTGTAATGAGGGTTAGGAACATCAGGTTTAGACTCTTTTGGGCTCAAAGAATGGTTTCAATATGCATTTCATACATAACTCAAGTAGCAAAGAGTGAAGACATTATAATGTGCATGGTTCATGAGAATGTAACAAGGAAATATACAAATTTAACACCTCAAGATCATAAAACTTTTGTATCATAAATAGATCATATAATCTAGCAAATAAATGGGAAATATATTAGTTTAGGGAAATCATACCTAGCTCCATGCGGAACTGCACGAAGGGTTCACGATTGAGAGCCTTAGTGAATATGTCAGCACGTTGTTCACTTGTCCGGTAGAAATTCTGCTTCTTGGACCCCCATGACACAAGACATGGTCCAAGAAATTGAGCCATTCCAAAAGTACTCTTACAATCAACCTTGTTCCCAGCAAAATCAGTGTCCGTGTATCCAACTAGGCCAAAGTCACAAGAGGTTGGGTATCATAAGCACAAATCATCAAAACCTTTGAGATACCTTAGGATTCTTTAACAACCTTGAGATGAGACTCTCTTGGATTGGACTGAAATCTGGCACATAAGCGAACACTAAATATGATGTCTGGTCTACTTGCCATGAGGTATAGTAGCGAACCTATAATACCTCAATACAGAGTCTTGCTTTGTTGGTTATACCCCTTAACCACAAGTCATGCTTTGTTCCTCACAAAGAAAGAGGAGTAGTTGTTCTTAGAAAGATCCGGTCACCGGTAAAACAAGAGGAGTGATCGAGAAAAAGTAACGCAACACAAGGGTGACACCTACACCCCTTGATTACGTGATAATTGCTTTTATAAAAAAATGAAAGTACCTTTCCTTTTAATTTGTGTGTTGCAGATCTTGGAGTGTGTAGAGCTTGCTTGTTTTTCTTTACTTTCATGCTTTACTTGGATACCTTGCCATGAGTCCTTTTTCATCCGTCTAGTAACCAATTTTTATTGCTTAAGGATCGGTTTAAGGACCCATGTGTGTGGGATCCATTGATAAGTTTTTCCTAGCTGTGTGTTCTCTACCCGTTCTCATTCACCTCTTCCGCCTTCTTTGTTCCCTTCAATTTCTGCTTTTTGTTTAGAGTATGCCCACTTTTGGGTTTTTCAACATCCTTCCCTTTGTTCATCAGATGAATATACCTACTCCGCATCTCCCTCAATGGATTCTTCTCAATAAGCAAACCCCTCAGTGGAGGACAAACTGGAATTCGAAAGAGAAGAATGTCGGGAGTTCCATGCATCCCTTGAATTTCCTTAACTAATTGCATCGGGGATGGAGAATTGAACCCTAGATCTAGCAAAAACACCGAATTGACGCCTCAACGGAGGGAGAATTGCACAAGTGCAATGGAGGAGGAGGAGATCGGCAGTGAAGGGCATGTGAGCGATCTTGCCGGCGGTAAAGGGAGGATTCGATGAATGACATGATTTTGATTCGAGGGAGAACAATCGTCGGGGAGGGGTAGGTTTGAAGTGTTATGTTTGAGCGATAGGTTAGAAGGTTACACACGAAATAAAAACATTTGAATATACTAATATGTAATTAGTAACTAAAAATAGGATATTTGGGCAAATTCCCTCTAATAAAATTCCATGAGGGTTTGAGACCGAAAGTTGATAGTTTTAATAGATGAATAGATAGAAGTTGAGACCGAAATGTGATATTTTCTATTGAATTCCTAGGATTTGAACCTGAAATTTCATTATTACGAAAGTTTCTTGTTATCTCTTGTGGAATAATAGTTATCATAAATCTTAATATTGGGCTAGGTTAGGAAGTCGATTGCAATTAGCAAGTCGCAAAAGTGAATGTTAATTGGGTTTGGACACTATGATTATATATTTATCTTTTCAAAGTCTACTGAAGTGTTGTAGTGGCGAACCTTACCCTTAAAAGCTTTTTTTCATTGATTTTCTATTAATTAAACTTCTTTGTTTGATTTTAATTTCTCTACTCACCATAAGTTTTCAAATCATTCTTTATTTTCATGGCTTAGTCTACTAAATAAGTTTTTTTTTGATAAACACCAACAAACTAGCATTCAACCAATAGCAGCTACAAAGTCTGATCCCAACTTAGCCAGCAAGGCAGCTGGTAAACCCGAGTTATGGAAATGAAGGAAAGGATAACTAGGTTTCCATTGGCTAAG
Source organism: Fallopia convolvulus (assembly GCA_964016875.1). Lineage (NCBI taxonomy): Eukaryota > Viridiplantae > Streptophyta > Magnoliopsida > Caryophyllales > Polygonaceae > Fallopia > Fallopia convolvulus. The sequence continues at coordinate 41,385,713 of OZ024720.1, forward strand.
CTAGTGAGCAACTCTATTAGCACACCTATGTACAAAACTAAACTTGCACACCACAAAGCTAGAAGTTAACTCTAAAAATAAAGCAATTAACGACCCCAAGATTGTCCTTGGGAGCTCTCCCCGCAGGATTTTGTATACCTCTTAAGATTGCCTTTGTTTTTGCAAAGTCCACATCTGATCCATTTTGAATTCTTCTGGCTCTTGTGAAGCAGACCACACCAGTGGAAAGCCTACATACAAAACCAATGCCACACCTACTCTCTCCCACCTCTGCGTCGCAATTCAGCTTTGCCCATCCTGGCTCCGACATTTGCCCAACCGTAGGAATACTTGAAGTGCCTTGTTGAGCAAAAGACAAGTTCTTGTGCGCATTTTCAAACTTTGAGTAAAGAGTCAAACTTTTGTCAATTACTGATTCTGAATTTTCTTTAATGCCCTCAAACAATGCCTTGTTTCTTGCTTGTCAAATACCCTGAACTAAACCAGCCCAGACAACAACTTCATCTTTTGAGGAAGCTTTAAATATCCGTTCGGTCCATTCAAGGAACGACTTAGTACCTTCACCCAACACATCATAATTTGGATAATGATCCCAGACTTGACGAGGCAACATGCAGACATACAACGCATGCATCATTGACTCTTTCAATCCACAAAACACACACAAAAAATCCGAGACAATCTTCGCGACAAACAAATTCTCCTTGCAAGGGAGTGATTTTTTACAAGCACGCCATATATAATTTTTTATTCTTGGTACATCATTAATCTTCCACAAATTTTTCCACACCTGATCCTGATGCGTATTTGATGAAATGTTCCAAGGCTGTTTTTTGCGACTTTTTTCTCAACCAACACATAGTAGGCAGACCGCGCACTATACTCACCAAAACTTGTATAGAACCAAATCAGTTGGTCTTCAATCAAAGGATCGGCCAAATGTTGGGCCAGAATAAGGTCCACATCACAAGGAGCAAAAACACGCTTGAACACCTCTTCATTCTAGCACCCCATGTTCAAAGCAATAAGGTCAATAGCTCGTAGATTCTCATCGGTAGTCCAGAAATTCCCAATTACTTTGAACGAAGACGGTCGGGGAAACCATCGATCATTCCACACCTTAATATTATTTCCATCTCCTACCTGCCAGTAAGTCCCTTCCTCCAGCACCTTTTGAGCTTCATAAATACTCCTCCAAGAATATCTAGGGTTATGCCATAACTTGGCCTCCAGGAAAGAGGAGTTTGGATAATAGTTGGCTTTCAGCAGTTGACATAGCAAGGAATCAGGGTGTTTGATCAACCTCCACCCTTGTTTTGCTAGTAGTACATTGTTAAAAGTATCCAGATCTCGGAACCCCAACCCACGCTGTCCCCTGGATTGACATAGTGGAAACCATCTATGCTAGTGAACCTTTCTTTTGACCTCCGAATCACTCCACAAGAAATTGCTCATAAGTGTCTCCATCTCCTTACACAATTCAGTAGGAAGCTTAAAACAAGACATAGTATATAAGGGTATTGCTTGAAGAACTGACTTTATGAGAACCTCTTTTCCGGCTCGTGACAAGGACTTTGCCTTCCAAGTTTTTCAACTTCTTCCACATCCGATCTTAGAGTTGACCAAAGATCACCTTCTTTGACATTCCGATCATCGTTGGTAATCCGAGGTACATTTCATGCTTTTCTACTTTATTAACATCAAGGATATTGATAGCGGTGAATTTCGTCGTTCAAATCACGACTATGCAAAACAATCCAAACTAACTAAGAACCGTAGTCCTTAGGAAGTCGTATCGAATCCACAGGGAGACAGATTTTATCTTTTGTAATGAATTTTATGTCAAACAAGTAGCATTGGGTTTTTTGTATTTTTAATTAAATCTAAGAATGCAAAACTAACAAAGCAATAAAAGATTGTGAATAAAAATAATTAGGAAGATAACTTAGGCAAACAAATATCCACAATCGTATGACAAGTTGATCATTGATTTCACCTCAATATCTCATGCAATAGATTTTCCAATTCCTTTTCAATTGTAACTAATAGCACAACCAGATACTATTAGATCTATCTAACTAAACAACCATGAAACCATCAATGATACAGTTTAATAGCAAGGTTAAGGATATGAATATAATAGGATACAATTCTAACAAAAATAACCAGCTTTTACCCTAGAATGTAAATCAAATCTCTTCTGCATATGACTAGCACAACCAGATACTAGTACGATGCAGTTGCTACTTTAATCTAGAGATGCTCAACCAGTAACACTCTACCGACTGAAAAAGTTTCATGAGCAACCCGACCCTGATGAAGAGATTATAGTCACTATGGCTCTTACAACGTCGGACTAGCCAAGGTAAGTACGCCGGGCTAACGACGTTAAAAATAGCGCTTACGGGAGGCAACCCGCTTTTAGTATAGATTAGATTTTTCTTTTCTTTTTAGATTCTTTTTCTTAGCTTTCTTTTGAGTTTTTTTAGTAGTTTTTAGGATAGAAAAATAGGATAAAATTTTGAGCTAATAAGATGAAGAGAAGGGCTCGAAAATCTTTCAAGGAGGCTACGGTGGCTCGTTAACGACCCACCCAGGGTCGTTAACGACCCGGTTTGGCGAACCGACTCGGGCAGGTAAGTTTTTTTTACCCTAGTCTAATTTCTATCTTCTACCCTATCTTCTATCTACCCTAGCCGCCATTACCTACCCCCCCTCCTATTTCTACCCTCTCCTATTTAACCCTTCTAAAACTCTCAAAATCCTACCCTCAAATCCTCAAATCCCAAACTCCAAATCCCTCAAGATTTCCACGAAAGACCCTTCACCACCGATCGAAATTTTCCTCTCCACCGACCGTCGGAAACGCCTCGTTACCAAAGCCGGAACCCCAGTTTTCCCACCGACGATACCCAAGCTCGTTAACCACCCAAACTCGACTTTTATTCTTCAAATTGTCAATCTTCCGGTATGATTTCTACACCCTAACTCTTTATTTCATGATTCATGGTTCTTAGGGTAGAAATTTCACATCTTGATTGTGTTTATAGAGGTGATTTTTTAGGGTCAACATTGCATGTCTATTCTTGCCCATGAGTTTTATTTTGTACATTGGTAGTGATTCTCTATCTATGGAAGGTTATTCATGCTAGATTCTCCATTGCAAAAATTTGATTTGAAAAGCATGAATTTTCTTGTCCAGAAATAGAGTTTGATCTTCACCATGATAATTTTGGGTAATTTTAGCATGTTCGGGATGGGTAATTGAGCAAGTATGGGGTGTGTATACCCGATGGTGTGTCTAGTGAAGGATTATAGAGGATGCATGCTTGATTCATGGCTTGATTTTTGAGTTAATGACATTCAGATTCTGTGAACTGACTCTCGGCAGGTCGTTAACGACCCACCCCGACTCATTAACGACCCTGCGTAGCTTCAAACTTTACAAACCAGTCCAGAACACATTACCGACCCAATTGGGTAGTTAAACGAATAATTTCGAGGGTTATTTCGAGACCAAGTATGGGGTCTCTTGTCTAATCTACTTGAGTGGATCTTATCTTGGAAAAATCATAATTGTTTTGTAGATCACATGGCAAGTTCGAGCCGACCCGCTACCCGAGCCCAGAAGAAGAGGAGGAATCAGAGGTCCCTATCTCCACCTCGCATGGACAATGTGATCTTGCGCACTCAAGGGCAAGCAGATCGATACAATGCCATTCTAGACAAGGACCACAACACTCGGTGGTTCTCGAGGTCAAGTGCTAAAGCCATGAGGATCTATGACGATGTCAAGGAGGCCTTTGTTATTTTGGGTGTGCCTCACCTACTGAAGAAGGAGAATCTACCACACTTTCCGGCTCTTACATCCGAGTTCTTTGCCACTCTAGAGACAAGCTTTCCGACGAAGACTTCGTCGGGACGCATCCGATTTCGGCTCGGTAATGTGAACAGAGAGTACACTTTGGCAGAGTTCAACACTATTCTAGAGCTCCCAAATCCTTCTAGAGATTACAGTCTCAAAGATTACAAGGTGACACGGACTCGGAGCTACATCACCGGGGAGGTCGAGCCCTCTACAGCGGCATTATTTGGGGCAAGCATCATCAACCCCATATTCAGGATCATCCTCCGAGTCCTAGCCGCTACATTCTGGCCAAAGAGGGAGTTGAACAGGCCAACAAGGACAGAGGTTGCATGTCTTCGCACCATCCTTTTCGAGGATCCCGACCCATTGAATTTGGGGTATGAGTGGCTTTGCTATATAGAGAAATCAACCAAGTCAAAGGAAGTATGGTGCGGGAATTTGGTTAGTCTCCTGGCGACCAATCTTGGAGTCGATCTCACTCACTACACGTCGGCTCATGCTCAACTCCTCAACAAGAGTTATTGGTATAGCTCCGGTATTTTCATTCAAGCCGAGGGAGGGTTCAAAACAAAATTTCAAGACCGCATTGTCGTACCCACCCTAGACAAATTGGAGCTACTATATGTACCAAATTGGTACGAGGCGTGGACGGGTCATGCATTCCCGTTGGAGCCCAAGCCACTTGATGAGTTGACGCTTAGGCCGTGTGAGATGAGGTTTGAGCGAGAAGTGTAAGAGATGGATGAAGATGAAGATGAGATTGATGAGGCTGACACAGAGGGAGGCACAGAGGAGCTCAACCTCGAGGATGAAAACCTCGATACAGAAGTTTTGGGCACCAACGTCCTCGTTGACGAGCCTACCGGGCTCATTAACGACCATTTCCAAACCTCTACAGATGCTCCTAACGAGGCACACAACTTTGGTAACGACCCGCCGAGGGCAGCTACCGACCCTCCGCAGTCTCCTATCGACCCTCACTCTAATACTCATTTCATACAACCCAGTGCTTTACCAAGACCACTTTCAGCCTCACTACCCACCACCTCCTCAGCCCGAGTACACTGGATCGAGTATTCCGCCACCATGGGCCGAGGATCTTTCCGCTCAGATGCAACTGCTTCACCTCCAACAGGACCATATTCATCGGAGGATGGATAGACGGGAGAGTATCTACTTTTTTCGGATGACATTTGAGGACGAGAGGCATCGCCAGAGAGAGGTGGAGGATGCTGAGCGCTGGAGGACGATGTACGACTTCATGGGGAACTTCGAGCATTACTTTCCTCCACCAGACCGTTGATTCAGCTTGAAGAAGAGTTTCATTGTTTTATGCTTACTTTGTAAGTTTTTTGTTTTCTCTTTTCTTCTTTTCTTTTCTATTTCTTTCCTTCTTCTTATTTTTCTTACAGTGTGGACATTGTAATTTTAAGTTTAGGGTGGGAGAAAGTAGAAAACTTGTTGTCTTGTTTTTGCTCTATGTGCTTTGTTTGTTTTGAGTAGTTTTGTTCCATAAAAAAAATTTGAATTTTTTTTCAAAAAAATATAAAAAAAAAGAGTTTTAGAATTGATAGATATCCCTTTCTTATGTTCTATGATAGTAGTTGCTAGCATGATCATATAAATCCTTGCAATCATGTCTTTGAGAATATAGCCGGATTCTTAATTTGAAGTTGTTTTTAGGAAGGAATAGCAATTGATGAAACACATCATTTCTATGAGTTTTTGTATATAAGATGAGTTGAGATATATATTTATAAGCCTAAACACTTGAGCGTTGAGAGAAACACATCATTATCCCTTGTGAGGTTGGATTGTATTTGCTTATGTCTATTTAGTAAATATAAATATATATGTGTGATGACATTAATAGTCATTTGCTATTTTTCTTCTATATGTTTTGATGTTGCTTTTTAGATGATGGCTATAGTTTGATAAGTATTGTTGTTTGGTTTTGATTATTGTTTAGTGATTGCTTGAGGACAAGCAAGCCTAAGTATGGGGTATTTTGATGTTCGTGTTTTTGATATAGTTTTTAGTAGGTTTTCTTAATTTATTAGGACTAGTTTTGATAAGTCTAGAGTTAGTTTTGTGTTTTTTTGGATAAGTTTGCATATTTTGTGAAAAGTATGAAAGCTACTCCGTTTTGTGTATTTTTGTAGGTTTTAGAAAGGAAAAGGTGCTATTTGGAGCTGAATTTGGAGTGCTATGGTGAAGGACGGAGGAATACAAGAAAAAGAAGTCGAAGTCTATGTTTTTGAAGAAGAAGTGTTGAAGAAGCCAAGCCTAGGCTCGTTAACGAGGCTGTGAGGGCTCGTTGACGAGGTTACGAGATAGGATTTTCGAGGAATCTTAGTGATGTCCTACCCATCTTGTGCGGGAATTTATTCCGTGTCGGTATAGTATTTTTAATGATTTTTAGGATTATTATATTATTTATTGTAGGTCTTGTTATCCTTCTAGATTTTATTTCTATCTTTTTAGAGTAGATTTTTATCTTTTAGGAAAGTTTTTATCTTCTAGCCTTTTTATTTTATAGCCTTATTAGTATAAATACCCTTCTATCTAGCCTAGAAAGAGGGGGGTAGCAATCAAGTAGAGAAGGAGGAAGAGCCGAGAGAGAGAAGGAGAGTCGAAGGTCGAGATCGAGAACCACGGTGGACGAAAGTTTCCGGGGTCGTTAATCACGAGGTTTTGATTCGGTGTTTTGTATTTTTTGGTTTCTTCTGAATTCTGTAAGACAATATTTTATTATTAATTTGAAGTAGTTGTTTTGTTCTCAGTGTTTTCTCTTGTTGAAGTTATTTGTTTCTTAGTTATGAATAATGAGTAGTTTTCTTATCTATGGTCGGGGTTGAAACCCAGCATAGTTATGCATGGTTTGATGAGTGAGATGATGTATTGAATGCCTTCTATCTATATTGAGATTTCTTGTTGTGTTTATGCCTAGATGAAAGTCAAGGTAATTTGAGTTTTAACTTGATTGAGAGAGAAAGTTATAAACTTCAAGGTTAATATTGTTTGAATACGAAAGTTTCAAGCTTTAGATCCAAAACAAGCGATTGAGTGAATTAGATTATGAAAGTAGATTAATTTACTTGCTAGTCAATGAAAGTTGATGAATCTATCTATTTAAAGGCATGATATTTATCTTCTTACGAGTTTATGTGCATGACTATGTTGTGGTAACCCTTGTCCTAGATCTTTGTTTTATTTGAATTCTCCTAAGTTATATTCGTATTAAGTTGGTAGACTCGGTACCGAACCTGTTTAGTTCGTTAGTGTTGGTTAGTTGTTTGCAGTGGTTCGTTAACGATCCTAACAAGATCGTTAACGAGGCTGATCGTGAGTGTTTGCTTGTTTTTTGATTTTTAGTAGTCGATAGATAAACAAACCTTGCTTCTCGTAGAACGATCTTGACTCCCCTATACTCAGCGGGGTCTTGACTTATAAATTTATTTGTTTTTCTAGAGTAAAGGCCCGTCAACAATCAGCAACACTTTTGGCTTGATTTTGTTTCATGGGTGAAGCCCTAAGCCAGTCCTCATACTCCCCGTACATCTCCTTCACCCCTTCATCTTCACAGTCAAGTTCCACATGACCCAACATACCACAAGTATAGAAAAAATTAGGTAACCGTTCATACTCGAGTTCCGATCCACCCATATGTTCTTGTTCCCTAGCCTTAGTATACCTCTTCGTAACGGTATTGTTATCTCAATAGAAACCCGGATTCTAATAAACTTGAAGCACACAATCAGATCCTCGTTTTCCAATTCTTCCAGCCGCCAAAGCTCTTTCCTATGGCCTCTGTTCTTTCTTTTTTCCTCACATCCAAGGGTAGATCGTAAACTCGGACCGAGAACGAGGCTCTGTCAACCACAATTTTAGACGATTGTTGAGTGTCAGGCTCTTTCAGCGCCAATAGACTGTTATCAAAGCACCATGGCCCTTCTTTCAGTACTTTTTCTTTATCCTCAATAGAAGCAAACCAGAATAAGAATAAGTTGTTCTTGAGTTACCTAAAAACAAATCCATTCCGGATTCTCCAAGCCCCTCTCATCTTGGCTTGAAGGGCATATGAGTTGAAGGGACGATTAGACAATAGAGTGCCCCCCAGAATGAGCCCTTTGTTCTCCTCTTTTCCTAGTGTTTTACCTTCAATCTCGATACATTCATCTTCCTTCAATCGCAAGTTCTTTCTATGTTTCACTGGTTCCATCTTCAGCCTTTTCCAATCTTATCCAAGCACACACAAACTATTGTGAATCTCGCACGAAGACGACATGAACTCCCTAGCTCCCACAACGGATAACAGGGGAGAGGCCAACGACGATCCGCGAACCGTCAGGATGGCGGTTATCAAAATCGTCGGTTTTACCCTAGAGAGTGTTTGTCAACACGTGCTATTAATAAAATGTGGCTGATTTTTCCCTGTCTACTAAATACTACCCCGTTTCGCAATGTAAGTCGTTTTTGGATTTTACAAAAGAATTAAGACAAGCTTAAAAATGGAAAAGATGATAATTTAATGATTGTTTTTATCACATGCACTATTAACTCTTTAATCTTGGATTTATTAATGCACTAAATATATACTCCCTACAAAAGTAAATTTTCAACACTACTAGAATTGCTTGAGTTAATGAATGTTGTTGAAATGTTAAGTACATTAAATAGATTAATGACCTATTTTATAAAGTTTTAGATTAAATGAGGGAAGAAATGACTTACATTATTAAACAACTTTTAGAGCTAGAAACGAATTATATTGCGAAACGAAGGGAGTAAGTTACATTGAATTTGGACACAAAATTCTAATTCTAATAAAATAATAATTTCAATAATAATAAAAAAAAAATTAATAATCCTTTTTCTTCGTCTATGCAACAGTCCCCTTGGTTGTGAAGAAATGGAAGGATTTTAATGGAGGGGAGGTGAGGAAAATTAGTAACCCTGATTGGTTAGTTAAAATAAGAGAGAATTGGAAAGAGCGTGAGGTGAAGAGGAGGAAAAAAAGTTGAGAAAGGGAGGGGAAATAAGTCTTTTCAATTTGGTGGAATCTGGAAGGAAAGTGGGTGAAAGTATTTTTAAGAAAATTAAATTAATTTCTTTTCAACTTAATTTTGTTCAATTAAATCTGATTTTCCTCCCATTCCCTCGGTCAACCAAACAACACATCCCTCTCCTCCCTCTTCTAAACAAACACTTAAAATTAAAAAATTATCCCCTACTTTCCTTTCCCTCTTTTTTAAAATTTTCCTCCCCTCAATTTCCCCTCATAAACTTGTTACCAAACAGGTTGTAAGAGTTCCCTTTCTTTTCAAGTATATCCCCGCCCTTCTCTCTTTTCCATAACTAAGAAGGCGGAGCAACCAGTAGAAAGCCAATCGTTTCAAACAGGTTTGGTCGATTGATTGATTATGTCGCAGGAAATTTCTTATGGGGAATTCCCACATTAGAAAGTCATGACCTCTAATGTGTGGTATATAAGTGGGGGTTCCCCACCCCTATTGGCAAGCTTTTAGGGGTGGTTCTTCCCTTGCTTAGATACCCTGTAACAAGATTACCAAAAATTTCATTATATTTTTATTTCTTCTCATCTTATAACCTTTGTTAATTACTTTCGTCTACGCTAGACCTGGACCCGGTTCCAGTTCCGGAACCGGCGGGTTGGGTTCTCGGTAATGTTCCGGTTCCGGTTCCTCCCCCCCGGAACCGGTGAACCGGTGGTTCCAGAACCGGGGAACCGGCGGTTTGGAACCGCCGGTTCCCCTCCAACGTCTATTTTTTTTATCGGATTACAAAACCGCGACCGCGGCCTGAAACCCACGCGGTCGCGGTTATTCCAACAGAATGCACCATTCTTCGCCAAAATCAAAACCGCGACCGCGGGTCTCGGGCCGCGGTCGCGGAATGGGGGGCCGCGATCGCGGCCCTATATGGCCGTGATCGCGGTTTTGCTTTAAAAGCCAACGGCTAGTTTTTAACGAATAGTTTCCAACGGTTATTTCATAATTCCAACGGCTAGTTGATAAATTTCTTCTATAAATAACCACTACATGATCACATTCCCACCCACACTACCATTCTACCAATCTTTCTCTATCTCTCAATCTCTCAAGTTTACACTTTACAAAGCTCTCTCAATTCTCAATTCTCAATCTCTCAATGTAAGGATTTCTTAACATTGATCAAATTTTTGGCTCACAAGAGAGTGCTTCAAATGTAGAATTTGTACCCCCTATTAACTTGGGGGAATTTTCGAATCCCAATCCCAATGTGGTACAACCGGGATCGTCCACTCCCAATGAAAATGAGGGAGTGGATCATGGATCCGAGGCGACCGAGGGTGAGGCTCCAATCCTTAAATCCGACATATTTACAAAACATTTTCGTAAGGGAGCTTATGAGGCATCTACCAAGAAATTTCAAGTTCATTGTAACTATTGTCCTAAGCATTACACATGGGTGTCGGGATCGGGCTATGGAACATTGTCAAAGCACATGAAGAGAGCAAACCCCGACAAGTTAGGCATGATGCGAGGACAATCCCAACTCTCCGGGTTTGCAACTTCTTCTTCCCTTAATCCTCATCATAACCCTCATTTATTTACTTATAACCATAATGATAGCATGTATGCCTTCTCCGAGTCTATTTGTGTTGATCACTTATCATTTAGTTTTGCCGAAAATTTAGGATTTAACAATTGGATGACTAATCATGTACAGCCCGCTTATAAACCGACTACTAGAAAGTCGGTAAAAAAGAATGTGATGAAAGCATATAAAACTCGCAAAATGGCATTGGTGAGTTTTTTTGCTCAAAATGATATTAAAGTTTCAATTTGTAGTGATATTTGGAGTGATCATTGGCAAAATCATTCATACATGGGCTTAACATGTCATTTTCTTGATGATCATTTCAATGTGCAAAAACGTGTTTTGGCTTATAGAGTATTTGATTTTTCTCATACCGCCTTAATGATTAGTAACATTATTCGTACTATTTTGGAAGAGTATAGACTACTTCATCGAATTTTTTCTATCTCCTTTGACAATGCATCTAACAACACCGCTTCAATCCGAGATTTGGTTCCGCATTGTCAACCAATTCTTGGAGCGAAGTATTTTCATGTAAGATGTGTTTGCCATATTTTAAACCTTTGTGTCAAAGATTGTTTAAATGTTATGTCGCGTTTAATTGCTCCTATTAGATATGTTATTAGTCGTATGTGGGCTAGCCCCCGAACCGCCCAAGATTGGACGGCGTTTTGTAGTTAAAAAGGTGTTCCACCCCAAACATTTCCAAAAGACGTTTGCCACCGTTGGAACTCCACTTATAAACTACTTCATGCATGCATGCCTTACAAAGATCTTTTGACTTCTTTTGCGTCCATATATTTTCCCGACAATCCCATTATTTCTCAAGTATGGGATTATTGTTATAGAATCTTAGAAGTTTTGAAAATATTTCATGATGCAACATTAACTTTTAGTCATGTTTATAAACCTTGTGCTCATTTGTTTTGTTTTGAAGCATTGAATGTGGCGGGCGGTTTTTGTGAGGGGCGTAAACTCACCAAACTTTATGGTGCTATTGATGTTATGAAAGTGAAATGGTTGCACTATTATAAAGTTATCCCCGATATCTATCTTGTTGCTTGTGTGTTTGATCCTAGGTTTAAGATGAGTGGTTTAGAAGCATGTTTGAATGGTTATTATGATGCATTAGAGTTGGATGTTAATGATGATATTGCTAGTGTTGGGGATATACGTAGTAATGTTAGAAGATCAATTGAGGAATTGATTACCGAATATTCATCTAGTGTTAGTTCTTCTCCATTACCTCCACATTCATCCTCCTCTTCGAGTTCGAGTGTCGTCGGTGCTACTCAAAGGTATGGGTTTAATCTTTTGAATACCCTTACCAAGAAACCGAGACATTCGAGCTCGAATGCGGAGTTTGAAACATATCTAACAACCCACTTTGAGTTTGGTGAAGGAGAATTTGATATTTTAGATTGGTGGAAGACCCACAAGAAGACTTTCCCAACCTTGGTCAAGATCGCCACTCAAGTGCTTGTTGTTCCCGCCTCGACCGTATCGGTAGAGCAAACATTTAGCGAAGGAGGACACGTCCTTGATGCAAAATGATCTAGTTTAAAGCCCGATGTCTTGGAAGCCCAAGTGTGCGTATGTGATTGGAACAGGTCGGAAATTCGTCAACAAAGGCGGAGGTATCTGAAACTTTCGACTCGGACGGGCAAGACGATGAGTCCAAATCCCAAAGCGCTTCGGATGTATCGACGTAGATGGTACGCAAATCGGGGTTTCGTATCGACGTAGATGGTAAGCAAATCGGGGTTTAGTATATTCTAGACTAAGTTCTTCCAACTGATTACTTCTCCTCTATCTCTCAGGCTATTGTACAAAGCCCTTAGATCCATCTTTCTATTCCTAGCCGTCATAACTGCATGCACGACACCATCATTGACCATGAGCTTCAGTTCATCCCTTATTCGCAAAAAATCTTTCCAAAGATTACAGAATTCCTAACCCATTAAGTGGACTTCCTCAATCCATTTATGCCAAACAAAATGATGTTCTATCTTAGTGAGGCCATCAAAAATTAACTATGCAAAATTTGCTTTATTCCAAGTCAGGATGTCTTTAATCTCCAGATCACCTTCCTCCTTGGGTTTACTTAATCTCTTCTAGGCCACAATAGCTTTATTACCATCACTTCTTCCACTCTAGAGAAAGTTTCTTAGCACACAAGTGATTGCTTTAACTACCTTCTTTGGAAGCAGAAACAGTTTACAACAATAATGAAGAACACCATAGAGAGTTGATTTCACTATTTCCATTCTTCCAGCATATGTTAGATTTCTGTCTGCTCACACATTAACTCCTCTTATCTTCACAATTGATGCTTCATAATCCCTACATTGAGCTCTAGTACTACATAGAGGAACTCCCAGATATGTGACAGGGAGTTGGCCTTTCCCTATTTGTAGAATATACTCAATGTTGTTGATAGTATATTCATCGACCCTTGCATAAAACACTTTAGGCTTCATTTGGTTGATCTGTAGTCCTAACACCTCACAGAACTCATCAACACTGTCTTAACAACTTGTACTGATCTTAAACTCCCATGAGAAGACACAAAGGGTCATCAACGAAGAAAATGTTTATGACCCCAACTCTTGCACACAGGGTGGAATTTGTATTCTCCCTGTTTTGACATTCTTTTTAAATCTCGGCTTAGAAACTCCATGATAATAACAAAGAGATAAGGGGACAAAGGATCCTCTTGTCTCAATCCCTTCTCACCCTTGAACAATCCACAAAATTCACTTCCAATTCTAATATTGAACTGGGCATTAGTGATGCACTCCTCTACTCAATTCACCATAACATCATGGAAGCCTAGGCCTTTTAGAATATGAAACATGAAATTCCAGTCAACCATATCATAAGCCTTCTTCAAATCTATCTTCATTGCACATCTTGGGCTCACATACTTCCTGCCCTAGCTTTTCACGATGTCTTGACAAATTACTATATTCTGTTTTATGCTTCTGCCCTTTGTATATGCACCTTGTGTTCTCTCAATGATTTTAGGGAGTACCATCTGCAATCTTGCCACAATCATCTTAGAAATCACCTTGTTGATAATAGTGCAGCACGAAATAGGCTTGAACTCACTAATGACCGTAGGATTATCCACCTTGGGAATAAGTGCAATGACAGTATTCCCCACCTCTTTCAATAGTCTACCACTTCTGAAGAAGTCCAAAATAGCCTTTGAAAAATCTTCTCCTATCAACGGTCTGGCGTTCTTAAAGAAACATGCATTGAATCTGTAATAACCGCAATTTCTAATAAAAAGAAATGGTTAATTTTATTAATTTAATTATATCTTTAAAATGACAAGATATTCTTTATTATGATTTTAATAATAATAATAAACTCGGTTAAAAATTTAACTTGATGGCAAATAAAATTTTAAATAATTAATTATAAAGAATATTTTGATTTAATTCCGTTAAGTTAATGTCTAAAATAAAAACTTAAAGAAATGCTCGGTGGGACTCGAACCCATGACCTCTTGCACTTTCCAAACACCCAACAATCCTCAATCCCGCTATGCTATCAAGACTTTTATGATATTAGAAGAAATAAAAAAATCTTTTATTTCTTTCCTTTCCCTGATCCTTCGACTTTTGTTTGTTGGCAAATCCCTCACCCTTCTTCTTCCTTTCCACCATCTCTCCTCTCAACATGATCAGCCTTGTCAGCCGCGGCGACATCGCACTTACACTCTTCTAAAAACCCTCTTTTTGTCTTTTGTCTCCCGCGCGTGACGCGTGTTCTCTCTAGATTGTGGGTATTGTTGGGTTGCTAGGATTGGACAAATGGGTTAATATTCTCTTTCTTGTCAAGGGCCCACTTCGGCTAATAGCTGATAGGTACTCCACTTTTATAGTGTTTAGAAATCACTTTCAACCCAAAAACAAAAGATTAGATAAATCACCCCCTTAAATTTCAAAATCATGGACAAATCAATATCTGATGCCACTTTCACACATGATAAACCAATTTGACAAATACTATTAATGTATCTGAATATGCATTGCACTAATTTTGTTCACAAGAACACTTCACCTGCCTCTTTAGGTATTTGAATAATAAGGTAAATTTAAGATACGCATCTGAACAAAATGAAAGCCTCATGACCACCAACCCCACGTGTTTCTTGATTTCCTATCAATTCACAAACACAAGTGCATGTCCGAAAATGAATGATAGAGGTAAATTGATATGCCAATTTAAACTTTCTGTAATTGTTAAAAATCATCAATATAATTAATGGTTTCAATTATGACATTTGGTTTCAATTTTAGATCACTGCAAGAAACTTGTAGCACACGTTATGTATATAAATGGTATTCTGCCATTGAAATTGATTTACGGAGCCACCGACACCCACCCCATATATATGTACGGCCCAAACTCTTTCAAAGATTGAATTCGTGGAAATTGGGAAACAATGCTCGATCAAATCTCTAATTCATTCCGATGTATACTTATAAGATCTGTCAAAAATATATACCAAATAATCAACTTCTGTTTTATACGCGAACGAAGAATTTTCAAGTACATAACAACTCAATACTCAATTATTTGTGATCATCTCCAAAGAGACGCATATGCATTCAATTTTTAAATTTACATGTAACAAATTAAATAATTTAAATTAAATATTTATAAGATTATACATAAATAATACTCGATCATGTGGAGTTTGAAAATCCTAAGCTAGCATCTAAACAACACACAAATGTATATATGGTGACTAAGTGAGTCTGTGTTTGTCGGTGGTTTTGGTAATAGGGCCTGCTTTATATGTGATGTTCGTTGTATTAGCTTTATCTTTATTTACGTATATGGTCCGCCCATTGTGATATTTTCGATTTCGATTTCGTTTTCGTTTTCGTTTTCGTTTTCGTTTTCGTTATTTGCAAGAAAGCAACATGTATGTACATCGATCACCCACACACATATATTTCATTTTTTTTCCATTAATTTACATTTTTTCAATTTAATTACGTACGTATGACTAACAAGGGCTAGCATCGATCGAGCTTCTCTTGGAGTAATTGATATTTATATTTGCCCCTTTTGTATTATATGATCGTGAAATAAATGAAGGAAATTTTTTTAGTGTCCCTGTAGTTTCGACTTTTCTTTTTTATGTCCACAAAAAAATTCTTGTTCCTTTTGGTACCCTCGTGTTTTTAAATAATTCCTTCCCGTAACTTAAACACAAGGACTATTTATGGAAGATTACTAGTAGACTAAGCCAAAAGTAAACAAGTAAAAGATGTTTATGATTGAATTGAATTGTAACAAGTATTGAAAATAGCAAAGGAAATTCAATGGAAAAAAGCATTCTAAGGTCAGGATTCCCATAATGACGGTTGGTAGGTTTTAGATGATACCTACTTGGATTTTAACTTGAATGTGGTTTGAAGGAATCACTATCTAAAGGCAACACTATCTCTTCTCAAACGATGAGTGTATGTACTTAAACTCGACTTGTAGTCACTCTCGCACAAAACAAGTCTAATTTAGATCCTTTAAGCTCTTTAGAGATCTAAGACAAATAAAATCAGCATTCGCTCTCGTGCTCCGTTGAATCTATTCAACTTTGATCAACTATGATGGTTGAATGTACGTCCACAGGAGTGATTAAGTCACTCTCGTGCAAATATGTTGGATCGAAGTTAGTTCAAACGATTATGAGAACTGTATTGGCCAATTACTACACGCAGTGGAAATAAGAAATAAGCAGGTAAATGAAAGCGGAAGAGACAGTTCCTTATAGAGGAACCCTACAACGATTAACTAACCGCGTGAGTAAACCACTACCTCCTCTTGGAGGATTTTCAATGAGTTCCCTTTTCTTTTATTGCTTAATTAGTTCCCTTCAAAGTTTACAAGGTAGAATACAAACTTCTATTTTCCTTCAAGGACTCTCTCCATAGGCAACACTATTATACTCTCTCAACCCTAACACAAGTGAACGCTCACAATCAAAACAAAAAGTAAACTCAAACCTTACAACCTTCTGTCTCTCCAACCTAGTTCCCTTGGATATGAAAACTTCCTTCTTTCTCCTTTCACCGTCGTCCAGTTGAGCTCGCCGCCGGGGACTTTTCACCACTTGAATGGTCTTCTCAAGTAAGTAAGCTCTATAGCTCTCTCTTTGTGTGTTTGGTAATTTGTGTATTGTAATAAGTGGTGGGCAAGGTCGCTGTTTAAGGGTATATATAAGAGTGATATGCAACCTTAATCCATTTGAGGCATTTGTCCTAAATGCCCTTTTGTCTTGCCCTCCAAGCTTGATCCTTAAGATTCACATGTGACTTTGTTTAAATTTGAAACTTATCAACTCTTGGATCACATCAGACTGTTGAATGGTCGTCTTCAACCTGTCGCATAGTTTGAAGCCGTCTGCTACACTGAAAAGCTCTTTTGTCCGTTTAGACAGTATCCCTTGATTTGTGTTGAGTCGCTTTCACGCACGCCGGTTCCCATATAAGGGAAAGTCTCTCCTTCTCAGTTCCCTTGTCTTGGGAACTCTCGTGAGTTGAGGGAATCCTATTCTCTTTAGCTAGTTCCCATTTCGTGGGAACTTTGGTTCACTCAGTTCCCTACTGCTTGGGAACTCTAGTTCACTCTGAGGTTGGTCGCATCTTGATCGAGTTCCCTTGACATGGGAACTTTCGTTGCCTCGGTTCCCAGCCTTGGGAACCTATTTCTCTGTATCTTTTCTCAGTGATGCGCAACCTGTATACTTAGAAATACTTGGCAAAGAGCATTAATTCCTATGGAGTTTGTCATTATCAAAACTGAGGACGTTGTTCCAATGTTAATAAACATGAGTTCCTAACACCGACTCAACAATCTCCCCCTTTTTGATGATGACAAACCAATAACAAAAAAACAAGTATTTCCAAAATTCAATGCATGCTAGTTCCGTCTAAGTGTGACAATGTTTAGGAGGGAGTTCCACTATTATGGTTATGTAGTTCCTACTTAGCAGATTTTTGTGAGATAGTTCCCCCTTAGAAAAATCCATTCTATCATAGCTTATAAATAACTTATCTTGCACATTTTATCCTTTCCCCTTTTGGAATCATCGAAAAAGTTAAGCATGAAAAAGACACAATATATAGAAACACACATTCAAACTAAAGATCTGATTCATTACTTAGGCAAAAATTTGTTGTACACAAGGGAACTGAAACAAAAGGTACACCTTTGAGAGGGGAGAGAGGTGCAAGGAACAAGAAAGGGGAACAAGATCACAAGGGCCTTTGTTCGAGTAGTTCGACGATATGTTCCAAATGACGCTCAATGCGAACTGGGGGAGCAATGAGCAAGGGTACTTGAGCCTTTTCCTCAATGGAGGAGTTTCTGGATTGTATCAATGTCTAACTCTATGTCAAAGAGTTCCTCTACTTCTTCCTTTTCCTCATAGAGATCCTCTTTACTTAGCAGCTTCATGACGAGAAAAGGATAAGGAAGAGAATGGGTTGATGGCCCTCCACACTTGGTCATCTGCCCTAGAATAATGCCTGGCAGGTTAATGGGCTCACTCCTTAGGAACCAGTCGAGGAGGATGGCGTCCCCAATGTTGAGCTGGTTCTTTTTCTCTTGCCTAAGAATAACATTCCTGATGATGAATTAATGTGCAAGTTTCTCGTTCAATGAGAGACTGTGTGTAGGAGTTCCCTTCACAAGAACTTGTCCCTCATAAACTCTGTGGAGGATCGCATCCTTGTCATGTGATCCCTAGTTCTTTCTTGGCAGAGTTCCCATGCCAGCCATTGGTACTCTGGGAATTGGAGACATTTGGATGTCGGAGAATGGGAACTCTCCGCATTGTATCTTGAAGACGCCTTGCCCCTCAAAAAGACTAAACGAGGCATAGAAGGCCCTGACTTTTGCAGAGTCGACCTTCACGTGGGCATCAAAGAGCTTCTCCCACCCTTGAGTTTTGATGAGTTCCCAAAGCTCCTCCAACCCATTTTGAAGAAGGAATGAGGAGTTTAAGAACCATCGGAGCTATCACCTTGTGCTCCTTGGGAGTTTCCACCTTGGGAGTTTTCCACTTCTTGTCATCCTCAAACGAATGGAAGAACTAAGGTTACAAATAGAACATTGGGTGCTTTACTTTTTCCTATGACTAAAACTAACCTCAAAATGTGGGAAGATGTGTTACCTTTTGTGGAATTTGCTTATATTAGCTCGGTTCATTTAGCCACAAGAAGGACGCCCTTTGAAGTCGTATATGACCTAAATTTGAAGAATCAAACTGATATTCTTCCTCTGCCTTACAAAGAGAAGGATATCATTGAAGCTTTGGACTAAGTAGATTGGATCAACAAGTTACATGAAGAAACAAGGATCCAATTGGAGAAGAAGGTTGAAAGGTACAAGAAGCTAGTTGATCGTGGGAAGAAGGAGATGATCTTTGAAGAAGGGGTCCTTGTATGGGTTCATCTTGGAAAGGACATGTCAGCACAAAAGTGAAGCAACGAGCTCAATCGAGACAAGATGGTCCTTTTCGCATTCTAAAAAATATCGAACCAAATGCCTATGAAGTTGAGCTCCCAAAACATTAGAATGTCCACTCCACGTTTAATGTGTCCGACTTGTCTGCTTACGCTCCAGATGACGAGTCCGACATCGAAATGAGGATGTTTTGACATCAAGCGGAGGAGAATGATACGCAACAGTCTAAGGACAATCCAAGGGATGTTGAAGAATTGATGATGGCTCCAACTCAAGCTCCTATCACTAGATCCCAAACCACGAAGATTGAGAAGGGGATCTTGCTTGCTTTGGGTTGTCTTGTGTCTAGAATTAAAGAGCCAACCAACGAGATATTTGTTACTTATTTGGTGCCTGGCTCTTGCATGGAAAAAAGTGGCAATTGCATGGATTTGGTCATTGCATGGAGTGGGCATGGGCTTGCATCTACAAGATTGATTTTTGGGCTTTTCTTATTAGGCCCACATGCCTCGCTTAATTACTAGCATTAGTTTGGACGATTTTTATTAATATTTCATTAAGTTGAATTGTGGTTTAGTATTTAAGATAAACAACAACTTCCTTTCTAGGGTTAGCATGGAATTGAAAGAGAAAGAACACATTGAGTCTCTTTTTTTCTCCACGCGATTAACAAGACAACAACTTGTGTTGATTTTTGTTTAATCAAATTGGATTTTGTTTGTGATCAATCTAGAGTTCATTTCTTATTCTATTTTGAGTGAGTGTAATTTAGTTTCTTCTTATTCAAAGGTGTTTGGTTTCGAATCAAATTTTCGAGTGTGTTAACGACGGAGATCTGAGCTTTTATTGCTTGTTTCAAGAACGAGAATTCAACAAGTCCTTAATCGTGTTGTGAGATCGAGATCTAGGAATCAAATTCCATGAGCATGAAAGGATTCACCTCGACAGGTCATGCATCATGTTGACCCTTGGCATCTTATAAGTTTTGAGTTATTCCTTAACTAATTTTTTGAACGGCTCACTAATTCACAAATCACAATGTATTCTAGTTCATGATATGTGTTATGTTGATTCATAATCTTGTATTCTAAGGTGCATTGCAAGTGCTTTTAAGGTTCATGGATATTATAGTTTTAAGTAGTTAGTGTCATGACGTTAGATTCATAACAATTGTTTTATTCGTTCATGAGTTTGTATGATTAGGTTCATAATAAGTGTTAATAAAGTTCATGTCATTTGGTAGCCTATTAGCTCAAATGTTAGAGCAATGTACAGGTGAGAATTAAGAATAACTCTCGCTCGTCCATTCCAAAAAATCAACGCCCCTGATTAAGCATTCATTAAAAAGGATAAAATACGGAACGGAGGCATTTTTCCCGTATTATTCGCGTATTTTTCAATAAAATATGGCACAGACGAATTTTTCCGGTATTATTCACGTATTTTTCGAAAAATACGTTTTTATGAGACGCGCCATGTTTGTTCAATAGAAATAGCGATTTGTTCATCAATATTCACCATTTGTTCTTCAGTACTAACTCATTGTGCATCGAGTTTTTGATAACATTGTTCATCGATTTCGAACTTTTTTTATTTTTATTTTTATTCTTTAACCTTATTTATGTGTATGAATACAATATTATCTAGTTTTTGATGCACATATAATTAGTTTCGATATACCAATATTTGTTCATTGATATAACCTTGTTTGTTCATATCATACCATTATTTGTTTATTGGTATACCATTATTTGTTCATTGATATACTCTTTTTTGTTCATTGGTATACCATTTTTTGTTCATTAATATACCCTATTTGTTCATTGATATAACCTTTATTGTTCATTCATCTAACCTTTGTTTGTCCATTGAAGTGCTTTAAGGCTAACTTGTCAATACGAATGAAGTTCTCAATATAGTACCAAAATAAGATAAGTTTGATGTAGAAACTTGAATGTAAAGGATAATAGATAAAGAATCTGACTTTGAAATAATATGGTGTATGCTAGGAAAATGAGATAGCAAAAAATCGAACAGGAGTGTTTGTGCCTTAATTAGCTATGAAGAAATTGATGTTATTAATGAACAAATATGCATATAGCAATGAACAAATTGAGGTTACGAGTGAACAAATATGCATCTAGCAATGAATAATTATATGAAAAAGGCAATGAACAAATATGCATAAACCAATGAACAAATTGATGTCACTAATGAACAAATATGCACAAACCGATGAACAAATATGCCAAAACCAATGAACAAATATTTCGTTTTTTATGAACAAAATCACAATGTTGATGAACTTGTTGCATGCAATTTTGATACATATTTGTTTATTTTTTATGTACAAATAATAAATTTTTATGCACAAGCAATAGTTTATTTATGCACAAAATCACAGTTTTGATAAACAAAATCATAGTGTTGGTGAACAAATCCACGTTATTGATGAACAAATCCACAATATTGATGAACAATCTGGGTGCGTGTCCTATTTCCTTTTTTTTTAAAATACGTGAATAATTTGCCAATAATTTGCTTGTGTCGTATTTTTCCCCTTTTTAAGTGAAATGATCATCGCCTTTGATTTTTCTTCATCCAACGGCTCTTGTTCTTTTTTATTTCGCACCTGGGCGCCCATTCGCACCTGAATCGGACTCTATATTTTGTCAGTTCATTATGTTGTTTATTGAGGTTCATAATTGATGTTCTATCGGTTCATGTCATTTGGTTCATAATACTTATTGTTTGTGAATATTTTCTTGTTCATAATAGGTGTTATGTTGGTTAAAACTTTGTATAATACGGTTCATTACACAAGTGTTCTTGTGGTTCCTGGATATTATAGTTTATAATAACGTTGTTGCCTACTTGTGCTCAATCTCTTTATTATTTTATAATGAAATGTTACCGTAAGAATAGGAAGAGAAGTTGTGTAGCTAGTGCATACTTTCTGGCCTATCATATTGAACTTGGAAAAGTTGTTCTTAACTTGACTTTCATAGCTTGTGCTTCCCTTGATTTGTCCTTTGTTTTGCAAGCTTGAAGGATTCGAGGACGAATCCCTTTCAAGGGAGGGAGGATGATGTGATTCTGATCCATCACGAGCAAGAAAACCAGTAGGGAACCAACACAAACATCGAGGTTGGAGTCGCTGGTGCGCTGGTGCTGAGTGAGCAAGCGCAGGGTGGTGATGTTGATCCATTTCTGTCGATCACTTCTCAAGTTACGTCAGGCTATCTTTTGGGAGGGCCTCCTACTCACCAAATAAGGAACAATGAAGCCAGGAACGCACATGAAAGGTGTGTGGAGCCAGCCAAGAGCTTCCTTTTGATGCTATTGCCCCGACACCAAGGGTCATGTCTGACGCTCTTCCATTTTTAGGTCGAATTACTCGTGCCAAAGGTCGTGCCTTACAAAAAGACCTCAAGGCTGGCCTTTTTACCCATGGAGCGCGAGAGAGATCTCAAGTGAATTATGGTGCCTTTAGATGGCCATTGATCCAGCCGCGCTGGCGCTGTGATGCTCGGTTTGTGCTAATTTTGAAGGCCATGTGTGTGGTAGTTTTATGAGTGTAAGGGTATTTTTTAAACATTTGAAAACCTTGGTTCATTTTGAAAACAACTCCTTGTTTGGGGGTGTTTTGTGTTAGACGCCTATGTTAGGTTAAAAGGCTAGATGGGAGTCCTTTCCATAGCTAAACAATATTGATGAACAAATTCCAAACCCTTGTCTCTTTCTTTGAAAAACATTTTTATCTTTTTTATTGAATTAAATTAATATTTGGTTCTTGTATTGTGAGTCATATCAATCCAAGAATCGAAGGCTTGATCGTGGTGCGTAAGTAACATCCTCGGTTAATCTTTCAAGTTCCTGTTAGACCAAGGAGTGTCATATCCTAGTTTTGCTCATCCACATCCAACCCTAATCCACCTTTTCAATAACTTTCATTTCCTTAATTCCATGCCCTTTCACCTATCAAAAACTTCCTCAAAGGCCCTTGAAGGACCGATCATCATTGGATCTAATTCGTCCAATCAAAATCACTTATCGGTAGATTCTACAACACCTTAGTAGAATTGATATACCTTTCAATTCACTCACCATCGGCCTCAAAACTTTTGATTACTTCAAGTAGGCTAATAGTTCTAACTCCTCAAGTTGGAATCACAGATATCGGAGTTCAGAATAAGAACAAACACCGTTGTGAAGCTAGAACGGAAGTTTTGTCTAAACCAGTCTCGTTGGAAAAAGCCTTGTCACCTACCTTGCACCGCTTTGCGTGCATCGATCCTTTCTTCACACCTTTTTTACTACTCGGCCATTTCATCGTCCAAAAACCCCCACAATGAACAATTCTCTTCAATGATGAACAAAATTACATATCAAATCTCTCTTCCAACAATGCAAAACATAATCGGAGGAAAAATCAATACATATTGAAAAAGATGGATAATCACACTCATAAGTCTCTCTTGCACCATTGAAGCTTGTACCATCTATGGAGGGCTAGATGAATCTAGTGTAGAGACAAAGAAATACGAAGAAAAAAGGCATTGCCAAATTGTCTTACAAATTTTTTCCCAATTTCATTCAAAACAAATGAAAATTAAGATCAATTGGCAACATAAATGAGAAGAAAGCAATGAAAAAAGAAAAAAATCACATAAAACCCTAAACCTTACTAACCAAAGGACTTCAGCGAATTCAAACCAAAAGGCATGTATTACAAGTTTCGAAAACCCTGCAGTCCTCTTTACCGGTGTTGGGAGAAAATCTTTAAGCTAATTGAGTGCTAGGATGATGAGTTGGATGGCGTCGAGGCTATAGAAGATTTATTCCAGATTAGGGATGGGAAACTTGTGAAGGAGGAGCCCCGAACAGAAATAGACCTCCAGTGATGTAACTATACTCGGGATGTCACAACATGAGGATGAGCAAGATGTCCAACCATGGACACATGTGAAGCGTTGGAGCCTCTTGGTGGTTACCACACCAACGCCATGAACTTTCCTTGGTGCCTTTGTTCTCTTAAAGGCCACTTTGTGTGGTTTGGGCTATTTTATGTAATTGCATGGTATATTTTTGTTAACTTTAGAAACCTTTTGATGTTTTTGCATAAGGTGTCATGTTAGGTTTTGCTTAAAAATGGATTGACGCCTCCTTTAATTTCAGCGACAAGAATTGATGAAAAACACATCTCAATCTTTTGTCTCCTGTTAGAAGCATGTTTTTTCTTTGTTAGATTCAATCCAAATTCAGTTTGTTTTTATTAGATCGTGAGTAATATCGAACAAAGATCGAATATCCTTCCTTGGTGAGTCATATCCAAGAACAGATCTTCCTAGTTCGAGTGGATCAAAGGTGAGTCATATCCTTTGCTTGTCTCATCCATATTCAACCCTTAATCATCCATTTTCCATCACTTAATCTCATACAAAACCATCCCATCTCATTCCCCTTCCATCACCACTTCATCAATCTCAATCAACCTCCCATCAAAATCTCTTCTCGGTGGATTCTGCGACATCTCAGTAAAACTAGCATAACTTTTGATCCACATGTGATATTGATCTGACATTTTGAGTAGTTCAACTAGACTTATAGATATAACTATGTGATTTGGAATCACCCAATTCAAAGTCCAGACTAGATAGATATACCCTTGTGATCCCAGAAAAAGTTCAACCACCGAGTTCCACTATCTCTTGAAGATTTTGCTCGGATCTTCCTCGAATTGCCTTGCACCGAATTCATCAACAAGATCCTTCATCATCCAGTGGCTAGAATTGCCTCTCAACACCATGGGAGGGGCTTGTAATCCCTAGGTGTTGAAGATAAGAGAAAAATTAGGGGAAAGAAAGGTGGTGGTTCTGGTTGACAGCGGAGCAAGCCACACATTCGTTAATTGTCGAATTATAGAGGTCGAAGAGCTTTTGATCGAGCCCACGGGAACATTTGGAGTGACGCTAGGTAACGGTCATAAGGTGGAGACCTCGGGAATTTGAAAGGGACTACCGCTGAAATTCGGATCGTGCGAGATGTAAGTTGATTGTTACCCATTTGACCTTGGGGGATTGGATGTGGTCTTGGGCTACGCCTAGCTATTGTCAATGGGGAAAACCACCATGGATTGGGAGGCGATGATGGTAGAGTTCAACCAGGATGGAAAACCGGTGACGATTTAGGGGGGTCTGACTTTGGCCATCATCGCAATTTCATTCAACTCCTTGCAAAAAATGTCAGAGGTGGAGTATGGAGCATGGGTTTGGGAATCAACGGTGCCCGATACAACGGTGGATCTAGGAACAAGGTACGGAATACAGGGTGAAGAGTTAGAGAGCTTACTTATTGGATTTGAGGATGTTTTCGAAGCTAAACAAAGCTTACATCCCAAAAAAGCATCGACCACCGGATTGTGCTCAAGGACGAAGTAAGTGCGGTGAATGTTAGGCATTATCGCTATGGGCACCACCAAAAAGATGAAATTTTAAAATTTGTGGTAGAGATGTTGAATTCTGAGGTTATGCAACCCAATCACAACTCGTTCTCAAGCCCGTTGTTGCTAGTTAACAAGAAAGACGGTAGTCGGAGGTTTTATGTCAACTACCAAGCCCTAAATGAAGCAAAATTTCCGGAGAAGTATCCAATCTCGATAATACAAGAGATGTTGGATGAGTTGGGAGGGGCCAAGGTATTCTCAAAAAATGATCTCCGATCGGGGTACCACCAGATTCGGGTAGCAGATGAGGATGTCGCCATGATGGCATTTAGGACGCACACGGGCCACTATGAGTTCTTGGTCATGCCGTTTTGCAAAAGCTTATTAGAATATTTGGGACATATATTGTTTGCTCATGGAGTGGAGATGGACCCCTCAAAGGTAGCTAGTATTTTGACATGGACGATTTCGACGTTTGTGAAAGTAGTAAGGGGCTTCCTTAGATTGACCGGGTACTATAGAAAATTTGTGAGGGCCTATGGGAAGATAGAAAAACACCTCACTGAGTTGTTGAAAAAAAGAGAATAAAACTCCATTCTACTAGATTGAAGAACATTAAGAAGCGTTCTTTGCTTTGCAACAAGCCATGACAACCGCCTCGGTCTTGGCCCTCCCGGATTTCAGACAACATTTCGTAATGAGTGTGACGAATTGAGGGCAAGCGTAGGGGTTGTCCTTATTTAAGGCGAAAGGCCCTTGGCTTATTTTACCTAGGGGCTCTCAGGCAAGCTTCTGTCTCAATTGGCATATGAAAAAGATTTCATGGACCTAGTAATGGTGGTTCAACATTAGCATCTGTACCTCTTAGGTAGCAAGTTCCTTGTTTGGACTGATCATCGAAGCTTGAAACACCTCCTTTCGCATCCCACTACCTCACCAACCCAGCAAAATTGGGTGGCCAAATTGATCAGATACGACATGGAGATAGATTATATGTCCAAGAGCTCAAAATGAGTGGCTGATATGCTCTCTCGTTAAGAGGAGGCACAACAGAATGCATTGTCCAAACTGTTCTTAGAGCACTTGGATGAGCTGTAGAAAGAAGTAGCAGTCGATCCTAGATATCAAGATATCATAAAAAAGCTCAAAAATGAGGAAAAAGTCAAGCAACCCTTTATTGATTGGAGGCAAGCTATTTCACAACGGAAGGATCTTCATCCCTGCGTCTTCGACATGGGTTCCTCGTTTGATGGAAGAATTTCACGCCACACCTACAGGGGGCATTCGGGGCTTGGAGAACTTACAAGTGGCTTTCGACAAATTTCTATTGGGCTGGCATGTTTAAAATGGTGCAAGGAAATGTGGCCCATTGCCTAATTTGCAAAAAGGACAAGTGTGAGGCGCAAGCACCGGCTAGATTATTTTAGCCCTTGTCAATGCCGAAAAGAGTGTGGGAAGATTTATCTCTTGATTTTATTGGAGGCTTGCCAAAGTCTTAATAGTTCGACTGCATTTTAGTGGTGGTGGATCGTCTCTCGAAGTATGCCCACTTTCTTACTTTTAAACATCCTTTCACAACCAAGGGAGTGGCGGATTCTTTCATAAAAGGGATGGTCAAGCTACATATAATTGCACAGTCCATGGTAAGTGATCGAGATCCTCTCTTTTTGAGTAATTTCTGGAGAGACTTGTTTGCTAAGCAGTACACAAAGTTAAAGATGAGTAGCTCGTATCATCCCGAGACTGACGGACAAACAGAGGTTCTTAACCGCCGTCTTGAAACCTACTTAAGGTCCTTCTCCTCCGAACAGCCCAAGCAATAGGCAAGCTGGATTCAATAGGTCGAGTATTGGTGTAACACCAACTTTCAAAGAGCGGCTAGAATGACACCATTTGATTGTCTTTATGGTAGGAAACCTCCCGAAATTCAGCAGCACCTTCCCGGCGAGTTCATAGTTGTATCGGTAGACGAGGAATTCTGGAATTGCAATGAAATCTGTAAACAAATGAAGTTTAATTTAGATTGAGCTCAGAAAAGAATGTTTGTCTCGGCTAATCAAAAGAGAAGGGAACTGCAGTTCAAAGAGGGTGAACTTGTGTTTCTAAGACTAAGACCTCATCGGCAATCAACTCTACTTCGAAGGGTCAACCAGAAATTGTCCGCTAAGTATTTCAGGCCTTCTAAAATATTATAGAAGGTGGGAGTTGTAGCCTACCTATTGGAGTTGCCCGCAAGTGCCAAGGTGCACCCGGTTTTCCACATCTATCTGCTGAAAAGGATTGTTGGAAACCACCAAGCCATTACTAAGCTACCCCCGGAGTTAGTCATGGAAGTAGAAGAGTTCATGCCATGTGACATTGTGAAGGTGGTAATCCATTCTATAAAGTCCAATGCTTGTCACAAGGTTCTAGTTGAGTGGGAAGGCAAACCCAAGGAAGAAGCCTCAGGGATGACTTTTGAGGAATTAAAAAATTAGTTTCCTACATCAAACCTTGTGGAAAAGGTTTGTTCGATCAGGGGAAGAGTTCTTAGCAATCAATCCCAGAAGATCGACCCACATATTATATATTCTAGAAATGCTAAAAAATAGCCCATGTGGTCGGAATATTCAGGAGGGGACAAGAGTTTGTCACTAGGGGTATAATGGTCTATGTAATAAGAAACAGTTAGGGAGTCACAACTTGCATGTTGTCTAGTGGGTTATATATAGCTAAGGGAAGAGGTTGTTAGGGTATCCAGAGAGTAAGAAAGAGTTGGTGTGCGACATTGTAGGCTCATTGGGGAATTTTTCACCTTTGAGATAAGAGTATGTAAGTTGTTTCTCAATAATCAAGTACATACGTTTGTGGGTTTGAGTGTCTTTTATCCTCTTGTTTAACAATGGTAAAGGAAAATTTTTGCAAGGCAAGAGTTTCCATAGATTGCACACCAGACTAATTTGATTCGTCCATAGTTGCGTAAGGAATGAATCTCAATTTCCTCTTGGTGACATCTTTGGAAAATAACAAGGTCTGTCAAATGTCTTTGGCAGCGGTTAGCATTTCACAACACACATTTGTTTATGAGCGAGTATACGTAATTACGAATGTGTTGTTGGACCGACGCGTTCTACATAACCTTCCAATTGACTTTGCAAGGCTTCTAAATGGGTATTCTCTTCCTAAACCATGCACATGACAGAACTCGTGTTAAATATTAGGCCCATAAAACAGAGTGTCGATCGAGTCTGAGTCAACATTCAAAGCGATTGCCATTAACTTAATTCAAACATTTGCAGTAAATGGAAATTAAATCCCACTTCCAAGTCATCCCCTTACAACACTCTGATACAATGTAGATAATCAAAGGCTTCGGGACTGTCTGCAGCGCAAACATCAAAGGGCATGTTACGAAGATGTCAAAGCTTCAATCTTGGCTAACAGCGACATCAAAGCATCACCGAGACCATCCAAGTAAGCACCCGAATTAAGATCTTGTAAAATGACTTTGCCCCAACTAAGTGCCACTGTTATTGGTAGAAAATAGTCAAGAAACGATTCCTAGGTGCCTTACAAGGCCCCATGGTCTTGCGATCAACCCCTACCTCCTCTAGCCAAAAATCAATGTTAAGGCTATCCAAATCTGATTCTGACAACGTAGGAAAGAAATGTTGAATGGCCGATAAGTGAGTCACAATCGGATCAGCTTGAACAAACCCGCAAAAAATTCCACCACCAAGCCTTGCAGCGCATCAACATTTTTTACCCATTGCCCGGGATTTTTGGAACCATTGAAGTTGTTCTTGCTCTAATACACTTTTGAGCTCTTGACAAAGAAAGTTCTCTAAGTCTAGTAGCCTATGAGAAAGTCATAAAGCTAAAGCAAGTCGAGCCCCATTTAAGCAAGCCCACAACGTACGCTTTTTAGCGAAAGATATTCCCAAATACTGCATCATTCCAAGAAGACAAGTATGTAGATAAAGAAGTCAAAGTAGTTTGCAAATCAGAGTCTCTTGACCACCGAGAATTCACGAAAGAGTTGAAATCAAAATGCAGTAACTAGGCGGCCTGAAAATGAAAAGGTATCACAACAACTGAGGATGAAAACTCAATCTTAGTATTGATCAAAATGGGCAAGTGATCACATTATGGGCAACAAGATGTTGAGGAAAGAAGTCATGGTTCTTCTCCCCTATGAGTAATCTCTACTGTAATATGTTGTGGAGAGAGATAGGAGTCACCAAGAAATCTGAAGTTCTCCAAAAGAGCCAAATACCCCTTGAAAAACCCATCAACTTCAAGTCGTTGCATTCCATCATAACAAATCCGACGACAAACTTCATCAACCTTAATACTGCTGATACGTGGCTCGAGAATACAAAGCACACTAGGATGATGTAAGCGGATCAACTCCCGAATTCATTTAAGGAACTGAGAGTTTCCAGCTCCCCGAGCATTCTAAATCATCAAGTTGATGTTATTCATTAAAACCATCAAATTAATGAGGGGACATAATTTAGGATGGAAAGGGTTAGCAACCGACATCATGAATGCAACAATAGCCTAAGCAAGCTAGTCCAGAGCATTAGTTATCACGGAGGTTATTGACACCTTGCAAAGAAGCATGTTAGTTTCTACCCTCATCGACAAGAGGTCTACTATCATCTTGTTTCCTAATCTCGGAAACGTCAAAAGGTAAGGTCCCCGGTGAGTGTAGGATATGAGGAAGGTCCATGAGTGGTGGACGATCTGCAACAAGACCATCGAGTAGTGGAGTTGTTAGTGTTCAGCCATCAAGGTAGGGAACAAGAGTGCTAGCAAAGGTAGTTTGCGGGTTTAAGTGATTTTTAGAAGACGTAATAGTCGTATTTGGCGTAAGGAGATGTGAGCAGATAAAATAATAATTATTACCTATTCAAGTTATATTCCGCAAAAAGCGTAATTTTATTTATTTTTCTATCCTTTTCTTTAAATAAGGTTTTTATTATGGTAAGATTTTATCTTCTTTATATTGTTAATTAATTCTCCATAATGGAATATTCTATCTTAGTCGAAAGATCAAATATCCGCGTGGATTGGGGAGTAAGATATCACTTGCTTGGGTGATAAGGCAATTTTGACCAGTCCTAGGGGAGGATTTTTGGCCCCATACTCCCTTTCTTCCATTACAAATACATGTCTTCTCCTTGTACAAAAAGAATATTCAAAACTCGCTGAACTCGCTCACAAGTCTTACCTTTTATCACGACGTTGAATCGACAAACTGCTCTTTTTACTCAGGCATCGGAGGTGGATTAGGGGGACCCGCCCCCCGTGTCCATTATTTTGCAAGTTCTAGGTTGATGAAGAAGTTTGGAACGGAAGATAAAAGGGCGAATAAAGAGGACCATTCATTAGGGCATAAAAGGTGAATTTTTATGCACTAATAGTTGGTGCCGTTCATGGGGAACGAGCAATTGATCCATGCAGTTATGGTGTTGAAATCAATCCCCAAAGACCAAAAAGTGACCTTTCTTAGTCCCAAAGAAACCGTGGATTCATAAATCGCGGACGATCGTGATCGCGACCCGAATTGCGGTCGCAGCTCGCAATGCGATCACATGAGCTCTGATCTTCGCTCGGACAATCTAGTTTACGACCCAAACCGTGGTCGTGGCCTAGAAAACCGCAATCGTGGATCGCAGAGCGATCGCGTGAACTCTGATCTTTGCTCGAAAGATCTATTCGTAGCTTGCACTGAGCAAGGCGCCTTGCTTGAAGACAGTTTGAGTCGTCACCAGGAACCACACGCGAGCACGACTGTACTTCGCACAAGCCGATGGGGGTCTGAGTCGAGGGATGGTATTGAGGATCGTAGTATTGAGGGTTCTAATCCCAGAAACAAGTTAGACGGCCTTTGGGATTCAGCGATGTGCATCGATGGGTCTGACCCTGATCAAAGCCTAGTAGGACACCATCAATCGCATGAGCTAGGTCACAAAACCGCGACCACGGGCCAGGCGCGATTCTCACCTCGAGATTTGAGTCGGTCGTAACCTGAGAGCGACATCGCAACCCAGCCAGCATGCAGTATGAGCATGTCCAATCGGGACCAAAGACGATAATGGGGCATTCACCGCCGCTGAGAATAATGATGAGGCCAAACATAGGCACACCCTTGCCTCCGCTTTAAGAAAAAAAGAGTGGATTCACAATGAGAAATCCCAAGTAGAGTCTCCCCATGAGCCTTAGAAGAAATCACTAGACTGAAGCATTCCTTGGATAAGGTTCAAGGAAAATGCCTCGTCGGCGAATCGGTGATCAAAAGGACTAATCAATAGCTCACTAGAGTTATTGAACTCACCGATAACCGTCGTAGACTCGAGCCTATAAGAAGAGTCGAAGAACCCAAAGGGGTGCAAGTTGACTACGAGAGCGATCGTATAGCACCTAGAGGTCGACAAAGGGGCTAGCGACGAGAATCGCCCTAGCACAAGAGGTCCCAAGATGTGGACCATCCCAAGTCCAACGAATGGCCCTAGCAAGATTCGGAGGATTCTCACAATCGCGGATACAGGCCGCGGTCGCGGAAGTCCTTGTTGTAGTTGCGGCAAAAGCAATTGTCGCGATCACTCACACGACCGCAACTAAGATTCCTATGACCCATCTACAAAGTCTAAGTCGGCCCAAGACTAGGCAATAAGAAGAAATTACAATAGGGGCGATGTAAAAGCGAAACTGATGAAAGGCGTGAAGGACATAATCGAGCCTTAAGACGTACCGAAGGGAGATCGTATGATCTATTGAGAACGCAAGGTGGAGCATTGCAATTGGCTCAAGAGCAAGCTAAACACCAGCTAGCTATGATGACATTGACACCATTCCATTGAAGCATCCAACGCGCCAAGCCGCCGGTAAAATTTTCACCATCATCATTCGCTCTATATGATGTGCATTCGGACCCCGTGAACCACATAACCTCTTTCTTGCATAAGAGGGCATTACGGGTGTCCGACGATGCAACTATGTGAAAATGTTCCCAGGGAGCCTCGACAAGGGCGTGTTAAAGTGGTTCCAAAGGTTGAAACAAAGATCAACCCGGTCATGGAATCAGCTTGCTACAGAGTTCGTGAAGCACTACATAGCCAATAACCGGGATGTGGTGTCTTTGGACACGCTATTCGCCCTTAGAAAAGAGAAAAGCAAAATTTTGCGCCGCTTCACCAATTGCTACATGGAATGCTATGCCGATATCGACGAATGTGATGAGAAGACCGCAATCATCGCCTTTAAAAGAGCCATCTCGTTCGAGAGCAAGCTAATGGAGGACTTCACACGTCGTCTCCCTTCCACTATTTACGAGCTTCAAGAGCGTGTCCATCAATATGTGCTTTTGGAAGAGGCAAACTACAAATCGAAAGGGAAAATCGCCTTGTCCACCTCAAAAGTCACATCGTTCCTCGGGTAGGAACTTCGGGCGAAAAAAGCATCCATTGGGAGAGAAAACCAGAGCCGTCTACAGGGCCTTCACCATCTCAAAGACGACGTCTAAAGCCAGAAATATTGCATGTACCATAGGACGCGAGGGCATATGACCGAAAATTGCAAATCCTGTAAGAAATTCCTAGAAGAGTTGGTTTGAGATGGGTACTTGCACGAGTACATTGAGAAGAAGGAACCAAAGGAAAAAAGAGAGTTGAGAAAGAAGCAAATTGAGGTCATCCAAACAATCTCAGCGACATACAAAAAAGAAGATGCGGAAACTACAAGCAATTTCAAAAAATTGAGTCACAAGCTAGAAGTAATGTGGGTACACCAATCCAAATTGCGGCCTTCACCTGCAACCGTACCCGCGGTCGATGGATTGGTCTTTTGGGACAAGGACCTCACATCGGTCCACGTCCCGCACAAAGACCCCTTAATCCTCACAATCGAGCTTGAGGGTTTCATGCTACGTCGGGCATTGGTGGATTCAGGAAGCTCGGTTGATATCATGTATTATAACGTCTTCTAGCTCCTAGGAAAGAAGAATGATGAGTTAGTCCCGGTCAAGATGCAACCCACCGGACTTGGAGGATAGCCGACATTCTTGCTTCGAATGTATAAGACACATGTCTGTTTAGCAAAGAAGGACTTGGGGTTAAAATTCATAGTAGTCAACATGCCCTCCCCATACAACTTGATCATGGGGAGGCCATGGATTCATGGGATGGAAGCGGTACCATCGACCCTCTATCAAATGATCCAATTCAAATATGAAGACGCCACGGTACGAGTGTGGGCCAATCAGCTAGATGCATGCACGTGCACGAAAGGAAATCACCCCAAGATGGAATTCCTTCAAAATATCGAAGACGAGCCAAGAAGTGATGGTTAGGAGCAAACCCGCGATCGCGGGCCCATTAGTTGCGACCGCGCATTTGGCCTAGAGAGCATCGCTCTTTCTTTGTAGCGAAACCGCAATCGTGGGTCCGACAACCGCAATTGTGGCCTTGACGCTAGAGTCACCTCTCCTTCTCTAAAGCAAAATCGCAGCCGCGACTCACGGGGGCGCAATCGCGGTTACTCGTATTCCTCCGCGCAAGGATTTCGGGATTAGGATATTCATGTAAATAGGGCACTATTTTTCCCACATGGTTTTTATTTTTCATTCACTATTTTGTCCTTATATCATGGTATTCACATTTATTTATTAATAAAAGTCGATGTTTTTCCATTAGCTTCAGTTTGGAATAAACAAAAAGCCAACAACGTTAATTTATCGCATTTGCGAGCTTCTACATATGCGTGTATGTAGATGGACAAGGATTCCATGTTCATTGCACATGGATGTAGAAATATACGAATGTACGAATATACGAATGCACTAAGGGGGCCCAACGACTTATTCGTATGGAGACTTTGAATAGGTCCTAGAGTACTTGAGTCTTAGTTGCGACGCTATCGAACGCAACTGAAATTCAAGTGGCGTATTTGTGATCGGATAAAATAATGATAATTACGTATTTAATTTATTTCGCGCGAAAAAGATATTTTTATTTATTTTGCTATCCTTTTCCTTAAATAAGGTTTTTATTATGGTAAGATTTTATCTTCTTTATATTGGTAATTAATTCGCCATAATGGAGGATTCTATCTTAATCCAAAGAAAGAATATCTATGTGGATTGGGGAGCAAGATACCGCTTGCTTAGTGACAAGGAAATTTCTGCCAGCCTTAGGGGAGGATTTTCGGCCCCCTACTCCTTTTTTCCAATACAAATACATGTCTTCGCCATGTACGGTAAGCATATTCAGAACTTGTTGAACTCGCTCGCAAGTCTTACCTTTTGTGTCAATGTTCAATTGACAAACTGCTCTTTTGACTTACGTATATTCATAACTCGCCGAACTTGCTTGCAAGTCTTACCTTTTATCTTAACATTCAATCGACAAAATGCTCTTTTGACTTAGACATCGGAGGTGCATCAGGAGGACCCCACCCCTTGTGTCCACTGTTTTACAGGTTCTATTTTTGTGCACTAACATGACACTTATTTGGTGAAGTTTGGACGGAAGACGAAAGGGCGAATAAAGAGGAGCATTTATTAGGATATAAAAGGTGAATTTTTGTGCACTAACATGACACTTATTTGGTTTCCTTCTAGGGCTTTCTGTTTAGCATTAAAGAAGGCTTGTTCAACAAGTAATTGTGTTTTCTTAATCTTCGAATCTCTTATGACCAAAATTAATTTAACAACTAACTTTGATTGCAATCTTTTTTTTAAAGATAGGGCTACTTTTGGCATCTTTTTTATCCTTTTTCCCCATGTTTTTCTAAAGTGATTTTCCAAGATCTTTGGTTTCCTTCCCCCACATTCCCAATTTTCCAAATTATTGCTTTTGTGCTAATAGAATCATGGGCTACGATCTCGGGGATGATGGACCCCAATGTTGATGACATCACCACTTTTAGGGACTTGGGGTCAACCCCATTCTGATTCGTTGTAGGCTCGATCTATACTGCATCAACCGGTTCAGGCTGCCTCTCTTCCGCACTCGGATGATTATTATTGCCCTCTGTTTCCTAAAGATCTTCCTCAACCTTTAGAGCTGCAAATCCAAACCCAAAACCTTGAGAATTCAAATTAGCAAGGGCGACAAACTTTCCTTTTAGAGGAGCTCTTGATGACGTTTTTGGAGTTGGCTTATGTTGCCTTTGCTGACGAGCTATGAGGGTCGACATTAATAGTGTTTTGCGACCGCGTCGACCTACTTTTTTTACTAGCATTTGCAAGACTTCATCTAACCGGCTTTATGACTTGCATCCACAATCCAAAAGCATCGATAACATCGGGTGCATGCTCCTTTGTGGCGAGCTCAATCGTCTCTTCAAAAGACTCTTTTGTGCCTTATCCCAAACATTAAAAACAAAGCATTTTGGTGCTCCTATACTGAATTGGCCATGTGCTTCCCCTATAGCGAAACTTCAACATAAGACACTTGTACAAATCGAATTCCACATCAAATATTGCGAATTGGTCTCGACCCGCGACGACTGTAGTGTGGTTTATCCTTGTGACTTGACCAATTTGTTGGTCGATTCTCCTAATGAACGTTGCATTAATGTATTCAAGGGTCAGCCCTAGAATGCAGATCCAAGTTGTAAGGAGTTGTTGTTTATCCATAAACGGATCAAAATTCTAGTACTACCACTGAATCATGAGGTAATTGTCATCGATCATCCACGACCCTTGGTTTAGAACGTGATGATAGTCGTCATCATTGTGAATTTTTCGTGACATAATAAGTATTTTCAATATGCACAAGAGTTAATTTGCCTTTTAACTCGCACGTTTGTTTGAGACGTTTCTTGATTGTTGTGTACCTCGGACCTCAGTCGGATACACCCAAAACTAAAACATCCACCATTAGCGATACTACTTTATATAGAATTAATAAAGTTGATTAAAAATGCTTGATATGAGTTTTTGTAAAATAGGAAAGGAGATCAATAGTTATGTTTACCATGTGAATATAAACCCTCTATACCATAATAACTAGTTGAATTCCCTTGATACTCACAAGATGATTTTACTAAAGATTATACATTATTATGATATCAATATAAAATGTAATATACTTTTATATAATATCATAAAAAAATTATGTAATTTATTAAAAAAACTTCACGATCGTGCCCCATATTTTAAGTGATTATATTTTAAAAAAATTCATTATTTGTTGAGGACTTACCCCAAATTTAGAAAAAAAATTTTAAAATTAAAATTTCACTTGAACTGACTATTTTAAATATTATTTTATTTTTTGAGATATAAATATTCATGAAATAATCAAATTTTATAAAAAACATTATTAAGGTTATGTGTAAGGATTTTTTATATTTTACTTCTTAATGAAAATAATAATATTGAATATAATAATATTTTTACATATGAAGAACATTTATAAAAATGTAGGTATATATATCAATGTACACTAAAATATATCTTATATTCAATAAATAATTTATTTTATTGTAAAATATCAACATATAGATGAAAACTTATATATATATATACTTGGAGCCCAAGTCTTGTTAAAAGATAAAAAGTTATTATATATAAAATTAATAAAAAATATTAGCATATAGATCAAGTTTTGTCAAAAGATATGAATAAAATTAATATAAAAAGTATCAACATATAGATAGAAAATTATATTAACATGTTATCTATTTTATAAATTTATTGGATGTATACAAGAATAATACTATAAGTTATTATAATATTTATTAAAAATTAAAATTATTATAATATTTAATTGAAAATTGAAATTAATTTATTCAAGTAGGTGAATGTAAAACATGGATTCATATAGAAGTATATCAATGTATGTTAAAATATATCATATATTCGATAAATAATTTATTATATTAAAAAATATCAACATAAAGATAAAATATATAGACTTTGAGCCCAAATCTTGCTCCAAGATGAAAAAATATGCATAAAAGATAATATAAAAAAGAGAAAGGGTCGTGTGAGAATGGGCGTCCTAGTGAGAAATAAGAATAAATCTCGCTCGTCCCTTCCAAAAAATCAACGTCTCTAATCAGACAATAAAAACGACAAGGACGAATTTTTCCTGTATTATTCATGTATTTTTCGAAAAATACGTTTTTATGAAACGCGCTGTAACACCCTGATTTTTCATATCGGAATGCTACTCAGTAATTGACCTCATGTGGGTCCACTTAAGCTAGTCTGACAACAAATTCACAATATGGATCTTGCAACAAAGGCACGACGAGAAAATAAAGAAAACATCCAACTCTTATATCATTAAAATACGATTGAAAACCATGTATAAACCATTTTTCCATATATAAACAACTCAAACATTCTCTTTGAACAACTACTTACTCTCACAAGTTCTCATTTTATTAAATGTTCGACCTAATCTAAAACAATAACCTTGTACAAAAATCTGAAACATCCTATGACACACGAAGTCGAGCTAACCCACCATTAGCTTGGAAGAGTTTCGTTGAAGCATAGTTCGCATCTGTTTGAATCCTAAAAATATCAACACCCCGAAGGGTTAGCTAACAATTTTAATATGCACTAAATCGTAAACACAATATGCAACAACAAAATTAATTTATCAAATTACGTAATAAGAATAGTATTAAAATAGTTCACATATAGTATATTCACAACAACAAACCAACGTACACAATACTTATAATGATAGTAATACCTAAAGTCATATGATGCATACTAATAATAGCATATAATTTCACTTTACTATCACCTCATTCGCTTTTCACCTCAATATTAAATCAACCATATTCATAATAATTCTTATCTACCGATATCAATTTACATAGCAATCAGGGCATTGTTTCAGCCGTAAATTCTTATCTACAATATCGATTTACATAGCAATCGAGGCATTCTTTCAGCCGGAAATTCTTATGTACCATATCAATTTAGATAGCAATCGGGACATACTACTAAGCCAGGAATGTCTCCCTCCTTACCGATGATCCCATAGTAATCGTACTGGTAGATGCCAAGATTCATAGTACTGGTAGATGCCAAGGTGAAAGGGTTGCTCCTTTAATGGCATAAACACCAAAAGACCATCACTTACGGAACGGTTTGCTCCAACACCCAGAAGGCACCTTGGTGGTTCCAAATCAAGGCTCCTCACCAAATTTTAGAAGAAGAAAGACAAGATGATGATGGTGGACAAGAATAAGGAGAGGAAGAGAAGGAAGAGGGCAAAAATAAGAGGAAGTGTGAAATGTAAAACATTGAAGGGAGGGGTGGCTTTATATAGGAAATATGTAAGAGGACAAATTCAATTCATCTTGTATAAGAGATAAAGATCATGACACACCAATTGTTGTGAGGGTTTCTTGACAACAAATAAATTTATATTAAGACCCCGCTGTGTATAGCTAAGTCAGGTTCGTCCATAGGGAGAAAGTCAATACTAAGTTTTGTTACTTATTACGCAAGCAATCAATTAAATAAGGGTTTTAACAAGAAAGAGAGAGATTCTAAGGTAAAGGTGTCACCACAACAACAATTATGCATTCCAAACGTAAATGAAACATAAAGATCAAGCTTTTATTACATAAAGTCGCTAACGTTCGTTAACTTTAAGCAAGTAAATCAATCAACCTTCTCTAAATTAATAAACTTACTGTCTATCTCTTCTTACTTCAACTAGGATACATCCGCTTTCGCTTCAAAACCCTAAATTGACTATTTTGATTCAAGGTTTCAACTTTCTCTTCAACTATGAATGAAAATTCTTATCAACTTTCGTTTCAAGGATTAAGAACAAGACAATAGATTCATGCAATAAAAACAATCAAGACATGATCATACACAAGTAATGCACAACTATTGTTGGCTTTAACCCCAACCTTAGAAAGAGAGACTACTCACAATTCATAATTAAAAACATAACAATTGAATTAAATAAAAAGCTTACAACTTTGAATCCAAACAAACTTGTCTTCCAAGATATCTCCACAAACACGCCCCTCTCACGCCTCTCTCCTCTCTTCTCCCCTCACTTTTCCTCCAAGGCAATTGATTGTGTATCTAACAAGAGCTAGAGAAGGGTATTTATAGAGAAATTAATCTATCTAAAAGCTATCTCTAAGGAAATAAATCTTCTAATAAGATATATTCCTTCTATCTATCTAATAACATAAAAGGAAATAGGATAAAAGCCTTTTAATTGCCCCGACTCGGTCTTCGCTACACCTCGCTACCGACCTGTGCACCTCGGTACCGAGCTGTGATAGCACTACGAACAACCTTGAGCATAACTTACGTAGCGGATTCATTACAACTTCGTTTGAATCGGTTCTTTTTCCTATGTTCTTGTAAGGAATTTCTCTATCTCTTTCCAAGCTCAAACTTGATCTTCAATAACTTCATGGACTTCATTCCTTGATCTTTTCCTTAAGTGTTTCTCCTCAGTTTTGCTCTTTTCCTCAAAAGTGCTCCAAATAGCTTCTAAAAAACCTACAAAACACTACCAAAGCTTATGTAGACTCCATATCTTAAGAAAATACGAAAACCTACACAAATGAATCAAAATAAAATACAAAACTAAAGAAACTGACTCAAACACACTAAAAACACACCCTAAAAACATGACTAAAAAGGTGGACATCAAAATACCCCATACTTAGACTTGCTTGTCCTCAAGCAATAAACAAGACATGAACCAAAACCATCAACACAAAATCAATGCACAAGTAGAAATAGATAGACACGTGAATCTAACGTCATCACACATATATGAGCAACCTCAAGCAAAAGCAACTAAAAATCCAACCTCACAAGGGATATGTGTTTTTCTCAACTCTCAAGTGTTTAGGCTTAGAATAACAACTATCAACTCAATCCAATATGCAAAAATCAACATAGTCATTGTTACTTATATCACCAAACTCTCCACCAAAGATTTGTCAAAACACATAAAAATCATCAAGAGAACTTAGGCTCAATAAAAAACTTCATAGAAGCTCCCATTCGGTCGGGTTGTAATGGGGCTTGGTAAAGACAAAAGGGTGTGGAAATTTTTTGGCTATGTGGTGCTAATAATATCCGGGAATCAAAGACTCCTAAAAACTCACACATTTCCAAAACTCTCAAAACAAGAACATACCAAACTCATTTAACATTATATGCACAAACTCAACTCTTTAACCCCTTTAATATGCCAACTAATCTTGCTTACAAACACTTAGGAAATTTTGGCTCATGCACATTATTCATTACTCCACTTATTTTTTTTTTCTCTTTCTTCCTTTCTCCTCCCCTTTAATCTTTATTTTTTTCTGTGGGAGGTTCGGTACTGACCCTACTAGGGTCAATAACGATATCACTTGTTCTGATTTTTCTTCTCTTTCTTTTATAGCAAGTGCATTCAGGGAACCAAACTTTTACATGATAAACTGCAAGATCTTTTCACTTTACCCAACCCATATTACCCCACACTTGAACCAAACAATCTCACTCAACAAAATCATAACAACCAATACTAAGTCCTAATCCCCAGATAAGGTCAAGCTTATATCGGCTAGGGAATGATTTTGTGGAGCTAAAAATAAAAGGCTTCAGGCTCAAATTGGCTTCACAAAGAAATTAATGTACGGGTGGATATGGATTAATAAGGCTTATGAAAAGTAAGTTCTCTATCATATGATTTCACATGCAATGAACTAATATCTCATAAAGGTCTCCAGAAATAGATAACCATATCAATGACAAGAGATAATATGCATAAGGAGAGTAAATTACACAAGAAAAGAAGAGGGATTTTTTATGTTCTCCCTATAAGGCCAAAAATAACTCACAACGTAGCATTTTTTGTTGGATTCAAGCCACTTCTACCTAAGATAATATTTCATCACATGCTAAATATTCACATAAAAAAAATTTCAACATGATTCAAGCAAAGCTATCCAAACATGCTATGGAATTATATGATCAAGTTAGTTAAAGCATATCATAGGAAATCTAACTGGAATATTATCAATCCTAAAAACACAAAAACAAAGACACAAAAAAAACTGAGTTTCCTTTTCCCATACCCCATACTTAAACCAAACAGTGTCCTCACTGTTTAAAACAAAAATATAAAAATAAAGAGGATAAGAAAAGCGAACTCACAAAATAAAACTGAAACTGCTTGAAACCATTAATCACTGAGGAGATATGAATTTCTCGGTTCTTTGGAGGTTGGTACCGACCCTGGGAAGGTCGGTAACGAGCTTGCGTGCTTGTCCACCGATTGTCTTGAAGTTCTTCTTTGTTGTAGCACTTCATCTTCTTGTACCTGAGTCATATTAGAAAAACCTCTATCCCTACTATACTAATCTAACCTAAAAGCAAGTCAAAAGAAAGCTAGCAAAAAGATCTAAGAGAGCAAAAACTAAAAACAAAAAACAAAAAGCGGGTTGACTCCCGTAAGTGCTATTTTTAACGTCGTTAGCCCGACGAACTTACCTGAGCGGATCAGGGCGGCTTCATCCAGCTTTGTCAGTATCATAAGAAACCCCATACTTAGCCTGAAAAACATCATAACTTCTCTCCAAAATATTGGGCCCTCGATCATCAATAAGTATGCTCGGAAGTCATACAATAGGATTAGTAAAATCCGAAAACCAAGGAGGTTTCGACTCCTTCACAGAACTAATAGTAGGATCTAATATAGAACAAGGATAGGAGAAGGGATCATGACCAGAATCAATCAACTCAAAAGATGAAGACTTACCTTGATCGAGCAAAAAAGGGCTCTGTTACTGAGGCTATGTGGGTCGTTAACGAACTTGCTGGATCTGGAAGTGGCTTGATGTCGTGCCTGGATCCACCTTCCACCTCGTTTTTCTTTAGATTAGGGCCGTTACCGAGCCATGGGGGGTCGGTAGGCTCCTCGGTAGATGTGTCTCCATTGGATTTGCTCGTTTTTGTACTCAGAGAGGGTCGTTACCGAGCCATGGTGGATCGGAAAGCTCCTCAATACTAAAACTAGCAACCTCATTCACGGCCGATTTGAAATGAAATTCAACCTTCTCTTCTCCAATATCAAATGTTAGAAGTCCCTTCCTGACATCTATACGTGCTCCTACGATGGCTAAGAATGAGCTGCCTAGAATGATTGGCACCACAGGGTCTTTTAGCATATCTAGCGCAATGAAGTCGTTGAGAACAAAGAATTTTCCAACTTGGATAGGGACGTCGTCCACGACTCCAATTGCTTTTACAGAAGATCCCTCCACCATGTAGAGCTTCATATTGACAGGCTTCAGTGGTCCCATGTTAGCCTTGGTCCAGATAGACATTGGTAATAAACTGGCACTGGCACCTAGATCACCTAGAGCTTTAAAACGGTGAGTCCCAATACCAATTGAAGTTGCAAACTTACCTAGGTCATCGAGTTTTTTAGGGAGCTTTATAGATCGGACTTCACTGGATAGCTCTGAAATAGATCTTTTCCTGCTTAAAATCTCTTTCAAAAATTTAGTATAGGTAGGCATTTCATTAAGGGCTTCAGTAAAAGGTATAGAAATATTTAAACCCTGAAGAATTTTGACAAAACGTCTAAACTTTCCTTCTTTAACATCATTAGACTTCTTAATCGGGAAAGGAAGAGTTTTTGACGGACTCAGGATAGAAAGAAACCTGGATCGAGGTCCTACCGAATCGACAAGAGGGTTGATCGGTGTAGGAGAAGGGTCAGTATCGGCCCTAGTGGGGTCGGTACCGAGCATGGGACTGAGAGAGTGACCTGGAGTCAAGAACTTACCTGGGTTGGGGGCTCGATATCGTGCTGGGGAGCCTCGGTATCGACCCTATTGGGGTCAAGAACGAGCCTGATTGGGGCATCATCTTCGTTGTTGTACTCAGTATCTTTAGGCTTGGCTCGATCTGGCAACTCCTTGCCACCTTTTAGGTGTATGGCTGCAATTTGTCCTCTAGGGTTCTCTTCAGGTCGGCCTGGAAGTTGCCCTTGCGGTCTCGGAATTTGTGCAGCTAGGTTCCCTAGTTGTGAGTCAACGCTCTTCTTCCAGTGCTCTAACTCTCCCCACATTTTCATTTGATTATTGAGGTTAGCTTGGACTCCATTGGTTTCATTCTTCACTCCATTGATCCCTTCATGAAGTCCTTGCACCCAGGATGGTGGCTCTTGATAGCTTGGGGGTTTGTAGGGAGGAACTCTCTAATCTTGTTGATGAGGTTGGCTCCCTTGGCCATAGTTGCCCCAGGTGGCCTGATTGTTATTCCTCCCTGCATATGAATTATATACTTGGTTCCTATAGGGACCCCTCATGTAGTTAGCTTCTTCATATACCTCAACAGTACAGATCTGTTGCAAGTTAGTGCAGGCAGAAGTAGCATGGGCTGAAGACCTGCATTTAAGACAAGACTGAGATGATTTAAGATAACTTACCTGCTTTTTCAGGCGGATTACCTCATCTTGCAAGAATTGGTGCTTCACTTCAGGGTCGATCTCATCCTTGTTTGGTGTATAGAGCCGCCTTTGAGGCTGTTGGGCTTGTTGTGCTCCATACATTGCATCGTAGTTGGTCAACTTGTCGAACAACGCCCATGCCTCATCGGGATCCATCTCAATGAAACCGCAAGCAGTGTGAAGATTGATGTGGTTTTTCCTCTCAGCATTGATCCCTTGGAAAAAGATTTCTTGGAGCACATATTGTGGTTGCCCATGAGTAGGGCATTATCTGAGCATCTCCTTGAATCTCTCCCATGTCTCTAAAAAAGGTCTTGTTAGGCAGCTGGTGGTAGGAGGTGATGCGCTTTCTTAGCTCCGTAGTCTTGGCAGGTGGGAAGAACTTTGTCATGAACAAGTCATGCAGAGTTTCCCACTTCTTTATTGACTTGGGAGGTAGGCTCTCTAACCAGATCAGGGCCTTTTCTGCAAGAGACCACTTGAAAGCTTTCAACAGAACATATTTTAAAGAGACACCTTTAGCAGCAATAGTGTCACATAAATCAAGGAAATTTCTAATATGTTCTATTGGGCACTTAGTGGGTTTTCCCTCAAACTGAGCCCTTTTGATCAAGGATATAAATTGAGGTTTGATCTCAAATGTCTTCTCTATCTCGGGAAGCTCAATTGATGACTTTGCACCCTCAGTTCTAGATGCATATACTGTTTAGCATTCCTTGGATATGCATTGAGTTGCTCCTGTAGGGCGGCTCTTTCAAGTTGCACGACCTCTATCTGAGCTCGAAGTGCGGCCATTTGTTGAGTCATCTCTTCAGGTGTATCCATTGCTTTGTTTTCTCGTAATCGACGGTGGAAGGATCGCTCGGGTTCAGGGTCTACTACTGGATTAGAGACAACTCGGTGTCCTTCATCTGGCATACATTGTAAGCAAAAACAAAAACAAAAACGAAATCAAAAGCAAAATGGGTT
Source organism: Fallopia convolvulus (assembly GCA_964016875.1). NCBI lineage: Eukaryota > Viridiplantae > Streptophyta > Magnoliopsida > Caryophyllales > Polygonaceae > Fallopia > Fallopia convolvulus. Next base: position 41,430,534 of record OZ024720.1, read on the forward strand.
CTCGGAGGAGGGTCGGTACAGAGGCCTAGTGGGTCAGTATCGAGCCTGGAGTGATCCCCTAAAATAAAAACTGAAAAGAAAGAAGCAACTACCTGTCGATAGGGTCGGTACCGACCTGGATAGGGTCGGTAACGACTCGACAGTAACCTAGAAAATAAATAGAAAAAGCACAGAAACTAGGTTGCCCAGCAGGGTCGGTACCTACCCTAGGGGGTCGTTACCGACTCGTCTGAGTCCCAAAAAACACAAAAAGAACAAAACTTGGCACTATTGAAATCTCCCCGGCAACGGCGCCAATTTGTTGAGAGGGTTTCTTGACAACAAATAAATTTATATCAAGACCACGATGTGTAAAGCGAAGTCTGTGCTAAGTTTTGTTACTTGTTATGCAAGCAATCAATTAAATAAGGGTTTTAACAATAAAGAGAGAGATTCTAAGGTAAAGGTGTCACCACAACAACAATTATGCATGCCAAACATTAAATGAAACATAAAGATCATGCTTTTATTACATAAAGGCGCTAACTTTCATTAACTTTAAGTAAGTAAATCAATCAACTTTCTCTAAATTAATAAACTTACTATCTATCTCTTCTTACTTCAACTAGGATAAATCCGCTTTCGCTTCAAAACCCTAAATTGACTATTCTGATTCAAGATTTCAACTTTCGCTTCAACTATGAATGAGCAATTCCTATCAAATTTTGTTTCAAGGATTAAGAACAAGAGAATAGATTCATGCAATAAAAACAATCAAGACATGATCATAAACAAGCAATGCACAACTATTGTTGGGTTTAACCCCAACCTTAGAAAGAGAGACTACTCACAATTCATAATTAAAAACATAACAATTGAATTAAATAAAAAACTTACAACTTTGAATGCAAACAAACTTGTCTTACAAGCTATCTCCACAAACACACCCCTCTCACGCCTCTCTCCTCTCTTCTCCCCTCACTTTCCCTCCAAGGCAACTGATTGTGTATCTAACAAGAGCTAGAGAAGGGTATTTATAGAGAAATTAATCTATCTAAAAACTATCTCTAAGGAAATAAATCTTCTAATAAGATATATTCCTTCTATCTATCTAATAACATAAAAGGAAATAGGATAAAAGCCTTTTAATTGTGCCGACTCGGTCTTCGCTACACCTCGGTTCGACCTGCGCACCTCGGTACCAAGCTGTGACAGCATTACGAACAGCCTTAAGTAAAACTTGCGTAGCGGATTCGTGACAACTCCGTTTGAATCGATTCTTTTTCCTATGTTCTTGTAACGAATTTCTCTATCTCTTTCCAATCTCAAACTTGATCTTCAATAACTTCATATACTTCATTCCTTGATCTTTTCATTAAGTGTTTCTCCTCAGTTTCGCTCTTTTCCTCAAAAGTGCACCAAACAGCTTCTAAAAATCTACAAATCATCACCAAAGCTTACGTAGACTCCATATCTTAAGAAAATACAAAAAACTACACAAACGACTCAAAACAAAACAAAAAACTAAAGAAAAAGACTCAAACAAACTAAAAACACACCCAAAAAACATGACTAAAAAGGCGGACATCACCAATCTAGAAGATGTGGCTCGAATATTGAGGAAGAGAGATAAGCATGGCACACAGATCTAGAAGATAAGATAACATGACACGAATATAGAAAGAAAGATAAGAGAACATTGTACGAATATCTAAAAACGGATAAGATCAAAACTTTTACTAGTCTATCTTCATTCGATTAAGAAACGAGATTACTTGACGACTAAGAAACGAACTAGTGGATAACTATGACAACTAAATAACTTTTAAAATATAAAAACTTGGTAAGAACTAGGTTATCCGAGATTACTTAATAGCTAAGCAATCCCGACACGGCTTTCGAGAAACTTTAAAATATTAAAATATTTACCAAATATTACACGCGCCCAGTTTGTTCATCAAAACTAATCAATTGCTCATCAATATTGATCAATTGTTCATCAATACTGTTGGGACGTTGTTGGGACCTCTGGTTCTAAACAACGGATCAACGATGTCATTCTCCGAGTATTGATAATGACAAACACCATAGGGAACTAATGTGGTTTGTTCAAGTATTTCTAAGGAACACAGGTACAACCAAGAACTCCCATGAATGACCAAAAGCCACAGAAACTCACAATGCAGAAGTTCCCATCCAGGGAACTCTGAAGAGGAAAGTTCCCATGAAATGGGAACTCCCAGAAATGATCAAGAGAACACAAGCTTACAACGATGAAGAGTTTCCATCAAGGGAACTCTGAAGAAGACAGTTCCCATGATAGGGGAACTCACATGTGAGGACAACGACCGTTCAGCGCAGATCGCGGGATTCTGTCTCGGACAGCCCGAAGGAACAGTCTGAGGATCAGATTGTCACGCTTCATCCAACGGTCTGATTGATCCAAGAAGTTGACCTAGTTCAAACCAAAGTCACATGTGAAGAAAGTACAACTTGGGCATCAAGCAAAGGGCATTTTGGACATAAACGAAAGATGCGACTGCCCAAGCTCACCTGGACTATAAAGCCAAATGAATAGTACTCGGATTGAGTACTTCTCCCAGAACTCACAAACACCCACACCAGAGAAAAGAAAGAAAAGGAAGAGAAGTCCCCGCCGGCGAGTGTGTGATCTCGACGACGGTGAAGCCGAAGTTCCCAAGGACAAGGGAACTGAGAAGTCGGTATAGGGTTTGAGTTATTTGTAGTTTGCTGTTGTGGGCTTAGGAACTCAGTTGAGAGGATTTACTAGTGTTGCTAGAGTTAGGAAGAACTCGTAGGAACAGAGAAGTGTGAATCCGGCTGTTGTAACTAAGGAACAAAGCAATCAATACAAGTAAGTCATTCAAAATCCTCCAAGCGGAGGTAGAGGTTTACCCATACAACTAGTTGGTTGTAGTGGGGTTCCTCTATAAAGGAACTGTGTTTTTACTGTCTTTCATACTTGCAAACTGTTTACTTCCGCTGCCTTGGGAATAGCTTAATTGCCAGTTCCCAAGCTCTTTGCTAACCGTTTACGATCCAACAATTGGTATCAGAGCAGGTTTTCCAGTTCACCAAAGGAGAAATCACCCATAAAATGAAGGTCCAACAACTCTTCAACGGATTGACTGGAGAACGGACAAACGAGAGAACAATGTTCAAGGAAAATCCGGAAAATAGAACACTCATGCTCCATCAAGTGTTTGGAAAGCTAGTAGGACACGAGAAGAGAAAGATCGATGACAAGGAACAAACCCGAGCTCATCGAGGGATCGCACTCAAGATTGAGAAGATGCTCAAATCAACTCAAGAACAACACGAAGACTCCGAAGAAGAAGAGGATGAGGAGCTAGTTCTCGTAACAAAGGCTCTTCGAAACTTCTACAAAGGAAAGTCCCAAAGAAACAGTGGGAACTGGGGAAAAGGACAGAGTTCCGAAAGAAAACCCGCAGAGAAGGACCTCTCCGATGTCACATGTTACAAGCGTAACAAGAAAGGACACTTCCCTAAGGAATGTCCACAGGGAACTGATGGCCGGAAGCAGGGGAAAAAGGCCTACATCGCCACCTGGAGCGATGATGAAGACGAAGATCCCGAGTCATGGGCACTCCCAGACATGTGTGGCATGGCCATAGGAGAAACCACTGGGGAACAACCCAGTGAGGTAACCACTGAAACTGTTCTTGATTCTCTAAATAACTATGAAAAACCTGAGTTGTTGAAAATCCTTTCAAGTCTTGTCAAAGATAACATAAAACTGCAAAACAAGTTGGAAAAACAGGAACACATAAATGCTCAATTAGTTGGTCTTGAACATTGTCCCAACTGCATATCCCTTCTCGAAAAACTCAATTCCCATGTGTCTCACATCGTAGATCTAGAAAAAGAAATCAAAACTCTAGAGAAAGATGAGAACACCCTCTTGCAAAACCTGAGTAAGACTCCCGAACATCTTGAAGCCTCTAGTTCCCAAATTAAGTTTGTCCCAGCCAGACATGGCATAGGATACAAAGGAGAGTGCTCAAAGAACGGTAAGTCACCCCTGAGTGAACATGAAATCCATGAGTGTAGGGCCTTAGAACTTCAATGTGAGAAACAGAAAAGTGCTCATCTTGAGGAGAAAATCAGGGTCCTAGAAAGTGGGAACTGTGGTGAGAGAGATTATTACACTGGGAACACTGGACATAGACTTTATGTCCAAATTGCTAAGGGAAACGGGTCACGGGTGTATAACAAGGAAACCATGGATAGGAACAGGATCCAGAGACCACACCCAAAGTATTACCTGGGAGAATACTATAAGACGTGCTGGAACTGTGGTGCTCATGGGCACTTCAAGGAAGCATGTCCCAAGAAGAGAGCCCAAACCCTTAGAAACCGTGAGTTCCTAAATAAACAAAAACATCATGCTAATCATCAAAGGAACTCCAACTCTCTAAATACTCAAGACATCAACATTGCTGACTATATCTTGAATGATAATGTTTTCCCTTGCAAGGGACCAGGCAAGAGTCATCTTGCCTGGGTCTCAAAACACTAACTTTTCCTTGTAGGTGGCAGTGAGAGGGAACAATACATGGTTCATAGATAGAGGATGCTCGAACCATATGACAGGAAACAAAGACATCCTCATCTCACTCCACACTCATGCCGAAGGAGGCCACGTCTCATTTGGCAACAAAAACAAGGGAGAAGTTATTGGAAAAGGAGAAGTGTTCCTCAATAGATCTATCAAAGTTAGCAACGTGAATTTGGTAAAGGATCTGGGATACAATCTCTTGAGTGTCTCCCAGATGTGTGATCAAGGGAACAACATCGTCACTTTTGACTCAGAAGATTGCCTCGTCATCAACAAGAAGACCAACAAAATAATTCTGAGAGGAAGAAGATACAACAATGTATATGTGGTGGATACTGACTTTGAACCAACAATGAAGTTGTGCCTTGCGAGTTCCCAAGATGACACGGAACTCTGGCATCAAAGACTGGGACATGCAGGTGTAAATCAAATCCTGAAGCTTTATCTCCAGGATCTGGTCATTGGTTTTCCACGAATCAATCTCGAAGGAGTCAAAATGTGTGAAGCATGTGTTCGAGGGAAACAAACCAGGAACTCCTTTAAACCCAAGAAGGTGGTAAGCACAACCAGGTCCTTAGAGCTAATTCACATGGATCTCTGTGGTCCCATGAGAACGGCCAGCTACGGTGGAAAAAGGTACATGTATGTTTTAATTGACGATTTTTCAAGATTCACCTGGGTTATTTTCTTGAAGGCAAAATCACAAGCATTTGAAGAATTCGAGCCCTTCATCAAAAGAACAGAAGTAAGCTTGGGGCTAAAGCTGAAAGCCATCAGATCTGACCATGGAACTGAGTTTCAAAACTCAGAGTTCCTGAACTTCTGTGACAAAAATGGGATCTCCCACAATTTCTCAGCTCCTCGCACTCCTCAGCAAAATGGAGTTGTCGAGAGAAAGAACAGAACCCTAGAGGACATGGCGAGGACCATGATGATTGAAAGCGGAGTTCCTGAGTATTTCTGGGCTGAAGCCATCTCTACAGCTACATACATCTTGAACCGAGCCATGACAAGGCCCTTGATCAAGAAGACATCCTACGAGCTCATCAAGGGGAGAAAACCAAACATCTCCCATCTAAGGACCTTCGGATGCACATGCTTTGTCCATAAGAAGACAATCTTGGAAAATTCGATCCCAGAAGCGACGAAGGGATCTTCCTGGGATACTCATCTCAAAGCAAAGCTTACAGGGTTTTCAACAAAAGAACCAAGAAGATAGAAGAAAGCATCCATGTCGTCTTCAACGAGAAATCCGTAAATATGGGAACAGAGACCCAAGGGAAGGGAACTCTGTTCAAACTGGTAAGACAAGAAGACGATGATGATGATGATGATGAGCCAAGCAAGAGGGATGAAGACTATCCAAGTGCAAGCAACATCCCACAACCAGGGAACAACGACGGAGATCCAACTCTCACTGATCAAATCTCCCTCGAAGTTCCCTCCTCAGAAGAATTACAAGACAACTCCAACTCTCTTGTTCCCCAAGACAATACCATGCCAGAATCAAGTATTCAGGGGGAACAAAGAGGGAAATTGCCAGGAATATCTGAAGAAACACTTAATGAAGAAGCTGAAGATGAGTGTTCCCATGACAAAGAAGCCTCCACTGAAGATGACACAAGTGCAAGGGAACCCACTCATACAAGAAACTTTCAACAAAGGAAGGACCACCCCATTGAGAACATCATCCCCCCTTATGATAAAGGTGTACAAACTTGCTCCTCTCTCAATAATTTTTGTGCTTTTAACGTGTTTGTTTCAATGGTGGAACCCAAAAATATCAAAGAAGCTTTGAAGGACCCAGATTGGATCCAAGCCATGCAAGAGGAGCTCCACCAGTTCGAGAGGAACAAAGTTTGGAAGCTAGTTTCTAGGCCCAAGAACAAGAACATCATAGGAACTCGATGGGTCTTTAGGAACAAGCTCGATGATACTGGGGCTGTAGCAAGAAACAAGGCTAGGCTAGTGGCACAAGGCTACAGGCAAGAGGAAGGAATCGACTACGATGAGACCTTCGCACCACTTGCCAGGATCGAGGCCATCAGACTTCTAATTGCCTATGCTGCTCACAAGGGATTCAAGCTTTATCAAATGGATGTGAAAACAGCCTTCCTCAATGGACATCTCAAGGAAGAAGTATATGTGGCTCAACCCCCAAGATTCGAAGATGAGAAGCAACCCAACCATGTCTACTTCCTGGAGAGGGCACTCTACGAACACAAACAAGCTCCCCGAGCTTGGTACGACAGGTTTGCTCAATTCCTCTTGTCCCATGGATACCTTCGAGGTTCCATAGACAAGACTTTGTTTTTAAAGAAAGAGCCTAAAGACATTTTGATCGTGCAAGTCTATGTTGATGACATTGTTTTTGGAGCAACTAACGAAACTCTTGTAGAGAACTTTAAGGACCTCATGAGCAGTGAGTTTGAGATGAGTCTCATTGGGGAACTCACGTTAGAGATGGACATGGGCCGGGCTGGGCCGGGCCCGGGCCGGGCCACCACCGGGCCGGGCCGGAGAAGTAGGGCCCGGGACCGGCCCGGTATTGTACCGGGCTGGAGCGGGTCGGGCCCCGGGCCGGGCCGGGCTGATATATATCAGCTCGGTCCTTTATTTTTTTTTTTTAATAAATAAATTATCCGGGCCGGGCCGGGCCGGGCCGGGCTGGTCCTGGCCCGGCCGGGCCGGGCCGCAATTCCCAAACCCAGGCCCGGCCCATGGCCCGGGCGGGTTTGGCCCGGTTGGCCCGCGGGCTGGCCGGGCCGTGCCAATCTGGCCCAGATGGGCGGGCTGGGCTGGTGCGGGCCGGGCCGGCCCGCACCTTTGGCCATCTCTAACTCACGTTCTTCCTGGGACTTCAAATATCCCAAACCAAGGAGGGAACAAAGATTCATCAACGAAAATACATCAAGGAAATGCTCGTGAAGTATGGGATGGAACACTCCAAGCCCATTGACACTCCCATCTCACCAAATTCAAGGCTCAATGCGGATGAAACAGGTAATAGTGTGGACCAACGAAACTATCGAGGTATGATCGGGTCCCTTCTCTACTTAACAGCTAGTAAACCTGATATCATGTTCTCCGTATGTCTTTGTGCTCGTTTTCAAGCTAACCCTATGGAATCACACCTGAAAGAGGTGAAGAGAATTTTCAGGTATCTCAAAGGGAACGATAACTTGTGCCTCTGGTATCCAAGGAACAGTTCCCTTGAGCTCATTGCATACACAGATGCAGACTTTGCAGGGCACCTGGTTGATAGAAAGAGCACATCTGGAATGGCCCAGTTCCTAGGGTCATGCTTAGTCTCATGGGGATCTAAAAAACAAAACTCAGTGGCACTCTCCACAGCTGAAACAGAATATGTGGCTGCCGCATCTTGTTGTTCCCAAGTTCTATGGCTTAAGTCACAACTCCAGGATTACGGTATGTCTTTTGGCCCAGTTCCAATACTTTGTGATAACACTAGTGCCATAAACATTTCCAAAAATCATGTGCATCATTCTAGAACTAAGCATATAGATATAAGGCATCACTTTCTACGTGACAATGTTGAAAGTGGGAATATCTCGATGGAACACTGTAGAACTGAAGAGCAAATTGCGGACATTCTCACCAAAGCTTTAGACAGACGTCCCTACCAGCGTTTTGGAATGCTCCTAGGGATGATAACTCTAAACTAAACAAGTCCCTGTTTGTTTCTCCCTCAATGCCTGACTAGTTTATACAAGATTGCATGATAGGGAACTTGGACTTATTGCTTTCACTATGCCATGATTACTAGTCTAAAGATAAATGTGTACAAAGGAACTTCTTTTGGCCCAAAATGATCAACCAGAGTTCCCTTTATCCCTCTTTACAAGCCACCATGACGGTTGATCATATAACCCACCCTAAGCTAGGGATCAGACAAACGCTTCTCATGAGCCAAAATATTCACTCCTTTATCGAGTCGCAAATTGTATGGTTCCCTTTTGAGTTCCCTAGCCCCACAAAAGGATGAGTGTGAAGTTCCCTTAACTACTTCACTCTCCCTGACCTTGATAAGATCATGGGAACTGATAAATACTAGCAAGGGAACGCTGACTCATCTAAAAAGACGAACCGTCACTTGGAAAGCGGACTTTTGTGTCAAAGGCTCTGAAGCGTTAAAGGCCAAGTATTCAAATTTTGAAAAGGACTTCCCGAGAGATCGTGACGCGTAGAATTATGGAAGCCTTGCAGGCTAAAAAAGGACGTGTCCAGAAGCGTGCTATGGAAGTTGAAACGATGTCCTACGTTCATTGGGCGACGGTTATCGAGGTTTTCCACTTCCCTTTCTACCCTTCGCCCCTTCTCTCCTTAAAACTCTCATTTTCCATTTTTGGGATCTTATTCCATCTTCCATCTCTGCCATTCTTCTTCTCCACATCCCTTTCACTCCCTTTTTCAAGAAACCTCCAAAACCTTCAAAAACCTTATAAAAATGGCCTCTCAACACACCTTTGCCCAGATCAAAGAGTGGGTACATGCCAACCCTCGAATCCTCTTCATCTCTCAATTGAAAGAGATTGAGAAAGAGCAAGATCCAATTATGAAGGATGTTCTTATCCAAGGGCTCTACAACCAAGTAAGCCCTTTCTTGCCCCCTCCTCCTCCTCCTCCGGCCGACGACACTGTGGCCTGGACTTCTTCCGCCACCTCTTCTGAATCCCTTCCTTCTTCTTCAATCACCAACACCTGCTCCGGCGTTGTCATCGTTGACAATTTCGGAGATGCTCGTCCCTCCATCAATGAGAAACCCCGAAAATCCAAACACCGCCATTCATCCAAACGACGCCACTCCTCCAAAGACCCCTCAAAACCCAAAAAATCCAAACATTCCCACGATCCCTCCAAATCCAAAAAATGCAAACATACTGCGGTCTCCGAATTCTCGGAGCCCAGGAAAAAGCCCCACTTCAAGTTTGAGGAATACTTGAACTGCTCCAAGGAGAGTTCCTGTATGACCAAACCTTCATACGCTTTCCCCTCCAACGATGGGACCTCCCAATCCTAGAGTCTACTCCCTTCCTCTTCCTCTCTCCCTCTTCCCATAACTGAGGGACCTCTCAAACCTCCTCCCACGAAACAACAGACTCCTCCACCATCTCCTTCTGTTCCCACTCCAAAAGGAACTCCACCTTCTTCACTTCCTTCCGTTCCCATAACAACGGGAACTCCAACTCCACCTCCAACTCACAAAACCCCTTCTCCTCCTTCCTCACCAAAACACACCTCCACCTCTCCCATTCCTACCTCGGGGATCTCTAATCCCCAGGTTACCAAAACCATTCCTCCTCCTTCTACCGAACTCTCTACTCCCATTTCTTCATCTCTCCCTTCTTCCACCACATCCCCCACCACCAAAAAACTCCCCTCTCCCTCACCATCCAAAAGTGTCGTCGCCCTTACCTCGGACGACGATGATCTCCCTCTCTCCGTGGTCATCGGAAAAATGACCAAGGACCCTCCTCCTATCATCATGGGAACTGTGGAGGAGGAGGCCCAGCTCAAGGCAATCGAAGAAGAGCTCAACAGGGACCCCTCTGAGCACACAGCTGACCAAGGGACCAAGTCCCCAAATAAGGTGGCTCCGGAAGAGCCCACGGAGACAAGGGACCCCGCACCAGCTGGTGGTGCTGGGGCAACAACAAGTCATCCCGAAGATGACGCGGAGGGCTCAAGCTCGAGCTCCTCCGAAGAAGAAGGGACCTCCCATGATGAGGTCGAAGAAGAAGAAGAGGCTCCAGCTGCTAAGGAGCAAGCACGGATCCCAACACCTAGACACCAAATGGTGGTGTCCACGAGTTCCCAACAGCCAAGGGACCGCGTGCTCATGATTGAAGCGGCTGCACCCCCTCAGCAGAAAGGACCTCGCACGGTCACTAGGGGGAACACGTCCAAGAGCACTACCACGAAGAGGAAGGGGACCTCTTCCACAAAGCAGCATGTGGATGAGCGCAGGAAGCTCCTTCCTCCACTTATCGTCTCCGAAGACGTGCTAAACGACAACGGCCTAGGGGAACTGTGGGACCTGATCAAGGCCCAGGGCTGGAGAATCTCTGCAAAGAAACTGTGAGCGTAGATTCCTCACAAGTGCGTCAATTCTACAATAACTTCACTATCACCAACGACTGCACTCAGGGAACTCTCTCCTACGAAGGCGACGAGTTCATTTTTACAATGCCAACAATCCGCCTTCAGCTCCAGGTCCCAGGTCAAGGGCTCAACGAGTTGCCCAACAAACTCTGGGGCGACTTCAATAGCGTCGAGGTGTGCAACACTATCTTTGAGGGTCAAGTTCCCTCGAAAGTGCTCTTGACGCACCATCTGTCCCTGGTCGCCAAGCTCGCTCACCAATTCATCACCAATGTGGTGATCCCTCGCCAGGAGAAGCGTTTGGTCGTCAACATCCCTGATGCCATCATCCTCTATCACTTCCTCCTCAAGAAGCCCATCAACCTTCCTAGAATAATCCTTGGGTACATGGAGAAGTGCATGGCTTCCAAGTCCCATTCACTTCCCTACTCTGGGCTGATAAAGAAGCTCCTACAAAAAGAGGGTCTCTACGACGCTTCTAAGGACGAAATAGATCTTGGAAGGGAACTCGACATTTCAGTTGTCCAGAAGATGAGGTACTCTGAGCCTGTAGAGGAAGCGGCTCAACTGGAGTCTGGTGAATAAGAGGGGAACTCTCAAGTGTTGCTCCATATTGCCAACACACTCGACCAAATCGCCAAGGACCAAGCCGCGTTGGCCAGAGGACAAGAAAAGCTTACACAAGTCCTGACACGCCTCTGTGACGCCCTGTTCCCTCAAGCCCCATGATCTCTCCCTTCTTTTCCCTTAATCCAAAAATGACTACAAAAAAATTGTACTTGAGTTCCCATTGTAAATATTTTCTTAAGTAATGCATTGGTCTTTAATTTGATTGCGTGTTCCCTTCTTCCCTATTATTGTTTTGCTTGTTTTCGATGATGTCAAAAGGGGGAAAGACAAAAAATGCGAGATGAGTTAAAAGTTTAAGTTATCACAGAACACGCATAAGATAAGGGGGAACAACTGCATAAAAAGCTAAGTAAGAACTAAGTGTCTCACCAGAAGTGGCTCCCTAAATCTAATTGTCTCACTAGAAGTGACTTCCAAAATCTTACTTAGGAACTCATCAGCATATCATTCATTGAAATACTTGCATATTTTGTGATGGGTTTGTCATCATCAAAAAGGGGGAAATTGTTGGGACGTTGTTGGGACCTCTGGTTCTAAACAACGGATCAACGATGTCATTCTCCGAGTTTTGATAATGACAAACACCATAGGGAACTAATGTGGTTTGTTCAAGTATTTCTAAGGAACACAGGTACAACCAAGAACTCCCATGAATGACCAAAAGCCACAGAAACTCACAATGCAGAAGTTCCCATCCAGGGAACTCTGAAGAGGAAAGTTCCCATGAAATGGGAACTCCCAGAAATGATCAAGAAAACACAAGCTTACAACGATGAAGAGTTTCCATCAAGGGAACTCTGAAGAAGACAGTTCCCATGATAGGGGAACTCACATGTGAGGACAACGACCGTTCAGCGCAGATCGCGGGATTCTGTCTCGGACAGCCCGAAGGAACAGTCTGAGGATTAGACTGTCACGCTTCATCCAATGGTCCGATTGATCCAAGAAGTTGACCTAGTTCAAACCAAAGTCACATGTGATGAAAGTACAACTTGGGCATCAAGCAAAGGGCATTTTGGACATAAACGAAAGATGCGCTTCCCAAGCTCACCTGGACTATAAAGCCAAATGAATAGTACTCGAATTGAGTACTTCTCCCAGAACTCACAAACACCCACACCAGAGAAAATAAAGAAAAGGAAGAGAAGTCCCCGCCGGCGAGTGTGTGATCTCGACGACGGTGAAGCCGAAGTTCCCAAGGACAAGGGAACTGAGAAGTCGGTATAGGGTTTGAGTTATTTGTAGTTTGCTGTTGTGGGCTTAGGAACTCAGTTGAGAGGATTTACTAGTGTTGCTAGAGTTAGGAAGAACTCGTAGGAACAGAGAAGTGTGAATCCGGCTGTTGTAACTAAGGAACAAAGCAATCAATACAAGTAAGTCATTCAAAATCCTCCAAGCGGAGGTAGAGGTTTACCCATACAACTAGTTGGTTGTAGTGGGGTTCCTCTATAAAGGAACTGTGTTTTTACTGTCTTTCATACTTGCGAACTGTTTACTTCCGCTGCCTTGGGAACAGCTTAATTGCCAGTTCCCAAGCTCTTTGCTAACCGTTTACGATCCAACAAATACTAACTCCTTATGCATCGAGTTTTTGATAACATTGTGCATCGATTTCAAACTTCTTTAATTTTTAATTTTATTTTTAACCTTATTTATGTGTATGAATACAATATTTTCTAGTTTTTGATGCACATATAATTAGTTTTGATATACCCATATTTGTTCATTGGTATACTCCTATTTGTTCATTAGTATAACATTATTTGTTCATTGATATAATCCTTCTTGTTCATTGGTATAACATTATTTGTTCATGGATATACCCTATTTGTTCATGAATATACCCCTATTTGTTCATTGATATAACCTTGTTTGTCCATTGTTTGTCCATTGATATATGTCCTATTTGTTCATGGATATACCCTTATTTGTTCATTGATATAACCTTGTTTGTTCATTAATATACCCTTATTTGTGAATTGAAATAAACTTATGTTTGTGTGTCAAAACCATCAATTTGTACATTTAGAATTATCTATTTGTGTATTTTTGCATTTATTTTGTGCTTTAAGGCTGTCTTTTTTTTCCTTTCTCATATAATTAGTTCACTCACATACTCATCAATTTGTACATTTAGAATTATCTATTTGGATATACTCCTATTTGTTCATTGATATAACCTTGTTTGTCCATTGTTTGTCAATTGATATATGTCATATTTGTTCATGGATATACCCCTATTTGTTCATTGATATAACGTTGTTTGTTCATTAATATACCCTTATTTGTGAATTGAAATAAACTTATGTTTGTGTGTCAATACCATCAATTTGTACATTTAGAATTATCTATTTGTGTATTTTTGCATTTATTTTGTGCTTTAAGGCTATCTTTTTTCCTTACTCATATAATTAGTTTTCACTCACATACTCATATAATTAGTTTCAATACACACATATATTTATCTAGTTTATGTATTTGTTATATGAATCCTTTTTTGAGAGCAAAGTGCTAATATATTAAATATCCAATTCATCTATGTCAATTATACATGGCGGAATATTAGTTACATCAACTTGTTCATGACAAGATTAAGGTACAAATGTGTGATAAAGTGAGCTACACAATTTTCATGTCTACCTATATGAGCACAACAAAAAGAAACGAATGAAGTTCTTAATGTAGTACCTAAATAAGATAAATTTGATGTAGAAGCTTTAATGCAAAGGATAATAGAAAAAGAATCTGACTTTACAATAACATGACGTATGATAAGAGAATGAGCCAACTGCAAACCGAAGAGGGGTTCTTGTGCTTTAGCTATGTTCAGAGCCTAAGAAGTAGCCACGCGTTTCACAACATCAACAATGACAAATCCAAACGAGTCAAACAAGACAATACCGAGACTGACAACAAACAATTAGTTTCGTCTGACATAAGGCTTGTTATGATGCACACACATATATTAATGTATACAATTTCGATACACATTCTTCCATTTTTTTTTGTAAAAACAATAGATTTTTTATGCACAAACAAAAGTTTTTTTAATCCAAAAAATCACAATTTTGATGCACAAACAATAAGTTTTGATGAACAAAATCTAAGTGTTGATGAACAAAATCACTGTTATGATGAACAAAATCACAATTTTGATGAAGAATCTGAGTGCACGTCCTATTTCCGTTTTTTTTAAATTCGCCAAAAATTCGCATGTGCCGTTTTTTCCCCTTTTATAGTGAAATGATCAGTGTTTTTGATTTAACTCCATTCAACTGCTCTTGTTCTTTCTTATTTCGTACATGTGCGCCCATTTCACCTGATTCGGACCCTATGAAAATATCAACGTATATATGAAGGTGTGAGTTCCTAGAAAAGAAAAGGCTTATGGATATGGAGTAAAATGGGTCGTTGGATGAAGCAAGTGAAGGATTGAGATTTAAAAATGGACATTAATAAAAACAAAGAAGAAACAAGGGATAGTGGCAAACTTGTAAATAACTCAAAAAATATACCCATGCTATAACGTACAAAGTTACCTTCTCATGCCCTCCGAAACCCCCAATTGAAATCCACCTCTCGATCGCCCTCTCTTCACCATCTCTTCTTCACCCTCTCATATCTGAATTTTCTTCCTCAAACACGACCGATCTCAAAAAGTCTACATTGAAGCTTTTACAAGCATTCTAGATCTATAATTTCGAGCACAATGTCGCTAAAATTTGCAAGAAATAGGTATACCTGTGACATTGAAACCCTAGATTTTTTTGTACCTGTGTGGAATTTTATTTGTGTTTTGTGATGTGTGATTTTATGGACCGCAACCTATTTGTGAATTTGCCCTTGTGAAGTTTCTCTTTCGGCACCTACAACTAAGAAAGGAGTGGTTGGTTGATATGTAGTTTCTAGAATTGGTGAATAACACCTCCAAGACACTGCAATTGAGAAAAGTGCATCGTAAAGTACCAAAAGTGCATTCTTAAATGGTATTTAGTGCAATCATGCGAAAGTAAATCATGAAGAGTTTATTGTGTGTCATTGGATTCTAAACTACATTCAAAAGTAGCAAAAGTTCATTCTATAGTAGAAAAGGTGCATTCCAAAATAGGTAGAAAAAGTGCATTTTTTAGTAGTAAAATGGAGCTCTAAAGTGCATTATATAGTAGTAAAAGTGCATAATTAATAAATTAAAGTTCAATCTAAAATTGATAAAAAAAAAATATTCTAGATTAGTAAATTGAACTCTAGAGTGCATTGTACATTATTAAAAGTGCAATCTTAAATTACATCTAGTGATTTATAGACTTGAAGGCATAATATAAGAAAAGATTATTACCTCAAAGAGAAGAGAAATGTACTTATGCACAGAGATGTGGGTTCGAATCCCATATAAGCTAATTTGATCATGAACTTCTTCAAAAAATAGTGGTTGATTAGTTGTTTGTCGCACAAGGGTAAAATATAATTTTTTTTATTACATATCTAGTTAGGTTGAGAATGAGTGCCTTAAGAAATTATTTCGTGTAAGAAATCACATTAGCCTATGTAGGAGTCAAACCTACATATTTGTGCACAAGAACACCGCTCTCCCATTTGAGCTAATAGACTACTTGTACCATGTTTATAAATGTGAATTATGATTTACAAAGTGTTAAATAACTATCGTATAAATTTTATGTTCAAATTAAAAGCATTACTTCTTGATAGTGCATAGATTAGAAAGAAAAAGTGCACATATTAGTATCAAAAGTGCAAGCTTAAGAACTTGATATTATAAAGAAAAAATATATTAAAGTGTGTGGCCTAGAAGCCTATAGAGCAAAACCTTTAATAGTCTTTTTTCTTTTAGTTTCTCTTTGGTAAATTGATTGTGTTCTTCAAGTATTCGAACCAGAGATCATGAGGTAGATGAAAGTGGGCAATAGTTGGATCTAGCATCACTTGCATCTTGCACTTGGAAACATACAATATTTTGGTTACCAAATTTAAATTAACTTGTTTTATAGACAGAAAATTCACAAAATATAACAAAATATATAACCAACAACCAAGAGCCAAATAATAAAAGGGATATCAATTCACATCTATAGCAAAATGGAAGCATAATCCAACGATCAGGACGATTGTATCTCCTACTACGTGGTTGTGGATATATGAAGGCTATGGTGGGATGGTGTATTAAAACTTCAGATTATTCAATACTAAAACTCTTGAAGAAGAAAAAAAATGTGTTGTAGAGAGACTAATAATAATTTTGTTGAGTCATGTCATGTCATCCAGCTAATGGCCCATCAAATAATTTTAGTGATTCCTCATTCAGAATATCACTAGTAGAATTAGTAGGGCACGCAGAATCAATAGATGAAGAAGATCTTGATGTCCCCACTACAACATAAAGGAAAATAAAAAGATGTTAGTTGAAATCAGTAAAAGTGCAATACAAATATATTAAAGTTTATTACAAACTACGAAGAGTGCATTACAAAAACTACTAATTCAAATCAGTGAAAAGTGCATTGCAAAAAGATATAAAAGTGTAGTATAAAGTAGGAAAAGAGAAGTACAAAAACATAAAAAGTGCATTACAAACTATGAAAAGTGTAGTACAAAGATGTTAACTCAAATTAGAAAAAGTGCATTCGAATATATAAAAGTGTACTACAAAGTACGAAAAATGCATTACAAATTAGATATAGTGCATTCTAAATACCGCAAAAGTGCAATGCAAAATAGGTAAAGTGCATTACCAAATTGATACAAATTCTCCCAAATTTCGCTTTTTTCATCAATCTCACCAACAGAATACACGTGAACGATTTACACGAAGGCATCAATCTCTCAATTTTTGTTTCAACGGACATGGCCATGTGCAAAGGGAGTACCCTGCTCTTTGTCTCCATTACTTAGTTTTTCTTTTATCACTTGTTGGGTTTCTTTTACGTACTGCTTTCATTTTCGTTTTGGCTTTACCCTCCGCCTGCTTCCCCTCTCAGTTTTCAGTCTTGTTTTTAGCCTTCGTGTTTTCTTTTGTTTTTGGGCCCGCCAGAAATACCCTCTCGACTTCCACTCGGAGTAAGGGAACCCACATCTTTGACCCCCCAGATCTCGCTCATATCAGGATACACCTGGGTTGATGTTTTCGTTATTGTTGTAGTCGTTGTAAAAAACACTATAAATCAATTCAATCCCGGTTTGTTTCGGAATTCAGCACCTCCTATATTGAATTTTTTAATTGCTGAGTTTTGCACGTATTTCACATCAAAAACTTCCTCACAAATTAGTCATTTGATGTAAACTTATGTGTAGAACGTGGTGTTCTCTTATATCTGATCCATTCTTCACATCAAAACCCCTTTTTAGAAGATTTATAAACCCTAGAATATTATATAACGTAATGAAAATAAAAAGAGGAAGAAGAAAGTACCAATTTCTTTCATCATTGAGAGAGATTAGGAGAAAAAAATTCAATCGAATGGATGATCGATCGAGCGTGGTCGAAAGTCGCCCAACACCAATGTGAATAAAGTTTAATCGAGCAAACAGGTCGTTCGAATCGTCCAACACCGATGATAAAAAATAATAGTTTATTAAAAGACAAAATTGCCCTCGCTTCTATAAAAAGGAAAGAAAATCAGTCCTTGGATCAAGGAAATCCAAGGGTTTTAGATGCTGCTCATTTTCTAGGATAAGAGTTTGTTTCATTTAAACCAAACTCATAGATCACGTTATTATAATATAAAAAATTGGATGTATTGAAAGACTAATACAAGTTCTTATAATATTTAGTATTAAAAAATTTGACATTATTTTATTCAAGTAATGACACGTGGCATAATTTTTCAACAGACATGGTTTCTGCGTTATAATTTATTAATGTAGATAAATAATTTTTTTTACTTAAGGAAGTTCTAATTAAAAAGGGTAATATGAGACTAAAAGAACAAAAATAATTTAACATGTGTGGCTTAGTACGTGGTAGGAGATATGGAAGGTGTTGGAAGGCGATGTAAATCATCTGTTCCACTTGCGGTGTTCTATTTCTATGTTCCACTTAAATTTTAAATATCAAATACATATTTAGAAATTTTAAAAATTATAATTATATTCTAAACAACTGTATACATATGTGTGAAAATTTGTATCTTAAAAATCATATTATAAAATTTTAAAAATTGAGAGATTTATTTCGTTACAAAGTATTACCCTTTTTCATTTTAAAAATTATATAATATGATGTTTATGTTAAAATTTTACACACACATATATATAGGTATTTGAAATATAAAAAAAAATTAAAAGTTTTCTAACTATAATTTAATATTTATTTAATTAAGTGAAATACAAAAGTGAAACACAAAAGTGGAATAGAAGATTTGTTTTGGTTGGAATGCGACACAAATCGTCTATCCTAATATTAATGTTCTTCTTCCATATTCCACTTCAATTTTAAATATCAGATTAATATTGCAAAAATAAAAATTATATTTATATTGTAAACAACTATATTCAAATGTGTGCAAATTTTTATCTTATAAGTCATATTATAAAAAAAATTAAAAGGGTGATTTTCATCCAAAATATTACCCTTCTATTTTTTCAAAATTTTATAATATGATTTTCAAGATAAAAGTTTGCTTACATATGTATATAGTTATTTGTACAACAACAACAACATCTACCTAGGTGGAATCCGGTAAGGACGGGATCTTGGGGGTCGAGGTCTACGCACCCTTACCCCGACTCGAAAGTCGGGAGGGTATTTAAGGAGGGCCCAAAGCAAAAAGGGAAAAGGGTGGTAAACAAAAGAAAGAAAAGGCTAGATGGGGTGTGGAAAACGAGAGCGAAAAAGTACACTAGAAAAACTCTGATAACGATAACAAAGAAACAAAAACAAAGAGAGGAAAAGAGTAGGACACTCCCTCTAGGTCTTCCCCACTACCACTTTTTCACTGTGATCTTCTCACGCCATTGGTCCCTACACAAGGACATAGCTACTAAGACTGCCATAAAGGTAAGGTCCTGTTTTACGACTTCCTTCCAACTCTTTTTTGGCCTGCCCCTTTCCCTGGAAAAATTGCTACCGATCAACCTTTCGATTTTCCGAACCTGGGCCTTTGTTGGTCTCCTCTGTATGTGCTCGAACCATCTCTTTGAGCTTTTCACCTAAACTGGTCACTCCCACCTTGCTCCTAATCACTTCATTCCTAATCCTATCCAGTCTCGTATGCCCGTACATCCACCTTAGCATCCTCATCTCTGCTACCATCAGCTTCTGCTCCTATGCCACAGTAGTCGACCAACATTTCGCCCCTTAAAAGTATAGCTAATCTAACCACATATTTGTAGAACCCGCCCTTGAGTTTGAGTGGGACCTGTTTGTCACATAGAACTCCAGAAGCACCCCTCCACTTTTGCTAACCTTTTTGGATTTAGTGTTTAATGTCCTCCTTGACGCTCCCATCGGTCTGAACAATTGATCCTATGTATTTGAACATCTCCTTTTTGGCTATGACATCTCCTGCCAAGTGTACTTCCTCATCTGGTTCTACCTCCTCCTAGATGAACTTAACACTCTACATGCTCTGTCTTGGTCCGACTCAGCTTAAAACCCTTTTTCTCAAGTTTCTCTCTCCAAGATTCTAGCTTTATGCCAACACCCTCCCTATACTCGTCCACCAACACTATGTCATCTGCGAAAAGCATACACTACGGTAACTCTTCCTGGATCCCACTCGTCAGAACATCCAGAACGATAGCAAATAGACAAGGGCTCAACTTCTTTCTTCCATTGGGTCAATCCGGTCGGCGCATGTCGCTTTACCTTATTTGTTTGTCGGATAGTTTGCATACTCGGGATTTACCACTAGAGGTGAATCCTCGTTAAAAAATTAATTCAAAAGACAATTCTTTATAAATATTTTAAAAAAGGAAGCTATTACCGAATAAAATAATGTATTAGCTCAAAACTTGGGAGTATGTTAGAATTGTTGATGACACAACAATGTTATACTCCCTCCGTTTTAAAATAGGTGTCTTTTTAGTCTTCAATTTGTGTTTTAAAATATGTCTTTTTAGTTCTTTTGGTCTTTACTTTACATATTTACTATTATAATTATTAATAGGTTGCTAGTAGCGGTTTTCAATAAAGTAAAAAAGTGAAGTAATAATTAAGGATAAAATAATATTCTTGATAGTTTTTTTAATAAATGTATAAATAGATAAAAGGACAAGCATTATGAAATGAAGGGAGTAGAAGTTTATACAATTGTAGAGTCCTTAATCAAATTAAATGAAACATGGGGTAAACTTAGGTAGGTAACTAGAGAGCACATGGCATGTAATATATAATACTAGCTTAATCAATGGGACGAGTGACCAGGGTATATAGTGAATAAATAATAATTCATAGAAAGTGTATCCCAAACTAAAAAGAACAAAAAAGAAGATGGGAGACGGATTTTCCACCACTTGTCATCATTTGCCACCGCCATACTTTGCAAAAGATTTGGCTGTACATTGTTTTACATGAGCCGAAGAGATGAGATGGATTGTTCATTTGCGCTTTGAGTTGGTTACACGGTCCCCCGTCCCCCGCCTAATTTGTACAGTAAAGATCTTCGTCCTCTATTTTCTATTCCTCTTTCCCTTCCCAATTCCCATTTTGATTATTATCATGTTTATTTATCAATTTAGGAATATATACTTATCCCTTTTACTCTGCTTTCTATACTACTTTTTGTGTTTTTTTTTCAATTAGCCGAGATCAATTTATGTTCGAACCGGGTACTGCGGAGGTTCAATTTTTACCATACATGTTATTAGGAAGACTCAAATTTCAAATCTCCTGAACAAACACTTAAGGAGCCTAGCACTTCATCCCACTAGACCAATTAATTATTGATAAATACGCTACACAATTAATATTAACAAAGAATAAACGGCATAGTCCATCCAACCTCCTCTAAATTGCAAGAATGGAAATTAAAAAAAAAAAAAAAACTTTATTCTTGATGCTATTCTGTTTTGAGTTTCCTATCCAGCTGCTATTGCAAAATGTGCAGATCGACTATTCATTGAGTTCCTAAACAATCCCTATAAATCTGAGTGTGTAAATCCGACCAGCACCACAACGAATCTCTCATACGACTACTATCAATGCCACGTCCTCCCACCCGTTGCACCGCCACAGCGCCACTGTACACCGACCCGGCATTCGAATCCGACCCGAATACCTTACCCGCCTCCAAAACCGGCTCCGCTGAGTTGATCACGTTCACGTTCTTCAGCAGATGCCCACTCCTCCGGACGAGTTGGTTGACGATTCCTGACTCAGTCACCGCGTTCCTTCCGGCCTTGCCCTTGTGTTCAATCGCTGCACGCACGATCTCCGTCAAAACGGCGTCGCTTAAGCGCCTGACCCCCCTGCTCCCGCCCGCCACAATCCCCGGTGCAATTGTCGGGTCGTGGTTGGCTTTTGCGGGTTGCCTCTTCCCGCGCTTGCCCGGCTCGGGATCCGGGTACGCCCAGAAGTAAACGGACTCGGGGCTCCGGTTCCTGACACGCGCGACCGGATCGCTTACTACCAGCACGCTCTCGACGTCGGCGAGAAGCACGTGCTTGTAGCTCCGCCTGAGGCGCCCCAACAGCATAGGGTAGCACGCCCACCGCCTCAGGCCCATGGGCACGTGATCCAGGAACCCGGATAGCGTGTTCTCCGGATCCAACTCGGACGCGTCGAAACCCACCACCGAGCCGTAACTCGTCCGATCCGACTCTTCCAACCCGGATTGATTCGTCGTCCGGATTCCCTTCCCCCAGATCGACTCTTTCGATTCCTTCTTCTCATCTTTCCTCCTGGTCCGGAGATGCCGAGCCAACCCGTCGAGTCCGCGGGAGTTGTGACTCGTCCGGTTGAACTCGTCGTAGCGCGAGACGAGCTTGAGTAGCGACTCGTTCTCTTCTCCAATCAGCGGAGATAGTTTCGAAGAGGCTGAAGGGGAGGAGAAGATGAAGACCAGATCGGAGCGCGCGAGGAGGCCGCCGGCGTGGAGACTTCGGAGGAAAATCCGAAATTCGGTGTTGTCGACGGCGTGAGAGACGTGTGCGACGAGGAGGTCGGGCATTGCCGTAGTTCCCCTTCGGTAGAGAATCCCCATCCCCTGCAATGCCTTGAGCGACGACGAATCGTCTCTGCGCCTAACGGCGCCGGAGTGGAAGAGCTTGACCAGATGCGCTGAGAGGGAGAAAGGGGGAGAGGAGTGGGAGAGGAAGAGGCGGCGGCGGGGAGGTCGGTGGCGGAGGAGGGCGGAGGAGGGTTCGAAGGTGGAGAGGGTGAAGAGGAGGAAGGTGGTGAAGAGGAAGAGGGAGCAGATGGAGAGGGTCTTGGAGAGGAGGCGGGGCGGAGAGGGCGCCGGAGGGAGAGAGAGAAGGTGGTTTTTCTTGGAGTTGGAGTGAGGATGAGGGAAGAAGATGAGGAGGAAACCGCCCATGGCGCCCCAGCCGTCGGGGGTGCTCTTGCTCCACTTTGCGGGCAGCACCATGGCTGATTGCTGAGTAGCTTGATTTTGCAAAGCAATCTCTCTTAATTTCAATTTCAAGAAACAGGTTGGAATTTTGATTTTGGAAAGGGAAGAGCTGGTATTAATTAATGGCGGAGGAGGAATGCTGATGTTGAGAGAATCACAATTCCCCACTCGTATCCTCCCCCACTTTCTCACTGCTTTCTCCCTGTCTCTCTCTCTCCCCACTTCTCCATTTACAAATTTACGGGGGAGTTACGCTGCCAACGACATTTTTAATGTATTTAATTTTACTATTTTACAGTCTTTTCTTTTTGTATCGTTGCTCCATTGGGGGTGGGTTAATTTTTCGGGTAATGTATTAATTAGACTATTTTATAACTTTTTTTTTTATTAAAATTTTATTTTTTCATGGTTTAGTACCTAGATGACGGCACCATTATTGGAGATATTTCTGTGGTGTCGGACGCCCTTGTATTTGATCACTACTGAAGCACCGACATTGGGGTTGTATCTGAATGTTGAGAAATTTGAAAATTTTTGGCCAAACCCAAATCCAAGGAGATACGATCCTATTCTTTTCCCTCCTAGTATGTCCCACCCGTTGGATGGCGTCAAGCTTCTTGGTGGGTTTGTCAGCTTGGACACTGACTTTTGCAGTCAATTGATCGGAGACAGGGTTTCCAAAACTATTAGTTTGATGGAGGCTTTTACTAGACTTAATGACCCCATTCTTCTCCTCCGTAGTTGTGTGGGTGTAGGTCGATTGTACTTTTCTTTTCGGAGTTGTCCCCTACAAATGTTCGGGTCTGCTCCTCTCACATTTGACAATGCCTTAAGGAAGATTCTTGAGGAGATCATTGTGGCTGGGGGTGCTGGCTTTGGTGATTGGCAATGGCGTTGTGCCACCCTCCCCTTTCAACTTGGTGGTTTCGGGGTGTATACCGCTCATGATGCTTCTATTTATGCATTTGTTGCTTCGCGTCTGCAGTCTCTTGAGCTCCATAATAGATTGCTTCGCCATTGTAACACCTTGGATATAGGGCCTGCTTGTGATTTAGCCTTGAACAACTTTCGAGATTTGTGCAACTTCGATCATCTTGTTCTCTGTCGTGATGTACCAGCCCCCTTTTTATGAAAAAATTGGCTACAGTGTACTTTGATATGATGGAAAAGAATTTAGTAAGAGTATACAACCCGAGTGTTAGGGAAAAGGCTATCCTCATTAACAACAGGTTAGCTCACTCTAACCCTTCAATTGAGAACACCCAAAACAATTCAAGTGTGTTTTGGGCTATCGCCTTGCTATTCCTATATATCCAGCTGGTTTAACTTGTCCTTGTTGCTCTTCTAAAACCATAGATTGTTTTGGTGATCATGCGGTCCACTGTGGGAATGATATTGGTCTTAAGTTTCGCCATAACCTAGTCTGGGCCGTGTTGGGTGATATTTGTATGCATAATAAAAATGGTCAGTATTGAAACGTTGTTGGGACCTCTGGTTCTAAACAACGGATCAACGATGTCATTCTCCGAGTTTTGATAATGACAAACACCATGAGGAACTAATGTAGTTTGTTCAAGTATTTCTAAGGAACGCATGTACAACCAAAAGCCACAGAATCTCACAATGCAGAGTTTCCATCAAGGGAACTCTGAAGAGGAAAGTTCCCATACAATGGGAACTCCCAGGAATGATCAAGAGAACACAGTTTACCCGATGAAGAGTTTCCATCAAAGGAACTCTGAAGAAGACAGTTCCCATAACATGGGAACTCACATGTGAGGACAACGACTGTTCAACGCAGATTGCGGGATTCTGTCTTGGACAGCCCGAAGGAATAGTCTGAGGATCAGACTGTCACGAATGATCCAACGGTCTGATTGATTCAAGAAGTTGACCTAGTTCAAACCAAAGTCACATGTGAAGAAAGTACAACTTGGGCATCAAGCAAAGGGCATTTTGGACACAAATGAAAGACACGATTGCCCAAACACACCTGGTCTATAAAGCCAAATGAATAGTACTCGGATTGAGTACTTCTCCCAGAACACACAAATACCCATACCAAAGAAAAGAGAAAGAAGAAGAAGAGAAGTCCCCGGTGGCGAGTGTTTGATCTCGACGACGGTGAAGCCGAAGCTCCCAGGGGCACGGGAACTGAGAAGTCGGTGTAAGGTTTGAGTTACTTGTATTTTGTTGTTGTGAGCTTATGAACTCAGTTGAGAGGATTCACTAGTGTTGCTAGAGTTAGGTAGAACTCGTAGGAACAGAGAAGTGTGGATCCGGCTGTTGTAACTAAGGAACAAAGCAATCAATATAAGTAAGTCATTCAAAATCCTCCAAGCGGAGATAGAGGTTTACCCACACAACTAGTTGGTTGTAGTGGGGTTCCTTTATAAGGGAACTACGTTAATTACTGCTTTCTATACTTGTGAACTGTTTACTTCCGCTGCCTTGGAAACAGCTTAACAGCCAGTTCCCAAGCTCTTTGCTAACGTTTTACGATCCAACAATTGGTATTAGAGCAGGCTTACTCTAGATTTGTGTTAGCATCGCAGGTAGCAAATGGCTCAGGAACTTACTCAGGTGGGGAACAACACTAGTAAGCCGCCAAGGCTTATTACAGGAAGATTCGAAAGCTGGCAACGCGACATGAAGGATTGGATGCGTGGCCAGGGCTACCAAGCCTGGTGTGTTATCGAGAGAGGGAACTTCGAAATTGATCCAACTATAGTCAACGACCTCACCAAATGGGGACCCAACGAATACAAGTGTATGGAGGCCAACTACAAAGCCAAACAGTACCTGAAGAGGTCCATGTGCGTGCAAGACTGTGACAGGGTAGAAAATCTTGACACAGCTAAGGAAATGTGGGAAGCCATCCAACAAATGCACGTTGGGAACTCAGATCTCCGAGAAGATCTTCAGATGAATGCAAGAAGGGAGTTCTTCAACTTCCAAATGGAGATGGGAGAGTCTGTCAATAGTTATCAGTCCCGATTTGAAGGACTTTGCACCAAAATGGAAGGCTTGGGGATCACCAAAGAAGAAGTCACCCATAAGATGAAGGTTCAACAGCTCTTCAACGGATTGACTGGAGAATGAGCAAACGAGAGAACAATGTTCAAGGAGAATTCGGAAAATAGAACTCTCATGCTCCATCAAGTGTTTGGAAAGCTAGTGGGACACGAGAAGAGAAAGATCGATAATAAGGAACAAACGCGAGCACATCAAGGGATCGCACTCAAACTTGAGAAGATGCTCAAGTCAACTGAAGAACAATACGAAGACTCAAAAGAAGAAGAGGATGAGGAGCTAGTTCTCATGACAAAGGCTCTTCGGAACTTCTACAAAGGGAAGCTCAATAAGAGCAGTGAGAACTGGGGAAAAGGACAGAGTTCCCAAAGAAAATCCGCAAAGAAGGACCTCTCCGATATCACATGCTACAAGTGTAACAAGAAAGGACACTTCGCTAAGGAATGCCCACAGGGAACGGACGACCGGAAGCAAGGGAAAAAGGCCTACATTGCCACCTGGAGCGATGATGAGGACGAAGATCCCGAGTCATGGGCACTCCCAAACATGTGCGGAATGGCCATAGGAGAAACCACTAGGGAACAATCCAGTGAGGTAACCACTGAAACTGTTCTTGCTTCTTTGAATAACTATGAAAAACCTGAGTTGTTAAAAATTCTTTCAAGTCTTGTCAAAGATAATATAAAACTGCAAAACAAGTTGGAAAAACAAGACCACATAAATTCTCAATTAGTTGGTCTTGAACCCTGTCCCAACTGCATATCCCTTCTTGAAAAACTCAAGTCCCATGTGTCTCACATCGTAGATCTAGAAAATGAAATCAAAACTCTAGAAAGAGATGAGAACACCCTCTTACAAAACCTGAGTAAGACTCCCGAACATCTTGAAGCCTCTAGTTCCCAAATCAAGTTTGTCCCAGCCAAACACGGCATAGGATACAAAACTGAGAACCTAAAGAACGGGAAGTCACCCCTGAGTGAACATGAAATCCATGAGTGTAGGGCCTTAGAACTCCAATGTGAGAAACAGAAAAATGCTCATCTCGAGGAGAAAATCAAGGTCCTAGAGAGTGGGAAAGGTGGTGAGAAAGATTATTACACTGGGAACACTGGACATAGACTTTATGTCCAAATTGCTAAGGGAAACGGGTCACGGATGTACAATAAGGAAACTATGGATAGGAACAGAATCCAGAGACCACACCCAAAATACTACCTGGGAGAATACTATAACACGTGGTGCTCACGGGCACTACAAGGAAGCATGTCCCAAGAAGAGAGCCCAAACCCTCAGAAACCGTGAGTTCCTGAACAAACAAAAACATCATGCTAATCACCAAAGGAACTCCAACTCTCAAATCACTCATGATATCAACATCGCTGACTATGTTTTAAATGAGAATATTTTCACTTGCAAGGGACCTGGCAAGAGTCATCTTGCCTGGGTCTCAAAACACTAACTTTACCTTGTAGGCGGCAGTGAGAGGGAACAATGCATGATTCATAGATAGTGGATGCTCGAACCATATGACCGGAAACAAAGATATTCTCATCTCACTCCACACTCATGCCGAAGGAGGCCACGTCTCATTTGGCAATAAAAACAAGGGCGAAGTCATTGGAAAAGGAGAAGTATTGCTCAATAGATCAATCAAAGTCAGCAATGTTAATCTGGTGAAAGATCTGGGATACAATCTCTAAGTGTTGCCCAGATGTGTGATCAAGGGAACAACGTTGTCACCTTCGACTCACAAGAATGCCTAGTTATCAACAAAAAGACCAACAAAGTGATTCTGAGAGGAAGAAGGCACAACAACGTGTATGTAGTAGATACAGAATTTGAACCACCAATGAAGATGTGTCTTGCGAGTTTCCATGATGACACGAAACTCTGGCATCGAAGACTAGGACATGCAGGTGTCAATCAAATCCTGAAGCTCTATCTACAGGATCTGGTCATCGGTCTTCCACGGATCAATCTCGAAGGAGTCCAAATGTGTGAAGCATGCGTTCGAGGGAAACAGACTAGGAACTCGTTCAAACCCAAAAAGGCGGTGAGCACAACCAGGCCTCTAGAGCTAATTCACATGGATCTCTGTGGTCCCATGCGAACAACCATCTATGGTGGAAAAAGGTACATGTATGTCTTAATTGATGATTTTTCTAGATTCACCTGGGTTATTTTCTTGAAGGCAAAATCACAAACTTTTGAAGAGTTCGAGCCTTTCATCAAAAGAACAGAAGTAAGCATGAAGCTAAAGTTTAAAGCCATCAGGTCTGACCATGGAACTGAGTTTCAAAACTCAAAGTTCCTTAACTTTTGTGAAAAACATGGGATCTCTCACAACTTCTCAGCCCCTCGCACTCCTCAGCAAAACGGAGTGGTCGAGAGAAAGAATAGGACCTTGGAGGACATGGCCAGAACCATGATGCTTGAAAGCGGAGTTCCTGAGTATTTCTGGGCTGAAGCCATCGCCACAGCTACATACATCTTGAACCGAGCCATGACAAGGCCTTTGATCAAGAAGACATCCTACGAGCTCATTAAGGGGAGAAAACCGAACATCTCCCACCTAAGGACATTCGGATGCACATGCTTTTTCCACAACAATGGCAAAGACAAACTTGGAAAATTTGATCCTAGAAGCGATGAAGGGATCTTCCTGGGATACTCATCACAAAGCAAGGCTTACAAGGTCTATAACAAAAGGACCAAGAAGATAGAAGAAAGCATCCATGTCGTCTTCAACGAGAAATCTGTAAATATGGAAACAGAGACCTAAGGGAAGGGAACTCTTTTCAAACTGGTCAGACAGGAAGATGATGATGATGATGATGATGATGATGAGCCAAGGAAGAGAGATGAAGACTATCCAAGTGCAAGTAACCTTCCACAACTAGGGAACAACGAAGGAGATCCAACTCTCACTGATCAAATCTCCCTCGAGGTTCCCTCCTCAAAAGAACTACAAGACACCTCCAACTCTCTTGTTCCCCAAGACAATCCCCTGCCAGAATCAAGTGTTCAGGGGGAACAAAGAGGGATCTTGCCAGGAATTTCTGAAGAAACACTCAACGAAGAAGCTGAAGACGAGTGTTCCCATGAAAAGGAAGCCTCTATTGAAGATGACACAAGTGCAAGGGAACCCACTCATACAAGAAACTTTCAACAAAGGAAGGACCACCCCATTGAGAACATCATCTCCCCTTATGATAAAGGTTTACAAACTCGTTCCTCTCTCTGTAACACCCCTATTTTACAACATTGGGTATTACCGTCAGTGACCTCAGACTTTACCGTCCAAAGTCACCCAAGGCTTTTAGAATGATATAGAACGATTAAATTCGGAATAAAAACATATTACATAAATAGGAAAACATGCTCCCGAAGGAGACTTAGTTCAATACAAAATACCCTACATTGTCTTTAACTTTAATACTACTTGAAAACAAATACCAAATCCGTCATGTCTCGGAGATAAAGTAATATTAAAACCAAAACGGAAATAAAAGTACATCTTGAGCAATCTTGACTTCCTTCACTTCCCTTCACTTCGCCTTGCTATGGGTTCCTGAATCTGACATAATTCGCGAGGGGTGATAGAATGCCAGGCAAACACGCGGAAAGAAGAATTAGTCTAAGAGACTAAGCAAGCGGGAATAGAACTTCCCGAGGGTAATTTGGTCATTTAAACTTATCGGTGTAATGAGAGAAAAGAGGGTTGTGTTTACGATGGCTTGATTACGTGGAGCTAATATACGAACGATAGCGATAGCATATCCAAAGGGGATAGCTTGATGAGCAAGAGAGGTACTACTAGATTGTAGTCTTCCATAAGATTTCGATAGGATGTTGGGAACATTATTTAATTCATACAAGTGAAAACCTCTCGCGCTTTTGGGCGGACCGAGAGCCGGAACGATCATTTGAGACCGGTCCGGTTTTGATATCTTAAATGTGCATACGCACTTATTTTAATTAGTGATGAAAATATTCAATCTTGTTGATGACTTTTACAAGAGAGAGTGGTGGGACACGGATAAACCGAGCCACCCGATGGAGAACATCAATTCTCCTGCACTTAGCTAGAGTGCGCTCAATCCCTCCTTGCAATCGGAGCGGATGGAGATCATGATCCCGAAAGTCGTATGGACGTACGACTTAGTAAGATTATATAGAGGTGTCGACTAACTCACACCCCTTTCTAGTTTATTCAAATCAAATCTCTGAACGAGATTTGCAATCAATCAAGAGTACACACACTAGCAAATATAATCCTAGCAAGGAATATAATATCTACTATACTAACAAGGGTCGTTATTTCTAGCAATCGATATTTCCTAGGTTCATTTTTATTAAGCATACAAGAAGTTCCCAACATCGAGAGATATCATAAAAACGGATATAAAAGGGCACAAGGGGAAATTCCACTTGCCTTAGTGTTACGTGTTTAGTAACGAGCTTTGACGAAACTTAGGCGATTTCCTACTACGAGCGAGGATTCCGACCTAATGATGAGAATTTACGAAAAGTTCAAAAACACGATTCCTCGACTAACGTTCGGATCACCTCTTATAATGTTTTTATAAGAGGTTTGAATTTCTAAATTATTATAATAATAATTTAGAAAATTATTTTCTTTAAAATAATAATATTCCTTTATTATTATTTTGATTTTTGTAATATCCTTAATTCCGAAAATCTTCTATTAAAATAATTATTTTAATTAATCCTTTTTATTAGAAAGTTTCCTTAAATAGAAATCTCTACTCTTCTTTATAAGGTAACTTGCCTAAGATAATTTTTTCCCTTATTTGTTCTATTTCCATAACTCTTTTATACTTTAAGACTCATAAAACCTCTTTGATCATAATTATATAATATGATATATTATAGTTCCTAACATAGAATCTTTTCTATTTTGATTTCTTTTCAAGCAAGTCTACTTTATGTTATAAAACATACTAGTTTTATTATAATGTCATACTTGTTATATTTAATTTTAACTTAGGTCTTTCCATAAATCTCTACACTAGAAACCCCTTAATAATCCTACATATTTATATAAGACTCTAATAATATTTTATTTAATATTAGCATCTTTTCATGAAATCATGGTCTAAGTTTAACTATAGTTCCTTGATCTCTATCATATTTTATATTTAAGACTCATATGCTAGTAAAATATTTTATTCTATTTTTCATCATAACTAGCATCTTTTGAATATTCTCTTCATATATAATATATGTTAAGTTGGTATTGAATGATCACTTTGTACTAAATTCCTTATATTTATTCCACTTTATAATTTCTATATTTTATATATTATAGGCCATGCAAAACTTTTCTCTACTTGAACTTTTATTAAAAATCTTTATAAAGATGGTATTATTTTTATTGTACAATCTTTTGATTTCTAAGGTCATAATATTATATCCTCTTTTGTATAAAATACATGCATAATGTTTCTCAACCTTTTATTTTGATCTAAGGTAAGATAATACTAATATGGACTTTTCATACTATATTAATTTTATTTCATCTATTTATATCTTGTAATAGCATGCATGTAATAAAATCATGAATATATTTACTTATATTTATCTAGCTTAAGTTACTATAGTAAAAACATATAGTTTCTAGTTTTTTTTCAACTAACAAGATCTCCCTCTCATATTTTTATTCCAAAAATTCCCAAATATATTTCTAACAATTATAAAAGGCTTTTAATTAAAGAAATACATAAGGATAATATAATTTTTGAGGATAGAAATTTATACTTTGGTATTCTGTTGAATACAGAACATAGGAGGAGAAAACAGAGGAGGAGATCGGCGGCAGGGGGTGGCGCGGCCAGGCTCCGGCGGTTCGGCGGCGGCTCCAGGCGACGGCGGTCCGGCGACGGTGGTGGTGGCGGCCGGCGGCTCCAAGGGAAGGGTGAAGGGGAAAAATTGTGGTGTTCTTGTGATGTTTTAATGGAGAATTTGTTTTGAATGAAGGCTGATTTTTGAGATTATAAGGCACAATTGATAGAAAGGTTGGGTGTTCTTGCTAGAGAAGAGAGCAAAAGCTTTGAGCGAGGCTTGAGAGAAGCTTTATATAGGCAATTTGTGAGTGTCATCAATCCATGGCAATGGAAGATGACCAATGGAGGAGGAGAAGAAGGCCATGCATAGGGCAATAGTGTGCTTCTTCCATGGTGATGCAAGGTGATGCTTCAAGTTGAGTCAAGCAAGCAAAGAGGAGGTGGAGGAAGCATGCATTGGACACTTTCAAATCAACGTAACTCAATCAGACATTAGTCTGATGTTCAAATTGGAAGAAGAAAATTTATTTGGTATAAGATTAAAAGGTTGGGTTAAGTGAACAAGAAATTGCAATGGTCTAGCGGGATTTGGTGAGGGGCGTGTGAGGTTGGAGTGCAAGAGATCTCGGGTTCAAATCCCGGCTCTTGCATTCTTTTTGCAAAACTTGTATTTAGTTTTCTAGGCTCTTATGTAATTTATTTCTTAGAATAAATTAAATTGCCAAAGGATATTATTTTTATTAATTTTCTTTTTATTGATTTACCTCACTTTATTAAACTATACCCCTCAATTTATTTTATTACATTTTCATCTATTTCGACTTTTACTAATAGCCTCTTCCGAAGAAAATACGATGAATTAATTCGATATCCAAAACCTTCTTTTTAACTTAGAGACAATAATTGAAAATATTATATTATAAATGTTTGGAATATTGCGGATATTACAATAGTACCCCCTTAATTGAGTTTCGTCCTCGAAACTTAGAGAAAACAGGGCAGTACTAGGATGTAGAGGCAAAAGCAATTACAGTTTAAGACTTGCAAGGATTCTATGGGGTCTAGTACCCCCTTAAAGGATCACACTAGTGGTGTTCAAGAAGACATTAACTCTGGGAAACGCCTCTGCATGTCTTGCTCGGTTTCCCAGGTTTCCCAAGTTGTACCTTCGTTGCCATCGTTGGACCAGAGTACACGGACTAAAGGTACTTCTTTGTTGCGCAATTGCTTGATTCGGTGCTCTACAATCTTGATCGGTCTCTCTTCGTATATGCCATCCGACTGGATCTCGACATCGTCGAAATTGATCACGTGGGATTCGTCGGGCACATACTTCCTTAAGAGTGACACATGGAAAACATTGTGCACAGGGTGAGCAGAAGGTGGTAAAGCAACTCGATAGGCCAAGTTGCCGACTCTTTCTAGGACTTCGAAGGGTCCTACATAGTGAGGGTTAAGCTTGCCTCGCTTCCCGAAGCGAAACACGCCCTTTGAAGGAGATACTTTGACGAAAACTTTGTCTCCTACAACAAATTCTATGTCTCGTCTCTTCAGGTCTGCATAAGACTTCTGTCGACTCTGAGAGGTCAACATTCTTTGACGGATTAGGGCGACTTCGGAGGCAGTTTGCTCTATTAGGTCTGGGCCTAGGAGAATCTTGTCGGCGTTATCGTCCCAACAGAGTGGAGAACGACATTTCCGGCCGTACAAGGCTTCAAAGGGAGCCATCTTGATGGAAGAATGCCAGCTATTGTTGTAAGTGAATTCTATGAGGTGTAAGCTGTCATCCCAACTTGTGGTGCGGTCTAGCACGCATGCTCGCATCATATCCTCGAGAGTTTGGATGGTCCTTTCTGATTGACCATCGGTTTGAGGATGAAATGCGGTGCTGAATTTCAGTTCTGTGCCCATGGCCTTATGTAGTCCTTTCCAGAAAGAGGCCATGAAGCGACCGTCTCGATCGGAGGTGATCGTCTTAGGGGTCCCGTGAAGGCGGACTATTTCCTTGACGAAGACTGTTGCTAGCTTTGGAGCCTTCCACTTCTTTTGAATGGGGATGAAGTGAGCGCTCTTGGTAAGTCGATCTACGATAACCCAGACAGAATCCTTCTGCTTTTGGGTCTTTGGTAGATCGGTCACAAAGTCCATTGCAATATCGTCCCATTTCCATTCAGGGACGGAAACGGATTGCAACTTTCCTCCAGGTCTTCGATGTTCGATCTTTACTTTCTGGCAGACCAAGCATTTAGATATGTACTCTGCGACATCTTGTTTTAGGTTGGGCCACCAGAAATTCTTGCGTACATCATTGTACATTTTACTTGCTCCTGGATGTACTGAATAGGCAGATGAGTGGGCTTCTTTTAGGATGCTCTTTCGAAGCTCGTCCACTGCTGGCACACAAATCCGGTTCTGGAACCGAAGGGAACCGTCATCTTGAATGACGAACCCTGGTGCCTTGCCTTCTTGTACTTCGCCACTGATTCTGATCAACATGATGTCGTCAATTTGCTTTTCTTTGATCTCTGTCAGCAAATCGGATTGGATTTCTAGAGTGTTGAGACAACCTTGTTGCCTTTCGAACCAAACTTCAATGCCCTCTCTGATGAGTTCTTGTTGCAACCTTGGTTGAGCGGTTAACATGGCTACAACGCCCTCTTGTTGCGTTTTTCGACTGAGAGCGTCTGCCACGACGTTAGCCTTACCCGGATGGTAGAGTAGCTCTATGTCGTAGTCTTTCAGTAATTCCAGCCATCTTCTCTGTCTCATGTTCAACTCCTTCTGCGTGAACACATACTTCAAACTCTTGTGATCTGTGTATATCTGACACTTAACCCCGTACAAGTAGTGTCGCCAAATCTTTAACGCGAATACTACTGCTGCCAGTTCGAGGTCGTGCGTCGGATAATTTACTTCATAGATTTTGAGTTGTCGAGACGCGTAGGCAATCACCTTCCCATTCTGCATGAGTACACATCCCAACCCTTGCTTTGAGGCGTCACTGTAGACCACATAATCGTCGTGTCCATTGGGCAATGTTAGCACTGGCGCACTGGTGAGGCGCTTCTTGAGTTCTTGGAAACTCTCTTCGCACTTCTCATCCCATACGAACTTCTTATGAGTCTTTCGGAGTAACTTTGTCATGAGAAGGGCAATCTTTGAAAACCCTTCAACGAACCTTCTATAGTACCCGGCGAGTCCTAGGAAGCTGCGAATTTCCTTTACATTCTTGGGTTGCTTCCATTCTGAGACTGCCTCAATCTTCTTTGGGTCCACTAATACTCCGTCTTGATTAATGACATGGCCTAAGAAAGCCACTTCTCTAAGCCATAGGTCCCACTTGGACAGCTTGGCGTAGAGTTGGTTGTGCCTTAGGATCTGTAGCACGGTTCGGAGATGTTCTTCATGGTCTGCTTGATCTCCGGAGTATACCAGGATGTCGTCTATGAAAACAATGACAAATTTGTCGAGATATTCATGGAAGCATCGGTGCATCAGATCCATGAATATCGCAGGTGCATTGGTCAGCCCGAATGGCATCACTACAAACTCGTAGTGACCATAAAGGGTACGGAAGGCGGTCTTCGGAATGTCTTCCTCGCGGATCCGAAGCTGGTGATAGCCTGACCTCAGGTCGATCTTTGAAAAAACTTTTGCACCTCTGAGTTGATCTAAGAGATCGTCTATCCTTGGAAGAGGATACTTGTTCTTGATGGTGACCTTGTTCAGTTCTCTATAGTCGATGCATAAGATGAAAGTCTCATCCTTCTTCTTTAAAAAGAGCATCGGTGCTCCCCAAGGCGAAGCACTCGGTCGGACGAATCCCTTCTCAAGCAGCTCTTTGAGCTGACTCTTGAGTTCTTTCATCTCTAGCGGGGCCATCCTGTAGGGTGCCTTGGCGATTGGCGCAGTTCCTGGCTCGAGGCTTATTGAAAACTTGACTTCTCGTCGGGGAGGTAATCCAAGGAGTTCTTCTGGGAAGATGTCGGGGAATTCTTTGGCTACCGGAATCTCTTGAACATCCACGACCTTTTTCTCCGTCGGCTCGAGGTAACAAAGATACCCAACACATCCTTGTCGGTGTAGCTTCCCGACCTTCTTGTCGTTGATCACCTTTCCATTTCCTTCTTCTCGTTTTCCCTTGAGCTTAGATATGTGCTTCCCTCCTGAGTTGATGGTTACGGTTTATCGCTCCTTGACGAGACAACCAATCTTTTCCGAGAATGATGTCATAGGGACCCATGTCCAAAATATCTTGGTCCTATCAACTTCTTTTCTAACTTTATCTGTCACCGTGTTGATTTATCAAAATCGAGGCGAAGAAAAGTCCATGACGTGGCTTTCGCATAGCTTTATTATGGTTGGCTTAATCGTTTGACAAACATCAAATATCACGCCAAGCTTCCGTACGTTAGTTGAGCAATTCCTAACTACTTGTCGGTACGTCGGATTAATATATCTTTCAGTAATCGGAAATTTCTACGAATTCTTTCTTGCTAGATCTTTGTTTGTCCCTTACATACCTCTCGATAATCTATTTCGAGATCGGGTTATGTAGAGACATGTTAGATCTTCAGTCGACTAAGCCTTCCTTGGTGTCCTCTTTGGAAATTCCTATCTTCCCGTGAGTCACTGACTCAGTAAGTTTGACTCTTTGGAAACGTAATATTCCCTTTAGTTAGCGTGACTTCTTCTCATTCCCGATGTGCATTAATTTATCTTCTGTTAGAATCTTTTTCTGTAAATGGCTAATAATCGAAATTCATATAGAATATCCGTAATTCTATACATTGAAGAAGGATATAGTCGTTTTTGTTAACTTCCAAGTATAGGCAAGAAATGACGCGTAAGTTTAGAGAAGAGAATATATATATATATATATATATATATATATATATATATTTTGGAACTCTTATGGAAACAATGTCGAGTCGACCTTTCAAGAACAAAACGAAAGTCGAGAGGAGCGGACTAGCTCCCTCCTTTACAACGAGAAGATACAATTAAAACACAGTCTAGGGACGGTTGGGGTAACTATACTTATCGAGGAAATGGTCGTCAAAGAGATTCTCATCAAGAATCCCGCTCTTATTGTCTAATACTAAGTTGGCTTGTTCCATCTGCCTGAGACGATACGCACTCCTTGCGCGAAGTTCGCTTAGTCGGACTTCGAATTGAAACAATTCGTCTTGTTCGGCCATTTGTCTGTTTAACCAACCTTCTTTGCGCTTCTCTAAGAGGTCATAGTTCATGTAACGGGTTCGTCTTGGACGGACGCCTTCAGGGGGAAGAACATCCACATTCTGGTAGGACCTTATTTCTTCCGATCCTACCCCCTTATGTTGGAGGAGGTCGTCGTAATCTGGTTGACGAATCCTCGTTGGGTTTGGGTCAATGATTGGAGATGGTTTTCTTGCTTGACCATTTGCTTGGTGATTGGATGACTCTCCCTGAGTCCAGTTAGCCCATCCACCCGCTTGATAGGTCATTGGAGCTTGACTTGTGATTTGGTGACGTGGAGTCTCCGTCATGTGTCCCCATGGATGATATTCCGAGAATTCTTGCTTAGTGATTTCCTGACTTGATTTGTCGTGAAGTGATTTATTAACTCCTCCTTCGGGGTGTGCTTCTTCAAGGTTCTCATCCTCGAGATTCACGTCGGGTGCATTTTCATGCATCTCCTCTTGTAGTGTTAGTTCTAGGTTGTCCTTGGGGTATCCATTTGGCAAAAACGGCCATTGAGCGAAGGCCTCATCAAGCTCTTGAGCGGCCTTTTTGGCTTCTTCCCCGATTCGGGTTTGGCTTCTAGTGAGAACCATTTCTGTAGAGGAGAAGAAGGCGTTTATATAGAATATCCTTTGATTCTATAAGGCGAAGACATGTTGAAGGAAGTTGAGGTTTTAAAAATTACTAAAACAAAGTTTTATTTAATATTTTTCATTTTCTTGGTCCTATTAAAGGCCTTAAGATTTTTCTCCTTAGAACATGTGACTTTATGAAGTAAGTTTTGGGATTACTAACAAGTTTCCTAGGGTGAAGGTATAAGGTTCTAGTTATAAGTTTCCTAAAGGAACGCTTAAATTCTTGATAAGTTGAAAAGTTCATACCACTTAAGTTTTTCAAAAGATAGAAAAGATTTTGAGAAAAGGTTGGTTCTAGAACTAGATATGTGCTTATGTAAGGTTCTTAATATCTTTCGGATACATGATTTTCTTAGCTAAGAAATTGAAATTGGAATGTTACTAGTCCTAGGTTTTCTTTAAAAGAGTAAAGAAGGAAATCCTCTAAAATTTGAAGTCCTAAATAGCGGAAGTAAAAGTTAAGGTTTTAAAAGTTCTCGGTTTTCGAAAATTTTCGGTTTTAAAACTTTTCGGTTTTAAAACAAAACGTTTAGCTCTGATACCACAATTGTAACACCCCTATTTTACAACATTGGGTATTACCGCCAGTGACCTCAGACTTTACCGTCCAAAGTCACCCAAGGCTTTTAGAATGATATAGAACGATTAAATGCGGAATAAAAACATATTACATAAATAGGAAACATGCTCCCAAAGGAGACTTAGTTCAATACAAAATACCCTACATTGTCTTTAACTTTAATACTACTTGAAAACAAATACCAAATCCGTCATGTCTCGAAGATAAAGTAATATTAAAACCAAAACGGAAATAAAAGTACATCTTGAGCAATCTTGACTTCCTTCACTTCCCTTCACTTCGCCTTGCTATGGGTTCCTGAATCTGACATAATTCGCGAGGGGCGATAGAATGCCAGGCAAACATGCGGAAAGAAGAATTAGTCTAGGAGACTAAGCAAGCGGGAATAGAACTTCCCGAGGGTAATTTGGTCATTTAAACTTATCGGTGTAATGAGAGAAAAGAGGGTTGTGTTTACGATGGCTTGATTACGTGGAGCTAAGATACGAACGATAGCGATAGCATATCCAAAAGGGATAACTTGATGAGCAAGAGAAGTACTACTAGATTGTAGCCTTCCATAAGATTTCGATAGGATGTTGGGAACATTATTTAATTCATACAAGTGAAAACCTCTCGCGCTTTTGGGCGGACCGAGAGCCGAAACGATCATTTGAGACCAGTCCGGTTTTGATATCTTAAATGTGCATACGCACTTATCTTAATTAGTGATGAAAATATTCAATCTTGTTGATGACTTTTACAAGAGAGAGTGGTGGGACACGGATAAACCGAGCCACCCGATGGAGAACATCAATTCTCCTGCACTTAGCTAGAGTGCGCTCAATCCCTCCTTGCAATCGGAGCGGATGGAGATCATGATCCCGAAAGTCGTATGGACGTACGACTTAGTAAGATTATATAGAGGTGTCGACTAACTCGCACCCCTTTCTAGTTTATTCAAATCAAATCTCTGAACGAGATTTGCAATCAATCAAGAGTACACAAACTAGCAAATATAATCCTAGCAAGGAATATAATATCTACTATACTAACAAGGGTCGTTATTTCTAGCAATCGATATTTCCTAGGTTCATTTTTATTAAGCATACAAGAAGTTCCCAACATCGAGAGATATCATAAAAACGGATATAAAAGGGCACAAGGGGAAATTCCACTTGCCTTAGTGTTACGTGTTTAGTAACGAGCTTTGACGAAACTTAGGCGATTTCCTACTACGAGCGAGGATTCCGACCTAATGATAGAGAATTTACGAAAAGTTCAAAAACACGATTCCTCTACTAACGTTCGGATCACCTCTTATAATGTTTTTATAAGAGGTTTGAATTTCTAAATTATTATAATAATAATTTAGAAAATTATTTTCTTTAAAATAATAATATTCCTTTATTATTATTTTGAT
Organism: Fallopia convolvulus; assembly: GCA_964016875.1. Taxonomy (NCBI): domain Eukaryota; kingdom Viridiplantae; phylum Streptophyta; class Magnoliopsida; order Caryophyllales; family Polygonaceae; genus Fallopia; species Fallopia convolvulus. Next base: position 41,470,074 of record OZ024720.1, read on the forward strand.
TTTTGTAATATCCTTAATTCCGAAAATCTTCTATTAAAATAATTATTTTAATTAATCCTTTTTATTAGAAAGTTTCCTTAAATAGAAATCTCTACTCTTCTTTATAAGGTAACTTGCCTAAGATAACTTTTTCCCTTATTTGTTCTATTTCCATAACTCTTTTATACTTTAAGACTCATAAAACCTCTTTGATCATAATTATATAATATGATATATTATAGTTCCTAACATAGAATCTTTTCTATTTTGATTTCTTTTCAAGCAAGTTTACTTTATGTTATAAAACATACTAGTTTTATTATAATGTCATACTTGCTATATTTAATTTTAACTTAGGTCTTTCCATAAATCTCTACACTAGAAACCCCTTAATAATCCTACATATTTATATAAGACTCTAATAATATTTTATTTAATATTAGCATCTTTTCATGAAATCATGGTCTAAGTTTAACTATAGTCCCTTGATCTCTATCATATTTTATATTTAAGACTCATATGCTAGTAAAATATTTTATTCTATTTTTCATCATAACTAGCATCTTTTGAATATTCTCTTCATATATAATATATGTTAAGTTGGTATTGAATGATCACTTTGTACTAAATTCCTTATATTTATTCCACTTTATAATTTCTATATTTTATATATTATAGGCCATGCAAGACTTTTCTCTACTTGAACTTTTATGAAAAATCTTTATAAAGATGGTATTATTTTTATTGTACAATCTTTTGATTTCTAAGGTCATAATATTATATCCTCTTTTGTATAAAATACATGCATAATGTTTCTCAACCTTTTATTTTGATCTAAGGTAAGATAATACTAAATATGGACTTTTCATACTATATTAATTTTATTTCATCTATTTATATCTTGTAATAGCATGCATGTAATAAAATCATGAATATATTTACTTATATTTATCTAGCTTAAGTTACTATAGTAAAAACATATAGTTTCTAGTTTTTTTTCAACTAACAAGATCTCCCTCTCATATTTTTATTCCAAAAATTCCCAAATATATTTCTAACAATTATAAAAGGCTTTTAATTAAATAAATACATAAGGATAATATAATTTTTGAGGTTAGAAATTTATACTTTGGTATTCTTTTGAATACAGAACACAGGAGGGGAAAACAGAGGAGAAGATCGGCGACAGGGGGTGGCGCGGCCAGGCTCCGGCGGTTCGGCGGCGGCTCCAGGCGGCGGCTCCAGGCGACGGCGGTCCGACGACGGTGGTGGTGGCGGCCGGCGGCTCCAAGGGAAGGGTGAAGGGGAAAAATTGTGGTGTTTTTGTGATGTTTTAATGGAGAATTTGTTTTGAATGAAGGCTGATTTTTGAGATTATAAGGCACAATTGATAGAAAGGTTGGGTGTTCTTGCTAGAGAAGAGAGCAAAAGCTTTGAGTGAGGCTTGAGAGAAGCTTTATATAGGCAATTTGAGAGTGTCATCAATCCATGGCAATGGAAGATGACCAATGGAGGAGGAGAAGAAGGCCATGCATAGGGCAATGGTGTGCTTCTTCCATGGCGATGCAAGGTGATGCTTCAAGTTGAGTCAAGCAAGCAAAGAGGAGGTGGAGGAAGCATGCATTGGACACTTTCAAATCAACGTAACTCAATCAGACATTAGTCTGATGTACAAATTGGAAGAAGGAAATTTATTTGGTATAAGATTAAAAGGTTGGGTTAAGTGAACAAGAAATTGCAATGGTCTAGCGGGATTTGGTGAGGGGCGTGTGAGGTTGGAGTGCAAGAGATCTCGGGTTCAAATCCCGGCTCTTGCATTCTTTTTGCAAAACTTGTATTTAGTTTTCTAGGCTCTTATGTAATTTATTTCCTAGAATAAATTAAATTGCCAAAGGATATTATTTTTATTAATTTTAATTTTTGATTTACCTCACTTTATTAAACTATACCCCTCAAGTTATTTTATTACATTTTCATCTATTTCGACTTTTACTAATAGCCTCTTCCGAAGAAAATACGATGAATTAATTCGATATCTAAAACCTTCTTTTTAACTTAGAGACAATAATTGAAAATATTATATTATAAATGTTTGGAATATTGCGGATATTACACTCTCAATAATTTTTGTGCTTTTAAGGCGTTTGTTTCAATGGTGGAACCCAAAATATCAAAGAAGCCTTGAAGGACCCAGATTGGATCCAAGCTATGCAAGAGGAGCTCCACCAATTCGAGAGGAACAAAGTTTGGAAGCTAGTTCCTAGGCCCAAGAACAAGAATATCATAGGAACTCGATGGGTCTTTAGAAACAAGCTCGATGATACTGGGGCTGTAGCAAGAAACAAGGCTAGACTGGTGGCACAAGGCTACATGCAAGAGGAAGGAATCGATTACGAAGAGACTTTTGCACCAGTCGCCAGGATCGAGGCCATCCGACTCTTAATTGCCTATGCTGCTTACAAGGGATTCAAGCTCTATCAAATGGATGTGAAAACAGCCTTCCTCAACGGACATCTCAGGGAAGAAGTATATGTGGCCCAACCCCCAAGATTCGAAGATGAGAAGCTACCCAACCATGTCTACTTCCTGGAGAGGGCCCTCTATGGACTCAAACAAGCTCCACGAGCTTGGTATGACAGATTTGCTCAATTCCTCTTGTCCCATAGATACCTTCGAGGTTCCATAGACAAGACTTTGTTTTTAAAGAAAGAGTCTAAAGACATTCTGATTGTGCAAGTATATGTTGATGACATTGTTTTTGGAGCAACTAACAAAACTCTTGTAGAGAAATTTAAGGACCTCATGAGCAGTGACTTTGAGATGAGTCTCATTGGGGAACTCACGTTCTTCTTGGGACTTCAAATATCTCAAACCAAGGAGGGAACAAAGATTCATCAACAGAAATACATCAAGGAAATGCTCGTAAAGTATGGGATGGAACACTCCAAGCCTATTGACACTCCCATCTCACCAAATTCAAGGCTCAATACGGATGAAACAGGTATAAGTGTGGACCAAAGGAACTATCGAGGTATGATTGAGTCCCTTCTCTACTTAACAGCTAGTAGACCTGATATCATGTTCTCCGTATGTCTTTGTGCTCGTTTTCAAGCTAACCCTATGGAATCACACCTGAAAGAGGTGAAGAGGATTTTCAGGTATCTCAATGGGAACGATAACTTGTGCCTTTGGTATCCAAGGAACAGTTCCCTTGAGGTCATTGCATACACAGATGCAGATTTTGCAGGGCACCTTGTTAATAGAAAGAGCACATTAGGAATGACCCAATTCCTAGGGTCATGTTTAGTTTCATGGGGATCTAAAATCAAAACTCAGTGGCACTCTCCACAGCTGAAGCAGAATATGTGGCTGTCGCATCTTGTTGTTCCCAAGTTCTATGGCTTAAGTCACAACTCCAGGATTACGATATGTCTTTTGGCCCAGTTCCCATACTTGGTGATAATACTAGTGCCATAAACAAGTTCTATGGCTTAAGTCACAACTCCAGGATAACGATAACTCTTTTGGCCCAGTTCCCATACTTTATGATAATACTAGTGCCATAAACATTTCCAAAAATCCTGTGCATCATTCTAGGACTAAGCATATAGATATAAGGCATCACTTTCTACGTGACAATGTTGAAAGTGGGAACATCTTGATGGAACACTGTAGAACTGAAGAGCAAATTGCGGACATTCTCACCAAAGCTTTAGACAGAGGTCCCTACCAGTGTTTTCGAATGCTTCTAGGGATGATTACTCTAAACTAAACAAGTCCCTGTTTGTCTCTCCCTCAATGCCTGACTAGTTTCTCTAAGAATGCATGATAGGGAACTTGGATTTATTGCTTTCACTTTGCCATGATTACTAGTCTAAAGTTAAATGTGTACAAGGGAACCTTATTTCTTTTGGCCTTACATGATCAACCAGAGTTCCCTTTATCCCTCCTTACAAGCCACTATGACGGTTGATCATATAACCTACCCTAAGCCAAGGACCAGACAAACGCTTCTCGTGAGCCAAAATGTTTACTACTTTATCGAGTCGTAAATTGTCTGGTTCCCCTTGAGTTCCCTAGACCCACAAAAGGATGAGTGTGAAGTTTCCCTAACCACTTCACTCTCCCTAACCTTAATACGATCATGGGACCTCGGACACACAAGCAAGGGAACGCTGACTTCTCTGAGAAGATGAACTGTCACTTGGGAAGCGGGATTTTGTGTCAGAAACTCTGAAGCGTTAAGGGCCAAGTATTCAAATTTTGAAAGGGCTTCCCTAGAGATCGTGACGCGTGTCAAGAGGCGTGCTACGGAAGTTGAAACGATGCCCCACGTTCATTGGGAAATGGTTATCGAGGATCTCTCACTTTCCTTTCTACCCTTCGCCCCTCTCTCCTTAAAACCCTATTTTGCCATTTTTGGGATCTTATTCCATCTTCAACCTCTATCATTCATCTTCCCCACATCCCTTTCATTCTCTTTTTCGAGAAACCTCCAAAACCTTCTCTCTTCCCAAAATTCTCTCAAAATGGCCGCACAACACACCTTCGCCCAGATTAAAGCCTGGGTTCTTGCAAATCCTAGAATCCTCTTCGTCTCGCAATTAAATGAGATTGAGAAAGAATCAGATCCAGTCATGAAAGACGTCTTCATCGGAGGGCTCTACAACCAAGTAAGCCCTTTCTTACCACCTCCTCCTCCGGCCGACCAAACTTTGGCCTGGACCTCCTCTTCCGCCACCTCCTCTGAATCTCTTCCTCCTCCTTCCTCCACCAACATCTCCTCTGGTATTGTCATCCTTGACAGTTTCGGAGATGCTCGTCCTTCTCTAAACGAGAAGCCCAGAAAATCCAAACACCACCATTCATCCAAAAAACGCCATTCATCTAAAGACCCCTCAAAATCCAAACCTTCCAAAAAATCCAAACACTCCAAAGATCCCTCACAATCCAAAAAACGCAAACACTCTGAGATCTCTGAATATTCGGAGACCAGGAATAAACCCCATTTCAAATTCGAAGCGTACTTGAACTGCTCCAAGGACAGTTCCTGTATGGCCAAACCCCCCTTCGTCTTCCATTCGCACTCTGGGACCTCCCAATCCCAGAGCCAACTCACTTCTTCTTCCCTCTCTCACCCTACGATTGAGGGACCTCCCAAACCTCCTCCCCTAAAACAAAAGACACCTCCACCACCTTCCCTTGTTCCCACAACAAAGGGAACTCCACCTCCACCACCTCCCCTTGTTCCCACAACGAAGGGAACTCCACCTCCACCCCACAAAACTCCTTCCCCTCCTTCCTCACCCATACACACGCCTATCCCTCCCACTCCTGCCTCGAGGACCTGTACTCCCCAGGTTCCCAAATCCACTCCTCCTCCCCCTTCTACACAACTCTCCACTCCTCTCTCCTCTTCTATCCCTTCTCCCACCACATCCCCAACTACCACTAAACTTCCTTCTCCCTCTCCCTCCAAAACTGTCGTTGTCCTCACTTCGGACGACGATGACCTTCCTCTCTCCGTTGTCATCGGGAAAATGACCAAGGACCCTCCTCCTCTCATCATGGGCACTGTAGATGAAGAGGCCCAACTCAAGGCTATAGAGGACGAGCTCAATCGGGTCCCCACTGAAGCAACAACTGACCAAGGGACCAAGTCCCAAGAGAAGGTGGCTCCTGAAGAGCCCACGGAGAAAAGGGACCCAACACCGGCTGTTGGTGCTGGGGCAAGTACAAGTCATCCTGAGGATGACGAGGAGGATTCAAGCTCAAGCTCGAGCTCCTCCAAGGAAGAAGGGACCTCTAATGAAGAGGTCGAAGAAGAAGAAGAGGCTCCAGATGAAAAGGAGCCCGCTAGGATCCCAACACCTGGACACCAAATGGTGGTGTCCGAGGGTTCCCATCAGCCAAGGGAATGAGTGCTGATGATCGAAGCGGTTGCGCCCCCTCAGCAGAAAGGACCAAGAACGGTCTCTAGGGGGAATACTTCCAAGAGCACAACAAGAAAGGGGAAGGGACCTGCGCTGAAAAAGCTCCCTTTCAATGAGAATCGCAAGCTTCTTCCCCCTCTCATAGTTTCTGAAGAGATGCTCATCGAGAATGGACTGGGGGAACTGTGGGACCTGATCAAGGCCCAAGGCTGGGAGCATATATGCAAGGAAGCCGTGAGTGTAGATCCCTCACAGGTGCGTCGTTTCTACAACAACTTTGTAATCCACAAAGACGGCACCCAGGGAACTCTCTCCCACGAAGGCGATGAGTTCATCTTCACCACGTCCAGTATCCGCCTTCAGCTTCAGGTCCCGCTTCAGGGATTTCATGATTTGCCTCACAAACTCTGGGGAGAGTTCAACAGCGCCGAGGTGTACAACACCATATTTGAGGGTCGAGTTCCCACTAAAGTGCCTTCGACTCATCATCTGTCATTGATCGCCAAGCTGGCCCATTAATTCATCATCAATATGGGGATCCCTCGCCAAGAAAAGCGCCTTTTCGTCAATATCCCCGATGCTATACTCCTCTACCACTTCCTCCTCAAGAAGCCCATCAACCTTCCAACAATCATTCTTGGGCACATGGAGAAGTGCATGGCGTCCAAGTCCCATTCTCTTTCCTACTCCGGGCTTATCAAGAAACTTCTACAAAAAGAGGGTCTTTACGACGCCTCCAAGGAAGAAATTATGCTGGGAAGGGAACTGGATATCTCAATAGTCCAGAAGATGAGGCACTCTGAGCCTGTAGAGGAATCGGTTCAGCTGGAATCTGGTGAAGAAGGGAACTCTCAAGTTTTGCTTCGCATTGCCAACACCCTCGACCAGATTGCCAAGGACCAAGCAACGTTGGCCAAGGGACAAGAAAAACTTACACATGTCCTGACGCACCTTTGTGATGCCATGTTCCCTATGGGCCCATGATCTCTCCTCCTTTTCCCCTAATCCAAATTTATCCACAAAAATGTACTTGTGTTCCCCTTGTACATATTTTTCTCAAGTAATGAAATGGCCTATAATTTGAATGCGTGTTCCTTTTCTTCCTTATAATTGCATTGCTTGTTTTCGATGATGTCAAAATGGGGAAAGACAAAAGATGCGAGATGAGTTAAAAGTTTAAGTTATCACAAAATATGCATAAGCTAAGGGGGGACAATTGCATAAAAAGCTAAGTAAGATCTAAGTGTTTTTAATCGAAGTGGCTCCCCAGAATCATCCTTAGGAACTCATTCGCATATCATTCATTGAAATACTTGCATATTTTGTGATGCGTTTGTCATCATCAAAAAGGGCGAAATTGTTGGGACGTTGTTGGGACCTCTGGTTCTAAACAACGGATCAACGATGTCATTCTCCGAGTTTTGATAATGACAAACACCATGAGGAACTAATGTAGTTTGTTCAAGTATTTCTAAGGAACGCAGGTACAACCAAAAGCCACAGAAGCTCACAATGCAGAGTTTCCATCAAGGGAACTCTGAAGAGGAAAGTTCCCATACAATGGGAACTCCCAGGAATGATCAAGAGAACACAGTTTACACGATGAAGAGTTTCCATCAAGGGAACTCTGAAGAAGACAGTTTCCATAACATGGGAACTCACATGTGAGGACAACGACCGTTCAGCGTTGACCGCGGGATTCTGTCTTGGACAGCCCAAAGGAACAGTCTGAGGATTAGACTGTCACGAATGATCCAACGGTCCGATTGATTCAAGAAGTTGACCTAGTTCAAACCAAAGTCACATGTGAAGAAAGTACAACTTGGGCATCAAGCAAAGAGCATTTTGGACACAAATGAAAGACACGATTGCCCAAGCACACCTGGTCTATAAAGCCAAATGAATAGTACTCGGATTGAGTACTTCTCCTAGAACACACAAATACCCATACCAGAGAAAAGAGAAAGAAGAAGAAGAGAAGTCCCCGACGGCGAGTGTTTGATCTCGACGACGGTGAAGCCGAAGTTCCTAGGGCGGGAACTGAGAAGTCGGTGTAAGGTTTGAGTTACTTGTATTTTATTGTTGTGAGCTTAGGAACTCAGTTGAGAGGATTCACTAGTGTTGCTAGAGTTAGGTAGAACTCGTAGGAACAGAAAAGTGTGGATCCGGCTGTTGTAACTAAGGAACAAAGCAATCAATATAAGTAAGTCATTCAAAATCCTCCAAGCGGAGGTAGAGGTTTACCCACACAACTAGTTGGTTGTAGTGGGGTTCCTCTATAAGGGAACTGCGTTCATTACTGCTTTCTATACTTGCGAACTGTTTACTTCCGCTACCTTGGGAATAGCTTAACAACCAGTTCCCAAGCTCTTTGCTAACGATTTACGATCCAACAGTCAGCGCTTATGCCCTTGAGTATTCGTTCTAATTTTTTAGTCATATTAATTCATCTTCTTAAATATTCTTTCTTTTATTTTTCAGCGCTTGTACTTTGCCTTGAATAAGGGTATAGGAGCCTAGTTAGTTGCTAGGCTCCCATCTAACTTCGTATAAATTGAGTACATAATAATAACATATAATAATACTTATATATGCCTTGCATTCATATATGTTTAATTTTAAGAAAAAAATTCAAAAAATTATCCCGAATTTTGTAATATATTTCTCAAAAATTAACATCACTAGTTACACACATCGTGCTATACACGACATAACTTGAATTTTAAAATTATTGTTCGACAATTATCAATAGGATATAATAAGTAAAGAATAACATAACATAATATAAAATTTAATATAATTAGATATGAGTATATGACCATGTTTTTATTTAAATATAATGATATATAGAAGTTATAAATTTTATATTGACATATGTTAATTATTTTACTTTTAGAATTAAACAAAAAATTTAAAAATTACATTTGATATAAAATCTCAAAAGTGATCATGACTTATTTATAAATATTGTTTAGAGAATGAAATTCTTATATCAGGGATTATGATTATTGAAATAAACTTTATCTGTCAAAAAAACTAATTTATTCATTTTTTAAATATTAAACATGTATAGACATGTTATTAAATATTTAGTTATTTATAGAATTTTTTAATTAGAGAGATAACATAAAAAGAAAATAAGAAAGATATATATTGTTATTGTCTATATACGAGATAAATATACAGGAAAAATAAACATTAATCTTACTAACTAATTAAAGCAGTAAGACTTCAAGCCTTCTGCTTCTTCCACGTGTCCACTAATTTCTGCCATAATTTTTTTTCTCTTCTCCCACGTTCTGCAGTAATTTCTGCCATAATTCAAACCTTCTGCTTTTACCACGTGTCTATTTTTTAAGCCTTTTTTTCTTCTCTCCCAAATTCAACGCCGTCAACTTGTGTGAACTTCTTCAACCACGTTCTTCCCTTGGTTTCCTTCCCGAACAGTTTCTCACGAACTCCTCTTGAACTCACTTCTTCGGCAGTTTCTTCTTCCTTCCATTCCTTCTCCAGCCTCCTTAACCTCGTCTTCTTGTCCACCACCAAGCCACCAACCCGCACAGATCTCCATCGTCGGCAAATCATGTTGATGCCTTGTCACCGTAGCTCACCACCACTTCTAACCGAATCCATCGGAACCCTAGCCCATCTCTCTCGGCCTAAATCCGAAACCACTAGAACACCACAGTTATTCTGTAAAACTGGTTAAATACTCATTTTCTCTCCCTTACTTTCTCTTTCATGTTCGCCTCTGCTGTCGACGACTCCATTGTCTCTTCGGCGCTGCTTCCCACCACCTTTTCTTACCGACAAGAAGTTCTAATAGGTAATCCGACACAATTTTAAGTTTCCGGCTGATATCGATGCTAATAGTTCAGTTCCTGACATCCCTTTCTCTCCCCATCTCTCTGTTTTGTGATTGGAATATCTTTAATTCTAGAATTTTGATGAGATTTCGGGTTCAATTTTTGTTTATTGTTCATCCCCGTGTTCAATTCGCGTAACTGTTTGTAACTTGCTGCAAAATTGGGTCATATTTCTGTTACTATTGCCGAAGATGTGAAGCTTGTTGTATGTGCTGATCGAAGAGCCGTGAATAGACCATGATTGAGCGTCAACATCGGGGGCAACCATTCAAAGTATCTGCAAGCTATTGTTGGCAAGGTATCTGATTTTGCTTCATTACTTTTCCTTTCCCCCTTTCTGTTAATTAGTGAAACTGAAGATGCAACAAAAATGTACTGAAGATGCAACAAAAATGTAGACTTCATCGAAGGGATGTGAAATAGTGAATCCATTTACGTTCAAAGTGGATTAAGTATTCACCGGCATTGGACTTTGTCCGCCCCTTAAATTTAGGTATCTAATTTTGAGCGCTTCTTGATTCTTGGATTTTTTTCAGTTTGGAAAATATAGTTGCGTATATGATATGTGTTATGATTGATAAAAATATGTATTGGCTTCTGTTTGTATGTAAATATGAGAGTTGAAGTAGGCACTCATTGTGCTAATGTTCTTTTTTTTCCTAGAATGCAAATCTTTCATGAAAATGTTCAAAGAGGTGGCTGAACCTCAAAATAAGCAAGAGGAAAACCCAGATGCAGCTGAAGCTACTGACCCATTTGGTAAAATTTGAAGCCAAAGAGGAAAGCAGTGAGGAAAAAACTAGAATGCATCAGCATTGGATAACACTCCTACTCTCTCTTGTATTGGGGCCAACACATCTTCTCCATCCAAAGGTAACTTTATGAAATTTATGTCATTCGAACCATGTCTATTATTCTGATTCAATTTGTTTCACTCAAAGCTTAGGGGTTTTTTGTATGAAATTAAGTTATTTCAATGAAATTCACGGTGTCTATCCTTCTAATTTGACCTAATTTTGTGTCAGCTTACAATGATATGTGCTATTACCCTTACATATAAACAATGGCATGATGATTGGAGAGTGGTAGAAGGAGAGGTTGATGGTGGCCGACGAGAGGCGTGGTTGGTGGTGTCCAAGGATAGGCATTGTTGGTGGTTGCTGAACAAAGAGAGGTTGCTGAATAATTTTCCTTGAACTTGACAGATTTTATCAATCTTCACATTAACAAAACGAAACAAAGTCGATTTCTTCACAAAGCTAATACAAACAACTCTTGATATTTCTTTCTCCTTTTCTTCATTGTTTCATTACAGGGTACCTGAGTTGATGGCAGATTTGAGGTCTTCTAAACTCTTTAATCATCTGATAAGAGTTTGGAGGATTCTATTCAGTTTAGAGGATTGCAAGTCCTTCATAAGCCCTTTGTTTGTCGTATCTTTGTATGGCCAAGATGAAGTTTATGAAACTTGAATCCAAGCCTGATGCTTTTCATACTGATGGGGATTATATTAGGTGAGATCTGTAGGACCCTCTTTGTTAATGACGTTTATTTGACCCTTTCCATATTTTATTCTCTCTTCTTGCAAAGTTAGTACAGTTTTCATGGTATATTGGTAGTACTGTCTTGCCCTTTTTCTTGATGTTGGTAGTCATTTGTGGGTTCAGTTTAAGTTTCATGGATCCTTGATGATACTATTATAGTTGAATGGAATATGGTTTGCTATTTAGTTTATTTAAGAGTTTTTTAGTTTTACTGTTTGTTTGGGAGTTTTTTTTCACTTTTTTGGACCTTGTCATTTGTTTCTAAATAATGACTCTGGTAGCTAAATTCTTGCATCCTCTATAACCCTTTACTTGCTATTCCTTTCTGCCTATGGATCAACTTGATTTGCATGATTCTTCTTTCTGCCTAAGGGAACATTTAGCTCATGTACTAACGCAAACCCCAAGTGGAAAATTCATCAGCTGAAAGATCAAATCCTTTTTGTTGGGTTTATGCTTCTGGATTTTTTTTCCTGCATTCTTACTCTACTATAGCATCTTTTTCATTCAATTTTTGTTCATCCCTTTGAAACCCATAAGCTTATTCATAGAAAATTATGACAATTTGGAGAGATTGTGTATAGTAGGAACTAGGAATGATTACAATAACTTTATTGATTTTCCATTTCTTTCGAGAAGCACTTCAAAGCTAAACATTTTAGGTTTCTTTTAGATTAAGGTCAGATTCAGGAGTTGAATATCTAAAGAACTTGCAAGTTGCAAGAGGTCAAGGGTTCAAATGGTGCAATTTGCAGTATCTAAAATTTACTAGGAGTTTTGGACATGGATGCACTTTGTGAGCTAAAACTTTTCTGGGATTTATTTGGGTTACTTCTGAATTAAATTTGTCTAAGTATTGGTTCAAGAATGTATTTTCGACACTAGATTGAATGCAAGTAATGTACTTCTGAATTAAATGTACTAGGATATCATCATTCTTTTGATAATATCTTAGGCATTCATTAAATATTCTACAAATTCACCTATTCATTAGCAACTTACTTATATTACATAATAAAATAATGGCTTGTAGTTGAGTTGACCATGTATGTCCTAGGGGCGGTCAAATTTGGTTGACTAAAGTCAGTTTGGTCATGTTGTTTTAATTTTATTTATACATATCTAATACATGATCACCATATTTGTTCCATTTGCAATAAAAAAAAAGAAAAGAAAAAATAATCAGGTTATAACTTATAAGGGCCATGCGCCATCCATATGGATCATAGGTGGCAGTGGAACCCCTTGTGCTCATGTGTTTCATTGAGAGCATTGGTTTGTTGTGCAAAGGGGTGACATGGTGATGGAAAGTTCACTGACGGCACAAATTCTCAGAAATTTCAAGTCTTACGAAATGCTGGTATATATCAACATATCCATTTAATTTGCTAACCAAAAGGGTTATAGTTATTTGTAGTCTGGAAAATCTGAATTTTGCTCTCATATCCTCTTTGTTTGCAGTTATAGGGAATTACGCATTTGAACTTGAGAAGCCCGTAGCTTTCACCTATGATGATATTTTGATTGCAACACAGTTTTTCTAACACAAATCTTCTTGGACATGGAATGTATGGTTTCGTGTACTATGGTGTCTGTCATGAGCAGGTTGGAAATTTTTTGTGAACTAAATGTATATTCATCATAATGAATCAGGCCACTTTATAGCCTATACTCTTTGGGTGGTTTACTTAACATTATCTTTTTGTAGGAAGTAGCAATTAAACGAATGACTGCCATGAAAACTAAAGAATTTATGGCAGAGAATGAATATACATTTAGTTCAGCAACTAGAGTTGTTAGAACCTACGGATACTTGGCTCCTGAGTAAGAGATTCTACCATCCCTAAAGTTATTGTTTGGAGTTACTCTCCAAATGTTACTTCAGCAAAATACTCTTTTGATTGCGACAACTCAATGTTGTTTAGTGTACTAAGCATAAATGATTTCTTTGATGTGTAAAATGAAATTTGGTCACACTTTTCAGCCTTAACCCGTGCCTAAGGCACGGGATAGGCACACTAGTTCAATATACAAGATGAAATACTTTATTTATTAAAAAATTTGACATATATTTTATCCAAATTTAATTTTAGGCAAGTAATCATGAAGAGATAAGATAATTTTTATCATTTTTAATCAAAATTAAATTAAAAAAAACTTTTACATAATAAATGGATAAAAATACATAGATAATGTAAATTTTATCATCTCGTGATTATTAATTTTTTTTTATCAAAATTTGATATCAGAATTTTTTATATAAATAGATATATACATAAAGATAAGTAATTTTTTAAAAATAAATTCTGAATTCCAAATTTTTTATTATTAAAAATTAGATCAAATTTTTTTAATTTAAATAGTTTAAAAAATCTTATTATAAATATTCTCTAAGATAGTTGAACAAAAGATAGATATTAGGAAAAATAAAAAATACAAATAATAAAAAAGATGAATTAATCTAACTAATTTTTTTTAAATATGAGGTGATGAGGTGGGGCCAGAATCAATGTGGTGGCTAGAAAATTATCGGCTTTTATAATATATATTGATGGTATATTTTCATAAAAAAATCACCAAAACCGACTTTAAATATTGATATGTTTTCATTTGATTTATAAGTATTGTTTTCTTATGCATCTCTTACTTACTACATTAAATCAATTAATATATATTTTTAAAATTTTAAAATGATAAAAAGTAATTTATCTTTTCTCGAGTTTTCATTTGATATATATAATAAGTTAGGGATTTGAGAAAAATATAATAAGTTAGGGGTGCTTTTTTAAATTAATAAAATATGTAATTAAGGACATTTTGGTCCAAATTTTATTATAGGTGGTTCAACTTAACAAACTATAGTATAAAAGGTAGTTTTGTTTAAATAATATTATAAAAGATGGTTTGCTAAACAACACATATTTTAAAAAGTGGTTTTTGATAAATAACCCTAAAATTGTCCCTAAATTTGGCTCGCTTGCAGGAAACCACCCTTATTTCAGTTTTTATATAAAACCACCACTTATTTTAATTTTGTCTATAATTAGCCATCCCTCTTCTTTTTCCATCACAAATTACGCCAAACGAATTCGGTATCTACATAAGGTTTTAAAAAACAATAGGTGCAAATTCCAAGAACATGTTTAGCCCTTCCAAGAAGAGATATATGAAGAAGCATACAGTTCAAATAATAAATCAAAGGATTCATAAGAATAAATCAAACGAGTACCACCTATCTAACTCTTTTTCCTAAACTTTCTCAATTTTTTTCCAACACCACGAATTTAAAGCATACAACATATTCTAACCCGCAAAATGATAGAATCCAAACCATAAATGAAAGGTAACAAAAGAAATTTCTCAATTTCATATACTATATACCAAAACTAATATTTTTCCTTAATTGTCTCCTTTAGTTGTTTCATTTGGTCTTTTGGCCTATTATTTCCAATCAAGTAGATCGAGAAGGAAAATGAATTCCCCCTTTTCATGAGTGTTCAAGAATGGAATCCATAAATTTTTTAAGCATCGTCTCGCCACTGCCAAGATCCACCTCCAACCTCCACCAACAGCACTTCCACGTTGCTTCCAATTGAATTTGAATTGTAGATCTATATATAGAAGGGGTTTATTTTATTGGCATTTTTAATTCTTTTAAATGTTCAACTAAGAGTCTAAATTGGTTGATTTTGAATGGTTTTGATGTGGAGAAGTTAAGAAAGGTTTGACCCAATCATTCCATGAACTAATGTTGTATAAATTTGCTCTTTGAAAGGACAATGCACATTACCTTTTTCTTAAAACCCTAAGGGCATTGTTTTATTTTTGTATATTTAAAGGAAAAACAATCTAAAACATTAATAGGTGATTAAATGCAAACAAAACTAATTTAAGGGGTGATTTTAGGTGAAAACCAACATAAGGGGTGGTTTTTTTGCAACAAGTCAATATAAGGGGTGGTTTTTTGTGTACTTTACCGTAATTTTTACCCACATTCAACTTTTTCCTTTTAATGTATATATATAATTGAAATCCCTCAAAAATGGAGTCACCATATTGCACCATGTAAGCTTTTTCCACATGATGATCTCGCAATTAGCCATGCAAGATTTGGACACGTGTCAAATTTTTTTCCCATCTTCATGATATTTACATGTCATTAATTTTAGTTCCATGTCATATGTCAAGTGTCATTTTTTTCCACATCACTTACATTTCATTTACATGTCATATTTTAATTTCAAATTCTATTCTTCGTGATTTTACATTCTCTATTTGCTAGGTTTTCATTCTTCTTCTTCATCATTGAGAAGATAATTAATCAATTTTCATTAAAACTAACGTCATTAGTTGATACGTGACAATCTTTGGTTATGAAGAAAATCTTGATAGAGAATGCCCATGGTATGGATTTTGGATTGAACTGGCGGAATTGTGGATCGAATTATGAAACTGAATTGATGAAGCACTCTAGTCAAGAACAAGAATGCTGGAAAGCAATGGCAATAAGAACACATTTGTTTTTGGATGCAAAGTGAGAAAACGCCTTAGCCAAGGTGCAACACATAAAATCCATCATGATCATAAAAATGATTACAAAAGAGCATTTAAAGACATATAAATACCTATAGAGAGATTATATCCTAAAATAAAACTCTTTATTTATCTAAGATAATAATAATAAGGACAATATTCCTATTCAAAAAGGCTAGAAAAATCGGAATTAATAAAAGACAGAATAATAACTTAAAGATAAAATTAAGGAATTTCGACCAAAAAAGATATAATTAAGGAAAGTTTCAGATTCACGTATGATCTTGTACCGCTCTCAATAAAATGCAATTTATACCATCTTCTCATTGGATTCTCATCTTGATGTCAACTGTGAAGTTGTATATATTTGAATAATATTTCCAAGACATCTTAAATCACCTTGAGATCAATTTTCTAGCCAATGACACGACCGTTTTACTAAACACTGCTCATAATGTGACAAGATCTTAAACTTTTGAAAATATCTTTACTTTGATCATTTTCTTTGGAGGTCTTGAATGCCTCAATTGATATTCTTCTAAGAATAATTTGACATTTTGAAAGACCTTCTTGAACTTGAAAGCCAGGGACCTCTTATAAGGTTGATGACTCTTTTTTCTCTTCATTCGATGCCATGAATCATTTTCCTCGGACACATCTCATTCTGAATCATTCTCCTCCACTTGTCTTCAAATCGTTCTCGATTTTTGTAGAGAAGAACTCGATGAAACATTCGCATAGTCAACTTCATAATTTGGATGATAGTAAGCAAAGGCACCCTTGACCAGACATCCAAAATACTCCTGTTATGAAGGTGTAAAGGCAATCAACGACAAGCTACAATGTTCAATAGGCAAGACACCTGCAATATGGGCTGAAATTTTGTAGAACGTCCTCTTTGACTAAATCATTCTCACCCAAAAAATTTGGCTCAAAGTGCTCGAATCGGATTGGGAAACGTCAATGATCGATGATGCAACGGTAATTGGTAATTATTTTTACAAATCTGCAAAAAATTTGTTGATGCTCTTCCAAGGTGGAATCACAAATAGGGATGCACATGGGGGCAGGGCGGGTCGGGTAATGCATTCCTCGTCCCCATCCCCGACATACCATTATGTTCCCCATCCCTACCCCGTCCCTGTCTAATCCCCGCGAGGTACGGGGCGGGGAATCCCCGTTGAGTATCGGATTGTTAACGGGGTCTCGTTTATTATAAAAATATTTTAAACTTTTAAAACATTTACAAATTTCAAATTTAATGACAAATTTCAAATTTCATTATATAATTTGTAGATTTATATAAGCTTTTAAATTAAAAACTACAATTATATCTAAAATCTATTTTAATTCTATGTTTTATTAATTAAAAAATAAAAAAACATATCGGGTATATATAGTGGGGATTCGGGGCTGATAATACATTCCACGTCCCCTCCCCGTTTTAAATCGGAGATACGAAATTGATCCCCATCCTTGCCTCATTCCCCATTAAGTCGAGGAATTCCCGCCCCATTAGGGGCGGGTCCCCGGGGATCCCCGTCCACAATGGTTTTTTGTGCATCCCTAATCACAAATCTCTACAACATTTGGAGATAATTGGAAAATCGTAGCTCAAGATTCATCGTTGGCAATTCCTGGCTCATCGGGGCATGTCAAATAGTCTTGACTAGGCTCAATAAATAGAGGCTCTTGAAGGCACGCATCCTCTGATTCCTTATTCTTAAATGATTCATAAGAGACAGAAAAATCAAAACTAGAATCATTGGTTGTGGCCTAAGCTACGCTGGAAACAAATGAAGGCTTAGTGCTAGAAAACACTAGCAACGGTGGTGCTTCGGTATAAGTCATATGGGCAGCCTCCTCCGTGGCTATTGGAACTGAATTCTTCTCCTCCACTTGAGATGGACTTGTTCTTCTAAGAGCAAGGATAACCTCATCTCTTCTCTGAATTTTATAGTAAAAACTTACAACAACTCTTACGAACTCACCAACATCTCTCGGTTGGCCTCTTAAGTACAACTGAAATGAAGGCTCTAAATCAACCAAGAATCATGGACATAAAATGCCTGATGATGTTGGAATTCCAACGAAGGTTTCCAATTCTCCAAGCTCCATAAAGAAAGCAAGTGAGGACCTAGAGCCTTAGCGATAAATGTTGAGCAATGCCATACATCTAGCATGCTTGGTTAGGACAAACTCTTTTTGCATTGTAAATCTCAATTCATGCCAACTTTGCATGGGGCTGATACGTGATTGCATGGGATTTCTCCAAGTTATCATGTATTTGACCTCACAAGATCCCAATCTTGCCTTAGAAAAGTAGGAACTCGAATCAATCTCACTCTCAATCTGAATTTCATGTGGAACAATTATTGGAATTTAGAATTGAATTTTCTGAGAAACAATGATGATTTTGACTTAATAGGACTTCTCAATTCAATAGTTTAATTAGAAAGATCCAATGCTTATTTCTAATTAATAAACTAGATTAATATTTAACAATCAAACTAGAACAATTAAATTGATGATACTAGAATTTCGAAATCTGGAAAATTAGAGCAAAAGCACAATGATCGATCTAGCATAGCAAGAACACGAATTTCTAAATGTTTTGTGGCCAAAGAGATAAATAAAATCCAATTTATGGTTTTATCTCTCTCAAGCTAATTTTATTGAATCGAAATTGCAAGGTATATATTTAAAGAGTACAAAGCTATGTTATCTTTGATGGCAAAAAACAATTAGGGTCGGCCCTACGAAGGGTAAATTGGTCCTTTTCTTGCTCTCAAAGATATATTGTATTAATGAAAACATATATCCTAAGATTCCCTATCAATTAAATCAAATAGATAACTACTTTGACTTAAAGGATAAGAAAACTAACAAATTAATCCTAGAAAATCCAAAAGATATAATAATAAAAGGAAAGATATTTAAGCCATCTAACGAACTACTATATGGCTGAGATTATTATCTAATACTCAAAATTAACAAATAGATAAAGATTAGATTTTCTCTCTTAGATTCGCAAAGTCAAAGGGTTGACTAAAGCCACATGATATATTCTATCTTATTAGGTTACTTACTAAATTCAACCCTAAAATAAGATAGATTATTTCATGTTTCTAAGATAAGGAAATAAGATAAACAAGGCCTAAATTACAAGAATCCACAACTCATCTAGGAAGATTTCGGCTCACATGTCATAAGTGATGGAATATGAGCTTGTTTGGTGTTGGATCACGATGACCTATCTCTTCTTGTTGGACTCTTGAACCACGACTACCATTCGAACTAAAAGAGCTCTCATCCCTTGATTAATCTTCTTGGCTATATTCCTTGTTATTGGTCCATCAAATGGACTCGAATCAAATCTGGTAGAAGAGAAGGCCGACTTGTCTACATCATTCTCCTCCACTTTGTCTCGAATTGTCTCTACTTCGATGTCAAAATCGAAATCTGAAACATAAAGTGAAAGATTAGCAACATTAAACGTTGGATGGACATTATACTTACCAAGTAAGTCTACATGATATGCATTATGGTCGATCCTCTTGAGTATAAGAAAGGGTCCATCTCTATGTTGATCCAGCTTGTTCTTTCTCTTATTTGGAAAGCTTTCTTTTCTTAGATGCACCCAAACTAGATTTCCTCCTTAAAAAATGACTTTTTTTTTGCCCCTTATCAGCTTGGGCTTTGTATTTTTCAGATTTCCTCTCTAGGTGCATCCTAGTCCTCTCATGCAATTTCTTGACAAACTCAACCCTTTTATTGGCTTCAAAGTTCTCCTTCTCCTTATATGGATGAGGTGTCATATCCACTAACGTCCTTAGACTCAGCCCATAAACAACCTCAAAAGGGGTCATTCTAATGGCTGATTGTATAGACATGTTATAAGAAAAGTCCACATCTTCCCAACGTTTGAGGTTAGCTTAAAACATAGTTCTTAATAAAACCCTTAACATTATATTTGTAACTTCAGTTTACCCATCAGTTTGTGGAAGGCGTGAGGTAGAAAACAACAATTCAGTGCCTAACTTAGAACACAAACTCTTCAAAAAATGACTCAGAAATTTAGCATTATGATCTAAAACCATAGTGCAAGGAATTCCATGCAATCTAACTATTTCCCTAAAGAACAAGTCAACTACATGAGATGCATCATCAATCGTGTGACATGGAATGAAATGGGCCATTTTAGAAAAGAGGTCTACGACAACAAATATAAAATCTCTACCTTTCCTAGTTCTAGGCAACAATAAAGTCCATAGAAATGTCCTCCCAAGGAGAACTAGGAATAGGTAAGGGCTGGTACAAGCCATGAGGGTTTAACCTAGATTTGGCGTTATCACAAACAACACAACCTTTGACAAATCTAAGGACAAAATTACTCATTTTTGGCAAATAGTAGTGTTCTTTCAAGCCTCCAAGTGTTTACTCTAACCCTCTATGTCCTCTAGACTCATGAACCTCTTTAGTTAATAACCTACGTACACTAGATGAAGGTATGCATAATTTTCTAACTTTGAGAAAATAATCATCATCTATAAAGTAAGTGTTAGTTTCTCCCCTAGACACACAATTCTTATAAATTTCAACAAAGTGAGGATCACTAGCATATAATTTCTTAATCATTGCAAATCCAAGTATTTTGACATCACATTGAGCTAAGATAATGTACATGTGAGAAAGGGCATCAACTACCACATTCTTGTTGCCTTTTTTATGCTTAACAACATAAGGGAAGGTCTCCATGAATTGAACCCATCATGCCTGCCTCCTGCTAAGTCATGCTTAGCCTTTTAGGTACTTCATAGCATCATGGTCATAATGTATCATGAACTCTTTAGGCCATAAATAGTGTGACTGTAACACCCCGACTTTTGCCGGAGCGCCACTAGGTGGTAGACCTCTTTCGAGCTACTCATGTTGGTTTGACAACATATTCACTAGGATCTTGCAACACGGGCACGGCGAGAACCATAAAACAACCAACTTTTTATTTGAAACTGAAAGTAGAAAACGTGATAGTATTCTCGACTTCATAATAAAAGATATCAATTAGACCATTCTGTAATCTCAAACCATTCTAAACCAATTTTATCCAACTAGCCACAAAACAATTCAGAGGACAATTATGAATACACAAATAACCAAAATCCCAACAATCCGGACCTAATGACACGTGTGCCAACACCCGCTTCACCAATTCATGGATGATCTATCACAGTTCCTCAAATGTACATGAAACTGTAAAGATATTCCCCCGAAGGGTCAGCTACAATTCTAATTCAAGATAGAAAGCGTGAGACGCATATAGAACGTTTGAAAAACCACACGGAACCTTAACAATCAAGATTTACACAAAAATCAATAATTATCGACTCATATCAAATCAATACTCAACGTTAGATAATCACACAGACACCAATACCCACAAACACACAGACACACAAACACACGAATACACACACACACACACACATATAGACAGACCACATCACAATTATAACCGCAATCAAATACCACAATATCACAACAGTATAATTAATACAGACAACATCAATAATAGTAACAATGATAACAATAATCTTCATAAAGATCTTCCCAACATATGTAACCATAAAATACATTTTGCTAAACAAAACTCATTAACATGAGACCATTCAAACAAAATCCATCAAATAAAATAGCAACCAAAATATCCTCCTCAAATCCAAATGGCACCCTCCGGCCTCTCATCTATGGCACACGGTCAGGGCGCGTCCTATACACGTGCCCATTTCCCCTATTCACCCTTCTTTCCCCGGCTAAACCTCTACTAGAGCATTTGCCAAAACATTTTATTTTATTTTTAGAAGGAGGTCCCTTCCAGTCGCATGACCATGCCCGAGGGCCACTTCATCTCCAATTTTACCCGTGATCCATGGCCATACCGGAGGAACCCAGTGCACACATAACGAAAAATGTTTAAAAACGATTTTTCATAATTTCCAAATTCATATATGAGCACATAATATGGAATCATTCCAAAATGAGGTTTGCACATTCAATTCAATCATTTAATACTTAATGGTCGTAAGCAAAGAAAGTCGACAAGCCATCAAGCTCAATAGACGGAAACAACCACGTAGCGGAAGAAAATAGGCCCGAACAAGTCACAATCACAATAACAAGCACAACCACAATTTCAATTTGAACGCATTCACAGTTGCAAACATATTCACAAGTTCAAACACACTCACTATTGCAAACACATTCAGAAATTCAAACACAATTGCATTACAGTTACACCCACAATTACAAATACAATTACAATTACAACACAAGTACAAGCACAAACGCAAACACATTTAAATTTACAAAGACAATTATAATTGTAAGACCCGAGTTATCCATTCAGTAAAACCGTTAACTTATTCTTGTTTAAACTCTCGTTTTTTTCCATTCTTTTCTTGGGCCAGTTCTTATCCCTTGAGCCCATTCGCTTGTTGGAGGCTCGAATCCATTTTCCTTAAGCCCATTTCTGCCTCCCTCTCTTTCCTCCTATTTGTGCCTTCCTTCTACCCTATTTTTTGGGGGGCGCCGCTCACCATAACAGAGAGGGAGATCGAGACCTCTAGCCGGTGCGTCTCCGACCGCCATCGTCTCCCTTGTCTTCTTTTACTCACTTACCACCGTCTTCTTTTACTCCATGTGTGGGCGTCATCAGAAGCTTAGCCTGGATGAATCTTATCCGAATTCGTGTCGCCGTCAACCTTGTCTTCATCTACCCCCGGTAAGGGAGGCTCGTTCCTCCTCCTTTCTCCTTCCGCCTTCTCCTTTCTTGTCCCCTTTTTACAATCTTGATCTGGTGGTAGTTGTAGGCGCCAAATGCGCCACGAGCCGTCGTTCATCTCGTCTCTCTGTTTCGCTCCCCACTAGAGTCGCCGTGCTTGGGCTCACGTTGCTTCAATTGCAGCGAGAGCCGGTCTCTTACAGATGGGAACAACCTCTTAAGTAACCTCCAAGAACTCACAACCGCCAGCAGTTTCGGCCTTTGTTAACTTGCTCCAATTCGTTCGACTCGTCACAATTTTGGGTTGCCCGACATTGATCGAGTCGCCCCAACTGACCACCTTCCCACCTCTCGATAGCAAGCCCGACCCAGCCATGCAAATCTGAGGTTTAGATCAACCAGTCCGGTTCTAAGGCAATTCATCCCAAACCGAGAGCCATCAAATCTTGTTTGATCGTAATTCTTGTAAGGTCGGATACTCTTCGTTCTTGATTGGATCTACTTTGTAATTCTACGTTCTATTTTTGTCTTGATCCCTATTCGTGCTTTGTAATATACTTATTGACATAATTAATCGGTTGGTTTGATTAGTTATGTTTTATTAAATTTTGTGTTCTTCTTTCGTGGGCAAGTATGTAAGTTGGTTCACTTTTGGCATCAATTAATTGTTGTGTGTATTTAATTTTAATTTCA
Source organism: Fallopia convolvulus (assembly GCA_964016875.1). NCBI lineage: Eukaryota > Viridiplantae > Streptophyta > Magnoliopsida > Caryophyllales > Polygonaceae > Fallopia > Fallopia convolvulus. Next base: position 41,493,403 of record OZ024720.1, read on the forward strand.
TGAGAATGTGAGTCTTGGTTGTTGGTTCTTGGCATGAAAGCTATCGATTTTTTTTATGGTGACCCTCTTTGTAATGGGAGGCTTTTGGAATTGGGTGTTTTGAATGTGGAGTCGGCAATATATAATTTGGATACTTATAATTGTGTATGTTGTGTTTGTGGGTGATTTGAGTTTGAGATTTGACGATCCCACTTTAGAACTTGGACTTCGTATTTGTTACCTTGAGTTTTTGATTTCATGTCATTAAGGCTAAGTTGTGAAATAGTAGTCGTTGAGAAAAGTCGATATTGGTCCGTTAGTTCGTTGCACCTAAACCATGGTTATAAATAATAAAGTCAAGTCAAACCGCATTGTTAGATACCATGAAAATGAGGTAGCTCACACTTGGCGAAACCATTATAGTTGTACTTGCCTAGAATCGAAAGCTACTTCTCGCGGTTAGTCGATTAACCGCGAACGTTATGATTTGTAGGTCTTTGGTATCAACGCGTTTCTTACTTCATTCAAGGATCGCCTTCCAGATAAGTCTTCCCGACTTGCTCGGCTCTATTCTAGTCTTGTTAAATTTCATGTCGTGATTGTGAGATTGGTTGAATGTATGTTTTTCCTTGTAAAATGTTTTCATGCATGATGTGATGCTCTTTCCATTCCAAATGTTTTCTCGTAAAAGAAATGGTATCGTTTTCTCTATGCTGGCAGCGTAACCGGCACGATCATGTGTGATGATTGTCGGTGGCGAAGAGGCGTCTAGCCATGGTCGTGTGTCAGCCGGGCCCCTTCAAAAAAAAAAGAAAAATATTAATTGCTTGTTTTTGGCAAGTGATCCGTGGAGGCTTGACTAGGGGTTGGAAGGATGACGTATATGAAAAGTGAGAGGGCATGCCTTTGCACTCGGGCATAGGGAGTTAGCGCCGTAGATGGGAATGTGGTGGAGGAAGGGAGAATTGCATTTCCCAATAGGATTGTGAATGGTTTTGTTGTGTGTTTGTGTGTGATTGCTTAGTTGGCTTCCGACCTTGTGAATTTTTGTTATGTTTGATGAATTGCTTGTTTCGTTGTCTTTCCCTTTATTTGTTGAATGTCGAAGTGTTGGCTATTATTTCAAACGCTTTACATTTGCGCTTGATATTTAGATTGTTGAGATGTTTCCTTGCCTTTCCCTTCACTCGTTATTTAGATTGTTGAGATGTTTCCTTGCCTTTCCCTTCACTCGTTATCTAGATTGTTGAGATGTGTGTTGACTTATTATGTTTTGTTCTAATAACTTGTTAAAGGTTAAGTTGTTGGTTATTTATGGTTTTCAAACATCTTACTATTGTCGCGTGTTATCTAGCTTGCCTAGGATAGTAGCTGACCCCTCGGGGACTTTTATTTTTCAGTTCTAGGTACCCTTTCAGGACTCGTGGTAGAGCCTAGGTCGGATGATGCAGCAGATCGTTGTCGCGCATGTCATTAGGTGTTGGAATTGGTTGGGGGGTTCTGTTTTAGTATTTAGTTTCTGTTTTAGAAGTTTTCTCTTTTTGTTGACTTATGTGGGTTGTCAGGTTGTTGTGGTTTGTCTCAGTTTTGGGGACCTCTCGCATGACATTGTACAGATATGCTTTAATAAATGATAGTTGAATGATTTAAGTTCGTTTTCTCCCCATGCCCGAGTTGCAAGGTCTAGGTGTTTAGTTGTCAAACTAATCTGGTAGTGCCCGAGAGGGTCAACTACCGAGTAGCACCCCGACGTTAAGACGGGGTGTTACAATAATTACAGGTTTCAAGCACACAATTACAATCGCAATTACAATAAAGTTACAAACACAATTTACAAATATGAGTACAAACACAATCATGAATACCATTACAATGTTCACAAGCATAGAGAGAATTTTATTTCAAAAAAATTAATATGCAGAGGGACTAATTCCCAAAACCAATTCCACATACATAGCTCCCAATCTAACAAGAATGGAATTAAGCCGAGCCAGTCACAGAACAACTTACCTGGAAGACGGAATCTCGCAGAAGCAGACTACTTAAGTAAACCGAGGAAAGCAAGACCCTAGAAAATGATAACAAAATGCCTTTGAAAAGACAAAGTTCCAAAAAGAGATTTAACAAAAGCGAAAACCGGCCAACTTATAAATCCTAACAACTTAACTTAGTCTAATCCTAGTGATTACGTAATATATAATAACCCATAATTATCACTGCCCAAGATCACCAAGTATCACTTGACTCGACAATTAGCATGAATTGCTCAGCAGAAAAGAATAACATACTAGCCAAATTTAGAACATAGACCGATCCTTAAAAACATTAATTGACCACAACTTATATATTGCAACCCACATAACCTTTCAAAATTATAAACCTAATTAAGCATTCTTTGCACTAACAAAACTTAACGCAAATCATGTTAAATTAACATAAAGCCAATAACTCTTTATTACAACTTCTAGCCTGGAAAAGACAAAACAACATATTTTAATATATGATTCTAAACCAACTAACATATGTTGCCTAATTAAATTTAACTGGTTTAATTACTATCAAAACCGGAATCATACATTCATAATTAAACAAAACCAGAACTCAAAGTTAAAGGCATCTTCTAACCCATCTCTAATTAATCAGAGATAAAACCTCTCAATTTCACCCACGAGTGATTAGTCACGCCCACCACTAACAAACTCAATTAAACGATCGAAACAAACGTGAAGGAAAGATCATAGATTTGATTAGTCAATGGAACTACCTTGTATCTGGTGCCTCCGTGCTCGTTCGGCCGCCCTTGATCGGCGTTAGTCTCTGCCTAAACTTGCCATTGCTTGTAGATGTCCATCTCCCTCGTGGTTGCAATGAGACATCGATCGATTGTAGCATACGTTGTTGAAGGAGCGATGTCGCGGTCGGATTCTGATGCGAAGATGGTGGTGGACAGCCAACATCGAAACGAATTCTAAGGCATGAAAAAGAGAGAACCTGCCTTAGATCAACACTTCCCGGTTTGAGAAAAAGGATAGTGAGCCCCACAGAAAGCTATCAAGATGGATTGGAGGCAGAACAATCGACGGTGTGTGAGATCAGTGGCGAGACTTGAAGGGTCGACGGAGTGATCCAACCGGCAAACTGGACGGATCGATGGATCTTCGACGGGTTTGGCCGATCGAAGCATGACATCAGGTGTTGGCAGCATCAGGCCAACAACGAGGCTCGAGTCTTCTCCCTGGTCGGCAAACCACAAAGGATCGAAGAAGGCGGAAGGGTTTTTCCGGTGGCAGGAGGTGAGGCTGACTCCCTCACTCTTCTTGTTCTCTTTAGGCGGCGAAAGAGCGAGACGGAGAAAAAGAAGGGTGGGTAGGCTACGGGAGTAAGTGAGAAAGAAAGAATTAGAAATGGGATTATGAATAAGAAGGTAGAAAAGAATTTGGGAGTTGACTTGGGCTTCTCCCCAAATTCGGCCAAGTTGGGCAAGCCCATCTCCTCAAAACCAGATTGGATTTTGACTAGTTTGAGAAAGAAAGCGGAAACAGAGTTTGTAATCGGGTTTCAGAAAACTCAAGTATTACAGTGACCAAGTCTTCAAAACCCGAATCAGCACGTACAACTCCTTGTCATACGTCGAGTAATTCAACTCAGCCCCACTAAGCTTTTCACTGATATATGCAATGGGTTTCTTGTCTTGTAGAAGGACACCTACTATTCCATGGCCCGATGCTTCAACTTCAATATCAAATGCCTTAGAAAAATCAGGAAGTTGAAGCATTGGGGCGTTATAAAGCCTATCCTTAAGCGTGTTGAAGGTGTTCTCTTGCTGTTCTCTCCATTCGAATGTTGTATCTATCTTAGTTAGCTCATGGAGAGGGGCTACAATTCTGCTAAAATCTCGCACAAACCTCTTATAAAAGCCCTCCATGCCAAGAAAAGAATGCACCACGGTTGGTGTAGTCGGCTAGGTCCATTCCTTGATTGCCTTGATTTTGTCTTCATCCACCTGTAATCCATTCATAGAGACAACAAAACCCATAAAAACTATAGATTCCGAATAGAAAGAACACTTATTTAAGTTAACATAAAGTTTTTCTAACCTTAAAGTGTTCAAAAAACAGTCCTAAGATGGTCTATATGTTCATGCAAAATTGTAGACTATAACAGATTTCCCTAAGTATTTTGTTAAGATATGGTTCATAAGCCTCATAAAAGTGCTAAGGGCATTAGTCAATCCAAAAGGCATTACTAAAAATTCATATAATCCATACTTAGTTTTAAAGGCAATTTTCCATTCACCCCCTTCCTTCATCCTAATTTGATGGTACCCACTTCTTAAATTAATTTTTGAAAACAAATTAGCACCATGCAATTCATCAATCTAGGAATGGGATGATGGTACTTAACGATATTTGGTTGATCACCCTACAATCAACACACATCCTCCAAGTGTCATCCTTCTTTGGCACCAATATGACCAGAACCGTGTAGGGGCTAAGTGATTCTCGCACATAGCCTTTGTCCATGAGGTCTTGCACTTGTCATTGCAGCTCATTGGTCTCTTTTAGTCTAGCTCTATAGGCTACATGATTTGGTAAAGAAGCACCAGACCCCAAATCAATTTGATGCTCAATGCCCCTTATTTGTGGAAGGCTTGTAGGCAACTCTTCTAGCCCGATATCCTCAAATTCTTGCAAAAGAGCTTGAATACACTTGGGAAGATGAGATCTTTCACTTGTCTGTAAGACAACTTATCTGTACATCTCATTTATCCATGAGATCTTGCACTTGTCTGTACATCTCAAGACAACTCTTCTAGCGCGATGACCCGAACCGCGCAGAGACTAAGTGATTCTTTCACATAGCATTTATCCATGGGATCTTACACTTGTCTGTACAACTCATTGGTCTCCTCTGGAATAGCTCTATAGGCTACAAGGTTTGATATAGAAGCACCAGGCACCAAATCAATTTGACGCTCAATGCCCCTTATTGGTGGAAGGCTTATAACAACTCTTTTGGCATGATATCCTCAAATTCCTATAAGACAACTTGAATACACTTGAGAAGATAAGAAATATATTGATTAATAATAATTATTTCTTTCCTCATCGAAATTAAGCAAAAAGAAGAAGAATTAGGGAAAAAAGTACTAGACTGGGCAACTAGAGAACATTTTTCAACACCGCCTTTCAAACTATTTTTTGCCTCTTTTTTTAGGAGTTTTTATTTTGGAATTGTAGCTCCTTCATAACCTGAATTTCTCCCTAAATTGGGCCTACAATGCCCTTGTAAATTTGGAGATAGCCTCTTTTCAATCTCAACGTTGTCAACGGGTCCTAAAATGTTTTGTGGCACTTTCGGCGATCTAGGCACTTTGTATGCGTTTTTTCTCCAGATTAGTAGCTCCCCTAGGTTTTGATGTTTTGTAAAAATTTGAGGAAGAACTCCCAAGCAAAACCTTAGGACCGCTCTTCTTTGAATCTGCGATGGGCGCGGGCGCACCTTGTCGTTGGGCATCAACGACCTCCTTAGCCTCCTATGCTCATATCATAGCTCTTGCTTGGTCCCTACGTGCCTGGTATTGTAAGACTTTTTGGGGCCACAATGGTAGGAGAGTAACTCTCCTCCCGTCATGGTTAAATGAATATGTATTAGGCATGTCATTATAAATTACCTTTTTATCAAATAACCATTGTTTGACAGCAAAATTTGAGTGCATTCCATGTTAACCACATCGCACATGATTTCTTCTATATAAGTTCTTATGGAAATAGGGACTAAGCATGGTTGAGTTACTAAGTTAGGACCATTAGAATCATTAATACCATTTAGGCCATACCTAGTAGCTTTAGGTTGTGTTTTAAGTTGTAAGTGATCAACTACTTTAGCATTAACTAGCATAAGTACCCGTACCATGTACGGGTTTCATCAAATATAAATCATTTATTTTAAAAATAAATTATTTTTCTATGCTAATATGAATAAAATTTACAAATTATTTTAATATAGGATCTAATTTTTTCCTTTACTAAAAGAAAATGAATTAGTTTAGCAATTTTTAAATTTGTACACATATGTTTAAATTTAAAATCTATAAATATAATATCAGACAAAAGTTTAATTCTAAATTATATAGTTTTTTTCATTATAATCTAATATTTGGATATATAATTAATCAATAAAATGTATAACTAATCAAAAAGTAGAATGAGATAAAAAAGAATCTATGATTTAGTTATTTGTTGGTAACAAACCTATATAAAAATAAAACAAAATAATTATAAATATCTTTTTCTAAAATTAGTATTGAATTTTCTTAGAGTGTTGATGATGTGGCACCACATTGGCGAGTTGAATATGGAAGCGACACATAGGCGTAATGAATGTGAGGACGACATGTGTTAGAAAAGTGACTTCTTTAATATATATATATATATATATCATGTTATATTAGCTACCATTATCAATTATCATGCACAACACTTGATTTCTAACAATACAGGTAGTATGAAAAATATTTTCTCTTTGGTTTAGCCCAGGTGCTTCTTGCAACGTTAGAGTTCTCATGGTTAGTAGTTAAGGGAAGCTAAGAATTTTCAGGTTCAATTACCTCAATCTCTTACTCTTCATAGACTACACTCTCCCGCTCCACTTGATTTGGAGGTATATCCCATCACTACCATAAGTACATAACCACCATTGGTAGTTAGCAACACTTTCTTCTTTCTTTGCAGTTTCTCATACTATAGTTGGGCTGAATGGCCTAAAGTGTGGACATCATTGATTTGTTCCAATTTAAGGGCTTCTCTAATAGCTCAATTCAGTCCAACCATGAATTTGGTCCTTAGAGACCTTTGTGAATGACGAATTCTAACCTTGTAGCTCAATTCTTCAAGCTCATTTAAGTATTTAGTAGGTGACTTGAGTCCTTGTTTGCAAGTGGCCACTTTTAGTCTTATATGCTCGGTACGTTCTTCGGGCACAAATTTTTTTTTATTACAAACTTCATCTGGCTCCAAGTTTGAATATGTGGCTGCGGTTTCTCATTCTATCCTCCTTTAATCGAAACCACCAATTTTTAGCGGTTCCAACAAAATGTAGGGTAATTACCCCAAATTTCTCCCATTCCTTATAACCCAAGTGATCTAAGATGTAACTAGTGGATTGCTCCCTCTCTAAGTACCTCATGATTGAGCTCTCCATTGAAGGGCTCAAGTTTTATTTTGATATCTCTTCTTTCAACTTGGGCATTAGGATGGGGTTTCTTGTTGGTTTGGCTTTCTACCTCCATAAGCATGTGGGATTTCTTCCACAGATTCATTTTCTTCATAGAATTCATCAAAAGGAGGATGCCATGGGGTTTGTTCATCTCCAACATAGCCAGTGGCGGAGCCAGAGAATTTTGAAGGGTGGCAGATTTGGTTATAACAACAACTAGTGATGTGTGGATAGAAAAATTGGGAAAATAGTTTGGTATTAACATTACATTATTTCTATTTAGTTATGTTCCTAAGAAATAATATAAGAAATCTTATTAGTAAATTTTATTTAAATCCTAAAATGACCATAATTAATTAATATAATAAATTACTTTTAGTGAGGCCAAAAAGACGTTTTGGTATTTAAAATGACCTCCATAAGACATATTGGTATTTAAAAAAACTCTTGAGACATTTAGGTATTAAAGTGAGATGTAATGGACAAATAAACATTTTAGGTCACCGGGTTTTGGGTTCACATAAAGTTTTCCGGTATACTTAATTTTTTTCGGTTCTCTATTTTATTTATTTAAACCCAAACAAAAGGCCCCAAACCTAGATATATAATCTAGTGCAGAGCAATTTGGCTTAATTTTGATTGAATTTTCCAGTTGATATATACTCTAGAGCTCAAAGTCTGCAAATCTCTCCCACCTCTCTCTTGCGTAAAACTTGGTCAAGATATTCGGTTTTTTTCTCTTGATTTTCGATCGAGTGTAGTTGTATGTAGAACATGCCTATACAACTCTGATCATAGATGTTTTGAGAAAAATATCGGCAAGGTATTTCCTTTTTGCTCACAGGCCAAGCTGAAGAGCGCGAGTTGGATTATAGCCCCAAGCCTATATTAGTGGTTAAATTCTTATCGGTCTTAAAAAGGTGCAAACCTAGATTAAATTTAAGAGCATTGCATAAAGTAACTTGTTCAAATTGATTGAGTAGAGGAACGTTGCTTTATCTAAATTGTGATTCGTCTGGATTTAACCTCATTGGGTTTTGCTCAGGGAGAGTTGGATTATGTCGGACCGAGCATTGCGACAAGTCAGGTGGGCCTGTGGTGGATGAGGAGAAGGACTCGGTCGATACAAATTGGAAAACAAGAAAAGAAAATGTTGGATTTTGATAATTTTCAACTGATTTCGAGTGTCGTCGAGTACATTAATTAAAATTGACCTAGATTTGGGGCTTTTTTTGGTTTGGGTTTAAATAATAAAAATGGAGAACGGGTTAATTTGTGTGAACCCAAAACCGATGACATAAAACGCTTATTTGTCTACTAAAACTCACTTTTAATGCCTAAATGTCTCTTGAGTATTTTTAAACACCAATCTGTCTTATTGAGGTCATTTTAAATACTAAAACGTCCTTTTGACCCTTTTAGTGATGACCGAGTTCATATCCAATCGCTAGATACTTTGAACGAATCAAATTATTTTTGCTTCCTTGTAATTACTCTCAAATATATAATTCTAATTATTTTTATCTTGTATTAAGTAATAAAGTATATATTAACAAGTGACTTATCAAATTTATAATTCAAAATATATTTAATAAAAGAAAAGAATAATTGTATTTTAACAAGTTATAAGCTTTAAAGTTTTCTAATAAAATCAATTTCATATATTGGGTAAAATAATTACATAATTTACCAATTAATTTTAATAAATTCTAGTCCTGTAACATCCTTATTTTGCAGCAATGGGTATTACCGTCAGTGACCTTGGATTTTACCGTTCAAAGTTGATGACCGCCTTTTTATTTATGTTTTTAGGGTGTTTTTGTGTGTTTGAGTCTTTTATCTTATTAGAAGATTTATTTCCTTATAAATAGCTCTTAGATAGATTAGTTTCTCTATAAATACTCTTTTCTAGCCTTTGTTTTTCTCATCCACCAATCAATTAACCTAGTTTAGGGGGAGAGGAGGAGAGAAGAGAGAGGCGTGAGAAGGCGCGATTTTTGAAGATACTTGGAAGACAAGTTTTGTTTGGATTCAAAGTTGTAAACTTTCTTTTTAATTCTGTTTTGATATTTTTAATTATGATTTGTGAGTAATATTCTCTCTCTAAGGTTGGGGTTAAACCCAACAATGGTTGTACATGCTTGTTTGTGATCATGTCTTGATTGTTTTTATTATATGAATCTATTCTCTTGTTCTTAATCCTTGAAACGAAAGTTGATAGGAATTTATCATTCATAGTTGAAGCGAAAGCGGAAACTTTGAATCAGAATAGTCGACTTAGGGTTTTGAAGCTAAAGCGGATCCATCTTAGTTGAAGTAGAAGAGATCAGATAGTAAGTTTATTGATTGAACAAAAGTTAGTTGATTTACTTGCTTAGGTTGACGAAAGTTGATACCTTTATGTGATAAAAGCATGATCTTTATGTTTCATAAGCGTTTGTATGCATAATTGTTGTTGTAGGAATACCCTAAACCTTAGATTTTCTCTTTCTCTTGATAAAAACCCCTTGCTTTATTGATTGATTGCGCTCTAAGTAACAAAATTTGGTACATGACTTTCTCCCGTGGACGAACCTGACTCCCTTGTACTCAACGGAGTCTTGATTATAAATTTATTTGTTGTCAAGAAACCCTCTTAACAAAAGTCACCCAAGACTTTATAAGGTATTAAATTTACATAAAATGGGGAAATTTAATGATAATACATATTATAAATGGTGCTCAAACATGAGACTTCAAGTGTTGTCATTACATCCTTAACCTATTTTAAAAATAAAAAGATACAAAAGAGTTAAGCAGCGGAATTAACGAAACATTGTTTTTGTAAAGCGTAGCGAAACCAAAATACGAGAGAAAACACCTTCAAGAATGACCCGACCTTCCTTCCTTCAGCTCTTGATTCTTCGTCTTTAAACATTCGAATGAAGTTTCCTAGAGTCTTGCATTTGTCGCGAAGGGAGAGAAATAGCAGGCAAAATTGCAAAAAATAGCGGAATTAGTCTAAGGAGACTAAGCCAGTGAGAATGGAAATTCTCAAGGGCAATTTGGTAATTTAACATTTCATTAAAGAGATATAAGTGAGATGTGTTTGAGATCTATAAAACTTTAAGTGGAGCTTAAGGACGGAATTTAGTTGATCTCGAAAAGAGATAAACTTGGATCCGAAAACGAAGGAAACTACGAGATTGTAGTTCCTCTTGGATTACAATTAATCTTTGGAATGTTTTAGTTAGACACAAGTTTCTAGAAAACTTCTTGCGCCCTTTTGTATACGGTGGATCATTAACGACCCGGATGTGGGTTCGTTAACGAGGCAGGGAAAGAAAAAAAGAAAGAGAAAGAAAGAAGAAAAGTTGAAGTGCATTTGTGTTTAAAAATAATATCAAGAGATTCTTTTATTTTTGATTATGAGACTTTCTAGGATGATAAATGGGTGAGTGAAAATAAGTGTGCATAATATGAGAGTGAGTTTGGTTATTTTATATGAGAGTTTTGATGTTATATGTGAGTTTTTTTTAGGAGTCTTTGATTCCCGGATATTATTAGCACCACATGACCAAAATATTTCCATGCCTTATTGTTATTACCAAGCCCCATTACAACCCGGCCGAATGGAAGCTTCTATGAAGTTTTTCATTGAGCCTAAGTTCTCTTGATGATTCTCTGCTTGTTTTGACAAATCTTGGGTGGAGAGTATTGGTGATATAAGTTCCAATTTCTATGAGTTTTTGTATATAGGATGAGTTGAGAGATTGAAATTATAAGCCCAAACACATGAGAGTTGAGTGAAACACATTATATCCCTTGAGAGGTTGGATTGTATTATTTTATGTCTATTTAAGTGCATATATGTGTGAGGATGTTAATAGTCTTTTGCTATAATTTTCTTATGTGTAGATGTTGCTTTTTGAAGATGGCTATGTCTTGATAAGCATGATTTGTTTTGGTTTTGGTTAGTATCTTGATTATTGCTTGAGGACAAGCAAGTCTAAGTATGGGGTATTTTGATGTTCGCATTTTTAGTATAGTTTTTGATAGGTTTTCTTTGTTTATTAGGATTAATTTTGTCTAGTTTAGGTTTCGTTTTAAGTGTTTTTAGTTAGTTTTGCATAAATCTGCGAAAAGAGTGGAATCTACGCTATTTTATGTATTTTGCAGGTTTTAGCTAGGAAAGGAGCTAAATGGAGATAAATTTGGAGCATCACAGTGAAGGACGGGAAAGTGCAAGATTTAAGAAGTCGAAGCTCAAGAAAACGAGAGGAGGTGTTGAAGAAAACAAAACCCCAGGCTCGTTAACGAGGCTGTGAAGGGTCGTTAACGAGGCCACGACGAAGAAGGTTTCGGAGTATTATTTTATTATTCACCGATCCTGAGCGGGAATTTATTTCCGTATCGGTTGAGTATCTTTTTAGAATCTTTATGGGTTAATAGAATATGTATTTTAGGTTTTAATATCTTTTTAGATTTTATTTCTATCTTTTAGTGATTGTTTCTATCTTTTTAGGAAAGTTTTTATCTTTTATCTTTTTAGTTTTTTAGGATTTTCTAGTATAAATACCCTTCTATCTAGCATAGAAAGGTGGGGGGGGGGGGGGGGGCTGAATTTTGGAGTAAGGTTTTAGAGTTAGTTTTGGAGAAGGAAGGAAGGCCGAAGGAAAGGCTGCCGGATCGGAAGTCGATGACGAGGGGTCGGTGACGACGGTTTCCGAGGTTCGTTGATCGAGTTTGTGGTTCGGTGATTGTTTTGTTTTGGTTTTTCTTCTAATTCTCTGTAAGACGATATTTTTGTTATTAATTTAAGTTTGAGTTTTGTTTTCATGTTTGTTTTTATTGAAGTTTTTGGTTTCTTAATCATGAGTAGTGAGTAGTTATTTTTCTAGGGTCGGGGTTAAGCCCGGCATAGTTGAGCATGTTTGATGAAGTAAGTTAGTGTTTTGAATGCCTTTTATTTTTATTGAGATTGTTTGTTGTGCTTAATACCGAAACGGGAGTTGAGGTAATTTGAGTTTTAACTTGATTGAAAGAGAAAGTTAGTAACTTGAAGGTTGATATTGTTTGAAAACGAAAGTTTCAAGCTTTAGATCCAAAACAAGCAATTGAGTGAGTTGGTTTATGAAAATAGATTAATTTACCTGTCAAGTCAATGAAAGTTGATGACTCTATGTATTTAAAGGCATGATCTTATCTACTTACGAATTCTTATGCTTGGCTATGTTGTGGTGTCCCTTATCCTAGATATTTGTTTTTATTGAATTATTTCTGATAAATCTTTGTTGCTGAATGCTTGCTTTAGTATCGAGTATTAATTAGAATTTTATTAGTTCGTTAATTGATGTTTTTATATTCGGTGGTTCGGTAACGATCCTGACAAGGTCGTTAACGAGGCATCTCGTGAGTGATTGTGTTTGATTTTTATTAGATTGATAGACAAACAACCTTGCTTCCTGTGGAACGATCCTGACTCCACTGTACTCAGCGGGGTCTTGACTTACAAATTTATTTGTTGGCCGAGAAACCCTTTCAACAAATTGGCGCCGTTGCCGGGGAAGCAACGAGTTGTTAGTTTATCTTTGGGATCGGGACTAGCCCGACCCCGTTTTTGTTTTTAATTTTTTTTTTCTTTGTTTGTTTTCTCAGTGTATGTCGGTAGGACGAAGAAGGCTTCAGTTTGATAGCTCCAGTTATTACTCAGAACCCGAACGTTCCCTGCACCGACGACTCCGAGAAAACCGAGCCATGGCCACAGCTGAAGAGATGGCTCGAGAGCTAGAGATCCTCCGGACCCAGATGGAGGCACTGAGAGCCGAGAAGGATGACGCTAATGCAGACAAGGCTCGACTGCAAGAAGAGCTAAACGCCTATCCAAGGAATGCCAAGCAATACATGCATCCGGAACTGAGGGTGCCAGAATCTCCTATTGTGCTTCCTGCGATAGAGAAACCTTTTGAGATCAAGTCTCAATTTATATCCTTGATTAAACGGGCTCAGTTTGAAGGGAAACCTGCTGAGTGCCCTATGGAACATATTAGAAATTTTCTTGATTTATGTGACACCATAGCTGCTGAAGGTGTCTCACTAGAATATGTTATGTTGAAAGCTTTTAGATGGTCACTTACTGGAAAGGCCCTGAACTGGTTAGAGAGCCTACCTTCTAAGTCTATCAGGACTTGGAAAGCTTTGTATGATCAATTTCTTACAAAGTTTTTCCCTCCTGCTAAGACAACGGAGTTAAGGAAACGCATCACCTCTTATCACCAGTTGCCTAATGAGACATTTGTTGAAACATGGGAAAGATTTAAAGAGATGCTTAGACAATGCCCTACTCATGGGCAACCATTATATGTATTGCAAGAAATCTTTTTCCAGGGTATCAACGCAGAGACCAAGAACCGCATCAACACGCATACTGCGTGCGGTTTTATAGAGATGAACCCCACAGAGGCGTGGGAACTGTTGGACAAGCTGGCGAATTACGATGCTATGTACGGAACCCAGCAGGCTCCACAAACTCAAAAACGTCTCTATGTGCCCAATCGAGATGAAGTTGACCCCGATGTTAAAAATCAATTCTTACAAGATGAGGTCAACCGTTTGAGAAAACAGGTAAGTTTTCTGAAATCCTCTCAATCATGTCAAGAATGTGGTTCTTCTGCGCATAGTACTTCTGCTTGCACTAACATTGAGTAGGTTAGAACCGCTGAGACGATAGCTGAGATGAATTACATGAGAGGACCCTACAGGAACCCGCCTAATTACAATGACAGGTCGAACCACTATCAATCATGGGGCAATCAGAATGCAAATCATAATTACACAGGGCCCCCGCAAGATAGACGACCTGCACCATATCGACCTCCAGGCCATCAGGAGACACCATCATGGGCTCAAGAGATTAAAGAGGGCATCAATGGATTGGATAAAGATGGAGAGAGTTCGATATTTGGAAGAAGAGTGTTGATTCCCAACTAGGAGACCTTGCTGCACGTATTCCAAGACCACAAGGGCAACTCCCGGGTCGTACCGAAGAGAACCCTAGAGGCCAAATAGCAGCAGTACACCTTAGAAGAGGGAAGACACTACCGGAGAGAATTCAAGCTGAAGAGAAGGAGGAACAAGATCTCGCCAGCCAGCTCGTTAACGAGCCAACGAGAGCTAGTACCGAGCCTACAACCCAGGATGACGAGGCTCCGAGGATTCCTGACGAGCCCAGCCCAGGTAAGTTTTCTAAACCGAGTCCTCCTCTCAATCCCAGGCTCGTTAACGACCCCACCAAGGTCAGTAACGACCCGCCGAGGACACCAAACGACCCTAGTGTCGACCCGGTACTCTCACCTCTCGAGCCTAACTTGGTTCCGAGAATGGTGAAAACTCTTCCATTTCCAGTTAAGAAATCTATGGACTCTACTGAGAGTAAGTTCAAGCGTTTCGTTAAGATTCTTCAGGGAATTAATATTTCCATCCCATTCGTTGAGGCCCTAAGCGAAATGCCGGCTTACACAAAATTTTTGAAAGATATTCTTAGCAGGAAAAGATCTATTACAGAGCTGCAGGACGAGGTCAGATCCATAGCTCTTCCAGAAAAGCTTGGAGATCCTGGGAGGTTTGCAATCACAATCGGCATAGGCAACCACAAGTTCAAAGCTTTATGCGATCTTGGTGCCAGTGCTAGTCTTGTTCCACTCTCAATCTGGTCTAAAGCCAATATGGGACCACTGGAACCAGTAGACATGAATCTGTACATGGCAGATGGGTCAAGTGTCAAAGCAACAGGAGTAGTGGACGATTACCCTATTCAAGTCGGGAAATTCTTCATACCCAATGATTTTATTGTCCTTGATATGCCTGAAGACCCTCATGTCCCCATAATTCTCGAGCGACCATTCTTAGCCACAGCAGGAGCAAGAGTTGATGTGCGTAAGGGACTCCTCACTGTTGATATAGGAGAGGAACGGTTGGAATTCAATTTAGATCAGAAAGCTAACGACCCAATTGGAGTGGCACAACTAGAGTTGACTCAACCCGAACCAGACACCACAGCTCCTACCGAGCCACATCTGCCGATCAATGACGCTCCCATGCACAAAGGCCCTACTACAGAGGTTACAGAAAAGCCCAAACCACCTTGGCTTTCGGACTATACCATTAACCCAGGGATATCGAGCTTACTAATAGAAGAAGAAGGTCCCAATTTAGCAATTCAAGTGCACAGAGGCAGTAAAGCTACAAGCACAGTATTTGAAGACCCTAACATGGCCAGACATGAACCACCATGAGACTAGCAAGAGAGCTCGTCGGGCTAACGACGTTAAACATAGCGCTTACGGGAGGCAACCCGCTTTTTAGAATAGGTTTATTTTAGTTTATTTTATTTTATTTAGATTATTTCCTAGCTTTCTTTTGTTTTTATTTTTTTTTAGTTTAAATAGGATAGAAATAAGATTTTTTGAGCTAACAAGATTTCAGGAAAAAAGGGGTCGAAATGCACTCAAGGAGGCTACGGTGGCTCGTTAACGACCCACTCAGGGTCGTTAACGACCCAGTTCGGACGACCAGATTCGTCACAATACGGGGCAGGTAAGTAACTCTAACCTAGTTAACTTTTCTAACCCTAGCCGCCACCCCCTCTATCTTTACCCCTCCTATAAAAACCCTTCTACCCCTCCCAAAATTCTACCACAATCTCTCCCACATTCACTCTCAAACCCAAAACTCTCTCAATCCCTTTCCCTTTTCTCCTACCGAGTCGGAAATCCCACGCTAACGACCACCGGAGACGCCATCGTTACCGGAGTTCGAAGGCCCTTTCACCGTCGACGACGAGCTCGTTAACCTACCCCGATCCCGACCCTTGTCCTTTTAATTCTCGGTTCTCCGGTATGATTTCTAAACCCTTGATTGAATTTGCATGATTGAGTATCTATAGGGTTAAATTTCATATCTTGAATCATGATTTTTTAGGGAGATCGATGAGCATGCCTAAATTCCGTTCTAAAATTCTTGATTGTGCTTAGTTGTTCATGTTTAGGTAAGATTATTCATGTTAGATTAGCTATTGTAACCCTTTAGTTAAGAAAGCATGAATTTTTCTTGTTCTAGATCTAAATGTTCGAACTTTGCATGTCAAAACTTCGGGAAATTTATAGCATGTTCGGGATGGGTAATTGAGTAAGTATGGGGTGCTTTTACCCAATGAGGGAATTGTGGAGAATAGTATAAGATTGCATGCTTGATTTGTGCTGAATTAGAGGTAGATTCCATTTCGGACATTACTGGTTTCGCTCTCGGTGGCTCGTTAACGACCCACCCAGGCTCGTTAACGACCCTGCACTTCATCAATGCTTAATCCGAGGCCAGCTTCGTGAACAACCAAATTGGGTAGTTTATGAATAATTCCGAGGTTAATTTTGAGACCAAGTATGGGGTCTCGTACCTATTATTTGTTGAGTGGATCTTATCTTGGAAAATTGTCGATTATTTTGTAGGATCCATGGCTAGTTCAAGCAGACCCGCTACCCGAGCCCAGAAGAAGAGGAGGAACCACAAGTCTCCATCTCCACCCCGGGTGGACGATGTGATTTTGAGCAGTCAAAGCCAAGTACGGCGCTACCGGGATTTCTTGGAGAAGGACCATTACACCCGATGGTTCTCGAAGTCTAGCGCCGTCTCTACGGGCATCTACACGGATGTCAACGACGCTTTTGCCATCCTTGGGGCCGCACACTTATTGAAGCAAGAGAGCTTGCCACATTATCCGGCCCTCACATCCGAGTTCTTGGCCACCTTGGAGACCAACTTCTCGTCGAAAATCTCGGCGGGACGCATTCGGTTCCGGCTCGGTAACGAGGACCGTGACTTCACCATGGCGGAGTTCAATGCAATCTTGGAGCTCCCAAACCCGTCTAGAGACTATAGCTTGAAGGACTACCGAGTGACCCGCACTTGGAGCTACATCACCGGAGAGGTTCAATCCTCCACCGCGGCTCTATCCGGGGCAACCATAGTCAACCCCATCTTCCGGATCATCTTGAGAGTCCTCGCCGCACTATTCTGGCCGAAGAAGGAGTTGAACCGGTCTACAAGGACGGAGGTCGCTTGCTTCCGCACCATCCTCTTCGAGGAGCCCGGCCCCTTGAATTTGGGGTACGAATGGCTCTACTACGTCGAGAAGTCCCACAAGTCCAAGGAGGTATGGTGTGGTAATTTGGTTAGTCTCTTGGCTAAGAATCTTGGAGTGGATCTCACCCGCTACACACCGGCCCACGCTCAACTCCTCAACAAGAACTATTGGTATAGCGCCGGGATCTTCGTGCAAGCTGAGGGAGGCTACAAAGTGAAGGTTCGAGATCAAGTCGTCATACCTTCCCTCGACATGTACGATCTACTTTACGTACCGAATTGGTACGAGGTGTGGCCGGGCCAGCCTTACCCATTGGAGCCAAAACCGGAGGATGAGCTCTCGCTTCGACCATGTCACACCCGGTTTGAGCGGGATGATGTGGACGAATATGAAGAAGAAGATGAGCAAGAGGATACCGAGGTCGTAGGCAATGACACCTAGGAAGCCGACACCGAGGGCGGCACTGAGGAGCTCAACTTTACAGAAGAAGACATGGAGACGGAGGAATTAGGAGGCAATATCTTCGTCAACGAGCCAACCAGGGTCGTTAACGACCATTTCCAGCCACCGCCCAACACTGTTAACGAGGCAACCAACTTCGTTAACGAGGTGCCGCAAGCTCCTGTCGACCCTCCACCAGCTCTTGTCGACCCTCATGCATATGGCTTAATGCCTTATACCCCGGTGATGTACCAAGATCACTTCCAGCCTCACTACCCACCACCACCTCAGCCCGAGTACGCAGGATCGAGCATACCACCACCATGGGCCGAGGATCTTTCTGCACGGATGCAGCAGCTTCACCTCCAGACCGATCACATTCATCGGAGGATGGATAGATGGGAAACCGTCTATTCCGCACGCATGTCGAGGGAGGACGAGCGGCAACGTCAGAGAGAGGCGGAGGATGCTGAGCGTTGGAGGACGATGTATGACTTCATGGGGCACTTTGAGCACTATTTTCCTCCACCAAACCGTTGATCAAGCTCAAGATGAAGTTTCCTTTCCTTGTTTCCACTTTTGTAAGTTTTATGTCTTTCTTTTTCTTTTTAATTTTTTGTTTTCTTTTCTATTTCTTTTCCCTCTTCTTCTTATTTTTCTTACAGTGGGGACACTGTAATTTTAAGTATGGGGTGGGAAGAAAGTAGAAAAATTATGTCCTAGGTGTTTTTATGTTTTATGTAGTTGTTACTTCTGTTAAATCGAAAAAACCAAAAAATTTGAAAAATCCAAAAAGAGTTTAGAATTGATAGATATCCCTTCTTAAAGTTCTATGATAGCAATCACTAGTTTGACCATTTAATTCCTTGCAAACATGCTTTGAAAGTATAGCCGGATTCTTAAAAATTGAAATTATTGTTTTAGTAGAAGAGAATAGCATTAGATGAAATTGAGCACATATACTTTATAGCATAGATGATGCAATCCAACAAAATCTACCTTGTGAGAAATAATTTTTGGCCTTATAGGGAGAACATTTATAAATCCCTCTTCTTTTTTGTGTGATTTACTCTCCTTATGCATATTATCTCTTGGAATTGTGATGGTTATTTATTTCTTGAGACCCTTATAGGATTTTTAGTTCATTACTTGTAAAGATCATATTATAGAGAACTTATTTTTATGAGCCCTATTATCCCCTATCTACCTTTACATTATTCCTTCTTTTGATAACCAATTCTGGCCTGAAACCTTTTATTTTTAGCTCCACAAAAATTGTTCCCTAGCCGAGATAAACTTGACCCTATCCGGGAATTAGGACTTAGATTGGAGAGGTGAAGTCTTGTGTTTTGTTGAAAAGAAAAGAGTTTCTATTTGCTTGAATTAAACGGGATTTGGAAGGGTAGATTTGGAAGTCTCTTGTTATTACATGTAAGAAAGGTCTCTTGAAAAAATGATGCACAAAAATAAAGCTTGAAGGAAAGAAAATGTATACGGTGGATCATTAACGACCCGGATGTGGGTTCGTTAACGAGGCAGGGAAAGAAAAAAAGAAAGAGAAAGAAAGAAGAAAAGTTGAAGTGCATTTGTGTTTAAAAATAATATCAAGAGATTCTTTTATTTTTGATTATGAGACTTTCTAGGATGATAAATGGGTGAGTGAAAATAAGTGTGCATAATATGAGAGTGAATTTGGTTATTTTATATGAGAGTTTTGATGTTATATGTGAGTTTTTTTTAGGAGTCTTTGATTCCCGGATATTATTAGCACCACATGACCAAAATATTTCCATGCCTTATTGTTATTACCAAGCCCCATTACAACCCGGCCGAATGGAAGCTTCTATGAAGTTTTTCATTGAGCCTAAGTTCTCTTGATGATTCTCTGCTTGTTTTGACAAATCTTGGGTGGAGAGTATTGGTGATATAAGTTCCAATTTCTATGAGTTTTTGTATATAGGATGAGTTGAGAGATTGAAATTATAAGCCCAAACACATGAGAGTTGAGTGAAACACATTATATCCCTTGAGAGGTTGGATTGTATTATTTTATGTCTATTTAAGTGCATATATGTGTGAGGATGTTAATAGTCTTTTGCTATAATTTTCTTATGTGTAGATGTTGCTTTTTGAAGATGGCTATGTCTTGATAAGCATGATTTGTTTTGGTTTTGGTTAGTATCTTGATTATTGCTTGAGGACAAGCAAGTCTAAGTATGGGGTATTTTGATGTTCGCATTTTTAGTATAGTTTTTGATAGGTTTTCTTTGTTTATTAGGATTAATTTTGTCTAGTTTAGGTTTCGTTTTAAGTGTTTTTAGTTAGTTTTGCATAAATCTGCGAAAAGAGTGGAATCTACGCTATTTTATGTATTTTGCAGGTTTTAGCTAGGAAAGGAGCTAAATGGAGATAAATTTGGAGCATCACAGTGAAGGACGGGAAAGTGCAAGATTTAAGAAGTCGAAGCTCAAGAAAACGAGAGGAGGTGTTGAAGAAAACAAAACCCCAGGCTCGTTAACGAGGCTGTGAAGGGTCGTTAACGAGGCCACGACGAAGAAGGTTTCGGAGTATTATTTTATTATTCACCGATCCTGAGCGGGAATTTATTTCCGTATCGGTTGAGTATCTTTTTAGAATCTTTATGGGTTAATAGAATATGTATTTTAGGTTTTAATATCTTTTTAGATTTTATTTCTATCTTTTAGAGATTGTTTCTATCTTTTTAGGAAAGTTTTTATCTTTTATCTTTTTAGTTTTTTAGGATTTTCTAGTATAAATACCCTTCTATCTAGCATAGAAAGGTGGGGGGCTGAATTTTGGAGTAAAGTTTTAGAGTTAGTTTTGGAGAAGGAAGGAAGGCCGAAGGAAAGGCTGCCGGATCGGAAGTCGGTGACGAGGGGTCGGTGACGACGGTTTCCGAGGTTCGTTGATCGAGTTTGTGGTTCGGTGATTGTTTTGTTTTGGTTTTTCTTCTGATTCTCTGTAAGACGATATTTTTGTTATTAATTTAAGTTTGAGTTTTGTTTTCATGTTTGTTTTTATTGAAGTTTTTGGTTTCTTAATCATGAGTAGTGAGTAGTTATTTTTCTAGGGTCGGGGTTAAGCCCGGCATAGTTGAGCATGTTTGATGAAGTAAGTTAGTGTTTTGAATGCCTTTTATTTTTATTGAGATTGTTTGTTGTGCTTAATACCGAAACGGGAGTTGAGGTAATTTGAGTTTTAACTTGATTGAAAGAGAAAGTTAGTAACTTGAAGGTTGATATTGTTTGAAAACGAAAGTTTCAAGCTTTAGATCCAAAACAAGCAATTGAGTGAGTTGGTTTATGAAAATAGATTAATTTACCTGTCAAGTCAATGAAAGTTGATGACTCTATCTATTTAAAGGCATGATCTTATCTACTTACGAATTCTTATGCTTGGCTATGTTGTGGTGTCCCTTATCCTAGATATTTGTTTTTATTGAATTATTTCTGATAAATCTTTGTTGCTGAATGCTTGCTTTGGTACCGAGTATTAATTAGAATTTTATTAGTTCGTTAATTGATGTTTTTATATTCGGTGGTTCGGTAACGATCCTGACAAGGTCGTTAACGAGGCATCTCGTGAGTGATTGTGTTTGATTTTGTTTGATTTTTATTAGATTGATAGACAAACAACCTTGCTTCCTGTGGAACGATCCTGACTCCACTGTACTCAGCGGGGTCTTGACTTACAAATTTATTTGTTGGCCGAGAAACCCTTTCAACACTCTTTCATCCCGAATATACAGGTCTCTTTCATCCTGGGTGTTCAGGCCTCTTCCATCCTGAGTGTTCAGGCCTCTTTCATCTTGAGTGTTCGGGCCTCTTTCATCCTGAGGATATCGGGCCTCTTTCATCCCGAGTATATAGGTCTCTTTCACCCTATAGGAATCTAGGTAGTGCACAATATCGCCTATGCTAATCCATAACAAATCTCGAAAAGAGATTGAAACAAGTGAGGCCACAACTAATCGGTCCTAATGTCCAGTACTAGCGTAGTACGAATAATAATAACAATATGTCGTTATTTCTAAGCAAATGAATAAACCTAAGTTTATTCATTTTAATAAACAAATAGTTCCCAACATAGAAGAATTTCCTTAACGAAAATGAAAAATATATATAAAAAGGTTACAAGGGAGAATATCCACTTGCCTTGAATCTTGTCCGGACTTTTCACAAGGCTCGGAAAAATTCGACGGACTTAGTGAGCTTGAAAGCTTTGACCTAGCATTTCGAGAGATAATGAGCGAATTTATATTAAAATTCTTATCTCATTTATTATACAACCCTTTTCTCTTATTTTTCCTTTCACTAAAAGAAAAAATATTATAATCTAAATAATTTTATTTTAATAATTTAGGTGGAAGTTTTAAACAATAATAACCCTTGATTATTATTTTCAATTAGATGTTTTTAAAATAACTTTTATAAAAAAATACTTATACTCGTTTAAAGGGTCATGTAATGGTGGAATAAATCCAAGGAATTCCTTTTTAAAACCACTAGCATTATTTATTTAATTTGATTAAATAAGTATTATTTTCATGATCGTTATTAAGTCTAAGGTCATTTATAATTTTATTTCAATAATTTATACTAAGTAAAGTGACATGCAAAGGTAAAATAATTCATATAAAAATTATTTTTTTAAAATCTCATGTAATTTTATTCCTTTCATTTAAATAAATACTATTGCCATGAATGATATTATTTCTAGCGATTAACTAAATTTATTCCAAAATTATAATAAGGATAAATTGACATGCAAGGGTGGATTGATTCAAATAAAGCATTTTTATTCTTATGAGTCTACTTAATAAAAAGAATCACATATAATTTATTATAAAATTATAGGAAGCTCTAAAATTGACATGCACATATGAATTAATTTATAAAAAGCCTTTTAAGTCTACATGCACTACTTATTTATTTATTTATTTAAGTATAACTTGCATCTTGTAAGTATCCTTTTTATTTAAGAAGATCATGAAAAAATTTATTTCAAATTTATATTAGCTCTAAGTTAACATGCAAGGGTAGATTATAATATAAAACCTTATAAAATGCACATGCAACCATTAATTCAAATTATTTAATTAGATAATAACCTTTATAAGTTTGCTTTTAATTAGAAAGGTCACAAATAAATTATCTAAAACTTATTTGGGAAAGAGGTACGTGCGAATGGGCGCCCATGTGAGAATTAAGAATAAATCTCGCTCGTCCATTCCAAAAAATCAACGCCCCTGATTAAACATTCATTAAAAAGATAAAATACGATGCATACGAATTTTTCCCGTATTATTCGCGTATTTTTCAATAAAATACGGCATGGACGAATTTTTCACGTATTATTCACGTATTTTTCGAAAAATATGTTTTTATGAGACGCGCTCAATTTGTTCATCAGAAATAGCGATTTGTTCATCAATATTCACCATTTGTTCATCAATACAAACTCATTGTGCATTGAGTTTTTGATAACATTGTTTGTCGATTTTGAACTTTTTTAATTTTTAGTTTTATTTTTTAACCTTATTTATGTTTATGAATACAATATTATCTAGTTTTTGATGCACATATAATTAGTTTCGATATACCAATATTTGTTCATTTATATACTACTATTTGTTCATTGATATAACCTTGTTTGTTCGTTGATATACCATTTCTTTGTTCATTGGTATACCATTATTTGTTCTTTGATATACTTTTTTTTGTTCATTGGTATACCATTGTTTGTTCATTGATATATCCTATTTGTTCATTGATATAACCTTTTTTATTCATCGATCTAACCTTTGTTTGTCCATTGTTTGTTCATTGATATACCCTATTTGTTCATGGATATAACCTTATTTGTTCATTATTATACCCTTATTTGTGAATTGAAATAAACTTATGTTTATGTGTCAATGCCACCAACTTGTACATTTAGGACTATTAATACAATCAAATTGTACATTTAGGACTATTAATATCATCAAATTGATGTTATTAATGAACATAAATGCATATAGCAATGAACAAATTGTGGTTACTAGTGAACAAATATGCATCTAGCAATGAACAATTATATGAAAAAGGCAATGAACAAATATGCATAAACCAATGAACAAATTAATGTTACTAATTAACAAATATGCACAAACGGATGAATAAATATGTCAAGACCAATGAACAAATATGAATATAACAATGAACAAATATGCATCTATCCATGAACAAATATGCATAAACTAATAAACAAATTGATGTTACAAATGAACAAATATGCACAAACCGATGAACAAATATGCCAAAACCAATGAACAAATATGAATATAACAATGAACAAATCCACAGTGTTGATGAACAAATCCACAGTGTTGATGAACAAATCCACATTATTGATGAACAAATCCATAGTATTGATGAACAAATCCACATTATTGATGAACAAATCCACAGTATTGATGAACAAATCTAGGCCGTTTTTTTTTTTCAAAAATACGTGAATAATTCGCCAAAAATTCGCCCATGCCGTTTTTTTCCCTTTTAAGTGAAATGATCAGCGTCTTTGATTTTTCTTGATCTAACGGCTCTTGTTCTTTCTTATTTCGCACATGGGTGCCCATTCGCACTTGAACCGAACTCAACTTATTTTAAGTCTAAGTTGACATGCAAGATGTTTTCCTCTTAACAAAAATCTTGTTTTATTTAATTCCCTTATTTTAAACTATTTCTTTTATAATAAAAGAAAAACATGCTTATGTTAATATTATTTTTAAAATTATACCCAATGCTTAGAATATCATTCTTATGAATATTAATATTCTTAATATGAAAATTATATTACTCTTGGATGGGCATGCAAATTAATTTACTTACTTAAATTCCCTTTTTAGTAACTCA
The DNA here is from genome assembly GCA_964016875.1 of Fallopia convolvulus. Taxonomy (NCBI): domain Eukaryota; kingdom Viridiplantae; phylum Streptophyta; class Magnoliopsida; order Caryophyllales; family Polygonaceae; genus Fallopia; species Fallopia convolvulus. Next base: position 41,518,075 of record OZ024720.1, read on the forward strand.
TTTATAATATTTATTCAATTAATGTAAATAAATATTATATATATGTAAAATTATTTATAAAGAAGTATTAATAGAAATACGAGTTGGGAACTTATACCGAGCGAAAACGAGAATGGAAAGGACATGGATTTCGAGATGGGACGAGTTGGACTTCTCCTTCTCCTTTTTCCTTTAATAAAAATATGATGGGTTATTAAAATGCATATGGTCCTGATTAAAAATTAGGCCAATAGCAGCCCATTTCAACACAAGGATATTATCAAATCACCTTCTTCCTTTGTATTCCGTACAACAGTAGTGACAATGTCAGGAGTAGGGCACCGACGACATGGGAGGACGACGACATGATTCTAGACAGCGAACGGTGGCTTGGGCGACAACGTGCAACAAGGCGGTGTCCGGCTATGGTCGTCGAGCGTCCAGCGGCCAAGAGAGGGGAAGGAGGATTTTTGTGGATTTTTAACAAAAAAAATCAGATTTGTGAAAAATCAATTTTAGGGATTTTTGGATTGAAATTATGATGAATTTGATAATAAAGGAGGAGGATTGAGTGACTTCTTCCACTTGCTCTAATCCTCCTTTTATAATGGTGATGGATGCTTGGAAGCTTCTCCCATGGTGAGGTGGAGGCAAACTTGTTCAAGAGGAGAAGCATTGGATTGATGGAAATGGGTGGTAAAGCATGTATCTTGATTGGGTGAAAAAGCAGGTGAAGCGAGATTTCTAGAAGCCATAGATGAAGGTGGATGACATGCACTAATCATACTGCAATATTCCAAGGTTTTTAAAAACCAATATAATATGATTTTATAATCTTTTCCTTTTGAAGGAGGATTCTTAATTATTTTTTTAAATATAACCCTTTTCTCTTTAAAAAGAGATGCTTAAGTAAATTAAATTAAATAAAAATTCAAGAATGCATTATAGGGGTTATGAATAAATAAAAACATTAAAAATAAAATAATGCTTCATAAATTTCGGTTATTATTAAATAAAAAGGGGTACAACAAGTCATTAAAAGCACTTTGAAAAATCAATAAAAAGGATGCAAGAGCCGGGACTCAAACCCGAGATCTCTTGCAATCCCCTCTCACACGCCCCTTCCCTCAAACTGCTAGACCAATGTGACTTTCTATTCATTTGTCACACTCTTTTAATTTTATAACAACCTTACCTTCTTCTTCCCAAGAGAACATCAGACTTTGTCTGACTTGATGTAACGTTGATTTGAAATCAACCATTGCATGCACCTTCCTTCTCCTTCTCCCTCTCTTTTTCTTGCAAGACTACCATTGATGTATCATCATCTCATCACCCTCCAACAAGCACAACTTTGAACAATTGGTGATCATCTCCCCTTTCTCCATTGGGGAAAATCCATTGCCATGGATTGAGACATTGCATCCTTTGCCTATATAAACGAGCTCCAACCTCCCTCAAACTCACATCCTCTTTCACTCTTCATCTTCTATCAAGTATTCTAGTTCAAAGCTCAAAAAATCAGCCTTCAAATTCTGAAGTTTTGTCCCACAAAAACACCATAGAAGCCATTCAAAAGCTCCACCACAACCCTCTTTCCCTCCCTTGCACACTGCCGGCCACCGCCTTGCCTGCCGGAGGAGCCGTGCGCCGTCCGACGCCTGCCAGCGCGCTGCCCGATGCCCGCCGTGCCCTTGGTGTCACCGCCATTGTTCGCCGCCCTCCCCTGCTTTGCTCCCCTTGCCTGTATTACAGAAACCAGTAGAGGGCATAATCTTATTCTTTAATTAATTTAATTAAGTTATATTAAAATTGTAACTAGAGGATTTTAATAAATTTTCATAAAATAAATAGCTTCTTGTTAGTATTGTTAACATACAAGATTTAAAACTAATAAAAATATTAATTTAAGATCTTGTTAGTTGAGGAGAAGAAATAAATCAAATAAATAAAGAATTTTGGATAATTCCTATTTCTAAATCATATTATAGATTGCAAGACATGATTTATATTAAATAATAATAAAAACCCATGTAAAAGTATTTTTTATATAAAGTTACTAGTTTAAAGTTTGTAACTTTCTATTATTAAAATACCTAGTTAGAAGATTTTAAGCTAAAGAGCTATTATTTTATAATATATCTCTAAGTGTTGAAAATTTAAAGGTTTATGAACTATTTTATAATGATTATAGATATGATAATAAATATGATATATAATAAGATATTTATATTGCTAAGTTGTAATAGTTGCCTTCCATGAAAAGATATTGGAAAAAAATAAGAAAGATGATATAATTGAACTAATATATCATATAAATATACTTTTGGTTATAAAATAAGAATTTAAATCATGATCATATTATCTTTATAAACTAAAGAGATGGGAGGATTTATGTAAATAAGGTATATAAGATTATTTTAATATTATGCTAAGTTTATAGAAAGCTCACTTTATAAAGTATATAAAAAGTTCTAATATGGAAGTATTAAGAAAGAAGGCCTAGTAATATTTTATCTCTATTTTGATATGAGTGGTATATTTAAATAAGGTTGTTACTAAGATCATGTTTTAATAAAATATTCTTTGATGAGAAAATAATAATATTTTAGGTATTATTATGGATATTATTGGAAATAAAGTGATATTATCATAATACTAAGTTGAGATATGTTTAATAAGGTCATAATAGACTTCTTACAATCATAAGAATATTTTAATAAATTAAATAAGGATATTATTGGTTTTCAAGAATGAGAATGTTTAAATATTAAGAAAAAAAGGGATATTACAAAGTTAAAATAACAATAAAGAAATATTTTTTATATTTAGCCCCACCTAAATTATTATTATAATAATTTAGAATTTCATTCTCTTATAATAAGGATACAAGAGAATTTCACAACTTTAAAAAGAATTTAAAGAAAATTCTTATTTAAAGCCCGTTCGTAAATTTCTGTGTCGATAGGTCGAAATTTCGTTCCGAGTCGTGATCAACGCTTCCATCATCTCGCTAGTCTATACTCGTGAAAGCAAAGGCAAGTGGAATTTTCCCCTTGTAGCCTTATATATATTCATTCCGTGAAATTTCTCGATGTTGGGAACAACTTGTTTGCTAGTAATAAACGAACCTAGGAATATCGATTGTTAGATATAATGACCCCACTGTTAATGTTATTCCGCTATTTAACATTTGATAGGATTATTTTGCTAGCTTTGTGATGTTCGCATTTTTAATATAGTTTTTGATAGGTTTTTCTTTGCTTATTAGGTTTAGTTTTGTTTAGTTTAGGTTTAGTTTTGAGTATTTTTAGTTAGTTTTGCATAATTCTGTGAAAAGGGTGGAATCTACGCTATTTTGTGAATTTTGCAGGTTTTAGCGAGGAAAGGATCTGAATGGAGTTGATTTTGGAGCATTACAGTGAGAGACGGAGGAGTGCAAGATTGAAGAAGTCAAAGCTCGAGAGTACAAGAAGAAGTGTTGAAGAAAACAAACTCCAGGCTCGTTAACGAGGTTGTGAGGGGTCGTTAACGAGGCCACGAAGAGAAAGATTTCGAGTATTATTTTTATTATTCACCGATCCTGAGCGGGAATTTATTTCCGTATCGGTTGAGTATCTTTTTAGAATCTTTTGGGGTTGTTAGAATATGTATTTTAGGGTTTACTATCTTTTTAGATTTTATTTCTATCTTTTAGAGATTGTTTCTATCTTTTTAGGAAAGTTTATATCTTTTAGCCTTTTTAGTTTTTTAGCTTTTTAGTATAAGTACCCTTCTATCTAGCATAGAAAGGGGGGCTTGATTTGGAGAAGTTTTTTTTAGAGAGCTTATTTTAGAGGAGATTTTGAGGACGACCGAAGGAGAGAGAGATCGGATCGGAAGAGGATCACGAGGTTCGGTAGACGACGGTTGCCGAGTGTTCGTTGGTTGTGATTGTGGTTCGGTGTATGTTTTTTTTTTGGTTTTTTCTAAATCTCTGTAAGACAATATATTTTTCTTATTAATTTAAGTTTGAGTTTTGTTTCAATGTTTCTTTTTATTGAAGTTTGTAGTTTCTTAGTTATGATTAGTGAGTAGTTTATTTTTCTAGGGTCGGGGTTAAGCCCGGCATAGTCGAGCATGTTTGATGAGTAAGATTGTATGTTGAATGTCTTTTATCTTTTATTGAGATTGTTTGTAGTGCTTAATACCAAAACGAAAGTTGAGGTAATTTAGGTTTTTAACTTGATTGAAAGAGAAAGTTAGTAACTTGAAGGTTGATATTGTTTGAAAACGAAAGTTTCAAGCTTTAGATCCGAAACAAGCAATTGAGTGAATTAGGATGCGAAAGTAGATTAATTTACTTGTTAAGTCAATGAAAGTTGATAACTCTATCTATTTAAAGGCATGATCTTATCTTCTTACGAATTTTTATGCTTGGCTATGTTGTGGTGTCCCTTGTCCTAGATTTTTGCTTTATTTGAATTATTTCTGGTGAATCTTCGTTGCTGAGTACTTGCCTCGGTACCGAATTTTAATTGGAATTTAATTAGGTCGTTAGTTAATATTTTTGTATTCGGTGGCTCGGGAACGATCCTGACAACATCGTTAACGAGGCATCTCGTGAGTGTTTTGTTTGTTTTTGTTTGATTTTTGTTAGATTGATAGACAAACATCCTTGCTTCCTGTGGAACGATCCTGACTCCACTGTACTCAACGGGGTCTTGACTTACAAATTTATTTGTTGGCCGAGATACCCTCTCAACAAATTGGCGCCGTTGCCGGGGAAGCAACGTGTTGTTAGTTTATCTTCGGGATCGGGAATAGCCCGAACCCGTTTTTGTTTTTAATCTTTGTTTTCTTTGTTTGTTTTCTCAGTGTATGCCGGTAGGACGAAGAAGGCTTCAGTTTGATAACACAGGTTATTACTCAGAACCAGAACGTTCCCTGCACCGTCGACTCCGAGAAAACCGAGCCATGGCCACAGCAGAAGAGATGGCTCGAGAGTTAGAGATCCTCCGGACGCAGATGGAGGCACTGAAAGCCGAGAAGGACGGCGCAGACGCAGACAAGGCTCGACTGCAAGAAGAGCTAGACACCTATCCAAGGAATGCCAAGCAATACGTGCATCCGAAACTGAGGGTGCCAGAATCTCCTATTGTGCTTCCTGCGATAGAGAAACCTTTTGAGATCAAATCTCAATTTATATCCTTAATCAAACGGGCTCAGTTTGAAGGGAAACCTGCTGAGTGCCCTATAGAGCATATTAGAAATTTTCTTGATTTATGTGACACCATAGCTGCTGAAGGTGTCTCGTTAGAATATGTTCTATTAAAAGCTTTTAGATGGTCACTAAATGGAAAGGCCTTGAACTGGTTAGAGAACCTACCTTCTAAGTCTATTAGGACTTGGAAAGCTTTGTATGATCAATTTCTTACAAAGTTTTTCCCTCCTGCTAAGACAACGGAGTTAAGGAAACGCGTCACCTCTTATCACCAGTTGCCTAATGAAACATTTGTTGAAACATGGGAAAGATTCAAAGAGATGCTTAGACAGTGCCCTACTCATGGGCAACCTTTATATGTATTGCAAGAAATCTTTTTCCAGTGTATCAACGCAGAGACCAAGAACCGCATCAACACGCATACTGCGTGCGGTTTTATAGAGATGAACCCGACAGAGGCGTGGGAACTATTGGACAAGCTGGCGAATTACGATGCTATGTACGGAACCCAGCAGGCTCCACAAGCTCAAAAACGTCTCTATGTGCCCAACCGAGATGAAGTTGACCCCGATGTTAAAAATCAATTCTTACAAGATGAGATCAACCGTCTGAGGAAACAGGTAAGTTTTCTGAAATCCTCTCAATCATGTCAAGAATGTGGTTCTTCTGCGCATAGTACTTCTGCTTGCACTAACATTGAGCCGGTTAGAACCGCTGAGACAATAGCTGAGATGAATTACATGAGAAGACCCTACAGGAACCAGCCTAATTATAATGACAGGTCAAACAACTATCAACCATGGGGCAATCAGAATACAAGTCACAATTACGCAGGGCCCCCACAAGATAGACGACCTGCGCCATATCGACCTCCAGGCCATCAGGAGACTCCATCATGGGTTCAGGAGATTAAAGAGAGCATCAACGGAGTGAACAACAAGGTTCATGACGTTCAAGCCAAGCTGAACCGACAGGATAAAAGATGGGGAGAGTTCGATATTTGGAAGAGGAGCGTTGATTTCCAATTAGGAGACCTTGCTGCACGGATTCCAAGACCACAAGGGCAAATCCCGGGTCGTCCCGAGGAGAACCCTAGAGGCCAAATAGCAGCGGTACACCTCAGAAGTGGGAAGACACTGCCGGAGAGAATTCAAGCTGACGAGAAAAAGGAAAAGGACCTCGCCAAACGGCTCGTTAACGAGCCAGCGAGAGCAAATACCGAGCCTACAAGCCAGGATGACGAGGCTCCGAGGGTATCTAACGACCCTAACCCAGGTAAGTCTACTAATCCGATCCTTCCTCTCAATCCCAGGGTAGTTAACGACCCCATCAGGGTCGGTAACGACCCGCCGAGGACATCAATCGACCCCAGTGTCAACCCGGTACTCTCACCTCTCGAGCCTAACTTGGTTCCGAGAATGGTGAAATCTCTTCCATTTCCCACTAAGAAATCTATGGACTCTACTGAGAGTAAGTTCAAGCGTTTCGTTAAGATTCTTCAGGGCATTAATATTTCCATCCCATTCGCTGAGGCCCTAAGCGAAATGCCGGCTTACACAAAATTTTTGAAAGATATTCTTAGCAGGAAAAGGTCCATTACAGAGCTGCAGGATGAAGTCAGATCCATAGCTCTACCAGAAAAGCTTGGAGATCCCGGGAGGTTTGCAATTACAATCGGCATAGGCAACCACAAGTTCAAAGCTTTATGCGATCTTGGTGCCAGTGCTAGTCTTGTTCTACTCTCAATTTGGTCTAGAGCAAATATGGGACCACTAGAGCCCGTCAACATGCGGCTTTATATGGCAGACGGATCTTGCATCAAACCAACAGGGCTGCTAGAAAACTTCCCAGTTCAAGTGGGCAATTTCTTTGTTCCTAATGACTTCATCGTTATGACAATGCCCGAAGATCCAGTTGTGCCTATTATTTTGGGAAGACCATTCCTTGCTACAACAGGAGCCATAATCGATGTTAGGAGAGGACTCCTAACTTCGAAATTGGGGATGAGGTGACGGAATTCCAATTCAAACTATCCAGGGAGTCCGACAAAGCTGAGGTCAAGATGCTCTACACCCACAAGGAGATCATTGAATGTGGAGACCCCATAGGAAGATCAGCATACAATGATGAAATTTCAGAGCAAAGATGGGCGGAAATAACCACTGCAGTTTCAGTAACGAGTCCTCCAGCATCGTTACCGATTCTCCTGGCAGAAGACGCAAGCTCGTTAACGACCCACCCAGGTTCGTTAACGACCCTAGCCGAAGATGGCGAGATCTCAGCTTTTGAATGCTTTCATGAAGTGTTGAAGACGGAACCAGAAGAGCCAATTCTAATCCCTGCCGAATCGTCCCCAACACTTAAACCTTTGCCAGATTCCCTCAGGTATGAATTCCTCGGTCCTAATTCTACTTTACCTATCATCATTAATGCTGGATTAAAAGATGAAGAAGTAGGAAAACTCCTGAATGTGCTTAGGATGCATAGAAAAGCCATAGGCTACTCCCTAGATGATATAACTGGCATATCCCCTTCTCTTTGCATGCATAGGATTTACATGGAGGACAATCATAAACCCACCATAGAGCATCAACGTAGATTAAATCCTAATATGAAGGATGTAGTTAAAAAGGAAATTATTAAATTACTTGATGCTGGGATCATATTTCCTATTTCGGACAGCCAATGGGTGAGTCCGGTCCATGTAGTCCCAAAGAAAGGGGGGATGACTGTGATAGAAAATGAAAAGGGAGAGCTTATTCCGACTAGAACCACCACTAGTTGGAGGATGTGCATTGATTATAGGAAGCTTAATAGTGCTACTAGAAAAGATCATTTTCCGCTTCCTTTCATAGATCAGGTGTTAGAACGCTTAGCCCAGCATGATTATCTCTGTTATTTAGATGGCTATAGCGGCTTTTGGCAGATTCCCATTCATCCTGATGACCAAGAGAAAACAACCTTTACATGTCCCTATGGAACCTTTGCTTACAAAAGAATGCCATTTGGGCTTTGCAATGCCCCTGCTACTTTTCAAAGATGTATGATGGCTATTTTTTCAGATATGATAGAGGATATTGTAGAGGTTTTTATGGATGACTTTTCTGTTTATGGTTCTTCATTTGATTCTTGTCTTGCTAACCTTGCACGAGTGCTTAAAAGATGTGAAGAAACCAATCTTGTACTTAATTGGGAAAAGTGTCATTTTATGGTTCAAGAGGGGATAGTACTAGGACACCTTGTCTCTAAAAGAGGGATAGAAGTAGATAAGGCGAAAATTGAGCTTATTGAAAAACTACCTCCTCCCTCTTCTGTAAGAGACATTAGGAGTTTTTTAGGGCATGATGGCTTTTACAGGCGATTTATTCAGGATTTTTCTAAGATAGCTAAACCTTTGACTAACCTACTAATGAAAGATGTAGTGTTTGAGCTGTCTCCAGAATGTCTTGAAGCATTTTACAGGTTAAGAGCTGCCCTTGTGTCCGCCCCCATCATGCAGTCCCCATACTGGACATTACCCTTTGAGATCATGTGCGATGCCAGTGACTATGCAGTTGGCGCAGTCTTAGGGCAACGGAAGGACAAAAAACTCCACGCCATTTACTACGCCAGTAAGACGCTGGATGAGGCGCGGAGTAAGTATACCACAACGGAGAAGGAATTCCTTGCTGTGGTATTTGCCTTTGAAAAATTCCGGTCCTATCTTGTTGGATCCAAAGTGATTGTTTATACTGACCATGAGGCCGTTAGATACTTAATGGATAAAAAAGATGCCAAACCTAGATTGCTTCGTTGGATGCTCTTACTACAGGAATTTGATCATGAAATAAGAGACAAAAAGGGAGCAGAAAATCTAGTGGCGGATCACTTGTCCAGGTTGCCAGTTGAGCATATCACCGAGTCCAATAATGAGGTACCAATAAATGATTCCAGACCCGACGAACACCTCCTGCTGAACGAGGTCGAACTCTACAAGACCCTCGTTACCGATCCCTTCAGGATCGTTAACGAGGTGCCGAGGCTGGAAGACACAAATAAAAAGGGAAAATGTTCAGATTGGGTCGACAATCAAGTCAATCAGGTCGTTACTGAGCTACGGGAGGTCGGTACTGATGTCAAAATATTAAATCCTAGCTCGTTAACGACCCATCCAGGTAAGATTTCTGAACCTAAGTCTTCTCAATTAAAATTCACCCCCTCTCCTTCTTCAATTTCTTCTTCCTCAATATCAATCCATGCTATTAGAGGGCCAAAAGCTCCTTGGTTTGCGGATTTCGCTAACTATCTTGTAGGAGGCGTAATTCCCGAGGGCCTTACTCCACAAAAGAAGAAGAAATTTCTCCATGATGTAAAACAATACTATTGGGACCATCCCTACTTGTTTAAACAAGGAAGCGATCACCTCTTTAGGCGTTGTATCCCAGAGGAGGAGATTGAAAACGTAATCCGTCAATGTCACACACTTTCAACTGGAGGTCATGCAAAAGGATTCAAGACTACTGCGAAGATTCTTCAAAGTGGTCTCTATTGGCCCACCATGTTCAAAGATGTGCAAGCTTATGTGACAGCATGTGATGGATGTCAACGCTCAGGCAACATAACTTGGAGACATGAAAATCCACTAACTGGGATATTACAAGTTGAGCTATTTGATGTATGGGGCATTGATTTCATGGGACCGTTTCCCGCCTCATGACCCTACAAGTACATCTTAGTTGCGGTTGATTATGTTTCCAAGTGGGTGGAGGTTGTTGCTACAAGGACTAACGACGCCAAGACTGTTGCTAAATTCATCAAGACCAATATTTTCCCCAGATTCGGCGTTCCAAGAGTCCTTATCAGTGATGGTGGTTCCCATTTCATTGAGCGAATTTTTGAAGCCCTTTTGGCTAAGTATGGGGTATCTCATCGGGTGGCAACACCCTATCATCCCCAAACAAGTGGCCAAGTTGAAGTTTCAAACAGGCAAATAAAGAGCATATTGGAGAAGACAGATTCCCGTTCTAGGAAGGATTGGTCCTCCAAGTTGGATGACGCTCTGTGGGCATATAGGACAGCATACAAGACGCCTCTATGCACCACCCCCTATAATCTAGTGTATGGCAAGGCATGTCATTTACCGGTCGAAATGGAGCATAAGGCATTATGGGCTCTCAAGGAGCTCAACATGAACCTCGACGCGGCTGGAGCAAAAAGATTCATGGACTTGCAAGCATTAGAAGAGTTGAGGCTAAAGGCGTACGAAAATGCTGAAATCTACAAGGAGCGCACCAAAAGGTGGCATGATCGGAAATTGGTGCCCAAAACTTACCACATCGGCGATAAGGTACTTCTCTTCAACTCTAGACTCCGATTATTCCCAGGAAAGCTAAGGACACGATGGAGTGGGCCATTTGTGGTTCATCACATTTATCCTCACGGAGCAGTAGAGTTGACTGATAACCGAGGCGTCATTTTCAAAGTTAATGGACACCGGTTGAAGAAATTCCATGAGCATCCTGATCCAGATGAAGAGATAAGAGTTACCATGGCTCTCACATCATGAGACTAGCAAGGGAGCTCGTCGGGCTAACGACGTTAAACATAGCGCTTACGGGAGGCAACCCGCTTTTTAGAATAGGTCTAGTTTATTTTATTTTATTTTATTTTTCTTTTTAGATTATTTCTTAGTTTTATTTTATTTTTCTTTTTAGTTTTAACTAGGATAGAAATTAGATTTTTAGAGCTAACAAGATTTCAGGAGAAAGGGGTCGAAAAATCATTCAAGAAGGCCACGGCGGCTCGTTAACGACCCACCCAGGCTCGTTAACGACCCGGTTCGGAAGACCCGATTCGTCACAATATGGGGCAGATACGTAATTTTAACCTAGTCTATCTTTTTAACCCTAGCCGCCGCCCCCTTCTACTCTTACCCCTCCTATATAAACCCTTCTACCCAGGGTCGTTAACGAGCCGGTTCGGAAGACCCGATTCGTCACAATATGGGGCAGATACGTAATTTTAACCTAGTCTATCTTTTTAACCCTAGCCGCCGCCCCCTTCTACTCTTACCCCTCCTATATAAACCCTTCTACCCCTCCCAAAATTCTACCACAATCCCTTCAAAATTCACTCTCAATCCCTCTCCCTTCTCTCCCACCGATTCGGAATCCCTCACGCTAATGACCACCGGAGACGTCGTCGTTACCGAAGTTCGGAAACCATCCACCGACGAGGCCGTGCTCGTTAAATAACCCAATTTTGAGCCTTGTTCTTCAATTTCTCGGTTCTCCGGTATGATTTCTAAACCCTTGCTTGAAATTGCATGATTGATTATTAATAGGGTCGAAATTTCATATCTTGAATCATGATTCTTAGGGAGGTCGATGAGCATGCTTAAATTTGTTCCTAAAAATTCTTGATTGTGCTTAGTTGTTCATGTTTTAGGAAAGATTATTCATGTTAGATTAGCTATTGTAATTCTTTAGTTAGGAAAGCATGAATTTTTCTTGTTCTAGATCTAAAAGTTCAATCTTTGCATGTCAAAATTCCGGGAAATTTTTAGCATGTTCGGGATAGGAAGTTGAGTAAGTATGGGGTGCTTATACCCAAAGGGGGATTTGTGGAAAATAATAGAAGATTGCATGCTTGATTTGTGCTAAATTAGAGGTAGATTAAATTTCGGAAAATTCTGGTTTTGCTCTCGGCAGGTCGTTAACGACCCACCCAGGCTCGTTAACGACCCTGCACTTCATCATCGATCGATTCGAGCCCAGAATCGTGAACAACCCAATTGGGTAGTTTACGAATAATTCCGAGGTTAATTTTGAGACCAAGTATGGGGTCTCGTACCTATTATTTTTGAGTGGATCTTATCTTGGAAAAATTTCGATTATTTTATAGGATCCATGGCTAGTTCAAGCAGACCCGCTACCCGAGCCCAAAAGAAGAGGAGGAACCACAGGTCTCCATCTCCACCCCGAGTGGATGATGTGATTTTGAGCAGTCAGAGCCAAGTACGGCGCTACCGGGATTTTTTGGAGAAGGACCATTACACCCGATGTTTCTCGAAGTCTAGTGCCGTCTCTACGGGCATCTACACGGATGTCAAGGACGCCTTCATCATCCTTGGGGCCGCCCACCTGTTGAAGCAAGAGAACTTGCCACATTATCCGGCCCTCACATCCGAGTTCTTGGCCACTTTGGAGACCAACTTCTCGACGAAGACCTCGACGGGACGTATTCGGTTCCGGCTCGGTAACGAGGACCGTGACTTCACCATGGCGGAGTTCAATGCAATCTTGGAGCTCCCAAACCCGTCAAGAGATTATAGCTTGAAGAACTACTGAGTGACCCGCACTTGGAGCTACATCACCGGAGAGGTTCAATCCTCTACTGCGGCGCTATCCGGGGCAAACATAGTCAACCCCATCTTCCGGATTATCTTGAGAGTCCTCGCCGCAACATTTTGGCCGAAGAAAGAGTTGAACCGGCCTACAAGAACGGAGGTTGCTTGCTTCCGTACCATTCTCTTTGAGGAGCCCGGCCCCTTGAATTTGGGGTACGAATGGCTCTACTATGTCGAGAAGTCCACCAAGTACAAGGAGGTGTGGTGTGGCAATTTGGTTAGCCTCTTGGCTAAGAATCTTGGAGTTGATCTCACCCGCTACACACCGGCCCACGCCCAACTCCTCAACAAAAACTATTGGCATAGTGCTGGGATTTTCGTGCAAGCCGAGGGAGGCTACAAGGTGAAGGTGCAAGATCGACTAGTCATACCTTCCCTCGACATGTACGAGCTACTCTATGTACCAAATTGGTACGAGGTGTGGACGGGACATCCTTATCCATTGGAGCCAAAACCGGAGGACGAGCTCTCGCTTAGGCCTTGTGAAACCCGGTTTGAGCGGGACGACGTGGATGAATATGAAGCAGAAGATGAGCAAGAGGATACCGAGGTAGTAGGCAACGACATCGAGGAAGCCGACACCGAGGGAGGCACTGAGGAGCTTAACTTTGAAGAAGAATACATGGACACGGAGGTGTTAGGAGGCCACATCTTCGTTGACGAGCCCACCAGGGTCGTTAACGACCACTTCCAGCCACCACCCAACACTGTTAACGAGGCACCCAACTTCGTTAACGAGATTACGAAGGGCCCCTGTCGACCCACCACCAGCTCCTGTCGACCCTCATGCTTACGGTCTCATGCCTTACAACCCGGTGATGTATCAAGATCATTTCCAGCCTCACTACCCACCACCTCCTCAGCCTGAGTATGCAGGATCGAGTATACCACCACCATGGGCCGAGGATCTTTCTGCACGGATGCAGCAGCTTCACCTTCAGACGGATCACATTCATAGGAGGATGGATAGATGGGAAACCGTCTATTCCGCTCGCATGTCGATGGAGGATGAGAGGCAGCGTCAGAGAGAGGCGGATGATGATGAGCGTTGGAGGACGATGTACGACTTCATGGGGAACTTTGAGCACTACTTTCCTCCACCGAACCGTTGATTCAAGCTCAAGATGAAGTTTCCTTTCCTTGTTTCCACTTTTGTAAGTTTTATGTCTTTCTTTTTCTTTTTTTTTAAAATTTTTTTGTTTTCTTTTCTATTTCTTTTCCCTCTTCTTCTTATTTTTCTTACAGTGGGGACACTGTAATTTTAAGTATTGGGTGGGGAGAAAGTAGAAAAATTATGTCCTAGGTGTTTTTGTGTTCTATGTAGTTGTTATTTCTTTTAAACCGAAAAAATCGAAAAATCCAAAAAAATTGAAAAAAATTGAAAAATCCAAAAAGAGTTTTAGAATTGATAGATATCCCTTCTTATGTTCTATGATAGCAATCACTAGCTTAATCATATAATTCCTTGCAAACATGTCTTTGAAAGTATAGTCGGATTCTTAAATTGAAATTATTGTTTGTTTTTAGAAGAGAATAGCACTTGATGAAATTGAGCACATATACTTTATAGCATAGATGATGCAATCCAACAAAGTTTACCTTGTGAGTTATTTTTGGCCTTATAGGGAGAACATTTATAAATCCCTCTTCTTTTCTTGTGTGATTTACTCTCTTTATGCATATTATCTCTTGGAATTGTGATGGTTATCTATTTCTTGAGACCCTTATAAGATTTTTAGTTCATTACTTGTGAAGATCATATGATGGAGAACTTATTTTTATAAGCCCTATTATTCCCTATCTACCTTTACATTATTCCTTCTTTTGATAACCAATTCTGGCCTCAAACCTTTTGTTTTTAGCTCCACAAAAATTATTCCCTAGCCGAGATAAGCTTGACCCTATCCGGGAATTAGGACTTAGATTGGAGAGGTAAAGTTTTGTGTTTTGTTAAAAAGAAAAGAGTTTATATTTGCTTGAATTGAAGGGTATTTGGGAAGGGTAGATTGGAAGTCTCTTGTTATTACATGTAAGAAAGGTCTCTTGATAGAAAAAAATGTACACAATAAAGTTTTTGAAGGATGTAGTGAATAAAAAGAAAGAGGAATGTATACGGTGGATCGTTAGCGACCCTGATGTAGGCTCGTTAACGAGGCAGAAGAAAGAAAGAAAGAAAAAAGAAAAAAAGAAGAAGAAGGAAATCAAAAAGAGATGAAAAGTTGAAGTGCATTTGTGTTTATAGATAATATCAAGAGATTCTTTTATTTTGGTTATGAGACTTTCTAGGATGATAAAGGGTAAGTGAAAATGAGTGTGCATAATGAAGAGTGAGTTTGGTATGTTCTATGAAAGTTTTTGGTGAGATGTGAGTTTTTAGGAGTCTTTGATTCCCGGATATTATTAGCACCACATAGCCAAATATTTCCATGCCTTATTGTCATTACCAAGCCCCATTACAACCCGGCCGAATGGAAACTTCTATGAAGTTTTTCATTGAGCCTAAGTTCTCTTGATGATTCTTTGCTTGTTTTGATAAATCTTGGGTGGATAGTATTGGTGATATAAGTTCCAATTTCTATGAGTTTTTTTATATAAGATGAGTTGAGAGATTGAATTTATAAGCCCAAACACTTGAGAGTTGAGTGAAACACATTATATCCCTTGAGAGGTTGGATTGTATTATTTTATGTCTATTTAAGTGCATATATGTGTGAGGATGTTAATAGTCTTTTGATATAATTTTCTTATATGTAGATGTTGCTTTTTAGAAGATGGCTATGTCTTGATGAGCGTGATTTGTTTTGGTTTTGGTTAGTGTCTTGTTTATTGCTTGAGGACAAGCAAGTCTAAGTATGGGGTATTTTGATGTTCGCATTTTTAGTATAGTTTTTGATAGGTTTTTCTTTGCTTATTCGCTTTAGTTTTGTTTAGTTTAGGTTTAGTTTTGAGTATTTTTAGTTAGTTTTGCATAATTCTATGAAAAGGGTGGAATCTACGCTATTTTGTGAATTTTGCAGGTTTTAGCGAGGAAAGGAGCTGAATGGAGTTGATTTTGGAGCATTACAGCGAGAGACGGAGGAGTGCATGATTGAAGAAGTCAAAGCTCGAGAGTACAAGAAGAAGTGTTGAAGAAAACAAACCCCAGGCTCGTTAACGAGGCTGTGAGGGGTCGTTAACGAGGCCACGAAGAGAAAGATTTCGAGTATTATTTTTATTATTCACCGATCCTGAGCGGGAATTTATTTCCGTATCGGTTGAGTATCTTTTTAGAATCTTTTGGGGTTGTTAGAATATGTATTTTAGAGTTTACTATCTTTTTAGATTTTATTTCTATCTTTTAGAGATTGTTTCTATCTTTTTAGGAAAGTTTATATCTTTTAGCCTTTTTAGTTTTTTAGCTTTTTAGTATAAATACCCTTCTATCTAGCATAGAAAGGGGGGCTTGATTTGGAGAAGTTTTTTTTAGAGAGCTTATTTTAGAGGAGATTTTGAGGACGACCGAAGGAGAGAGAGATCGGATCGGAAGAGGATCACGAGGTTCGGTAGACGACGGTTGTCGAGTGTTCGTTGGTTGTGATTGTGGTTCGGTGTATGTTTTTTTTTTGGTTTTTTCTAAATCTCTGTAAGACAATATATTTTTCTTATTAATTTAAGTTTGAGTTTTGTTTCAATGTTTCTTTTTATTGAAGTTTTTAGTTTCTTAGTTATGATTAGTGAGTAGTTTATTTTTCTAGGGTCGGGGTTAAGCCCGGCATAGTCGAGCATGTTTGATGAGTAAGATTGTGTGTTGAATGTCTTTTATCTTTTATTGAGATTGTTTGTAGTGCTTAATACCAAAACGAAAGTTGAGGTAATTTAGGTTTTTAACTCGATTGAAAGAGAAAGTTAGTAACTTGAAGGTTGATATCGTTTGAAAACGAAAGTTTCAAGCTTTAGATCCGAAACAAGCAATTGAGTGAATTAGGATGCGAAAGTAGATTAATTTACTTGTTAAGTCAACGAAAGTTGATAACTCTATCTATTTAAAGGCATGATCTTATCTTCTTACGAATTTTTATGCTTGGCTATGTTGTGGTGTCCCTTGTCCTAGACAATATATTTTTGCTTTATTTGTTAGATTGATAGACAAACAACCTTGCTTCTTGTGGAACGATCCTGACTCCACTGTACTCAGCGGGGTCTTGACTTACAAATTTATTTGTTGGCCGAGAAACCCTCTCAACACTTTGTCGTGGCCTTGATTGTTTACGTTCTCGTTAAGAGAACGGTTTCAAACGAACTAGTGAGGGGCGCGGGATTAACCCGACGCCTCTATATAATTTTACTAAGTCGTATGCCTTTGCGCTTAAAGTACGACTTTCAGGATCATGATCCATGTCCGCTCCAATTGCAAGGAGAGATGAGTGGCACTCTAGCTAAGTGTCGGGAACAGAGTTTTCCCTTGGTCTACCGGACCATGCAAGCCCCACCCCCTTTAAAAATCATTAATGTAACCGTAATTTACGTCACTATATAAGATAAGTTCCCAATGCACATTTAAAAGACATCAAACCGGACCGGTCTCAAATGATCGATCCGGCTCTCGGTCCGCTCAGGGACCGAGAGGTTTTCAACTTGTATGAATTAATAATGTTCCCAACATCCTTTCTACTCTAAAAGAAGCCTACAATTTAGTAGCTCTTCTCTCGATTAAACAAGCTATCTCCGCTTGAGATACGCTCATCTTCGTTACGATAAACCCCACATAAAGTTCTATACCTCAAAACCCCTATGAACATATCTCCCTCGTATATTAGAGAAAATTACCGAATTACCCTAGGGAAGTTCCTTTCCCGCTTGCTTAGTCTCTTAGACTAATTCTTCTTTTCCACATGTTTGCCTGGCGTATTCTCGCCTCTTGCGAATTATGTCAGAACCTAGGAACCCAAATAAGGCATAAGGTGAAGGCGAAGGAAGGACAAGGATCTTCAAGATGTATTTTCATACCCTTTTGATTTATTTATGTTTATGTTCCAAGGACAAGTTCTAATGCGTTTCATTCTCGAACAATATTTGGTTTAAAGCAATGTAAGATGGTTTGTACGAACAAAGTCTCTTTCGAGAGCACCCTTTTATAATTATGTCAATTTCCACAATTTATATGTTTAATATCATTCTAAAAGCCCTGGGTGACTTTGGATGGTAAAATCCGAGGACACTGACGGTAATACTCAGTGTTGTAAAATAGGGGTGTTACACACGCGTCAAATCAGTCAGGCAACTGATTTGATTAATTGGGAAGCAGAAGCAATAAGGAGATAAAATGATTAAAAATCCTTAATTGGTAGATAAGTTGTTATGGCATAGCAGAAAAAGGAGTGTGTATTTGTTTGGAAAATGCAAGAAGTCATGGGTTCGAATCCCACCTCTCACATTTTTATTTTTGTCTCATTCTTTTTTTTTCCATTCTTCGTATTTTTATTTAGAATTTAACTAGCAAGACCCAATCGTGTCATGCACGATTATGACTTGAGAATTTGTTTTTATGTAAGAACCATATATTATATCAATAATTATTAAAAATTAAATAAATGGTGTTACAACTCATGTTTTAAAAAAATAAAAAAATATGAGGTGTACCACCACTGATATCATTATAAATTGATATTATACATATATTGAGAACGGAAAACGAATTAGCAAGTAGGATAGCAATGAATCAACCCACAAGAGATTGAATACCAATCTGGATTTGGGCTCACAAGTTCAGAGATCGATTGAAGGAAGAAAATCAATCTGGAGAATTCTTGCAAGAAACGGAAGTGAAGAGAGCATGAGGTTGGTGTGTTGGGAATAATTTTCTGATTGCCCATGTCAGACCAGGCCACATGCCTCAAATACATCCAAAACAGCCTAACGGCCAAGTGAGCCGGAACAAACCGGTTTTAGGAAAGCTTTAGGTACAACCGGATAAAACCGGGTTAAGCTACTAAATTCAGACTTGAAATATAAAGTAACACTTTAATATTATATTGTAACATGACTCCCTCCTTCAAGGATCCTTGTCCTCAAGGATCAAAACTAGGATACTTTGCAATGAAGTCGGAATAATACTCCCAAGTTGCAGACGAAGGAGGTTCTCCCTGCCACTGGACTAAGATCTTTGTAGATGCTGCATTGTTCCTTTTGACCATCTTTCGCTCAAGTATGGCCTCAGGTTCCTTGATGCTACCGACATCAGCAAGAAATTGGGGCAGCAGTGGCGGTGTAGTTGGAGGATTGGGGCAATGCTTAAGCTGACTCACATGAAAAGTGTTGTGGATGCAAGCGGTTGTAGGGAGCTCTAGTTTGTAGGCCACAGCATTGATCTTTTCGATCACCTTGAATGGGCCATAAAATTTGGGAGAGAACTTGTGCGCCCGTTGCTTTTGCTTCAAGGAGTTTTGGCGATACGGTTGTAACTTCAGATAGGCCCAGTCACCAATAGAGAACTCTTTGTGAGTGCGGCGCTTGTTAGCTTGCTGGCACATACGATTTTGAGCTCGGAGCAGGTGGAATTTCAGCATGGATATGACCTCTTCAAGTTTCAGGAAGCTGCGGTCAATCAATTGGGATTTGCTCTCCCCTGGTATATAGGGCAAGTGGACTGGTGGGGCATAGCCGTAAAGCACTTCAAAGGGGGTTGAATTGATAGATGTATGATGAGTGGTATTGTACCACCATTCAGCTAACGGGAGCCATTTGCTCCAAGAGTGTGGTGCATCCGCGCACATGCAACGGAGGTATGTCTCTAGAGTGCGGTTCGTGACCTCTGTTTGTCCATCGCTTTGGGGATGGTATGTTGATGAGAAGTTGAGGTCTACCCCATGGAGTCTGAATATTTCTTGCCATATATCACTAAGAAAAAGAGGATCACGGTCACTGATAATAGACATTGGCATGCCATGTAATTTGAACACTTGGTCAAGATATATTTGGGCCACTGAGGAAGCAGTAAAGGGGTGAGAAAGGGCCATGAAATGTGCATATTTGCTGAAGCGATCTATCACTACTAGAATAGTGTGCTTGCCCAGGGATGGTGGTAAACCTTCAATGAAGTCCATACTAATGGACTCCCAAACACCATTTGGAGTTGGTAACGGTTGCAATAGCCCTGGGGAGGCGGAGCAATCATACTTAAACTGTTGGAAAATCCTACAGTTTCGGATGTATTGATGCACATGTTTAGCCATACCCGGCCAGTAGAAAAGGGATTTAACTCTCTGAATCGTAGCATCAGGACCAGAATGGCCTCCTAGAGGAGAATCATGCATCCACTGTAAGATTTGAAGTTTCAGAGTATCAGAATTGCCCACAACCAGTTTGCCCCTTCGTCGGAGTTCCTGATTAACATAAGTGAAGTGTGGGTGGCTGCTGTCATTTGCTAATTTCTCAGAAATAATAGAGACACAATTTGGATCCGTGGACCATAGAGCCTGAATAGCATTGTAGAGCTCAGAATGGATGTTGGAAAGGGTGATTTGCATGAGTTGACTTCCAGTAACTCGGGATAGGGCGTCTGCAGCTTTATTTTCACGACCCTGATTATATTCTATAGAAAAGTTATAGCCGAGCAACTTTGACAACCACATGTGTTGGGTCGGTGTTGTGATTTTCTGTTCCAAGAGATATTTTAGGGCTTTTTGATCAGTTCGAATGATGAATGGGTGATGCAACAAATAGGAACCCCAGTGTTGGACTGCGAAGACAACGGCCATGAGTTCTTTTTCGTAAACAGAAAGTGCTTGTTGTTTAGGACCCAAGGCGCGGTTGAGGAATGAGATTGGATGCTGGTCTTGCATCAATACAGCACCAATACCGTTGTTGCTGGCATCTATTTCAACAATGAACACTTTTTGAAAATCAGGCAGGGCCAGGACAGGTGAAGAAGAGAGGGCTGTTTTGAGTTGTTTGAAAGCTGTGAGGGCTTCTGGAGTCCAAGTAAAATTGTCTTTTTTGAGGAGGAGGGTTAGTGGTTTGGCAATTATACTGTAGTTCTTTATGAACCTCCTGTAATAGTTTGCTAAGCCCAAGAAGCTGCGCAATTGTTTGAGGTTTACTGGTTGAGGCCAGTGTTTGATGGCATGTATTTTGGCTGGATCGGTGCTGACTCCAGATGCTGAAATAAAGTGCCCTAAATATTCAATGGTAGAACTACCAAAGTTGCACTTAGAAGGTTTTAAGAACAGCTTGTGTTCCCGAAGGATGGAGAAAACCTGGGACAAGTGGTGAAGGTGTGAAGACCAGGATGGGCTATAAACAAGAATGTCATCAAAGAAGACAAGGACGAATTTTCTTGTGACATCTTTAAAAATGTGGTTCATGAGGCTTTGAAAGGTGCAAGGGGCATTGGAAAGGCCAAAAGACATGACAAGGTACTCGTAATGGCTGGAGTTGGTTTTAAAAGCGGTTTTGAAGATATCTTGGGGATGCATTCTTATTTGATGGAATCCGGCTCGAAGGTCGAGCTTAGAAAAGACTTGAGACCCTCCTAATTCATCTAGTAAGTCTTCTAGGAGGGGTATGGGATACTTGTCTTTTATGGTTTGGGTGTTGAGGCCTCGGTAGTCAACACATAACCGCCATGAACCATCTTTCTTTTTGACTAGGACAACTAGAGAGGCGTAGGGGCTGTTACTGTATTGAATAACGCCTTCTTTCAGCATGTCACTAATCAATGACTCGATAGCATCTTTCTGGTGAGTAGAATATCTGTAAGGCCTTTGGTTTATGGGTTGGGATTCGGGTAAGGTGGGAATGAGGTGGTCGAAACCTGGTCTGAAAGGTGGGAGTTGAGTGGGTGGATCGAATAAATCAGAGTACTTGTGAAGCAGGTGTTTGAGGTCTACATCTTCAGCTCGGGAAGGTTCAATTTGAGCTGAGATATGGTATAGAGATGCATCAGTGGGAGTCTCAGCTGGGTTAATGACTTGGAGGAAAGCTAATTGAGCACCCTGTTGAATGCATTTGTTCAACTTATTCCCTTTGATTATTTTGCAATTAGAACTGTTGGCCCCTCGAAGTGTGCACTGTCTTCCATTCATTTGGAATTTCATTTTCATGTGAACTTAATCCCACCAAACAGGGCTAACTGTCACAAGCCATTGAATGCTAAGGATGACATCAAAACAGTCAAGTGGAACGGTGCGTAGATCAGCAGTGTACTCCATGCCTTGCATAGACCATTTGAAGTTGGTACATTTGAATGTGGAGAGAAGCTTACCACCGATAGCAGCTTTGACCAGTAATGGAGGTGCTGGTTGTAAGATGCAGCCCAAAGTTTTTGCAATTTCCAGGTCAATGAAGCTATGGGAGCTGCCAGGGTCAATTAATATGCTGATTGTAGTGCTGCCATAATTGCATGTCACCCGCATACAATTGTAGGCAACTGTACCACTCATGGCATTAACCGAAATTTGATATACTTGCCCGGTTGCTGGTTCTGCAGTATCATCAATGTGCTCACCAGGTTGCAAAGTTGGAGCTACATCATACACTTCTTCAGTTTCTAACATATATATTTGATCCCGTTTGTGTTTGAGGTGATGACCAGGTGTAAAAGGCTCGTCACAAAACATACACATCCCCTTAGATTTTTGTTCTTGCATCTCCTCATAAGACACTCGTTTGGCCTGTTTGGGTGGTTCAACAGTGTTTGGTTTAGAGGCAGGGAGGTTGAGTAGTTTGGGTTGGGGAAATTTGTGCGGTTCTGGGCTGGGAAGAAGGGATGGACTCTTTTGAGGGGGAAAAGGCTTGTAAGGGTAGGAAGGTTTGTTTGACGTTGTGAAGCAATGGGAGGGTTTTTGTGGAGACAGGGCAAGACAAGATTCGTACAGCTTAGCAAGCCGAGCAGCCTCAGCCACAGTTGCTGGCTTGAACTGTCGGATATGGGCCTGTAAATGCGGTTGCAAATTGGCCAGAAAAATACTCAAGGCTTGAGCAGCAGGCAGATGCAGTTTAGTTAAAGCACATTCAAAGCTATCAAAGTAATCATCCACAGATTCAAGTTGTTTCAGGTTCACAAGATCAGTAAGAGGGTCATCAAATAAGTCACCAAAACGAGTAGAAATGTCGATTACATATTCAGTCCAAAGAGGGAACTCACCATTCTTACCCCGAATGTAATTGTGGTGCCATTGGAGCGCCTTATCTTCCAAGTGCAGTGACGCCAAACGGACTTTGAGCTCAGGCATAGTGTTGTCCAACGAGAAGAATTGCTCGCACTTATAGAGCCATTCTTTCAGATGTGTCCCGTTGAACTTGGGAAACTCGATTTTTGCCAACCGTGCCGCCAATCCACCGGGAAAAGATGAGTTTCCTTGTGTGGTTATAATCGGACCACGATTGTGCTGGAATCCCCCAGATCGTTGCGTATCGGGAGGGTCGGGCTCGAGCGTGACCGGAATAGGAGTTGGAGACGAGGTATCTCCTGTTGCGGTCGCCGTTAACGGTGAAGACGGTGGTCGAAAGGACATCGACAGTCCGACGAGCAAGTTTTTGAGCTCTGCTCTTTAGCCATGGCTTCCATTTTCTGAGTTGTTTCCTGGTGTTGCTGGGCACTATTTGCTTGCGACTCCTCAAATTGCTTGTTGAGCTCTTGGAGAGACTGGTTCCGTGTTTCGTTCACCATGATTGCTTAGGTCGCAGGATTGAAGGGCTCTGATACCACTGAGAACGGAAAACGAATTGGCAAGTAGGATAGCAATGAATCAACCCAAAAGAGATTGAATACCAATCTGGATTTGGGCTCACAAGTTCAGAGATCGATTGAAGGAAGAAAATCAATCTGGAGAACTCTTGCGAGAAACGGAAGTGAAGAGAGCATGAGGTTGGTGTGTTGGGAATAATTTTCTGATTGCCCATGTCAGAGCAGGCCACATGCCTCAAATACATCCAAAACAGCCTAACGGCCAAGTGAGCCGGAACAAACCGGTTTTAGGAAAGCTTTAGGTACAACCGGATAAAACCGGGTTAAGCTACTAAATTCAGACTTGAAATATAAAGTAACACTTTAATATTATATTGTAACATATATAGACTTATACATATACTTTAATTATAAAAGTAACATCTCACACATAAGTAGAGCTGTCAAACGGGTCGATCAGGTTGGGTTCGGGTCCGGTTATTTTGGGTTCGGGTTAAGTCAGGTTCGGGTCATAAAGGGTCATTGGTCAAATCTTATTAAAATATTATTTTATTTAAAAATGACATTTAACAATAATCTATTATTTTCAAAAATATTATTTATCTTCTAAAAATATAAAAAATCGGGTCAACCCAACGGGTTTCGGGTTTGAACCCAAAGGGTTTCGGGTCTATCGGGTTCGGTTTATTTTTTGTTTCAGGTTCAAACATTTGGGTCTTGACCCTAAAATTTTTGGGCGGTTCAGGTCAATTTTTCGGTTCGGTTCAACTTTTGACAACTCTACACATAAGGGACGACAAATAGCAAAGCCCTATGAAAATTTATGTCCATAAAAATAAAATCATAGAGATCTTACCTATTTATAGTTTCATATTTACCATAGAAAAATTGCGGTACATATATCTCGCGTACTAATATAATTATATAATATTAAAGTTTCTCACGTACTAATATAGTGTGTACACATTGCATATTTTTAAAAAGTAAAAGATCATGTACTAATGTATTATGTACAATTATTATTTAATTATTATAAGAACTTAAAAAATTATATAATATTAAACTTTATGAATTTATGTCCATAACGATTGAATAGTAGAGATTACGTTCTAATATAACTATATAATATTAAAAAAAATTCATAAAAATAAATAGTATATGACTATATATATTAAAATTTTATTCATAAAGATAAATAGTAGATATAACATGTACTAATTTAGTGTGTAAGGAATTACAGATCACTTACTAATATATTACATGCAATTATTAATAACATTAGCAATATTATTATATTATATATTTTTGAGGATTGTAAATACTAAAATTATGAAGGGTAAAGGAGTAAATTGAAAAATTAAGAAGCTGATGTGGCATAATTAAGAGATTGACAAATAGGATAGAGGGATTCGAGTTTAGTAATAGTATATAGATTTAAATGTGAATTTAATATTGAAATATTATTTCCCCTTAATTAATTAAATTTTAGTTGCCATTATGCTATGCTTTTATAAATTTTTAATATTATACTATGAGAATCATAATAATAATTAAACTCTCTATTTTAGAGACACAATTAAATAAAAAATAACAATTTCT
This sequence comes from Fallopia convolvulus, assembly GCA_964016875.1. Classification (NCBI taxonomy): domain Eukaryota; kingdom Viridiplantae; phylum Streptophyta; class Magnoliopsida; order Caryophyllales; family Polygonaceae; genus Fallopia; species Fallopia convolvulus. The sequence continues at coordinate 41,542,909 of OZ024720.1, forward strand.
TTTATATAGAAATAGCGGCTATTACAAGTCCTACCTATCCTAAACATCAAAATCAAAACAAAAAATTCGTCAAAAAATGTTACGTATACTTATTAGGAAAAAATGGGGAAAGGGACTTCCTACTTATTAGGATTGAACCTGTAACCTATTAGAACACTCAAAAAGTAAGGGCCCAACCAACTGGGCTGCTTTGAAACTGTGATAAATTTCCCAGCACTATACTATTGATGAGGGACCAACTAGCAAGGATGTACAAGTGCCAATCATAGAAGACGGATACATGACTCGGTCTAGTGCCAAGTAGTTACAAGCTGATTTGGTCGGGTTAGTAATTCATTGTAAGGCACTTTTCAAGAATCCTACATCTTCTCACCAGTCTTTGGTGATGATTCAAGCCAAGAGTGATGAGCCATAGCAAAGCTGGCTATGGGAGAGCCAGACTTCACGAGCGGCGCGCCTCTTAGCGCCAACACTTCTTATCCACGGCGCACCTTGACTTGTCTAGGCGTGTTGTCTATTTTAATTGCATTTTTATGTTATTTCTTTTTAAAGCCAAAGGTAGTTTATTTTATGTATATTTCAGCCTTTTAAGAGTTAGTATTTAAGGGCTGAAACCAACTTGTTTTAGACAACTTGCTCATTTGTTGAAAACAGAACTCTTCGCATTCGAGAGCTCCTTAGGAGGGTTTCGAGTGGATCATTGTCATTGCAGCTTGGTTTGTGTTGGATTATGTCTATCCATCCATAGATTTGGTGTTTTCCAAGCATTCACACGCATCCTCTTGGTGTTCTATGATTTCGATCTTAGTATGTCAAGTTGTAGGAAGATTGGTCCTCATTCTGATAATTTGGGTGCTTGAGACTTGATTTTCTTGTGTCTAGCTTGAGCTTGAGAGGTTATTCTTCACACCTCTATTGATTTAGTTGTTGTTCTTCTTGTTTGTGTCTTCTTCCTTTGTTTGTTGATTAATTTGCGTCATGCCTTGTTGTTGTTGGCCGAGGTGTTAGAAGATCAGACATCTTTCGGGTTAATCCCTGTATCAAATTGGTATCAGAGCTTCTGGTTTACCAACACCATCATCAACTCCTTCTTCATCAATTCTGCCATTGCAGTCGTCTACAAAAACCAAAAATAAGAGTCAAGCCAAGCACATTCCTTGGCTAGTTATTGCATTCTCGTTTCTCCTTTTGATTGATGTCTTGCACTCGTGTTTGCTGAAAATTGTGATTTCTGATCAAACACCATCTTTCCACCACCACATCCAAGCCATCACCACCAGTTGAACACCAAACCGTCACCTTTCATCTAGTTGTGCTGAAATTAGGCTGAGTTTAATCAAACACGCCCTAACTAGCTCAACTTCCTCCAAGTAACCACCATCTCCACTACTTCAAAAAAAACCACCCATCCACCTTTAATATTAGTCAGCCACGTTTTTGTTTAATTTAATTTAAGAAGGGGAGAAAGAAAATTCAAAATACCATATATATCTCCTTTTTAATAGCTGACTAATTCAAACCTCCAACAAACTCTATTCCAGCCAAAGATCCATGCCCCCACCCCTACTTTCACTCAACCACTCCTATTATCACTCCACCTTATTTCTCCCTTCCAACCACTTCTACCACATCTCCATTTTTTGTTTTTTTTTTAATTTTTGCACAATAGCATAATATAAGAAGGGGAGAAAGAAAATTCAAAATACCATATATCTCTCCTTTTTAATAGCTGACTAATTCAAACCTCCAACAAACTCTATTCCAGCCAAAGATCCATGCCCCCACCCCTACTTTCACTCAACCACTCCTATTATCACTCCACCTTATTTCTCCCTTCCAACCACTTCTACCACATCTCCATTTTTTTTTTTTTTTAATTTTTGCACAATAGCATAATATAAGAAGGGGAGAAAGAAAATTCAAAATACCATATATCTCTCCTTTTTAATAGCTGACTAATTCAAACCTCCAACAAACTCTATTCCAGCCAAAGATCCATGCCCCCACCCCTACTTTCACTCAACCACTCCTATTATCACTCCACCTTATTTCTCCCTTCCAACCACTTCTACCACATCTCCATTTTTTTTTTAATTTTTTCACAATAGCATAATATTTGCTATTTCTAGTATATTTTTTGCACACAAAAAAGAGAGAGAAAAAGAAATTAAAAAATTAAAAAAAAAAAAGAGAAAAAGAAATTCGGAAATAAAAAAAAGAGAAGAAAGAAAATATCAGATTTTGCATTTGTCTTTGTCGTATTGTTTGTAAAGGTGCATTTCATTGTTGATACGTTTGCTAAGTGTGGAGATCTCTCATTCACTCTCTTTAACCCAAAGCCACGTCCTTGCCTTCTTGAAATCACAATTGAAGCTCACAACCGCTTGGCTTAAATCAGCCAGAGTGCAATTCTAGAGTCTCTTAGGATTGTCAACAATTCCTTTCTTGCATCTTTGATACATTCGAGTACATATTTCGAGCATAGTAGTTATTCCACACTTGTTTTAATTTCGGCCAAGAAGTATTACTAATCCTCTTGATTTGGTTGTTGTGTGTTGCTAGAACCACTAAAATCCCATTGGAATTTGGCCTACTCAACATAGATTGAAACAACGGGCTCATTTACATTAACAAGAGAGGATAAACACTTGGGTTAAACAAGTGGGAAGCTGAGTTTTTGTTTTGGTTTATACTAACCTCACGAGTTTGTTTAGTGTGTTACTATGTCTCGATTAGGTTCACAAGATGGTTCGGATCCCGTCTCCCCAAAAGTGTTCAACATGCTCAATGCTATGAATGCCATCACTCGATTGATGGAACGAGTGGTGGCCTTGGAGAGTAACCCATCCTGCTCCAACCGAGCTCCACCCATTGCCAACCAACTCCTACCACCGGTACAAGATGGAACCTCCCATCCAAGGGAAGAAAATATCCTTCAACCCCCTCGAATTTTTGCTCAAAATGTACCTCTTAATGAACTCCCCTCTCCACGAGAGAGGCGAGAATGAACTATTGAGTTTCGTGGATTTTAGGAACAAGGGAGGAATCAGAGGCATGATGAATATGACGCCTATGAGGAGTTTGGAGATGATGAATGGGAGAGAGGGTCCTATCATGGAAACCAACAAAGGAGGTCATGTGAAGAGGATGGCATTGGCAAAATCAAATTCAAGATTCCAACTTTTGAAGAAAAGTGTGATCCGGACGCTTACATGGAGTGGGAAACTAAGATTGAACAAATATGGAGCTGCCACAATTTTCCCGAGGCCAAGAAAGCTCAATTGGCTGCCCTTGAATTCACCGGATATGCCTTCATTTGGTGGGAAAACTTGGTGAAAGAGAGGAGGAGCTAGATACAGCCGTGTTAACATGGGCTCAAATGAGGGCCTTGATGAGGACAAGATTTGTGCCTCAACATCACTCTCGTGAGCTAAGACAAAGGCTGGAAAATTTGAGGCAAAACTCAATGAGTGTTGAAGAGACATTCAATGCCATGCAAATGGAAATGGTAAGAGCCAATGTGGTGGAAGATGAGGAATCCCCAATGGCTAGGTTCCTTCGAGTTCTTCATACTAACTTAGCTAATGAAATTGATCTTTATCCATATAATACTTTAACTGAATTGCTTCATTTAGCTATTAAGGTAGAGTAGAAGACCAAAGCTAGGAACCAAGGTGGAAACTACATGGGAAATCAATCCCATTCATGGAAGACCAGCCGTGGTGGCTCATCTTTTGGAAAGGACTCCATGCAAGCTAAGGAGAAGGGGAACGTAGCTGGTTAACAAAGTGAGCAAGGAGGTTGAGGCACGGCGCCAATGGGAAGCTCACCATCATCCACAAGGGCACCAAATGGGGTTTCTGCAGCCCCTAAGTGAAGTAATTCTAACACCTCTATTAGAGCTAGGGACATTGTATGCTTTAAGTGTCAAGGTAGGGGTCATATGATGAAGGATTTTCCTAATACGAAAACACTCTTGATTAATCACTTGGGTCAATATGAATTTGAAGATGAATGTGGTGATCATGATGATTGTGTCAATGATGTGAATCTGGTTGCTTATAATGAATATGATGAGGATAAAATAGAATATGAGCATGGAGAGAGATTAATAGCTAGGAGAGCCTTACATGCTAAACCAGATCCATGTGATGATACTCAAAGGAAAAATATGTTTCATACTCGTTGTTTAATAAAAGGAAAAGTGTGCAATGTGATTATGATAGTGGAAGTTGTTGTAATATAGATGGCATGGAAATGGTTCAATAACTACAACTTTCAACATCCTATCACCCTAAGCCAAATAAACTGCATTGGATGAATGGTTGTGGTGCATCAAAAGTGAGTAAGCAAGTTAAGGTATCTATCAAGTTAGGACATTATGAAGATGAAGTGATATGTGAAGTTTTGCCTATGCAAGCTTGCCACTTACTTTTAGGTCGTCCTTGGCAGTTTGATAGAAAAGTTGTTCATGATAGTTTCACTAACTGACATTCTTTTGTGTTTATTGGAAAGAATTTTTTGTTCCAACCTATGACACCTACACAGGTTTTGGATGAGTATGCGAAGAAGAACAAGGTAAGTGAAGGGGAGGAGGAAAATGGGAAGAAAGGGAAGGCTCAATCGAGTCAGCCTACTACTATCCCACATTCCTCTAATGTTCTTTTAGCTTCCAAGAGGGAGCTTGAGAATGAGTATTTAGATGGAGACACAACACTCATGCTCTTGTGTAAGGATCTTAGTTTGATGAGTGATGAGCTTAAAGCTACATTACCCCCACATGTAGAAGGGTTAGTTGAGGAGTACAATGATGTATTTCCCAAAGACATACCCCTTGGCCTACCCCCAATTAGAGGAATTGAGATTCAAATTGACCTCATTCTCGGGGCTACATTACCAAATAGGCCAGCCTATAGAATGAATCCTAAGGAGACTCATGAAGTCCAATCCCAAGTCAAAGAGTTATTGGACAAGGGATACATTAGGGAAAGTTTAAGTCCTTGTATTGTTCCGGTGTTGTTAGTGCCTAAGAAAGATAACACATGGTGAATGTGTGTCGATTGTAGGGCTATTAACAACATCACAGTCAAGTATAGGCACCCCATTCCTCGTCTAGATGATATGCTAGATGAATTACATGGAGCCACTATCTTTTCTAAGATAGATTTGAAAAGTGGCTACCATCAAATAAGGATGAAGGAAGGGAATGAATGGAAGACATCATTCAAGATCAAAGAGATTCAAGAATGGTCAACGCCCACTTCCATAGGACAAGTGTGTAGTTTCCATTGACTATCCAACTTCTATCGGCGCTTCGTCAAGGATATCAACACCATTGCTACCCCTTTGACCAAGATTACCAAGAAGAGGAGCGAGTTCAAGTGGGACAAGGCACATAGAGGGCCTTCAACACCCTCAAGCTCAGATTGACGCAAGCCCCTTTGCTAGCTTTGCCTGACTTCAATTGACCTTTCGAGGTGGAATGTGATGCAAACGGCATTGGCATCGGCGGCGTCCTCATGCAAGAAGGTAAGCCCATTGCCTATTTTTCTGAAAAATTGAAAGGATCATGCTTAAACTACTCTACCTATGATAAAGAGCTACATGCATTGTTTAGAGTACTTAAGACATGGCAACACTACTTAGCACTTAGAGAATTTGTTTTGAAAACCGGTCATGAATCTCTAAAACATTTTAAAAGTCAAGACAAATTGGATAGGAGGCATGGTAGATGGATGGAATTCATTGAAACATTTCCATATGTTATCAAATATAAAAAGGGAAAAGAAAATGGTTGATGAGGCCCTTTCTAGAAGACATGTTCTATTAACCACATTAGACTCCAAAGCCCTAGGATTTGTTTATATTAAGGAGTTATATGCGAATGGTGTTGATTTTGGTGAAGTGTATAAAGCATGTGTTGAGAATGGTGCTTTTAACAAGTTTTACTTGCATGATGGATTCCTTTTCAAAGTTGACAAAGTGTGTATTCCTAGGTGTTCCTTACGCTTATTGCTTGTAGAAGAAGCCCATAAGGGCACTTTAATGGAACACTTCGGTAGTGATAAAACATATCACATGATGTCTACTCATTTCTTTTAACCTCCTATGCTTAGAGATGTTGAGCATCATATCAAATGTTGTTTAGAATGTTTAAAGGCCAAGTCTAGGTTAATACCACACACTTTTTACGGCCCTTTGCCCATTCCCAACCCCCCTTTGGGAAGACATTATAGTTGGTTTACCTAGGACAAGAAGGGGTAGAGATTCAATCATTGTTGTAGTTGATCGTTTTTCTAATATGGCACACTTCATAGCTTTTCATAAGACCGATGATGCTTGTAATGTAGCTGAATTGTTCTTTAGAGAGGTCGTGAGGTTGCATGGTGTGCCTAGGACTATAGTGAGTGATAGGGATGTCAAGTTCTTAAGCTGTTTTTGGAAGACACTTTGGAACAAGCTAGGAACTAAGTTACTATTTTCTACCTCAAACATCCGGGCAAACTAAGGTTACTAATACGATTTTGACTATAATCCGTAGAGCTATCATTAGGAAAAACTTGAAACTATGGGAAGATGTTTTGCCACGTGTAGAATTTGCATACAATAGGGCCATGCATTCATCGACAGGTTTAACCCCCTTTGAGTGTGTATATGGAACTAACTCGCTAACCCCTTTTGATCTTACCCCATATCCTTTGAGGGAGAAAGAGAGCTTTGATGCAGGTAAGCAGGTTGAGTTCATTAAGGATCTGCATAGAAGAACAAAGGCACGACTTATGCAAAAGGCCGATTGCAACCTAATAAGGAACAACAAGGGGCGCAAACGAATCATTTTACAACCCGGTCACTTAGTGTGGGCACATCTAAGGAAGGAAAGATTTCCCAATTAGCGTAAATCCAAGTTGTCTCCATGAGGAGATGGTCCATTCACCAAGGGCTGGATATTGCACTGCACGTGTAGGTTGATTTAGATTAGGAGCTGTCAAGCTCTCAAGAGTAACTCGTGGATCTCCAATTGTTCGGCTTCCTTGTAGTAGTGCATGCACAACTCGGCGAGTTCTGAAATGAGTCCGTTCAATTTCTGGATAAAAAACAAGAGGTGAATTATTAGTAGCACGGGTGTGAACGATAAGACAGGTTCACACCAAAATTGGCACAAAAATCACACAAAAAGAACAATATTGCCTCCCCAGCAATGACGCCAATTTGATAACGGTGAAATGGTGTGCAAATCACGGCTATGCAAAATAGTCCCAACAAACCTAAAGATTGTAGTCTTAGGGAAATAAGGGTCGAATCCGCAGGGAGGTAGATTGTTTTTGTATGATTTTAATGTCAATTGTAGTAACAAAAGGGGTTTGTAAATTAAACTAATTACTAAACATGCAAAAACTAGTACAAAAATTAAAGTTGGAGTTTTTACCAAATTGGGAAAACACTTAGTCAAACAAAGATCCACATTTGTATGACAAGATGGTCATCGATTTCACTCAATAACGGATGCATATGGAATTCCAATTCCTCTTCAAAGATAATTAATAATACAACCAGATACTATCAATTCTAACTAATTAAATAACCCTGAAACTATCAAGATTCAATTCAAAAGCACCAATAAGAATAGGAATATAGCCATGGTACAATTCTAGAATAAAACAACCAGTTTTTATACTAGAATGCAATTCAACTCTCTTCTGCAATAGACTAGCACAACCAGATACTAGTACAATGCAGTTTGCTACTATGAAATAGAGAAACTCAACCAGTAATTACTCTAGATCTAGCAATAGAGATTCAATAACAACAGCCCTAGAAATTGTTGAAACCAATCACATAAACAATTCAATCAAGAGAGTAGAATAATCCCATGCAATAGATAAAGAGTAGAAATCTCACAACTGAAAGTCAAAACAAAGGCTTCAAACTGTCTGACTAAGAAATAGCGCTTAGTTCTCCATGAAATTGAAAAACTCTAAAAGTGTGAAAAGTAGAATGAATAATAGATGAGAGGTGAAACTCCCATAACCTAATATATATAGCTAGGTATAAAAGTATCTCCAAAAATACATAAATCTCGGAATAAAGCTGATAGAAAAGGAGCCAATCGGAATAAAACACGTGACACATAAGAGATTTGCGACTGTTAGGGGCGGCGGGTGCCGCCATTACCAGAACGCGATTTTCAGCTTCTCTTCAATCCAGCTCTAAAACTCCAATAATATGCATCTTCGAGTCTTCTTCTCTTAGCCGTAGAAAGTCTTCAAAACCACCTAAAAACACCATAAATGTATTCTAAAACCCCTCCTAAATACACAACATATATGTGCATATCAACACATTAGATTTGATAGAGAAGGTGGTTAAAATTCGAGAGTACATGATACTTGCGCAGAATTCTTAGCAATCTTATGCAGATAAAAGGAGATGGCCATAAAAATGTGAGATAGGAGTACATGTGTAGTAAAAGCGGTTGCCTACTTTTGAAGTTATTGGTTTGGGGTGAAAATAAAGTTGAGTCCTTGATATATCGGATCATGTGAAGTTCTCAACACGGTAGGTGAGGTCGCCTACAAGATAGCATTGCCACCAACCTTAGATGAAAGCAATTGAAAGACACTTTGATTAGAGCTATGTGAGACCCAAAGCTTCACATAAGGTTCATGAAAGAGTAAGGGTTGTTATACCATGACCGAGGGTAAGGAAAACTAGAGTGGAGTTGAAATTTCCTCAGGACTTCAAACACCAAGAGTTTCCAAAGGAAGATGTAAATAGGCTAGGGTCACAACAGTGGAGCACATTGTTGGAAACTTACACCAAATGGTTTAGGATAAGGAGAATAGTAAGTCAAAATGAGAAAGGGAGATGTAAGGAAATGGATCCAATTGTAGTCGATCGTATGGATGTATGGCTATGTTAGTAGGGACATTTGAGATTTGCAAGTTTATTGATTGTGAAAGGGATATTCATAACATATACCTTGTAGAAGGAGATCAGACCTAGTAGTAAGACTAATCAGGACATAAGGATCAAGCAAATGACTTTATGAGTCAATTAGACAAGGATGATGGTGAGGAAAAATTGATCCAAGGGGAGTTAGGGATATTATCCTGGAGGTAAGGAGAAGTTAGCCTATTAACATGAGTTGTATGGTTCAATGTGATGTATACCAGTTAGTTGAGACAAATCCTTCAAGAGTCTTGTAGTGCAGGCCTTTCCTAGATAGCTAAGTCAAATGAGCATAGGAATATATCTTCATGAAGAAAGTTGTAGAGTAAGGAAATATCGTTGGTATTGATTCAGTGGTCTCAACGAAGAGTTGAGAAGGCCACTTGGGAGACTGAGATGAGAATAAGATAAAGCTATTCAGAGATGTAATCGAGTTTAGTTAAGACCTTTAAGAATAGAAGATAGAAGTGTGTGAGAACCTAGCTTGTGGATGGTAACTAACTGTTTGTTTTGTTTGACTTGATTTTGTGTGCTTCACTTGTTTGATAGTTGTTGCTTATGATGTATGTGTTGTTTGACACGTGTGAAGGATTTTAAGTAGTGTTATGAATTATTTTTCTTTATTTCATGAAGGTTTGAGACGAAAATTTCTTTAAGTGGGTAGGATGTAATACTCAGAATAATTTTGATATTTTAATGTTCCTCGAATTTCGTGTTGGGATTGCTTAGCTCTTAAGTAATCTCGGGGAGAACCTAAAAAATATATTCTTGGAAAAGCGTGCTCGACTTAAGTGATATTTGGATGTAAATGAGTAATTTTGACGTGTCTCAAAAACGTGTCCAAGTTACTTCGCATGTAAGAAAGCTCGGATAAGTTTTTTCCTTAGTTGTGAGAAAGCTTGTATACATAATAAAACAAGGTTTAAAACATTGGATGTCGTGAAGTCTATCTAGCTTCATCACATCGGATGGCGTGAAGTCTATCTAGCTTCATCAAATTTGATGGTGTGAATTCTATCTATCCTCATCACTTTGGAAAGTGTGATGTTATCTAGTATGATCAAAAGGTGACATAAAAGTCAATTTTGGTAGGCTTGTCTCATATCATCAAAAGGAGGATTCAAAAGTCAGTTTTGGTAGGCTTGTCTCGTATCATCAAAAGGAGGATTCAAATGTCAATTTTGGTAGGCTTATCTAATATCATCAATGGACGATTCAAAAGTCAATTTTTGTAGGCTAAGAAGCCTCCCTCTCATTCCATTCTCTTCCTCCTCCATTTGAACTCCTTCTTCCATTCTTCTTCATCTCCCACGCACTTCTTCAATTTCTCTCCATTTTCATGCTTCAAAAATCAAAATACAATCATTTTGTTGAACCTTGGCCATCCTAGATATTTATAAAGTTGATACCTTGCTCCTTAGATAGTTAAAAGTTCAAGTTTCAAGCTTGGAGACAACTAAACAACCATCTTGCACTCTTTGCGGTGTAAGTTCCATAAAAGGGTATGAGCTCCATCTTCTTATGTTCTCTCTTCCATTTATGAACTTTATAAGTCGTAATAGGTTAGGATTGAGAAGAAATTATGGGTGGGTCGAACTTGATGGACGAAGAAGGTTTGAAGGGAAGATGTTTAGGATGATGAAAATGATGTTTTCATGGACTGGTTTTGGTAAAAAGATATTGGAGGGTTGTTCAACCTAAGTTAAGTGAATTTTAGGATTGTTTGTGGGCTGTTTATGAATTGTTTTAGGTGATTAATAAGGCATCTTGAGCTTTAGATGAAGATTTATATGTTAATAAATTGTAAGAAGCAAAGGTGTGTGAATCATGGGATTTGTGGTGTATTTGGAATTTCAGTGGCTGAGATGGTAAAGTAAGTTGGCTGATTTTTATGGAAAGAAGTGTTAAGATGTAGTTTAGGAAGTTATGAATGAATGGTATAAAGCTAAGTTGGGAATTGCACTTAATAATGTGAAGACGTTTAAGGTAAGAAAAAGGAAGAGAAGTGTGTTGTTAAAGTATCTTACAAGGTTGTTTTTGTAGGTTTTCATAGGTTGAATTAGAATGGTTTTGGTAAGGTGTTGATGGTTGAGTTGAAGGTTATGGTTTTGTAAAGTTTGGAGTTTAGTGGGTTAAGTCTTTTCCTTGGAGCTTTAACTCGAATCGTTAGACTCTGTTTCTTATAAGTATTATTCTTAGTCCTAGGTAACTAGCTTGACAAGTTAGTTTTGATATCGTTGGAAATCATTCGTTTGAGGTAAGCCGCTTATACGTACTTAGTTATCAGTGTTGATATGTGCTGGATGTGTAGATATGATGTGTAGAGCCTTATTTTGGGATTCATCCCCTTATCTTATTAAACATCTATGTGTGAGTAAATCGATATTTTGAAAATTCACTACTAGATGATTAATATGCCGTATGTTATTACATTTCTGAAATTTGGAATCTACAAGTATGATGATGTCTATGGGATGATCGGTAAGGAGGGAGACATCCCTGGCTTAGTCATATGGCATGGAGAGCCCTTTCAAAATTATAATAAAAATATTTTGGCTAGTGCTCCCGATGAGGCTTGACCAGGGGTAAGAAGGTGAATGATGAGGGTGTGGGTGGTTCGGATAAACGGTGGAGGCCGTTGTCCACTACACTGTATAAGGTTGGAGGATGCAATGCTTGTTAAATAAATGATATTGCTGAATGAGAATTGATAAGTTGTGTTTGAACTATTATTGAGGTGGAATGCGATTGAGGTGATACTAAGGTGAAATGATGCACTATTATTATTACGTATTGTATTACTATAATTATTATTATTACGTGCTTTACGAATATAAGTTGTTGAGTGTGTTATTTGCCTTCATTAATATTGTATATTAAATGCTATATTATTACTATCTTGGTTACAAATTATTAAATTGATTTTGCTGCTACATGTGGTGTTTACTATTTAGTGCATATTGGAGTTGGTAGCTGACCCCTCGAAGACTTGTTTTTCAGGTTCAGGTAAGAACATGAGACTCATGATGGAACCTCAGCAAAATGACAAGTGTCATTAGGATTGGGTTCAATTGGATGAAATGATGGATACTTATCTTGTATATTATGTATAATGTTTACTTTTGTTGAGGAAAGGATAGTATGAGGTAATAAATTGTTCACAAATAGTGTTGTAGTTTATGTCAATTGGGAATTCATGCATGTTTTCTATACATTGATTTTATAAATATAGGTTGGATGTTTTCTTTGTATTTTTTCGTCGTGCCCGAGTTGTAAGATCCGCGTGAACTCGTTGTTAGGTTAGCTCATGTGGACCCATGTGTGGTCTACTACCGAGTAGTGCCCCGGTATAAAGTCGGGGTGTTACAAGTTGGTATCAGAGCCAGGTTGACAACAAGGGCACATGGAACTAACCAACAAGTGTGATCGAGGTCCAACTTAAAATAAAAACTGGCCAGTGATTTTAAAGTTTTTTTAATGAGTAGTCATATTGCATCTATGTGGGTAAATGACATGCCACGACTTTGCCGCCATCAGCCGAGGATTTCATGTAGAATAGTAAGTAAATTTTCTAACCTTAGTTAAAATTAGATTATAAATCGTGAGAATTTCGTTTGGAGATAGCTCCATAGACTAGAGCTAAAGTAGATAAAGAAGGTAAAAGAGGAACCATGGTTAAGACCATGGTAGGGGCCAAGTTGAGGATAAAAGAGGGACTCGTGCTGTTGGAGGACCACAAAATGTTTCTTTCCAGAAGAGTAATATGTTGGTGGTGTGTTTTCTAATGGATATTTGGTATTGTTTTGATAGATGATCAAGTGTTTGAACCTAATAAAAGTAAAGGAAGTGGTTAAAATAGGAGGAGTAAGGTAATTCTAGAGTGAATTCTGCTTAAGCACTTAAGATTCAAGACTGATGGTGATTGTATTTGAGATAAGAATGATCATTGAAGATGAATGATGTTCGACTTGGGAAAACTTGAGCATTGTTTTAGGAAATGAACTAAGAATGCATAGTGGAGAATAGGAAGAGAAGTAATTAAACTTCTTTGAAATTGATTATAGGAAGAGTATGAGGTATGATTGGGTCAAAGAATTAACAAGTTGAGCTATACAATGATTGCATACATGGATAACAAGATTGAGGAAATGTGAGTGTCAATTTTGATGTCATATACCGCAAAGTCGTTTAAGGGAAGGTAGAAGAGGAAGGACGGGTATGGTATAGGGTATGAACTAGCACTGGAAACATCTTTGTCAAAGTGGTTAACTAACAAGTTGGGAAAACTTTACAAATATATCAATAAAGGAATGACATTATGTATGCTAATGTGGGGAGTGTAAGATGGAAAACTCTAGGATAAAGATGCTTCTATTGTAGTAGGAGTTTGGGGACTAGTAGTGGCGCATAGTTTCCAATACCATTAGATATTGATGCTGTTATTCGAGCCATCTGGGTGGGATTTCTTCTAGATTTGAGGGGCACGAGAATTTTGCCTAATCAAAATGTTGTTGCGGGGTATCTAAGTTATTTTGGGAATTGCAGATGCAACCAAGATCGAAGTTAGTTGACTGTATGTCAGAGAAGTAGGGTCAAAGGAGTTAGTGATAAGCGTGAAATTGTTGTGCAAATCAAGGCTATGCAAAAGAGTCCTAACAGACCTAAATATTGTAGTCTTAGGAAAGTAAGGGTCGAATCCACATGGAGGTAGGTTTATCTTTTTATGTGAATTTTATGACAATTAAAGTAAAAGGGGTTGATAAAGTAAATTAAGTAAAAAGCGTGCAAAACTAATAAAGCAATAAAGTTTGGGTTTTTTATCAATTTGGGAAACACTTAGTCAACCAGAGATCCACATTCGTATGACAAGTTGATCATATCACAACCAGATACTATCAATCCTAACTAATTGAATAACCCTGAAACCATCAGGATTCAATTCAAAAGCAGCATTAAGAATAGGAATATAATCAGGATACAATTCTAACATAAAACAACCAGCTTTTATACTAGAATGCAATTAAACTCTCTTCTGTAATAGACTAGCACAACCAGATACTAGTACAATGCAGTTTGCTACTATGAAATAGAGAAACTCAACCAGTAATTTCTCTAGATCCAACAATTGAGATTCGATAACAACAATCATAGAAATTGTTGAAATCAATCACATAAACAATTCAATCAAGAGAGTAAAATAATTCCATACATTAAATAAAGAGTAGAAATCTCACAGCTGAAAGTCACACAAAGGCTTCAAACTGTCTGACTAAGCAAAAGGTCTTAGTTCTCCATGAAAGGCTAAAACTCCGAAAGAAAAATAATAAATAGATGATGAATGAGAGATGCAACTCTCATAACCTAATATATAAACTAGGTCTAAAAAGCCTATCCAAAAATAGATAAAACACGGAATAAAGCTGACATAGAAGAGCCAATCACAATATAACACGTGGCGCACAAGAGGCTTCGCTGACCGTCAGAGGCGACGGTCGCCGCCAACATCAGAACGCCGATCTTCATCTTCTCTTCAATCCAGTTTTAAAACTCCAATAATATGCATCTTCGGGTCTTTCTTCTCCTAGCTGAAAATAGTCTTCTAAACCACCTAAAATCACCATAAATATATACTAAAACTCCTCCCAAATACACAATATAACTGTGTATATCAATTAGGTTAGTAATGAGTGTGGCAAAGACTGCCAAGTTGTGCAATGATGGATATATGGGGTACTTGTGATTCGCCTTTCAAGAGGACAAGGAAAGACTAAACATCCATAATACACTTGATTTTTGTAAGTTGCAAATGTTATTCCGGGATTACCACCTTAGAGTGGGGTAGATTATAGTAGTGAATTAGAGTTGGATAGGAGACAAATATAGAAAGTTATGAATAGTATAGTCTCGGGGAAGGATATTTTCCTATGATTGTGTACAAATTACCGAGAGTTGAATTAATTGATTATTGTGAACAGAAACTCATTTTCCTATATGGATGACTTGTTTGACTAATTACAAAGAGCCATGGTGTTTTCATAATGGATTTGATATCAAGTTATCACTAGTTGAAAAAAAGGGGGACATTTATAAGATGACGTTTTGAGCAAGATATGACCATTATAGATGTGTAATGATGTCGTTTGGATTGACTAATGCCCTTATAGTGTTTATGGAGTGATGAATTGGGTGTTCATTGACTACTTGGTTAGGTTCATGGTGGTTTGAATTGATGACAATCTGATTTACTCTCAGAATAAAAAGGAGCATTTATTGCATTTCAAACTATTATAAGAAGTATTGACACAACAATGATTATTTGCAAACTGATCTAAGTAGGATTTATGATAATCAGAAGTTACTTTACTAGGACATGTCGTGACCACAGAAGGAGTTAAAGTGGACCCCTTGATGATTGAAGTTAATTTGCAAAAAAAAAACAATAATATAGTGATGTCTCAAGGGTAGGGCTCAATTGTGTGGTGATGCAGATAGATTATAAAAGTTGTAAGTATATCTTTATGCAGTATGAACTGAGTATGAGACAGCAACGATGGCTTGAGCTATAGAGGATTATAATTTAGAGATCCTTTATCATCCTAGAAAAGAGGATGTGATCATTTATGCTCTTAGTATGAAGACATTTTAAGAATGTATTTTAATTTATGTGATTGTGCAATCAGAGTTATGGGAATGAACTAATGAGGTATGGGATTAAGGTGCAGATTCAATGATATTAAAGTAGATTGAGTTTTGTGGAAGTGTTAGTCAGCCTTACTAGAGAAAATAAGGTAGAAGTATGAGATATGCCTAATATGCAAAATTTTAGATAGAGGTTGAGTCGTGGATATATATATATATATATATATATATATATATATATATATATATATATATTTGATTTTTCAGAATGAGTTGATGGCACTTTGTGATTTAATGGTCGAACCTGTGTGCCTTGAGAGGAGGAATTGAGAAATAAGATTTTTCAGAAAGCACATGTTACATTATCCTCTATCAAACCTAAAGCAAGTATAACTTACATGGATTTAATGCTACATTATTAGTGGAATGACATGAAGTCAGAATATATTTAGAATTGTGGCTAAGTGTTAAGTTTTTGATAGTGAGATCAAGCCCAAAGGTCAAGTCAACATTCCAGAATCGAGGTGAGGAAATATCTCCATGAATTTTTGTCATTGGGTTAAAGACTAGCAAGGTTTAAGACGTTGTTTGAGTTGTTATGGATAGATGGATTGAGATTGCCTGTTTATTGTCAATTAAAGGGATTTAGCTAGTATACAAGATAGTAGAAGTTTTTCTAAACCGGATTATAAGATTGTTTGAGGTACCTAAAATGAATGTATTGTATTGTGAGGAATATATTATTTCTAGATGTTGGAAGCATAGGCATGAAGCAATGGAAATGGTTTTGCACTTAAGGTCAGCATATCATCCGCAGACTAATTGTTACACTACAAGGAGATTCAGATTACAAAGGATATATTAAGATCTTATGTGTTGGAGTGGTAACGTAAATGGTTTGTTACTTGGAAATTGGTAGAACATGCTGACCATAATTATTGGTAATCCTTGATGGTGCCGTATGAGGTTTTGTATGGCCACATGTGTAGAATGTCAATGTATTGAGATGACACATGATAACAGTGAAATGGTTGTGCAAATCACGTGTAACATCCCCGACCAAAGTGCATACGTAATTTTACATTCATATAAGAGTGATAGCATATGCATAGAATATCGACATGATATATAATGAATTTTTAAAAGTAATATTTATTTTCGAATTAAGTATATTATATTTTAAAAAGTTTGTTAAGAAAAAGTTAATAATTATTTCAGGGTAAAGTTTGCAGTAAAGGAGATTTGAGGGTGAAAAACGGAATTTTTCTAAAATTAGGCCGACTTTCTTATTGATTGTGTCGACATGCTCTTGTTACTTTATATACACATGAGATCTTAAATTCTTCTTCATGAAGGAAACCACAGAGAGAGAGAGTTGGAGACAATTAAAAAAAAGAAAAGTATTAGATTTCGGTTGTTTTGGTTGCTACTGGTACAAGATTTCTTCTATCGGGTTTTAGTCTTGAAGTACAAGCGTGGTTTGGTAAGTTTTTAATTAGTTAATGATTTATCTGGATTTTTCTAATTTTTCCAGATCTAGATCTACAGTTGCTTTTGATTTGAAAATCAGTTGATTTATAGTTCTCAAAGGGTGTTTTCGATATCGGATTCGTAAAAGATTTCAGAGTGATTTTAGGGTTTCTCTTTATAATGATATTAGGAGCCATTTGATCAAGTTTTTCAGAAAGGTTTGAACTAGAAAAATGTTCTTCTATATATATATATATATAGTTTATTGTTGTCAAGTTTTAAAGGATTTGGAAAGATGCACAAGAAGTTGTAATGCATTCTGGCATTTTATTGCATTTGGGGTTAGAGTTTATAAGAGTAAATAGCATAATTTGCATTGGGTTACATATAGGAGCACTGATCATAGATCGTGGTCAAGAACAAGGGGGAGAAATATAGTATCTATCCTAAACATGTGATTATAGACCAGAGATTCAATCCTATGTGCTATATGTGTCATATATATATATATGAGCTATATGGATATATGTGCTTTATGGATATATGTTCTATATGAGCTATATGTATATATGTGCTATATGAGTTATATGGATAGATGTGATAGCTCTAAAATTTCCAGAGTTGTTTGCACAAAAGGTATGTTAACAGATGGCATATGATATAGGGTTACATGATGCACTTGATTGCATACACATTGCAATGAGATTAAAAGGACCTGGGACTGTCTTGCCCTGAATTTGTATACAGAGGAGACCTACGGGTCATACATGAGGCCTAAGATGCCTAAGAGATGGTAAATGAGCAAATGAGGCCTAAGATGCCTAAATGTCGGTAATGGAAAAAAAAGGTTGGTATATGGAAAAAAAAAAGGAAAAGTTGGTAATGGAAAAGAGTTGGTAATGGAAACCCGGGGCAAATTCAGGCTTGAACAATTCACAGAATAATATATCGGATACATCGGCATTTGCATTTGCGTAGTAAATTTCTATATGACATGTATAATATGTAGGAATATGTATACTGACCAATTGTTTGACTCTGTGTAAAATAATTGATGCTGGTTTATATTCACTGAGTATGCGACTCACGTAAATCGCAAAATAATTTTTCAGGTTCAGCTAGTTCTTATTGACGTGTGTTCTTTTAGAGGTCACATTCATACAGGTCGGCCGGTTGAAGCTTAATGCAACCTTCTCCTCCTCATTTTGCATCTTAGACATATGGTTTGTAATATAAGTTAGACTGACAGATGTTTTAGTATGAGAAGTAACGACATAGATGTGTGTGTGCAACCTTTTATGGTTGTTAATGTCTATTATGTGGTGACGTGAATAGTTGGTATTTGTCTCTTATATGTTTTTATAAGAGATAAGTTTTACATAGTAAACGTCATAGGATGTAAGGGTATCATAGCTAGTTTTTTGTATCAGAGCAGGGATATGATTCTTTATGGGCATTATGCATTCTGCATTCCTAAGCATATGTAATTGACATTAGAATTGCATTCATGAGCATGATGCATAATGGAGAGAAGGTTCAGCCGTTCCAGTCAGTCTATAAGAGCATCTCATACAGCATTACATGAACTTACATTTTATACACATGGACCATTAGAACAAAAAGTACAAAGGAAATGGTAAAGGTACGTATAGTATATCGAAATTGTATAATACGAGTGGATACAGTATAGTTACCAGTTGATCTGATCTTGTTATTTCTGCATGAGTTTGATGTTATATTGGATGTGATTGGTTGTCAAGACACCATACTAAAGTGGATTGTTATACCAAAGAAGTAGTGATAGACTTGCCTGAGAAATCTAGAGTGATTTTTTTTATGGTGATAGACAAATGGTACCCAGTTGCTTAATATCTGCAACAGTCGCTTTTCGCATAATCAGAGATGGATGTGAGGCATATCTGGCCCATTTTATAGACTGTACAGTTGAATGTGATGAGGTTGAAGGTATTTAGTTGTTAAAGATTTTCCTGATGTGTTTCCAAAGCATCTTCCTGGATTGCCACTTGATAGAGAGATAAAGTTTACTATGAAATTAATGTCAGATACTACATCGATTTTTATTCTTCCATATTGGATGGCTCTTCTAGAGTAACAGGAACTGAAGAAACAGTTACAGGATTTGTTGGACAAAGTATTAATTAGGGCTAGTGTGATTACAGAAAGTTGAATCAGGTGACAATGAAGAACAAATATCTATTCTCAAGAATAGATGATTTATTTGATCAACTTCAGTGTGCAAAGGTATTTTCGAAGATAGACATCCGATCAGGATATCATCAGTTAAATATAGCTAAAGATGACATTATCAAGACAGCATTCAAAACTCGATATGGGCATTATGAGTTTCTAGTAATTCTATTTGGTTTGACTAATGCACCAGTACAATTTATGGCTTTGATGAACAAGGTATTTCAATCTTTTCTAGACAGATTTGTGATCGTTTTTATTAATGATTTATTGGTATATTCACGAAGTAAAGAGGAGCATGCTGATCATTTCTCTACCGTGCTACTAGTCTTGAGGGAAAACAGTTGTTTGCTAAACTGAGTAAGTGTGAATTCTGGTTGGATCATATGGTATTTTTAGGACATATAGTATCTTGAAGATGTATAGAGGATTGATTCTAAAAAGTTTGAAGCAGTGGTAAACTGGAAAGCATCAACTACAGTTACAAAAGTTCATATCTTTCTTAGTATGGTTGGATACTACAGACTATTAGTGGAAGGATTCTCTATTGTAGTTGCACCACTTACTAAATTGCTATGAAAGAATACTTCATTCCATTGGTATTTTGCGTGCCAACAGGGCGTTAATGAGTTAAAGCACTAACAGACTACAACAGCAATGCTGACAATTCTTACAGGTACAAGAAGTTTTGTAGTTTACACTGATGTTTCATATCATGGTCTTATCTTAATCCTGGATGGAAAGTAATTGCCTATGCATCGCGACAGTTACGACCAGATGAGGTTTCTTATCTTGTACATGATTTAGAGCTGGCAATAATAGTATTTTCTCTAAATGTTTGGCGACATTATCAATATAGAGAAACATTCCAGATCTCTACAGATCATTAGAGTTTGAAATATTTGATGAGCCAGAAGACAGAGGTGCTAGATAGAACTACTGAAAGATTATGATTGTACAATTAAGTATCATTCAAGAAAGGCCAATGTTATAGCAGAATGATTTCATTGTCAGATTTGATTGCTTTGCGAGGTCTAAATGCTAGATTACTATTTGACACAGATAGAGTATTGATTTCTACTTTTGAGATTTGGCTAGTGTTGAGACAGACAACTAAAGATGCACAAGTATGAGATGGAAACTTGGCAGAAATTATAGAACTTGTTCGACAAGGTAGAGATACGCCATTTGACATTCAGGATGACACATTGATGTTTGGCTCAGATTCATAATGTTTTTCATGTTAGTATGTTGCCACAGTATTGATCTGATTCATCACATGTGTTAAAAGATTCAGGATTACAACTTGCAGAAAATCTCAGCTACATAGAGGACCGATCCTGATAGCAGATTACAGAATCACACAGTTACAAAGATAGATTCTGAAAGTAGTTTAGAAAAATTATGGTATAGAGGAGACAAATTGTGAAACTAAGAATAAGATGAGAAAGGTATAAGAAGAGATAGCGAATTTTGAGGACACAATTCTTATAGAGGGGGATGATTGTAACATCCCCGACCAAAGTGCATACATCATTTGGCATTCATATAAGAGTGATAGCATATGCATAGAATATCGACATGATATATAGTGAATTTTTAAAAGTAATATTTATTTTCGAATTAGGTTTATTATATTTAAAAAAAACTTTAAGAAAAAGTTAATTATAATTATTTTAGGGTAAAGTTTGCAGTAAAGGAGAATTGAGGGTGAAAAACGAAATTTTTCTAAAATTAGGCCGACTTTCTTATTGATTGTGCCGACATGCTCTTGTTGCTTTAAATACACATGAGATCTAAAATTCTTCTTCATGAAGGAAACCAGAGAGAGAGAGAGAGAGAGAGAGAGAGAGAGAGAGTTGGACACAATTAAAAAAAGAAGAAAAGTATTAGATTGCGGTTGTTTTTTGTTGGATCTGGTACAAGATTTCTTCTATCGGGTTTTAATCTTGAAGTACAAGGGTGGTTTGGTAAGTTTTTAATTAGTTAATGGTTTATCTGGATTTTCCTAATTTTTCCAAATCTAGATCTACAGTTGCTTTTGATTTGAAAATTAGTCGATTTATAGTTCTCAAAGGGTGTTTTCGATATCGGATTTATATTCGGTAAAAGATTTCAGAGTGATTTTTGGGTTTCTCTTTGTAATTATATTAGGGAGCCCTTTGATCAAGTTTTTGTAACATCCCCGACCAAAGTGCATATGTCATTCGACGTTCATATAAGATTAAGAACATATGCATAGCATATTGGCATGATATATAGTGAGTTTCTAAAAGTAAAATTTATTTTCTAATTAATTTTATTAAATTTTAAATTTTTTTTATTAATTTAAAGTTAATTATTAATTATTTCAAGATACAGTTTGTAGTAAAGGAGATTTGAGGGTGAAAAGTGTGATTTTTAAAAAAATTTGTCGACCTTGCCCAGAATTGCCGACTTACACTCTATATATATTTGTGAGCTCTCTTTCCTTCATCATGAAGAATTCAAATCCAAATTAAAAAAAACACATGCAGAGAGTTTTTTAGAGTGAAATTTAAAGAGTTTGATTTCGGTTGTTTTTTATCGGATCTGGTACAAGATCTCTTCTATCGGGTTTTAATCTCGAAGTAGAGGCGTGATTTGGTAAGTTTTAATTAGTTAATGGTTTATCTGGATTTTTCTAATTTTTCCAAATCTAGATCTAAAATTGGTTTTGATTTGAAAATCGATTGATCTATAGTTTTCAGAGGGTGTTTTCGATATCAGATTTATATTCGGTAAAAGATTTCAAAGTAATTTTAGGGTTTTTCTTGTAATGATATTATGGAGACCCTTGATCAAGTTTTACAGAAAGGTTTGAACTAGAAAAGTGTTCTTCTATATATATAGTTTATTGTTGTCAAGTTTTAAAGGATTTGGAATTATTCATAAGAAGTTATAATGCATTTCGGCATTTTATTGCATTTGGGGTTAGAGTTTATAAGAGTATATAGCCTAATTTGCATTGGGTTATAATAGGAGCACACGTCATAGACCGTGGTCAGAGTCAAGGGGGAGAGATATAGTATCTGCCTTAAACAAGTGAGTATAGACCGGAGTTGTTTGCTCCGAAAGTTTGTTAACAGATGGCATATGATGTATGAATACATGATGCATTTGATTGCATAGCATATTGCAATGAGATTAAAAGGACCTGTGATTGTCTCGCCCTGAATTTGTATTACAAGACCTACGGGTCATACAGGATCTTCGGATCATACAAGACCTACGGGTCATACAGGATCTACGGGTCATTACGGGTCATAATTCTTACAGGGACCATAAGAGTCCATATACAGTAAACCCGGGGCAAATTCAGGCTTGAACAGTTCACAGAATAATGAATCGGATACATCGGCATTTGCATTTGCATAGTAAATTTCTATATGACATGTATAATATGTAGGAATATGTATACTGACCAATTGTTTGACTCTGTGTGAAATAATTGATGATATTTTATATTCACTGAGTATGCGACTCACGCAAATCGCAAAATAATTTTTTAGGTTCAACTAGTTCTTACTGACGTGTGTCCTTTTAGAGGTCACATTCATATAGGTCGGCCGGCTGAAGCTTAATGCAACCTTCTCCTCCTCATTTTGCATCTTAGACATATGGTTTGTAATATAAGTTAGAGTGACAGATGTTTTAGTATGAGGAGTAACGACATAGATATGTGTGTGCAACCTTTTATGGTTGTTAATGTCTATTATGTGCTGACGTGAATAGTTGGTATTTGTCTCTTATATGTTTTTATAAGAGATAAGTTTTACATAGTAAACGTCATAGGGTGTAAGGGTGTCACATCACGGCTATGCAAAATAGTCCCAACAAACCTAAAGATTGTAGTCTTAGGGATGTAAGAGTCGAATCCTCCGGGAGGTGGATTGTTTTTGTATGATTTTAATGTCAATTGTAGTAACAAAAGGGGTTTGTAAATTAAACTAATTAGTAAGCATATAAAAACTAGTAAAACAATTAAAGTTGGAGTTTTTATTAAATTGGGAAAACACGTTGTCAAACAGAGATCCACATTCGTATGACAAGTTGATCATCGATTTCACTCAATAACACATGCATATGGAATTCCAATTCCTTTTCAAAGATAATTAATAACACAATCAGATGCTATCAATTCTAACTAATTAAATAACCTGAAACTATCAAGATTCAATTCAAAAGCAGCAATAAGAATAGGAATATAGGCAGGATACAATTCTAGCATAAAACAACCAGTTTTTATCCTACAATGCAATTCAACTCTCTTCTGCAATAGACTAGCACAACCAGATACTAGTACAATGCATTTTGATACTATGAAATAGAGAAACTCAACCAGTAATTTCTCTAGGTCTAGCAATAGGGATTCAATAACAACCACCCAGAAATTTTTGGAACCAATCACATAAACAATTCAATCAAGAGAATAGAATAATTCCATGCAATAGATAAAGAGTAGAAATCTCACAATTGAAAGTCAAAATGAAGGCTTCAAACTGTATGCCTAAGCAATAGGGCTTAGTTCTCCATGAAAGTGAAAAACTCTAAAAGTCTGAAAAGTAGAATGAATAATAGATGAGAGGTGCAACTCCCATAACCTAATATATATATATAGCTAGGTCTAAAAGTATCACCAAAAACACATAAATCTCATAATAAAGCTGATAGAAAAGGAGCCAATTAGAATAAAACACGTGGCACATAAGAGATCTCGCGTCTGTCAGGGGCGGCGGGTGCCGCCAGTACCAGAATGTGATTTTCAGCTTCTCTTCAATCTAGCTCTAAAACTCCAATAATATGCATCCTCGGGTCTTCTTCTCTTAGCCGTAGAAAGTCTTCAAAACCACCTAAAAACACCATAAATGTATGCTAAAACCCCTCCTAAATACACAACATAATTGTGCATATGAAACTCCCTCACACTTGAATCTTTCTCGTCCCCGAATGAATCAGAATACAATCACTCATAAAATCTCTAAGCCCCGGATCATCAAAGTGCAAGGAAGATTACAAAGAGAGGTAAAAGCATTCTCATGCAAGAACAACACCCAACCTAAAAACAAGATATGGCAAATAAGCTCTAACACTCAACTCTACTCAACATCAATATATAGTAATGTCAGCTACATCAATCTATCCTACTTATCAACATGATAACTAAGATCAAACACCAACACCAAACCAACCATAGCAAATGTCATACTAAGCTCTACTCAAACCATCAAGCAAACCAATCAACCAATCTACACATCAAGCAACAAACTACTAGCAAGTAACCACCAACAAGTCCATCAAAAGCATCACCAAAGACAGTGAAAGTCTCCAAAAATCTACACCTTATACCTCCAAATGAAAACCTCCTTAAAACACTCCTATACTCCACTTATTATGTCTCCATTGCCGGTAAAAGATAGTCCTAAAACACTCTTTTTTTCACTCATTTTTCTTAGGCGTCTTTTCAGGTTTTCACCTAACACTCTCTTTTCATTTTTTTAAATTTGGAATCACGAACTCACACCACTCTGAATCTATTTTTGCCAATGCCTAGTGCCTACCAGATTACATGCTTATTACCTAGACCGCCCTTTCGGGTTTTCAGTCTATCTCAGAATTTTATTTGCCTTTTTTTATAATTTTATGGCTTTTTTTATTCATTTTTATAGAACATCAATAATAATGGAACTCCAACCCCCCCCCCACACACACACACTTAGAACACCCATTGTCTTTAATGTAGTAAAGACAAAATAAAATAGAGGGGAAAGAAAGAAAAATACCACTACTGATCAGAAGGTGGTGGTGGTGGCAGCGAATACGGTGGATAGTGAGGATATGAAGGATATGCGGGCCACATGCCCTAAAAAAATTGGGCCTGGTGTTGGAAGTAGAGAGTCTGCTGCTGAAAGAAATGAGACTAATCCTAGTGAAACTGGTGGATCCGATCTATAGAAGTGGACAAAGCAGACTGTTGAGTGAACATCTCCGCTTGAAGGACTGAAAGGCTGCTCATCCGGCGTATCATATCATCTTGCCATCTCAGACCAGTGCCCTCTCCAGCTGAAGTACTAGGAAAAATCTAAATCAGGATATCCTCATGCATGTCAATGTCGCCCTGTGGAACAGGCTCTGAAATAGATGATGGAACAGCATGTGGAGCATCAGAAGAAGAAGAAGAACCAAAAGCTCCAACACGAGCGGACAACTGACGTAAATCAAATCGATGATACTCAGGTCCAAAAGGTAACTCAACAATGGGCAGATGAATCCTACAAGTACCCGTAGGAGGAGCAAATGAGTAGTAAAATCTGCCTCTATCCTCAGTAAGAACTCTAGCATTCTTCAAATGTTTTATATCACAAGTGAAGGTAGAAGATACCCTCTAAGATAATGGAGGAAAAGGAATGTTCAGAAACTCCCCCAAGATAGAAATCATTCCACCAATAGCAATCTTGTACTTCTTCTAGCCCCTACACTTCATGCAGCAAGTAAGAAATTGAGCTCTCCAATCTCTGATAAGCGTGCACTTTGGTGTCAAGCTCCACATGGTCTCCAAGTCAGTGTCAGAGACCTTGTTCGCCTCGGTTTGGCCATACCAAGCCATCCTAATCACCTTATGAGCAATTCGCAAACAAGGATGAGACCATTTGTAATTTTTTTTTCTCCTGGCATGGGATCAAATGATGCAAAACCAGTAGTGTTATGCCAAAAAAATCAACTCCTCCTCAATAGCATCCCAAAGAGCAGAATCATAAGGCTACCTGGAAATACCAAATGCCTCTTCAAGGCTAGCAAAGGTCAAGACATATGACAAAGCCGCTAACTGAAAAGAAATCTTCTCATTCACATGATCATCCTCTAAAGTAATAAGAAATCCTCTAGTCCAAGCAGGGAATGTGGGAGCATTCTTAAAATAAAAATTGCCCAATCCAACATGAGACAACATCTTCCTAGTACAACTCTCCAATCCTAATTGCCTCATAACAGCGGGATCAAAAAATAGAGTAGACACAATCTCTAGCTCCTCAACAATCTTCCTCCACGCCTCATGGACCACGGAGGAGGCAGATCTAGAACTCATAGCACGCTTCCTAGAACTCGTAATGAACTCTTAATGAACTGAAAAGAGGAGCAAAATGTCAAAACTACCCAAAAATAGAGAGCGGTGGGCTGTAGATTCTGGCGGCGACCACAATGTTCTTGGCGGCGGGTGCCGTGTTCGTGGCGGCGGGTGCTGCAATACTTAGCGGCGGGTGCCGCCTTGAATATTTTTGAAAACCGCGTGTAGCTGGCGGCGGTCGCCATGTGGACAGCAGCAAGTAGGGTTGGGCAAAAAAAACCTAACCGAAAAACCTAACCGAAAAACCGACTAACCGATCACTTTTTACGGTTAACCGAACCGAAACTTTTTTTTATCGGTTATGGTTAACCAACCGATACTTTTAACGTTTCAACGGTTCGGATACGGTTATTAATATTTTCGCGGTCAGTTAACCGATGAACCGATAATATTTTTAATATATATTATATATTTTTAAAAAGGGAATTATATATCTAGTAAGTTTTAGTTAAAAATACATATATTTTAACCACTAATAAACTATCAAATATCTATTATAATTTTTGTTTTGTTTTTAATTTATTTTCAATAATACAGTAGGCAGTAGTTTGTATTTTGATTTTAATATCTATCATTTTTTTGAAAGGATTTTAATATCTATCATAATAAACTATCTAATATGTATTTTGTATTTTGCTACACTTGGCAAATCGTTTCAGCGGGTACAATAGTCTGTATTTTGCTTTCAATACAGTAGTTTGTATGCTGGACATGCATGATTGGCTTATATTACATTCTGTTATGGCTTTTGTTTTGGCTTATTGTGTTAAATGTTACAGTAATTAGATAACAATTGGCTTTTGTTCTCAATGGGTATTAGTTTAGTGATTTTTAATACAAAAATTAATGTTAATTAATAATTAGGCGTCTATTGGCTTTTGTTTTGCCTATTTTTTTATTTAAAAAAATAATTTGAAGCAAGTCCGTTAATCGATAAACC
The DNA here is from genome assembly GCA_964016875.1 of Fallopia convolvulus. Lineage (NCBI taxonomy): Eukaryota > Viridiplantae > Streptophyta > Magnoliopsida > Caryophyllales > Polygonaceae > Fallopia > Fallopia convolvulus. Next base: position 41,570,256 of record OZ024720.1, read on the forward strand.
GTACCGATTTTCACGGTTAACCGTTAATGGTTAACCGATAACGAACGATACGGTTATGGTTATTGAAATTTACTAACTGAAGTTCCGGTTAACCGATGTTCGGTTAACTGAAACTCCGGTTAACCGACCGTTCCCACCCCTAGCAGCAAGGTGGCAGCAGGCTGGCGACAAGGTCGAGATCGGGATGGATCTAGTGTAGATCTGAATTTCTCTTCTCTTCCTCGCTTTTGTTTTCTCAAAAAGCTCTCTTTTTCTTGTTTTCACTCAAGAAGACCCTCTGATTTTCTTAACACTCCAAAACCCTCTTTCTGTTTTTATCTTACCCACTTCAACACTCTTTTTTTATTTTTGATTTTCTATTTTTTAAAAGGGAAAAGGGTGGTATACTTGTACGACATGGGCGACGGGTGCCGCTGGGTTGGAGGCGGGCGCCGCCATGTTTACAGCGGTCGCCGTTGGTATGGCGGCGGTCGCTGCGGACCACTTCGTAGCTAAGGACCTTCAAAATTAAATGGCGGCAGGCGTCGCTGTGTTTACGGCAGTCGCCGCCAATTTCGTTGGGCACCCTTACACCTACCTGCAGGTTAGTCCACACAAAACAAAGAAAAAACTGAAATAAAAACAAGTAAGCTAGAAAAAGAAAAGGAAAGGAAGTACCTAGGTCAGGTTTCCTCCTGACAAGCGATTTATAACATCTTGGCTCGACATAATGCAAATTCATCAGTTTTCAGCATCAGGCTTTGTTAGGACAGCTCCTCAATTGTGTCCTTGGTAAATCCTTCATGATACTTCTTCACTCTTTGACCATTCACTTTGAATAATGTATGTGATTTGGGTTCATAGAGCTCAATTGCACCATGGGGAAAAACTTTAGCAACCACATAAGGCCCTGCTCAGCAGGATCTCAACTTGCCTGGAAAAACTCTAAGGCGTGATTGAAATACAAGGACTTTGTCACCAGCTTTGAATTCCTTTCTCAAGATGTTTTTGTCATGCCAAGCCTTAGTCCGCTCTTTGTAGTGAATGGCATTGCCATAAGCTTCAATCACGGCCTCCTCCAACTCCTGTAATTGGAGCTTTCTAAGCTCCCTGGCTTCTTCAAGTTGCAAATTGCACTTCTTGATAGCCCAATAGGCCTTGTGTTCCAACTCAACAAGAAGATGACATGCCTTCCCAAAAACCAACCTAAATGGTGACATACCCATAGGCGTTTTGTAAGCTGTCCTATAATGCATCATCAAGCCTCTGGCTCCAATCTTTATTGCTAAGAGACACCGTCTTCTCCATAATGGACTTAATCTCTCTATTTGATACTTCATCTTGGCTATTTGTTTGAAGGTGATAGGCAGTAGAAACTCGTTGGGTGACATGATACTTCTTTAACAAGGCATTGATTGTCCTGTTGCAAAAGTGAGTTCCCCTATCACTTATGAGAGCCTTGGGAATTCCAAACATGTTGAAAATATGGGACTTTAAGAAATTAACAACAACTCTAGAGTCATCAATCTTGGTGGCCTTCGCTTCCACCCAATTGGAAACGTAGTCCACCGCAAGCAAAATATATATATAATCGCTAGAGTGTGGAAAAGATCCCATAAAGTCAATACCCCAAACATCAAATATTTTATAAAAAATTAAACTAGTTTGGGGAATTTCGTCCCTACTGGACATATTTCCAAATCGTTGGCACCCTATCACAAGATTTACAATGGTTGTGTGCATCTTTAAAGATGGTAGGCCACCAAAATCTTGCATCAAGTACCTTTCTAGCAGTTCTTTGAACCCCAAAATATCCCCCACATGCTCTAGAATGACAAAGTATAAGGAGAGAATTTACCTCATTTTCTAGAATGCAATGGTAGATTACCTGGTCAAAGCAGTGCTTCCAAAGATAGGGGTCATCCCAAACAAAAAATCTAGTTGTGCTGCGTAGTCTATCCCTCTAAGCTTTGTTGAAGGGTTGAAGGAATTCACTTGTGCTGAGGAAGTTCACCAAGTCTATATACCATGGCTCTATTGTGCTCATCTTGAACAAGGACTCATCAGGAAAACTTGTTTGAATCTGCTTTTGAGGGGTGCTCTCTTCTTGAATAATTCTGCTGAGATGATCAGCTACCAGATTTTCAGCACCCTTCTTATCCTTGATCTCAATGTCAAATTCACTAAGCAATAGGACCCATCAAATCAATCTTGGCTTTGCTTCTTTCTTTGTCAGTAGGTATCTCAGGGCAGCATGACCAGTGTAAATGATGACCTTTGTTCCAAGGAGTTAAGGTCTAAACTTCTCAAGTGAAAATACCATTTCAAGCATCTCCTTCTATGTAGCAGAGTAGTTCCTCTGTGCACCATTCAGGGTCATTGATGCATATTGAATCACATGAGAAGCTCTGGCTTCTTTTTGGCCTAGCACAACCCCCACAGCATAATCACTAGCATCATACATTATTTCAAAGGGATTACACCAATCAGGAGCCCGAATAATAGGGGCACTTGTCAAGCGAGCCTTAAGATCATCAAAGGCTGCCTGACACTTAGTTGTGAACTCAAATATCATGTCTTTCTTCAACAGTTCACACAAAGGTGCTGAGATCTTGGAGAAGTCTTTAATAAACCTACGGTAGAAACATGCATGGCCTAAAAAAGAATGAACTTCGCGCACATTAGTAGGATAGTGCAAAGATTGAATTACTTCAACCTTTGCCTTATCGACCTCAATACCCCTAGCTAAAACTATATGACCAAGTACAATGCCCTGTTCTACCATGAAATGACACTTTTCAGAATTAAGCACTAAATTAGTATCAACACATCTAGCAAGTACAAGTGATAGGTGATTTAGGCATGCATCAAAATTATCCCCATGTACAGTAAAGTCATCCATGAAGACCTCAATGAAATTCTCAATGTACTCAGAAAGATGCTTACCATACACATTTGGAATGTCCCAGGGGCATTGCGCAAACCAGATGGCATCCGACGGTAGGCAAAGGTGCCAAATTAGCAAGTGAATGTTGTCTTGACTTGATCTTCATGGGCAATGGCTATCTGAAAGTAGCCTGAGTATCCATCTAGAAAGCAATAAAACGCTATACCAGCCAATCTCTCAAGCATCTGATTAATGAAAGGAAGGGGGAAGTGATCCTTCCTAGTTGTTGCATTCAATTTGCGGTAGTCAATGCAAACTCTATAGCCTATATGCAGTCTTGCAGGGACCAATTCTCCTTGCTAGTTCTCCACCACTATAATTCCCCCTTTCTTTGGTACAACCTGTGTGGGGCTAACCCATTTGCTTGCAAGAATTTCAAGACTTCTTTCTTCACCACCTCCATCATAGGTGGATTTAAACACCTCTGTGGTTGTCTAGATGGCTTCTCTTCTCCTTCCAACAGTATAAGATGCATGCAAGTGGTGGGGCTGAATCCCTTCATGTCAGCAATGGTCCAACAATTGTTGTTTTGTACTCTTTTAGAAATGTCACTAGCTTGTTTTCTTGATCTTTTATGAGCTTGCTGGAGATGATCACTGGTAATGCCTCCTTGTCTCCAAGGACTACATACTTGAGGTGGTCTGGAAGTTGCTTTAACTCAATCACCGGTGCCTACACAACAGAAGGCAAAAGCTTTTCCCAAGGCAGGGTTAGTGGTAAAAGAGTTTTGCCAAGTGGCTCAAGAGGAAGCTTATAATAAGCATCCATCTCGTTTACAATCTCTTGTATATCAGTTGATAAAGTAAAATCCAAACTAGAATCAACAATAATAGATTGCACATCATCTAGTTGATTTTCATCAAAAACATCTTGCACCACAAGCTCAAATATATCAATAGCATAAACAGAGTAATCATCATAAGGATATTTCATGGCTTCATAAATATTATAATTAATGGTTTGGGCATTAAATTCCATGGTTAAAGAGCCAATGCTCACATTGATTTTTGTATTGGCTGTTTTCAAGAACGGTCTCCCTAACAGAATAGGGATTGCATGATCATCATGTTCCATTTTAAGCACATAAAAATCAGTAGGAAAAGTGAGATCACCAACCATAACCAAAACGTCCTCTACTAAACCTATAGGACAAACATTAGACCTATCAGCTAATTGAATAGAGATATTAAAGGCATGCATAGGTCCAAGTTTCAGAGATTCACAAAGAGTAGAATGCATTACATTGATGGAAGCACCCAAATCTAGCATGGCTTTGTCAAATTGAGTACCTCCAATTGTAATAGGGATAGTAAACATACCTGGATCCTCGCACTTCTTAGGTAAGCATTTTTGAAACACAACTGAAACATGCTCGCTCACCTTCACCTTCTTTTTACTGTTCTTGTCTTGAATCCGCTTTGTAGTGCACATCTACTTCAAGAATTTTGCATAGCGGGGGATTGACTTGATCAAGTTAAGGAGAGGAATGTTGACCTCAATATTTTTGAACATCTCGAACATGTCTTTGTCCTGCTTCAAGAGCTCTATACGTCGTAATGCAGATGGAAATGGAGCAATTGGCGTCCATTCAAGGAGGACTGGAGATTTTTCTTCATTGGAGGCTTTAGCAGGTAGGCGGCGGTCGCCGTCAGATGGGCGGCGGGTGCCGCTTTTTTTTGGAAAAAGTGGGCGACGGGTCAACATCGTCGTGACGGTTGCCGTCAATTGGGCGGCGGGTGCCAGTGTCCTGGCAGCAGTCGCCGCCATTTATTTCTTGGTCGCCGCCAATTAATTCCAATTTTCCGTATCCAATCTCGTTTTGGTAGCGGGTGTCACCGTGGTGGCGGCGGTCGTCGCCCTCGTCCTAGTCATATTTCCGCTCTTTTCTTTCCTCAAGTTGCTTCCCACTCCTCAAAGTGACAACATTGACATTGCGAATATTCGGGTTGACTTCTGTTTGAGAGGGGAGCTTACCCGAATATCTTGCTTCCTGTTTGTTGACTGCTTCAGAGATTTGAATCATTTGTCTTTCCAAGTTGTGGATGCTTTTTGATGTATTTGCTTGGAATTCCACTTGGCTCTTGGTCAGCTTTGACACATTATCTGTAAGACTAAGATTATTTTGCATCAGCATCTTCATCATGTCTTCCATAGAAGGAGCTGTATTGGAATTTTGTCCTTGAGGCTTTGGCACATATGGTTTAGCTTGTTGAAACTGGTCATTTTGCTGTTTTGACTCTGCCTCTTTCCACCTGAAGTTATGATGATCTTTCTAGTCAGGGTTGTAGGTGTTTGAATAAGGATCATATCTTGGCTTCATTTGATACCCTCCAACTGCATTCCCCTCCTCTTGTAGTGTAGGACATGAATCAGTAGGATGAAAGGTGTCATGACAGATTTCACAAGCTTTAGCTTGTTGAGAAGTACCCTTCAACTTCAACTGTCTCACTTCTTCTTTCAACACATCAAAGTTGGCTTGATCAATTCTTGAATTATAGTTGGCGGCTGACAAGTTTTGAGAACCTCTTCCATTGTATTGCCTAGAATCATCAACCAACATAGAAAAGATGTCTAGAGCCTCTTTATAGGTTCTCTTCATAATGTTTCCACCACAAGAGGAATTGACCAATCGCCTGTCATCCTCACGGAGTCCGCCATGGAGATAGAGTATGAGATTATGATTAGCATAACCATGGTAGGGACAGCTCTTCACCAACTTCTTGAAGCGCTCAAAATATTCATAAAGCGACTCGTTGGGGAATTGCTCTATGTTACAAATCTGCTTCTTTAGTTGATTAGACTTGATTGCAGGGAAGTATTTATCAAGAAACAACTTCTTTAAGTTCACCCAAGTAGTAACGCTTCCAGGAGGTAGAGCGTGATACTAGTCTTTAGCGGATTCCTTCAGAGAAAAGGAATACGCTCTTAGCCTCATCTGTTCTTTAGTAATATCAGAGGGACACATGCCGGTGCAGACATCAAGGAACTCATCAAGATGCTGAATGGGATCCTCAAGTGGAGTTCCGTTGAATTTTAGGAGTAGATGGACTACTCCTGTCTTGACCTCAAACTTAACCCCATCACCAAGGTTGCATACATCAAGGAACTCATCAAGATGCTGAATGGGATCCTCAAGTGGAGTTCCGTTGAATTTTAGGAGTAGAGGGACACATGCAGGTGCAGACATCAAGGAACTCATCAAGATGCTGAATGGGATCCTCAAGTGGAGTTCCGTTGAATTTTAGGAGTAGATGGACTACTCTTGTCTTGAGCTCAAACTTCACCCCATCACCAAGGGCTAGAAATTGCACTGCACGTGTAGGCTAATTCAGATTAGGAGCTGTCAAGCTCTCAAGAGTAACTCGTGGATCTCCTATTGTTCGAATTCCTTGCAGTCGTGCTCGCACAGCTCAGCGAGTTCTGAAAAATGTCCGTTCAATTTCTGGATCAAAAACAAGAGGTGAATTATTAGTAGCACAGGTGTGAACCATAAGACATGTTCACACCAAAATTGGCACAAAAATCACACAAAAAGACAATTATTTCCTCCCCGGCAATGGCGCCAATTTGATAATGGTGAAATGGTCGTGCAAATCACGTCTATGCGCAATAGTCCCAACAAACCTAAAGACTGCAATCTTAGGGAAGTAAGGGTCGAATCCGCAGGGAGGTAGATTGTTTTTGTATGATTTTAATGTCAATTATAGTAACAAACGGGGTTTGTAAATTAAACTAATTATAAGCATGCAAAAACTAGTAAAACAATTAAAGTTGGAGTTTTTATCAAATTGGGAAAACACTTAGTCAAACAAAGATCCACATTCGTATGACAAGTTGATCACCGATTTCACTCAATAACGCATGCATATGGAATTCCAAATCCTCTTCAAAGATAATTAATAGCACAACCAGATACTATCAAATCTAACTAATTAAATAACTTTGAAACTATCAAGATTCAATTCAAAAGTAGCAATAAGATTAGGAATATAGGCAAGGTACAATTCTAGAATAAAACAACCAGTTTTTATCCTAGAATGCAATTCAACTCTCTTCTGCAATAGACTAGCTCAACCAGATACTAGTACAATGCAGTTTGCTACTATGAAATAGAGAAACTCAACCAGTAATATCTCTAGATCTAGCAATAGAAATTCAATAGCAACAACCCTATAAATTGTTGAAACCAATCACATAAACAATTCAATCAAGAGAATAGAATAATCCCATGCAATAGATAAAGAGTAGAAATCTCACAATTGAAAGTCAAAACGAAGGCTTCAAACTGTCTGACTAAGCAATAGTGCTTAGTTCTCCATGAAAGCGAAAAACTCTAAAAGTGTAAAAAGTAGAATGAATAATAGATGAGAGGTGCAACTCCCATAACCTAATATATATATATTGCTAGGTCTAAATGTATCTCCAAAAATACATAAATCTCGGAATAAAGCTGATAGAAAAGTAGCCAATCAGAATAAAACACGTGACACATAAGAGATCTTGCGGCTGTCAGGGGCGGCGGGTGCCACCATTACCAGAACGCGATTTTCAGCTTCTCTTCAATCTAGCTCTAAAACTCCAATAATATGCATCTTCGGGTCTTCTTCTCTTAGACGTAGAAAGTCTTCAAAACCACCTAAAAACACCATAAATGTATGCTAAAACCCCTCCTAAATACACAACATAAATGTGCCATATCAACACATTAGATTTGATAGAGAAGGTGGTTAAAATTCGAGAGTACATGATACTTGTGCAGAATTCTTAGCAATCTTATGCAGATAAAAGGAGACGACCATTAAAATGTGAGATAGGAGTACATGTGTAGTAAAATGGGTTGCCTACTTTTGAAGTTAAAAGGTTTGGGGTGAAAATAAAGTTGAGTCCTCGGTATATCGGATCATTTGAAGTTCTCAACACGGTAGGTGAGGTGGCCTACAAGCTAGCATTGCCACCAAGCTTGGATGAAATCAATTGAAAGACACTTTGATTAGTGCTATGTGAGACCTAAAGCTTCACATAAGGTTCATGAGAGAGTAAGGGTTGCTATACCATGACCGGGGGTAAGGAAACCTCGAGTGGAGTTGAAATTTCCTCAAGACTTCAAACACCAAGAGTTTCCAAAGGAAGATGTAAATAGGCTAGGGACACAACAGTGGAGCACATGGTTGGAAACTTACACCAAATGGTTTAGGATAAGGAGAATAGAAAGTCAAAATGAGAATGGGAGAAGTAAGGAAATGGATCCAATTGTAGTCGATCGTAGGGATGTCTAGCTATGTTAGTAGGGCCATTAGAGATTTGCGAGTTTATTGATTGCGAAAGGGATATTCATAACATATACCTTGTAGAAGGAGATCCGACCTAGTAGTAAGACTAATCGGGACATAAGGATCAAACGATAAATGACATTATGAGTCAATTAGACAAGGATGATGGTGAGGAAAAATTGATCCAAGGAGGGTTAGGGATATTATCCTGGAGGTAAGGAGAAGTTAGCCTATTAACATGAGTTGTATGGTTCAATGTGATGTATACCAGTTAGTTGAGACAAGTCCTTCAAGTCTTAAGGAAATATCGTTGGTATTGATTCAGTGGTCTCAACGAAGAGTTGAGAAGGCCACTTGGGAGACTGAGACGAGAATAAGATAAAGCTATCTAGAGATGTAATCGAGTTTAGTTAAGACCTTAAAGAATAGAAGATAGAAGTGTGTGAGAGCGTAGCTTATGGAGGGTAACTAACCGTTTGCTTTGTTTGACTTGATTTTGTGTGCTTCACTTGTTTGATAGTTGTTGCTTGTGATGTACTAAGGGTATGATCTATGTGTTGTTTGACTCGTGTGAAGGATTTTAAGTAGTGTTATGAATTATTTTCCTTTATCTCATGAAGTTTTGGGACGAAACTTTCTTTAAGTGGGGTAGGATGTAATACTCAGAATAATTTTGATATTTTAATGTTCCTCAAAATTCGTGTTAGGATTGCTTAGCTCTTAAGTAATCTTGGGGAGACCCTAAAAAAATATATTCTTGGAAAAGCATGCTTGACTTAAGTGATATTTGGATGTAAATGGGTAATTTTGACATGTCTCGAAAAACGTGTCAAAGTTACTTCGCTTGTAAGCAAGCTCAGATAAGTTTGTTTCTTAGTTGTGAAGAAAGCTCATATAAGTAATAAAACACGGTTTAAAACACTGGATGGCGTGAAATCTATCTAGCTTCATCACATTGGATGGCGTGAAGTCTATCTATCCTCATTGCCTTGGAAAGTGTGATGTTATCTAGTATGATCAAAAGGTGACATAAAAGTCAATTTTGGTAGGCTTGTCTCTTATCATCAAAAGGAGGATTCAAATGTTAATTTTGGTAGGCTTATCTAATATCATCAAATGATGATTCAAAAGTCAATTTTTGTAGTCTAAGAAACCTGCATCTCGTTCCATTCTCTTCCTCCACCATTTGAACTCCTCCTTCTTCCATTCTTCTTCATCTCCCTTGCCCTTCTTCAATTTCCTCCATTTTCATGCTTCAAAAATCAAAATAAAATCATTTTGTTGAACCTTGGCCATCCTAGATATTTATAAAGTTGATAGATTGCTCCTTAAAAAGTTAAAAGTTCAAGTTTCAAGCTTGGAGACAACTAAACAACCATATTGCACTCTTTGTGGTGTAAGTTCCATATAAGGATATGAGCTCCATCTTCTTATGTTATCTCTTCCATTTATGAACTTTATAAGTCGTAATAGGTTAGGTTTGAGAAGAAACTTGATATGGGTGGGTCGAACCTTGTTGGATCGTAATCGGTTAGCAGTGAGCTTGGGAACTGGCAATTAAGCTGTTCCCAAGGCAGCGGAAGTAAATAATCGCAAGTAATAAAAACAGTTAAGGGGATAGTTCCTTTATAGAGGAACCCCACTACAACCAACTAGTTGTATGGGTAAACCTCTACCTCCGCTTGGAGGATTTTGAATGACTTACTTATATTGATTGCTTTGTTCCTTAGTTACACAGCCGGATTTACACTTCTCTGTTCCTACAAGTTCTTCCTAACTCTAGCAACACTAGTAAATCCTCTCAACTGAGTTCCTAAGCTCACAACAGCAAAACACAAGTAACTCAAACCTTACGCTGACTTCTCAGTTCCCTTGCTCCAGGGAACTTCAACTTCACCGTCGTCGAGATCACACACTCGCCGGCGGGGACTTCTCTTCCTTTTCTTTCTTTTCTCAGATGTGGGTGTTTTGTAAGTTCTGGGAGAAGTACTCAGACCGAGTACTATTCATTTGGCTTTATAGTCCATTTGTCTTGGTCAGTAGCATCTTTCGTTTGTGTCCAAAATGCCCTTTGCTTGATGCCTAAGTTGTACTTTCTTCACATGTGACTTTGGTTTGAACTAGGTCAACTTCTTGAATCAATCGGACCGTTGGATGAAGCGTGACAGTCTGATCCTCAGACTGTTCCCTCTGGCTGTCTGAGACAGGATCCCGCGATCTGCGCTGAACGGTCGTTGTCTTCACATGTGAGTTCCCATTTCATGGGAACTGACTTCTTCAGAGTTCCCTTGATGGAAACTCTTCATCGTTGTAAGCTTGTGTCTTCTTGTTTGTTTCTGGGAGTTCCCACTTCATGGGAACTTTCCTCTTCAGAGTTCCCTTGATGGAAACTCTTCATTGTGGCTAGCAGTGGCTTTGTCATTCATAGGGGTTCTTTGCTGTACCTGTGTTCCTTAGAAATACTTGAACAAACCACATTAGTTCCCTATGGTGTTTGTCATTATCAAAACTTAAAGAGGAGTGAATCGTTGATCCGTTGCTTAGAACCAGAGGTCCCAACAACGTCCCAACAATTTCCCCCTTTTTGATGATGACAAACCCATCACAAAAAAATGCAAATATTTCAATGAATGATATGCTGATGAGTTCCTAAGTATGATTTTGGGAAATCACTCTTAGTGAGACATTTAGATTTAGGGAGCCACTTCTGGTGAGACACATAGTTCCTATTAGGCTTTTTATGCAATTGTTCCCCCTTAGCTTGTGCGTGGTCTGTGATGACTTAAACTTTGAACTCATCTCACATTTTTTATCTTTCCCCCTTTTGACATCATCGAAAATCAAGCAAAGCAATATTAGGAAAGAATGGAACACGCAATCAAAATAAAGACCATTTCATTACTTAAGAGAATATGTACAATGGGAACCCAAGTACAATTTTGTGGTCATTTTTTGGATTAAGGGAACAAGAAGGGAGAGATCATGGGCTCTGAGGGAACAAGGCGTCACAAAGGCGCGTAAGGACTTGTGTAAGTTTTTCTTGTCCTCTGGCCAATACGGCCTGGTCCCTAGCAATCTGATCGAGGGTGTTGGCGATGCGGAGCAACACTGGAGAGTTCCCCTCTTGTGTACCAGACTCTAGGGGAGCCGCCTCCTCTACAGGCTCCGAGTGCCTCATCTTCTGGGCAACTGTAATGTCCAGTTCCCTTCCAAGCTCGATTTCTTCTTTAGAGGCATCGTAGAGACCCTCTTTTTGTAGGAGCTTCTTGATCAGCCCGGAGTAGGGGAGGGAATGGGACTTGGAGGCCATGCACTTTTCCATGTGCCCAAGGATAATTCGGGGAAGATTTATGGGCTTCTTGAGGAGGAAGTGGTAGAGGATGATGGCATCGGGGATGTTGACGACCAGACGCTTTTCTTGGCGGGGGACCACCACGTTGATAATGAATTGGTGAGCGAGCTTGGCAACCAAGGACAGATGATGCGTCGAGTGGACCTTAGAGGGAACCCGACCCTCAAAAATTGTGTTGTACACCTCGGCGCTGTTGAAGTCGCCCCAGAGCTTGCTGGGCAACTCGCTAAGCCCTTGACCAGGGACCTGGAGTTGAAGGCGGATCGTAGACGTTGTAAAAATGAACTCGTCGCCTTCGTGGGAGAGAGTTCCCTGAGTGCCGTCGTTGGTGATAGTGAAGTTGTTGTAGAATTGACGCACTTGTGAGGGATCTACGCTCACAGTTTCTTGGCAGAGTCTCTCCCAGCCCTGGGCCTTGATCAGTTCCCATAGTTCCTCCAGACCATTTTCAGTCAGCGCCTCTTGGGAAACTATGAGGTGATGGAGAGGCTTTCGGCGCCCACTGACATGATGCTTGGTGGTCCCCTTCCCCTTTTTGGACTTGCTTTTGGATTTGTTCCCCCTAGAGACCGTGCGAGGTCCTTTCTGTTGAGGGGGTGCAGCCGCTTCGATCATGAGCACGCGGTCCCTAGGTGGTGGGGAACTCGCGGACACCACCATTTGGTGTCCAGGTGTAGGGATGCGTGCTGGCTCCTTTGAAGCTGGAGCTTCTTCTTCTTCTTCGACCTCATCATGGGAGGTCCCTTCTTCCTCGGAGGAGCTCGAATCCGAGCCCTCCGCGTCATCTCCAGGATGACTTGTTGTTGCCTCAGCACCTCCAGCTGGTGCGAGGTCCCTTGTCTCTGTTGGCTCTTGAGGAGCAACCTTTTCTGGGGACTTTGTCCCTTGGGAGACTGTGTGCTCAGAGGGACCCCTGTTGAGTTCTTCCTCGATGTCCTTGAGCTGGGCTTCCTCCTCCAAAGTTCCCATGATGATCGGAGGAGGGTCCTTGGTCATTTTGCCGATGACCACAGAAAGAGGAAGATCGTCGTCGTCTGAGGAGAGGGCGACGGTACTTTTGGATGGTGAGGGAGAGGGGAGTTTGGTGGTGGTGGGAGACGTGATGGAAGAGGGGAGAGGAGAAGAAGGAATAGGGGTTGTGAGTTGAGTGAAGATGGGTTTGGTGGAAATGTGTTTTGGGGAGGAAGAAGAAGGCGTTTTGTGAGGTGAAGATGGAGTTGGAGATCCCGTAGTGATGGGAACGGGAGGAAGTGAAGGAGGTTGGGATGTTGGAGTTCCCATCGTGGCGGGAACTGGAGGAGGTGGCGGAGGAGGTCCCTTGATTTGAGGAGGAGGGATGGAGGAGGAAGAGGAAGTAGACTCTGGGGTTCGGAGTTCCCATCGTCCGAAGGAAAAAGGTAGGGAGGTTTGGGAGCACAAGAACTCTCCTTGGAGCAGTTCAGGTAGTCCTCAAAGCGGAAGAAAGCCTTCTTTCTGGGCTCCGAGAATTCAGAGGCCTCAGAGTGTTTACGCTTTTTGGATTTGGAGGGGTCGTGGGAGTGTTTGGATTTTTTGGATTTTGAGGGATCTTTTGATGAGTGGCGATGTTTGGATGAGTGGCGATGTTTGGATGAGTGGCGATGTTTGGATTTATGGAGTTTTTCATTGATGGAGGGGCGAGCATCTCCGAAGTTGTCAACGATGACAACTCCGGAGGTGTTGGTGGTTGGAGGTGGAAGAGGAAGAGATTCGGAGGAGGAAGAGGTCCAGGAGACGGTTTCATCAACCTGAGGAGGAGGGGGCAAGAAGGGGCTTACTTGATTGTATAGCCCTTGAATGAGGACATCCTTCATGGTTGGGATAACCTCGATAACCTCGATAACCGTTGCCCAATGAACGTGGGGCGCCGTTTCAACTTCTCAAGCACGCTTCTGGACACGCGTCACAATCTCTTGGGAAGTCCTTTTCAAATTTTGAATACTTGGCCTGTAACGCTTCAGAGCTTCTGACACGAAAGTCCGCTTCCCAAGTGACGGTTTTTCTTTGAAGATTAGTCAGTGTTCCCTTTGTAGATGCAGCAGTTCCCATGATCCTTTCAAGGTCAGGGAGAGTGAAGTGGTTGAGAGAACTTCACACTCATCTTTTTGTGGGGCTAGGGAACTCAAAGGGAACCAGACGATTTGCAACTCGATAAAGGAAATGTTTTGGCTCATGAGAAGCATTTGTCTGGTCCCTAGCTTAAGGTGGGTCATATGATCAACCGTCATGGTGGCTTGTAATGAGGGATAAAGGGAACTCTGGTTGATCATTTTGGGCCAAAAGAAATAGAGTTCCTTTGTACACATTTTTCTCTAGACTAGTAATCATGGCATAGTGAAAGCAATGAATCCAAGTTCCTTATCATGCAATTTTAGATAAACTAGTCAGGCATTGGGAGAGAGATAAACAGGGACTTGTTTAGTTTAGAGTTATCATCCCTAGAAGCATTCGAAAACGCTGGTAGGGACGTCTGTCTAAAGCTTTGGTAAGAATATCCGCAATTTGCTCTTCAGTTCTACAGTGTTCCATCGAAATGTTCCCATTCTCAACATTGTCACGTAGAAAGTGATGTCTTATATCAATATGCTTAGTTCTAGAATGATGCACATGATTTTTGGAAATGTTTATGGCACTAGTGTTATCACAGAGTATGGGAATTGGGCCAAAAGACATACCGTAATCCTGGAGTTGTGACTTAAGCCATAGAACCTGGGAACAGCATGATGCGGCAACCACATATTCAGCTTCAGCTGTGGAGAGTGCAACTGAGTTTTGCTTTTTAGATCCCCACGAAACTAAGCAGGATCCTAGGAACTGGGCCATTCCTGAAGTGCTCTTTCTGTCAACCAAGTGCCCTGCAAAGTCAGCATCTGTGTATGCAATGAGCTCAAGGGAACTGTTCCTTGGATACCAAAGGCACAAGTTATTGTTCCCTTTGAGATACCTGAAAATTCTCTTCACCTCTTTCAGGTGTGATTCCTTAGGGTTAGCTTGAAAACGAGCACAAAGACATACGGAGAACATGATATCAGGTCTACTAGCGGTTAAGTAGAGAAGGGACCCGATCATACCTCGATAGTTCCTTTGGTCCACACTGATACTTGTTTCATCTGCATTTAGCCTTGAATTTGGTGAGATGGGAGTGTCAATGGGCTTTGAATGTTCCAGCCCATACTTCACGAGCATTTCCTTGATGTATTTCTGTTGATGGATCTTTGTTCCCTCCTTTGTTTGGGATATTTGATGTCCCAAGAAGAACGTGAGTTCCCCAATGAGACTCATTTCAAACTCACTGCTCATGAGGTCCTTAAATTTTTCTACAAGAGTTTCGTTAGTTGCTCCAAAAACAATGTCATCAACATATACTTGCACAATCAAAATGTCTTTAGACTCTTTCTTTAAAAACAAAGTCTTGTCTATGGAACCTCGAAGGTATCCATGGGACAAGAGGAATTGAGCAAACCTGTCATACCAGGCTCGGGGAGCTTGTTTGAGTCCGTAAAGGGCCCTTTCCAGGAAATAGACATGGTTGGGCATTTTCTCATCTTCGAATCCTGGAGGTTGGGCCACATACACTTCTTCCTTGAGATGTCCGTTTAGGAAGGCTGTTTTCACATCCATTTGATAAAGTTTGAATCCCTTGTGAGCAGCATAGGCGATGAGAAGTCTGATTGCCTCTATCCTGGCAACTAGTGCGAAGGTCTCATCGTAGTCAATCCCTTCCTCTTGCCTGTATCCTTGTGCTACTAACCTAGCCTTGTTCCTTGCTACAGCTCCAGTATCATCGAGCTTGTTCCTAAAAACCCATCGGGTTCCTATGATGTTCTTGTTTTTGGGCCTAGGAACTAGCTTCCAAACTTTGTTTCTCTCGAATTGGTGGAGTTCCTCTTGCATGGCTTGAATCCAATCCGGGTCCTTTAATGCTTCTTTGATATTTTTGGGTTCCACCATTGAAACAAACGCGTTAAAAGCACAAAAATTATTGAGAGAGGAGCGAGTTAGAACACCTTTATCAAGAGGGGAGATGATGTTCTCAAGGGGGTGGTCCTTCCTTTGTTGAAAGGTTCTTGCATGAGTGAGTTCCTTTGCATGTGTATTATCCTCAGTTGGTGTTTCTTTGTCATGGGAACTCTCATCTTCAGCTTCTTCATTTGATGTTTCTTCAGAGATTTCTGGCAGGCTCCCTCTTTGTTCCCCTTGAATACTTGATTCTGGCAGTGTATTGTCTTGGGGGACAGCAGAGTTGTTCCCTGAAGAGGGGACCTCGAGAGAGTTGGAGGTTTCTTGTAGTTCTTCTGAGGAGGGAGCCTCAAGGGAGGTTTGATCAGTGAGGGTTGGACCTTCGTCGTTGTTCCCTGGTTGTGGGATATGGCTTGCACTTGGATAGTCTTCATCCCTTTTCCTTGGCTCATCCTCGTCATCATCATCGTCTTCATGTCTGACTAGCTTGAACAGAGTTCCCTTCCCTTGGGACTCGGTTCCCATCTTTACAGACTTTTCATTGAAGACGACATGAATGCTTTCCTCTATCTTCTTGGTTCTTTTATTGTAGACCCTGTAAGCCTTGCTTTGTGATGAGTATCCCAGGAAGATCCCTTCGTCGCTTCTGGGGTCGAATTTGCCAAGATTGTCTTTTCCGTTGTTGTGAACAAAGCATGTGCAACCAAATGTTCTCAAGTGTGAGATGTTTGGTTTTCTCCCTTTGATGAGCTCATAGGAAGTCTTGTTGATCAGGGGCCTTGTCATGGCTCGATTCAGGATGTATGTAGCTGTGGAGATTGCTTCAGTCCAGAAGTACTCAGGAACTCCACTTTCGATCATCATGGTTCTAGCCATATCTTCCAGAGTTCTGTTCTTTCTCTCGACCACTCCATTTTGCTGAGGAGTGCGAGGAGCTAAAAAGTTGTGAGAGATCCCATTTTGCTCACAGAAGTTTAGGAACTCCGAGTTTTGAAACTCAGTTCCGTGATCAGATCTGATTGCTTTCAGTTTCAGCCCCAAGCTTACTTCTGTTCTTTTGATGAAGGGCTCAAATTCTTCAAACGCTTGTGATTTTGCCTTCAAGAAAACAACCCAGGTGAATCTTGAAAAATCATCAATTAAGACATACATGTACCTTTTTCCACCGTAGCTGGCTGTTCTCATGGGACCACAGAGATCCATGTGAATCAACTCCAGGGACCTGGTTGTGCTTACCACCTTCTTCGGTTTGAAGGAGGTCCTGGTCTGTTTCCCTCGAACACATGCTTCACACATTTTGACTCCTTCGAGATTGATCCGTGGAAGACCAATGACCAGATCCTGTAGATAAAGCTTCAGGATTTGATTTACACCAGCATGTCCCAGTCTTCGATGCCAGAGTTCCGTGTCATCTTGGGAACTCGCAAGGCACAGCTTCATTGGTGGTTCAAAGTTGGTGTCCACCACATACACATTGTTGTATCTTCTTCCTCTCAGAATTACTTTGTTGGTCTTCTTGTTGATGACGAGACATTCATCTGAGTCGAAAGTGACGATGTTGTTCCCTTGATCACACATCTGGGAGACACTCAGCAGATTGTATCCCAGATCCTTTACCAGATTTACGTTGCTAACTTTAATAGATCTATTGAGCAACACTTCTCCTTTTCCAATAACTTCTCCCTTGTTCTTGTTGCCAAATGAGACGTG
This sequence comes from Fallopia convolvulus, assembly GCA_964016875.1. Classification (NCBI taxonomy): domain Eukaryota; kingdom Viridiplantae; phylum Streptophyta; class Magnoliopsida; order Caryophyllales; family Polygonaceae; genus Fallopia; species Fallopia convolvulus. Next base: position 41,587,492 of record OZ024720.1, read on the forward strand.
GCCTCCTTCGGCATGAGTGTGGAGTGAGATGAGGATATCCTTGTTCCCTGTCATATGGTTCGAGCATCCACTATCTATGAACCATGTACTGTTCCCTCTCACAACCACCTACAAGGAAAAGTTAGTGTTTTGAGACCCAGGCAAGATGACTCTTGCCAGGTCCCTTGCAAGGGAAAACATTTTCATTTAAGATATAGTCAAAAATGTTGATGTCTTTGGAATTTTGAGAGTTGGAGTTCCTTTGGTGATGAGCATGACGTTTTTGTCTGTTTGGGAACTCATGGCTTCTAGGGATTTGGGCTCTCTTCTTGGGACATGCATCCTTGTAGTGCCCATGAGCACCACAGTGCCAACATGTCTTGTAGTATTCTCCCAGGTAGTATTTTGGGTGTGGTCTCTGGATACGGTTCCTATCCATGGTTTCTTTGTTGTACACTCGAGACCCATTTCCCTTAGCAATTTTGACATAGATTCTATGTCCAGAGTTCCCAGTATAGTAGTCTTTCTCACCATTGTTTCCACTCTCTAGGACCCTGATTTTCTCCTCGAGATGAGCATTTTTCTGTTTCTCGCACTGGAGTTCTAAGGCCCTACACTCATGGATCTCATGTTCGCTCAGGGGTGACTTTCTGTTCTTGGAGCACTCACCTTTGTATCCTATGCCATGTCTGGCTGGGACAAACTTGATTTGGGAACTAGAGACTTCAGGGTGTTCGGGAGTCTTACTCAGGTTTTGCAGGAGGGTGTTCTCATCTTTCTCTAAAGTTTTGATTTCTCTTTCTAGATCTACGATGTGAGACACATGGGACTTGAGTTTTTCTAGAAGGGATATGCAGTTGGGACAGGGCTCAAGACCAACTAATTGAGAATTTATGTGTTCCTGTTTTTCCAACTTGTTTTGCAGTTTTATGTTATCTTTAACAAGACTTGAAAGGATTTTCAACAATTCAGGTTTTTCATAATTACTCAAGGAATCAAGAACAGTTTCAGTGGTTACCTCACTGGGTTGTTCCCCAGTGGTTTCTCCTATGGCCATGCCACACATGTCCGGGAGTGCCCATGCTTCAGGATCTTCGTCTTCATCATCGCTCCAAGTAGCGATGTAAGCCTTCTTTCCTTGCTTTCTGCCTTCAGTTCCTTGTGGACATTCCTTCGCAAAATGTCCTTTCCTGTTGCATTTGTAGCAAGTCACTTCTGAGAGATCCTTCTCTGTGGGCTTTCTTTGGGAACTTTGTCCCTTTCCCCAGTTCCCACTGTTCCGTTGAGACTTTCCTTTGTAGAAATTTCGAAGAGCCTTTGTTACAAGAACTAGCTCTTCATCCTCTTCTTCTTCAGAGTCTTCATGTTGTTCTTGGGTTGATTTGAGCATCTTTTCGATCTTGAGTGCGATCCCTCGATGAGCTCGAGTTTGTTCCTTATCATCGATCTTCCTCTTCTCATGTCCCACTAGCTTTCCAAACACTTGATGAAGCATAAGTGTTCGATTTTCTGGGTTTTCCTTGAACATCGTTCTCTCGTTTGCCCATTCTCCAGTCAATCCATTGAAGAGCTGTTGGACCTTCATTTTGTGGGTGATTTCTTCTTTTGTGATCCCCAATCCTTCCATGTTAGTGCAAAGTCCTTCAAACCGGGATTGGTAGCTATCGACGGACTCTCCCATCTCCATTTGGAAGTTGTAGAACTCCCTCTTTGCGTTCATTTGAAGATCTTCTCTGAGATCTGAGTTCCCAACGTGCATTTGTTGGATGGCTTCCCACATTTCCTTGGCTGTGTCAAGGTTTGCAACCCTGTCACAATCTTGTACGCACATGGACCTCTTTAGGTACTGTTTGGCTTTGTAGTTTGCCTCCATGCACTTGTACTCGTTGGGACCCCACTTTGAGAGGTCGTTGACAATAGCTGGATCGATTTCGAAGTTCCCCCTTTCGATGACGCACCAGGCTTGGTAGTCTTGGCCACGCATCCAATCTTTCATGTCTCGTTGCCAGCTTTCAAATCTTCCTGTTATAAGCCTTGGCGGCTTGCTGGTATTGTTCCCCACCTGAGTAAGTTCCTGAGCCATTTTGACACTTGCGATGCTAACACAAATCTAGAGCGCTAGCTCTGATACCAATTGTTGGATCGTAATCAGTTAGCAGTGAGCTTGGGAACTGGCAATTAAGCTGTTCCCAAGGCAGCGGAAGTAAATAATCGCAAGTAATAAAAACAGTTAAGGGGACAGTTCCTTTATAGAGGAACCCCACTACAATCAACTAGTTGTATGGGTAAACCTCTACCTCCGCTTGGAGGATTTTGAATGACTTACTTATATTGATTGCTTTGTTCCTTAGTTACACAGTCGGATTTACACTTCTCTGTTCCTACAAGTTCTTCCTAACTCTAGCAACACTAGTAAATCCTCTCAACTGAGTTCCTAAGCTCACAACAGCAAAACACAAGTAACTCAAACCTTACGCTGACTTCTCAGTTCCCTTGCTCCAGGGAACTTCAGCTTCACCGTCGTCGAGATCACACACTCGCCGGCGGGGACTTCTCTTCCTTTTCTTTCTTTTCTCAGATGTGGGTGTTTTGTAAGTTCTGGGAGAAGTACTCAGACCGAGTACTATTCATTTGGCTTTATAGTCCATTTGTCTTGGGCAGTAGCATCTTTCGTTTGTGTCCAAAATGCCCTTTGCTTGATGCCCAAGTTGTACTTTCTTCACATGTGACTTTGGTTTGAACTAGGTCAACTTCTTGAATCAATCGGACCGTTGGATGAAGCGTGACAGTCTGATCCTCAGACTGTTCCCTCTAGCTGTCTGAGACAGGATCCCGCGATCTGCGCTGAACGGTCGTTGTCTTCACATGTGAGTTCCCATTTCATGGGAACTGACTTCTTCAGAGTTCCCTTGATGGAAACTCTTCATCGTTGTAAGCTTGTGTCTTCTTGTTTGTTTCTGGGAGTTCCCACTTCATGGGAACTTTCCTCTTCAGAGTTCCCTTGATGGAAACTCTTCATTGTGGCTAGCAGTGGCTTTGTCATTCATAGGGGTTCTTTGCTGTACCTGTGTTCCTTAGAAATACTTGAACAAACCACATTAGTTCCCTATGGTGTTTGTCATTATCAAAACTTAAAGAGGAGTGAATCGTTGATCCGTTGCTTAGAACCAGAGGTCCCAACAACGTCCCAACAAACCTGATGGAGGAAGAAAGGTTTGAAGGGATGATGTGTAGGATGGTGAAAATGTTGTTTTCATGGACTGGTTTTGGTAAAAAGAGATTGGAGGGTTGTTCAACCTAAGTTAAGTGAGTTTTAGGATTCTTTATGGGCCGTTTATGAACTGTTTTAGGTGATTAATAAGGCATCTTGAGTTTTAGACGAAGATGTATATGTTAATAAATTGAAAGAAGCGAAGGTGTGTGAATTATGGGATTCGTTGTGTTTTTGGAATTTCAGTGGCTGAGATGGTGAAGTAAGGTGGCTGATTTTTATGGGAAAGAAGTGTTAAGATGTAGTTTAGGAAGTTATGAATGAATGGTATGAAGCTAAGTTGGGAATTGCACTTAAAAAGGTGAAGAAGATTAAGGTAAGAAAAAGGAAGAGAAGTGTGTTGTTAAAGTATCTTACAAGGTTGTTTTTGTAGGTTTTCATGGGTTGAATTAGAATGGTTTTCGTAAGGTGTTGATGGTTGATTTGAAGGTTATGATTTTGTAAAGTTTGGAGTTTAGTGGGTTAAGTCTTTTCCTTGGAGATTTAACTCGATTGTTTCTTATAAGTATTATTCTTATTCCTAGGTAACTAGCTTGACAAGTTAGTTTTGATATCTTTGGAAATCCTTCATTTGAAGTAAGTCGCTTAAACTTACGTAGTTATCAGTTTTGATGTGTGTTGGATGTGTAGAGCCTTATTTTGGGATTGATCCCCATTATCTTATTAAACATCTATGACTGTAAATCGATATTTTGAAATTATACTACTAGATGATTAATGTGCCATATGTTATTAGATTTATGAAATTTGGCATCTATCGGTATGACGATGTCTATGGGATAATCAGTAAGGAGGGAGATATCCCTGGCTTAATCGTATGGCATGCAGAGCCCCTTCAAAAGTATAACAAAATGTCTTGGCGAGTGCTCATGAGGAGGCTTGACCAGGGGTAAGAAGGTCAATAGCTTTTATATGCTTATGACCATGGCATCCTCAACACCCATTCAATTTAAACGCCTAAATCTACTATGTAAATGCCCTATTTCATAGATCTAAACACTGACCCAAAACCTAAACCCTAAATCCCAACCAATTTGTTCTCAAAGCTCTAAAAATCATTAACTTTTTGCATAAAAATCAATGAAGAAGAAGAGACTTACCTTGTTTATGGATGGAATTGGTTGTAATTTGCAAAACTCAAGCTTGTTTATGGATAAAATTGAAGTTTGAAGGAGGGAGACAGAAGAGTGAAGGAGAGGTGTGGAGATTGTGTTTAGGGCAAAGTGGTATATTTTAAAAAAAAATATAGGTGTTTTCTTATGAAAAAATGAGGGTGCTCTAAAATGAAGTCCGCCGAACTGTTAAAATTAGTTTATGAAAAAATGGCTCATGTTATGCAGCATTCTTAAAGAGTCATGTTATGCAACATTCTTAAAATTAGTTTGCAACTTCTAATTTTTTTAAAACTACAAAATCAGTCCAAATTTACTTTTTTCTCCTTTCCTTCTATTCTCTATTGTACACAACTCTAATTCAAATCTAAACCTCTTCGTACTCTTATTGTTTAAAGAATATCGAGTAACAATGAAAGAAACTCCGAATATGAGTTACGTAATCGAGATTACATGGTACGTTCATCATTCATATAAGCGTTTTTTTTTATTTTCGCAGTTGTACATGCACGTGCGCGAATTGCGTGCAAAACAATTGTGCACGCAATTTGCAAGTGTGCATAATAGCAGTGCACATAGGAAGTTTGTGTGCAAAGAAGCAGTGCACACAGAAAGATTGTGTGCATATAAGAAATGCACATCAAATTGTTGCGTGCAAAATTTGTATGCACTCAAAAAATTTGTGTACTCCTTCCGAACTCCGCAGGATGAATCGCGTAAATGTTCGATGAAGGTCGAAATCAACGAGCGAATGAGGGAGGAGAAGTTTGAACGTTGAAAGAGGATTTTGAATGAAGATTCTAAGAGTTTTGAGTGAAGAGAGGGGGAATCGTGAAACCCTAGTCTTCTTTAAAACGAGACTTTAATTTGGGCTTATTTTGTAATAAATAGAAAATAGAGAATTGCAAACTAAAAAGGTGGGGTGTTGCATAGCTGGTATGTTCTTAAAATTAGTTTGCAACTTTTAATTTTTGTAAAATTACAAAACTAGTCCAAATTTACTTTTCCTTCTTATTTTCTCATTCTCTATTATCTGCAACCCTAACTCAAATCTAAATATTTTCATACTCTTATTGCTTTAAAAATGTCGAGTAGCCATGAAAGAAGCTCGAAAATAGAGGTCATATAGTCAAGATTACATGGTATGTTCACCATTTGTATAAGCGTTTTTTCAATTTTCGCAATTATACATGCATGTGTGTGGATTGCGTGCAAAACTATTGTGCACACAATTTGCAAGTGTGGATAATGGTAGTGCACGCAGGAAGATTGTGTGCATAAAAGCAATGCACACAAGAAGTTTGTGTGCAAAGAAGCAGTGCACGCAGAAAGAGTATGTGCAGATAAGAAATGCACATCAAATTATTGTGTGTAAAATCTGTATGCCCGCGAAAGATGTGTGTGCTCCGCCGAACTTTGCAAGATGAAACGCGTAAACACTCACGAAAGTCAGAATCAACGAGCGAGTATGCGAGGAGGATTTTGAATGTTAAAAAAAGATTTTGAATGGAGATTCAAAGGATTATGAGTGAATAAAAGAGGAATCGTGAAAATCTAGGTTTTCTTAAACATACTAGCTATGCAACGCACTCCTATTTTAGTTTGCAACTTTTCTTTTACATAATATTACAAAATAAGTCCTCAAACCCTTCTGCTCCTATTCCTTCCTTCCTCTACTATCCTGACTGTTTTGAAGACACCACTTGCGAGAAGGCCGACGATTCCTTCTCCTTGTCCTTCCTCTTCACTTCCGTCCATACCCCGCTCCATCGTCTCCCCGTGCTGCCTTCGATTACCCTTGAAGGTTTGCCTCAACTATACGGGTATATCCACTCCACACTCCATCGTCTCGTCGTCCAGATATTGCGCCCAACAATTTGGTGTGCATTTATAATATCCACACAATAATCCCACGTGCGTTGCTTCTTTGCACACAAAAGTTTTGCGTGCAATTTGTTTATGCACACAAGTGTTTGACGTGCAAGGTTTTTTTGCACATTTGTTAATTGTGTGCATAGTTGTTTTGCACGCAATCAGCGCACGTGCACATACAATTACGAAAATAGAAAAACGTTTATATGAATAGTGAACGTACCATGAAATCTCGATTAGGTAGCTCGTCTTCGTCTTCAGAGCATCTTTAATTGTCACTCGACATTTGTTTGAATTAGAGTTACAAACAATAGAGAATGTGGAAAAGAGAGGAAAAATATATTTGGACTAGTTTTGTAATTTCTAATAAATTAAATATTGAAAACTAATTCTATGGGGACGGTGCATAACATGGGCCTTCCGACACTTTAATTTGGACTTATTTTGACTTATTTTATAATAAATAGAAAATAAAATATTACAAATTAAAAAAATGGGGTGGTGCATAGCTCATATGTTTTTTTTGGTAGAACAATGTTCCCTTTTTTAAATGTACAATTTCGAGCATATGGACAAGCTGTTGTAACTTGGAACACTTGGCTTCACCGTTTATACAAGTCGTTTCTACAGTCTCCTCTCATCGCCACCTTTTTTTCCCGGCTTCTGAATGACTCTTGTCATACTTTTCCGGCTTTTCTCTTCGATTTGAGAAGTTAGGGTTTATACTTCTCTCTATCTATCCCATCCCCCAGCCTCTCGCCGGTCAGGAGCTGCCTTGGCGATGGCGAATTCCTGGCGCCAACTCAAGGCGATGCTTCGCAAGAACTGGCTCTTGAAGATTCGCCACCCTTACGTTACTTGTGCCGAGGTTCGATTCTCATATCTGCTATTTCCAACTGATACTAATTTTCCGTTTTCCCCCTAGCTTTGGAGCTTAAACTCAGTTTCCTAGTGATCTGTTGCGAATTTTGCCACAACATGTGGGAAGTGATCATCGATTTGCTCATCGCTTTTTATACGTTGATCGTTGTCATTGTCTGCCTTTTCTTAGTTTATATTTCTGGTAGATCGTATGATAAAAAACAATTTTGTAATTTCTTCTCCAGTCCTCTGCCTTGTTAGTATATGGTAGGCTAGCTTGAACGAAACATTGTGCCCAAGTAATTTGTGAATGGTTAATCAATATTGATTTTCTTACTAGTGAGGTTAGGTGGCAAAGAATGTTTCAAAATCTATTTCTTTATTGCGAGAAAAAAATCCAATTTGTTAGTTTATTCTCTCAGGATGGATGGCGGCAGGGGTATGAATTATATTGTGTACTGTGTATCGTGTACGTATACATTATGCCTGGATATTGCAAGTTGAACTATATAGTCATAACTTCTGCTTAAGGGGTCTATGTTAGTTGAAAAATTATAAAATAATGGTGTTAGGAGGTGGTTTGTACAGGGAAAAAATTGGAATATCTTAATGTTGTAGCTCTAACCTTGCGATTAGTATTGACTTGTTACCTTATGTAGATCCTTCTACCTACCATTGTGATGCTGATGCTGATAGCTGTCCGCATGCAAGCTGATACAAAGATACACCCTGCTCAACCGTAAGTTTCTCACTTCTTGCTTACCTATTTTCACTCCTTTTCCTCCTTTTCTTTGTATCTTCCTTTTTATGTATATAATAGTGGTGGGTACAGATGGATGTTATATTTTAAAGTTGGACATGAGGCCTGAATAAGATGTTATATTGTGTGTGATGGTATCTCTATATGTCTGGCATGGAAGTCTTAATAAGTATTTTAAGCAATCTTATATGAGAGAAAATCTTACTAGTTTACCTTATCTTGCTAAGGGCCTTTTTTCTCCCCTTTTTATGTTTTCCACCAAAGGCATTTACAAATTGTGACCTGAGGTTTTTTAAGTTTAGGTTTGATAATGCTTCAGCCTATGTCATTGCATATTACTAACAAATAAATGCATCCCAGGTATATACGTAAAGATATGTTGGTGGAGGTTGGAAAAGGGAATATGTCTCCTCCTTTCAATCAAATCCTAGAGTTGTTATTAGAAAAAAATGAATTCTTAGCTTTTGCACCTGATACTGAGGCGACAAGGAGAATGATCAATTTAATATCATTACAATATCCTTTACTAAAGGTAAAGTTTGCTTCTTTTTTCCCTTTGAATTTTCCCTCTTCATATAGCGGAATGATTGATGTAATTTTGATTTACACCAATTTACTTTACTTTTTAAAGCTGGTTTCTAGAATCTATAAAGATGAAGTGGAGCTTGAAACCTACATTTGCTCAGATCTTTATGGCACCTGTGAGCAAGGAAAGTAAGTGATTTTGGTTCTGCACTCAATGCCTTTCGGTAATGTTCTTTTTGCTATTCTACAAGTTGATTCCATGGAGGCTCTTTTAAGTTGAGTTGTATTTTATCTTTGACTTTGTTGCTCTATTGGTCTAATCATTTCAAACTCGAAAAGTGGCCTACTAACATGTTGGATCTGCTTGTCTTACATTTAAACCATGGTGGTTTCTTTCCCTTTCTCATGCAACCTTTTACTTCTATTGCTTATTTTTGTCTTCAATCTATGTGGATGCATAAGCACTTTGAAATGTTATATAGAAACCTGATTTCTTTTTCTTTTACATTGAAGAAAAATCAATATGTCATCTGCTTGCCAGTAAAGTTTATTTTTAATAGATCATTGAAACTTACTTGGTCCTTGTCTAAGATGCTTACTTTCTTTTCTTAAACCAGGAACTGTCCCAATCCCATGATCAAAGGAGCAGTAGTATTTCATGATCAAGGTCATACGCCTCAACCACACCTGGGCTTTCTCAGGATTTCCGGATGTCAAATCAATCATGGATACAAATGGTCCATATCTCAATGATTTGGAATTGGGTGTAAACATGATTCCAATTTTGCAGTATGGATTGAGTGGATTCTTGACTGTATGTTCCTACTAGTTTCTCCTAACTTGTACATTGTTCTGTGGTTTCCCTTTTATGTTAGACATTGTGCCTTTTATTTGTGCTCCACTGTCCTGAGCTCTTGATTGGTCCTGAATGAATAATGTCCATTGTTCTCAATTTCTTTTGGGTATTCAGTTTCCTACAAATGTCTTAAAGGATCCCTGTGATATGATTTTGCAATGTGTATTTTGTTTTTCATTCTAATATAGATATTAATTTGCTTTACTCTTGTTGCAGCTCCAGCAAGTTGTGGATTCATTTATAATATTTTCTGCACAGCAAAGTACAACAACCATCTTGCCTGAAGTTCCTTTCGCATCTGCTTCATATAGGTTGCCATGGATGTATTTTCTTCCATCAAACATAACAATAGCTCCTTTTCCAACTCATGAATACACTGATGACGAGTTCCAATCAATTATCAAGAGGGTGATGGGAGTGCTGTATGTATTTCTCGGCTCTATATTCTCTAGCCTTTTTTGTTTATCACCTTCTCTTGTTTGTAGATTACCACAAAATCAACTTCTCATTAATTGATTGTTTATTTACATTGTTGGTTGACCTGTAATTGCACTGGATAGCTACCTACTGGGCTTTCTCTATCCAATCTCTCGTCTAATAAGCTATTCAGTGTTTGAGAAGGTTAGATTTAAAAAATGTTAAATATACTTTTTGCCTATAGCTTCACTTTTTCTTTTATCAGTTTGAGTCTTACAAACTTTGATACTTGAGGCTAAGTATGCCTTTCCTGTTAATATTTCAGGAGCAAAAGATAAAGGAAGGTCTTTACATGATGGGGCTTAAAAATGAGATATTCCATATTTCATGGTTTATGACATATATTATACAGGTAAGCTGGTTTGTCAGTTCATTTCTGCTAGTTTAAAACCAAAATTTTGCTTGGTGTTGTTTTATTTGTTTCTTTTTTATAATTAGTTATTCATCAAATTGATTCGTTTTCTCATTTCTTGTGAACTTGTTACTAAATCTTACCAAGGAATCAGGATATTTTATCATGGTTTCAATCACAATTCTAATATCCAGACAAAAGGCAATTCTTCCCACTGCAAAAATGATGCTCACATGCACTCTAGGCTTTTAGTTGGTGGTTCTAGTCATGTCCCTTTTGAGTTTGGCCGTCTGATTTAAATTCCATCTCATATTCAATTTGGTACCTGAACATTTTCATTTCTCTTTCTCTAACTAAGTCCATTTTTGCTGAGAAGTTGATTTGTATGCATTTAGAGGGTTTAAATGATCTTCTTGATGCAGAAGCAATGATTTTTAGCCTACGACAGTGAGATATTATGCAGACTAGTTATGTCGGTTTCTCTCATTTGCAGTTTGCAATCTCTTCTGGACTTCTTACACTTTGCACCATGGATTCACTCTTCAATTATAGTGACAAGTCAGTTGTTTTTATGTACTTCTTTTTGTTTGGACTGAGTGCAATCATGCTGTCTTTTTTGATTTCGGCATTCTTCACCCGAGCAAAAACAGCTGTGGCGGTTGGGACACTCTCTTTTCTGGGAGCCTTTTTCCCATATTACACTGTCAATGACCCATCAGTTTCAATGTTGGTATCTTCTCTTTATATCTGTTGTTTCTTCTTTTATCTGGAGTAGATTTTTCTTCTAGTTGATGAATGTGCCTTTTCTTTCCAGGGTTTTGAAGGTTGCTGCATCTTTTCTTTCACCAACAGCTTTTGCTTTAGGATCTATTAACTTTGCAGACTATGAACGAGCTCATGTTGGACTTCGATGGAGCAATATATGGAGGGTTTGTCTTTATCTTTCTCTCCCCACTATGGATTTTATTGTTATCTTCTGATTTCGAACATCATAATGATTGTCATTCCAGGAATCTTCTGGTGTCAATTTCTTGGTGTGTCTACTCATGATGCTGGTTGACTCCATAATATATGGCTGCCTTAGTGTTTACTTGGACAAGGTATCATGGAGGGACCTTGAGAACAAAGAAATTTATATTTATTTTGATAGTGTGCTGCTTGTTCCCCCCCTTCACAGAAATTCCTGATTATCTTTTTGAGCGTCTTCTTTATTTAATCTACTATGATTAGATATTTGGATCCTTGTATTTTTGGTATTAGACGTTTTTAGTAACCTGTGTGGCTAAGCTAACTTTAAATATACTTGTTGAAAAAATACTACTCCCTCCATTTCAAAATAGATGTTCTTAGACAAATTTGCACATATATTAAGGGGGGGGGGGGGGGATTCTTCCAAAATTACCCCTATTAAAAGGTACTTTATACTCTTAAAGTTGCTTTGGGAAAAGTGTATATAATTAATGTGGTGTAATTATTAGGGGTATAAGTGGAAAATTTTCTAATATGAACAAGTATTGTGAAACAAGAAAAATAGTCTATAAGAACAACTATTGTGAAACGGAGGGATTATTTTCTTTCTTCATTTTTGGTAAACAGGCTGAAGTTATTGTTTCTTTTGTGCATCAACATTTTGTTTGAAAGGGTACATGCCTTACATTGATCAATTGAACTTATCTCATTAGGTTATTCCCAAGGAGGATAAGACATGTTACTCATGGAACTTCTCTTTTAACAAGTCCATATGGACAAAAAAGGGTAGTTACAAGCATCAAGATTTCAGTGCAGACATTAAAGTAAGTAACTTGATCTCTGGAGATAAAGTTGGCATTGCGAGAGATGGTTCTGGACCAATTGTGGAGGCTATAAGTTTAGATATGAAGCAACAAGAAATTGATGGCAGGTCGGTGTTGGACTCATATTCCTACATCTGTCTCACTTTCTCCTTTCTCCATCTCATATTAGTTGTCTGATGTAGGTGCCTTCAAATCAGAAATCTTCAAAAGGTGTATGCTTCAAAAAGGGGGAATTGTTGCGCTGTTAACTCACTGCAACTTACTTTGTATGAAAATCAGATACTTGCCCTTTTAGGTAGACATATGTTATTTCAGTTTGCATAATTCATCCTTCTGGTTATGTGTTTTATCGACATTTCATGTGCTTTGTGGATGTTTATTCCTTTATGTTGTTACCTATAATTGGTAGATTACTGTAGATTGGGTTGTTAGAGATCTGGCCTGCTTCTTTTGCTATGATGGAACTTGTTCTTGTTAAACTAGTTGCTCCAACACAGTTTAAATGCTATTAACATGTGGGTGACATTTTTAGGACACAATGGAGCTGGTAAGAGTACTACAATATCTATGTTGGTTGGTCTTCTGACTCCAACATCAGGTGATGCCTTGGTTTTAGGGAAGAACATACTCACAGACATGGTAATGATTACAGTCACTTCCATGGTCACATAGCATGTCAACTATATTACTTCATTATATACTTCTTGGAATCTTTAGTTTATTTCTTTTCATATATTTTTGGTGAAGCTTTGGACTGGGCGACGTAAAACTTAAGTATATACCAGTTAATCTGCTTGTACAATTTTTTTAGCTTTTTTTAGTGAAAAATTCTGGAAACCAGCACATAATTACTTCGTTATGAAAATGGATCTTGTAGCACTAATGTTCTCCTACTCAGCAGTCTCAACAAAGAATACTACACTTTTTTGTTTTTATTGTTGGTGACTTTATAGCTCTTTCACAGTCTGTTCATACCTCTACTGAATGTCATCCTTATATCCATCATCATCATCATCATCATCATTGACCCAATGAGGCTCCGCTACAGCGGAATCTGGGGGGTCAAGATGGGGGTACCCCTGCCCAAGGGAAAGGGGATACGCCCGATAGACCCAAGAAAAACTGAAATTCAGCAATGTGACAATAATAACTGAATTTAGTTAGAATGCACCAAAATTGATATAGGGACTAAATCCATCTCAAAGACAGTTTATAAAAGCCAATGAGCATGAGGATGCGCCCCCTCATCATCCTTATATCCTTATTTTACTAAATTTAAAGTATTTTTTTTACAATCTAACTAAGCTGCTTTCATTGATTTATAGGATGATATACGGAAAGAATTGGGTGTATGCCCTCAGCATGACATTCTCTTTCCTGAATTAACAGTAAGTCTTTCCATTTCATGCCAAAAAAGCAATTCTAGAATGTGTTGGACTCTTACTTGCCATTTTGATTGTCAGTTTGTACTTCATCATCTTGTTACACTATATCTGTATTTCCCACTTTTACTTGCCATGTGTTCTTTTTGTCCTTGGTTAGAATACATGAGGATAACACATTAGTAACAGTGTTATAGATGGCCATCTATTGATGCATTTGTTACAACACATAATCGTGCTTTGGTAAAAGACTGGACAAGTTAATTTTTGCAAATGCAGAATGAAAACCAAAAGCAATGGAATATCTTGAGTTGCCAATGGAGTAGCTATAAATTTGGCTAGATACTTTTTTTACATGTCTTCTTTTTTATAAGGAGAATCTTGTCTTATGCAGTGTGACCTTGACATCTTCATTAGAAATTTTGATGTATTATTTGTCTATTTTGTTATTACACATTATGGTTGACTTGTTTAGCTTTTCGTTCTAGGTGAGAGAGCATTTGGAATTATTTGCCACATTAAAAGGTGTAAAAGAAGATGCCCTGGAGAGTGCTGTGACTGAAATGATTGATGAAGTGAGTTCTTATTTGTTCATACTTCAATTAATTCACTTATGCACCTATGCAACGAACTCTTATGTACTTTGACAACATGTATGATTTAGTTTTAAGCTAGGATTTTGAATATATTTTGTGGTATGCTTGTGGATGATGTGCAAACTTTGAAGAATACTTGAGATGCTTCTATGCTAAGATTTTGAATCTATTCCTAATTTGTGATCCCAATTTGCACCCAATTCTAAAGTCCTTAAATTGACTTTGCAACCTATGGGGCAATACTCATTATGTAACCTTTTTAGGTGCTAGTAAAGCTGTAAAGGTAAAGATGCTCATGAGAATTAGAATAATCAGTTCTGAATTTTTAGCATTATGAAAAAGTCATTTTATCAGGTACTCTTTAAATATTTAAAAATGAGTTGAGGGGATGATTTGCATAATTTCATGTTGATGACAACATGGAATTTAATTTGTGCGCCATCTAAATCTCAGGGTGCTATCCATCCTAGTAAGGTGGGGTGTTGTAGTGTATACTGCCAATTACTTGAATTAATTAATCTCGAAGTTGAATTATCTTAGCTCCTCCTTTGGGGTGAAAAAGCATGTCGTGTGCCCAACATTCTTTGGGAGTTTGCTAGTTGCATTATATCCCAGCCTTTCATAGTTATTGTACTAACAGCTGATTTACTAATGTGACTGTTTGAGTAGGTTGGTCTTGCTGACAAATCCAACACAATTGTCAATGCTCTTTCTGGGGGCATGAAAAGGAAACTCTCCTTAGGTATTGCACTTATTGGAAATAGTAAGGTGAAGTACTCATTTGAAAGCCAATATAAGTTTCCTTTTGTTGTTTCTTTCTACTGTAGTTGTTTATTATGGTTCTTCTACAGATAATTATTCTTGATGAACCTACTAGTGGAATGGACCCATATTCCATGCGTTTGACATGGCAACTAATTAAGAAGATTAAGAAAGGAAGAATTGTGTTGTTGACCACACACTCGATGGATGAAGCTGAAGTATTAGGAGATCGCATAGCAATCATGGCTAATGGTTCCTTGAGATGTTGTGGAAGGTTCCTTCTTTCACAATTACTTGATTTTTCATTTCGCAAAGCCATTTTATTGCTTATCACTCCTTTCTCTTTCTAAATTGGATCTATCATGTAGAATGTAGATAACAAAACCCATTACCGCAATATCTTTACCGTTAATCAACATTGAATATTGAAAATTTCTTTATATGCGCAGTTCGCTTTTCCTGAAGCATCAGTATGGTGTTGGTTACACTCTTACATTAGTAAAGGTAGAGTCAGTTTGACCCTTTCTTTGAAGCGGAAGTTGGTTTTTCAAGTTGCACTGAAAAGTGTCCTTTCTCACTCACTTGTTTTAATTCTCTGGCATTAGGCTGCACCAGGTGCCTCTATAGCCGCAGATATTGTTCATCGTCATGTTCCATCAGCAATACTAGTCAGTGAGGCAAGGCAATACATGCATTATTGTTCACTTGAGCATTTTGCTATTGCAAGAAATGCATATATAATTGATAAAGTGACAAAAGCTGAAACTGAGCTTCAATACCTGGCAGTTGCTATACATGATTGACATTTTCATAGATTGATATGCATTTTCAGGTAGGAACTGAGGTTTCTTTCAAGCTTCCGTTGGCATCTTCATCTTGCTTTGAGATTATGTTCAGGGAAATCGAGAGTTACTTGGGAAAGTCATACTCCAAGTTCGAAATTAATAATATTGAGGAAAATTGCCTTGGCATTGAGAGTTATGGCATCTCTGTCACTACTTTGGAAGAGCTATTCCTGAGAGTGGCTGGATGTGATTTTGATGATAGAGAATGCAAAGTACAGGGAAGTATTCCTCCTGAAGATGAGTTAGCTGAGATATCTGATCTTTACTCGGCCAAAAGAAATTCCTCATTAGAGCTACGTGGCAACTTTGAGAACATAACGATGTTTATGTGTACAATATTGTGGCGTACCTGTGTAATTGTTATTGCTGCCATCTTGGGTGTATTTAGCTTCTTATCTAGGCAATGTTGTTGCTTTTCTATGGTTGTGAGGTCGGATTTTTGGCGACATTCAAAAGCACTACTGACAAAGAGGGCAATAACAGCCAGGAGAGACAGAAAAACAGTTGTCTTCCAACTTCTAATTCCAGCCATCTTTTTACTGTTTGGGCTTACCTTCCTCAAGCTCAAGCCTCACCCTGACATGCAGCCTGTGACTTTCACAACTTCACATTTCAATCCTCTGTTAAGTGGTGGTGGAGGTGGTTGTCCAATTCCTTATGATCTGTCTTGGAAAATTTCTGAACAAGTATGTTCATCTATCTTGATAGTTCCAGTTTGATGGATTAGTAACTTTTGGATTATGTATGTGCTTTTTTGTTGCTGGAAAAAAAAAGACAACTAAAAGGACTTCCTATAATCTAGTGGTGACTTATTCTTATGCTCTTTCCACAAATACATGTTCCTATTGTAGGTGGCATCACATATTAAACAGGGATGGGTGCAAAGGTTTAAACCCAGTGTATATAGATTTCCAGACTCAGAGAAGGCCTTAGCAGATGCTATTGAGGCAGCTGGGATAACTATGGGAACAAAATTACTCTCCATGAGTGAATTTTTGATATCTAGCTTAAATGAATTTTACCAATCAAGGTATTTTGAGCATGCTTTTCTCATATCAGGATTTGTAATGTTACAGACTATTTATCTAGTTATGTGCTCAAGTTTGCCAAATCTCTCAATGCACTAGCTGTATGAGTAATCTGTTGCTCGCTTTAATTTATTGTATGGATGGCGGCATATCTGAAAGAGCTCAGCTTACATTTCTTTTGGAGAAAACACTCAATATAAGGCGGATAAAACTATTGCCTATTGCATATTTTCCTAAAACTTTTGTGGCAATGCTTTCCACTTTGAATGTTACTTATGATTATTACTTGCCCCATGATAAATTTTTAACTCCATTGAAAACTATCATACATATATTATGGATCCTGATCATGTTGAATACGAGTTATTTCCTGAAGTTGCTTTGGTAGAATTAGGGGATTTTATCATCCTAATAATTGGTACATGTTTCTTCTTAATTTGGTTTATGAAGATATGGGGCAATCGTAATGAATGATCAAGCTGATGATGGAAGTATAGGATACACTGTGCTACACAACAGTACGTGTCAACATTCTGCTCCTACGTTTATTAATTTAATAAATGGAGCAATTCTTGGTTAGCCACTTCGGATGGAAATATGACTATTCAGACACGCAATCATCCATTACCAAAGACTCAAAGCCAGCATCTTCAACATCATGTATGATTTGCTTGTACTTTCTAGCCTGCTATTATGTCTAGTTGCTTACGTAGCATTTGTTGACATGATAACATGCTCCAGTTAGTTGTCATTAATTGTATTATTTTTGTGGTGCTCAATTGATTTTAAAACTTCTTTGCCCTGAAATTTCATTAATAATTAAGGGTTTACCCTACTGTCCTGCTAAAATATTAAAAAACTAGGCATATCCATGTTACCATGTTGATGCATTCTGTTCTAGTCAACATACACATGAATAAGTGAAGGTCAATAGCAAATAATTTTTCACATGAAGGCTTAGTGGCTTAGTGGGGAGTATCTGAATATGTGTAAATTATGATGGTCTAGAAGACTGGAACTACATCGATATAATTGTTTTCTAGGATTTCATTCTTCTCCAAACTCTGGTTGTACATGTACACTATAACTGTGTAAGCATGCAAGGTTGGAGGTGCCCATCCTTCAGAAATTCATGAGAAGATGCTTAGTAGTATTGAATGCTACTTATGGATTATAGTGTGTGAACTCATCATGAAAGCGAAAATTAGTTCGAATGATAAAATTATTTAATATTTACAAACTTGAATATCTGTTGAACTATCTTTTGTTTTTTTTTCCTTCTATTTTTCCTTTCTCTACTTTTAGTTTGCTTCTTGTTTCTTGATGCTTGAATACTTGGACTACATATATTATTGCTAATTTTTTTTTTATAAAATTTACTTATTCCCTAGGATTTGGATGCTTTTTCTGCTGCTATTATTATTAGCATTGCTTTCTCGTTTATCCCAGCTTCATTTGCTGTCCCTATTGTGAAGGTACTTCTTTTTCCTTGTATCCTTTTTCCTTTGAAATAGATGTGTTGTGCCAATCCGATCCATGTACATATTTTCTGTGGAATAATTTACGGATTGCTAGTCATAAGAAGAATGGATTTGTGTGGCCTTCCGGCTAATATCTATAAATGCCTTGTTTGCTTATAGTTTGATTTCCATTTATTTGCATGTGAAAATATTTTTTTTTCCTTATTGGGTACAGCATTTGCAGGTCATGCGGCCTTGACTTACAATTTTATGCATAAAATTGCTGTATAGGATGATATGACAGTAGTTACTGACCGTTAAACGTAGAGCTGCTGAATGGGTGCTCTCTTTCCCTCAATGAGTGACATGTTTATTAGATACTACACTAGATAAACCTTTGCTCACCTTTATGGAGATACGAAAAAACATTTAACTATAACTATAGTGATGAAATGGTGAGCTACCAGTGTTTTTGAATGGCTTAATATGTAATATTAGATTTCTTTCCGGTTATGGGAAGTTGCAAATATGTGGGCAAGAGCTGGGCATGAATATTAAGTGAAAATGCATTTCTACGTAATTTTCACCAAGGATTCTAATTATATATTTACCACCAGACCAAGGAGTCTATTTTCTCTCCATTGGAGACTTCTTATCAAGTATCCCCTACTTTCAGGACATACTCCTAACTAGTCTTTCTCAAGGCAATATATATCTAACTGCGGTCAGCTCCATGTGTACAAAACCTCATGAAATTCTAAGCTACATAAATAGAAGAAATATTAAGATTATATAAGCTTCTGTCAATGGTTGACAACTTGATATTCAAGTTGCTTGTCTAGTCAAAAGTAGAACTTCTTCCAGTCTTTGATGACTATGCAGTGCTGTCTCATGCCATTGATCTCTTTTTTTGTGTTTTTATGTAGGAAAAGGAAGTGAAAGCTAAGCATCAACAATTAATCAGTGGGGTATGGGGTTTTCTTCTAGTCTTATGTTAACTATATTTTTTTTCTTCTTGAAAGCCATTGCTTCTTCTCAGACACGAATTATCTGATTATTCTTCTAATGGAAGATGATGAATTTCATACTTCTTTTCAGGTATCAATACTATCCTATTGGGCCTCTACATATCTGTGGGACTTCATCAGCTTCTTGTTGCCCTCATCATTTGCAATTATTCTTTTTTGTATCTTTGGTATGTCTCAGGCTCTATTTGAAATATTTACTACTCCCTCCGTCTCTCAATACATTCTTATGGCCATTTAATTTGTTTCAAAATACTGTAATTATCAATTTCGATTTCTACTCTTTACTTTCTACATTTCCCATGTGACTTTTAGTATTAATTAATGAAGTGAGTAATCATTTTCAAGAAATTAAAAAATGAAATAACTCAAATAAGAAATCATGGTATATTTTTGTATATTTGTTACTCCTTGAAAAGTGCGCCCAAATATTAAAAAAACTGTTAAGGTTGGGGGTTATATTGTGTACACTAGAAAAAAGAAAGGCCTTAAGCCAAACACAGCCTAAAGGCTGTTACGGGAGAGGGGTAGAATTGTCTAGTTGAATATCATGTAATGGGGCTGGTTGTCAGAAGTTGTTAGAGAAAAGAATGATGAATGGTAAGTCACCATGAGGCAGGGAGTATAAATAGTAATCTTACCCTAAGTGGAAGGTATCCACAGAATTAAGAGTGTAATCGGGCAGTGCCTTGGGGCTCCTTGGAAGATGTGCTTCCATTGAGTTGTTTATGAGTTTTCTCCATCAATGAAACAGTAGTTTTTTTGGCTACTTTTGCAGAACTCTTATTTCCTTCTACTTTTCTCTCTTGTTTCCTATTTCTCATTCTCCCTTTCCAACATTTGGTGCTCTTGTTGAGAGTTTTCTAGCTATGACTAGAAACGGTGAGTTGGATGCGAGAGTGAGTGCGCTTGAGAGCGAGCTTTCCCGGTTACAGAGAGGACAAGAGGATTTACAGAGAGGACAGAGTGAGTTACGTAGAGAGCAAGTGAGCTTGAGCGAGGTTAGTCACGACACTAACCAGAGGTTGGTCGGATTGGAGAGCAATTTTGCTAGTCTCAGCGATCGGCTCCTCCAAACGATCCAGGATGCTCTCAATCCCCCACGCAAGTCGCCTTCTCCAGACGGTAGCGGGGGTTCGAACTCCAAGGCGCCAATGGAGGAAATAGCCCCATCAAGTTTCCACCGACCACTATCCGGAGCATATCGGGCTGACGACGACTCTTCCCCACTGATGGCGAAGAAGGTGGAATTACCGGGGTTCGATGGAGATGACCCACTCACCTGGATCTCAAAGGCGGAGCAGTATTTTGCGGTCCAGATGACACAACCGGGAGATCGGGTGACCTTGGCTATGCTCTGCATGGACAGCGCCGCCCTGAACTGGATTCGCTGGATAAGCCAACAACGACCTCTCTTTTCATGGGAGGACTTGAAATCGGAACTTGTCAAGCGGTTTCTCGGGACTGATGCTCTGAATCGATTTGAGCACTTGAGTTTGCTAAGGCAAACGGGATCTGTGGATGAATTTATTGATGAGCTGGTGGCTTGTGCAACCCACACTCTAGGGTTAGGCAACGAGCAATTATTAGGATATTTCCTCGCCGGGTTAAGGCCGGAAATCCGGGTGGAGCTTCAAACTTTTGAAGCGGCGGAACTGTTCGCCGCCATGGACAGCGCTAAAAGAGTGGAAAGGAAGGTCAACTTTGAAAAGGGAATCGGGAAAACGGCTTGGAGGAAGACTCCTGGAGTTGGGCCTAATTCAAGGGAATGGGTCCATAAGACTTGGATAGGCCCAACTATGAGCTCAAGCAACAGTAAGAGGCCTAAAGATAAGCAAGTATCAGGAAGATCAAACTGGTCTTCTAACTCATCTTCTCCGACGGCTCAATCTGGGAACACGGGAAGTAAACCCCGATTTACTCGGTCATTGTCAGCAGGTGAAGTAAATGAACTGCGTGCCAAGGGTTTGTGTTTCAGATGTCGACAACCCTATTCACCGATTCATAAATGTGCGGAGAAGGTCTTCAAACTGGTGGAGGTAGAGGACGAGGACATTTCTGGAGATATTTCCGAGCTCGAACTGGTACAAAGGGGTGAATTAGAAATTCCAGGAGAGGCAGTGAGAGGAGATTCTGAACTACAGTGGCTTGAATTGCCCTTACACACGATGGGGAGTGGAATTCAGAAAAGGGCTCTGAAAATCCGAGCTAAACTGGGGGACAGGAAGATTGTGGCACTTGTGGATAGTGGTGCTAGCCATTGCTTTGTAAATTCCAGGATTGTTGAGGTAGAGGAACTGCCAGTGGAACAAACCGTGGTATTTGGGGTGAGATTGGGAAATGGCAGTAGGGTGGAAGCTAGGGGAATTTGTAGGAAGCTCCCTCTACACTTTGACTCATGTAGCATGGAGGTGGATTGTTATCCATTTGATTTGGGAGGAATTGATGTAGTTTTGGGGTTCTCGTGGCTGCTGTCCATGAAGAAGACCTTGGTGGATTGGGAAGAAATGACCCTAGAATTTGATGATAAGAATGGTAAACATGTGACTATCCAAGGAGATCCTACACTAGCATTCACAGCAGTAACAATGAATTCCTTGCATAAGGTCTCAGAAGTGGAATTTAGTGCTCTGGTCTGGGAAGAGGAATTTCAGGATAATGGGGCAGAGTTAGCAGAAGCAGAGATTGAAGAAGAAAGGCTTGAGGGGCTGCTGACAGAATTTCAGAAGATCTTTGAGGAAATTCAAGGGCTGCCACCAGTACGAGAGATAGATCACAAGATTACCCTTCAAGAGGGAGTGGGGGCTGTGAATGTGAAGCCATATAGATATGGTTATCATCAGAAGGATGAGATCGAAAAGCTTGTTACTGAAATGCTGAAATCTGGGATCATCCAACCAAGTCAAAGTCCTTTTTCTAGTCCTGTTTTGCTTGTGAAAAAGAAAGATGGGATTTGGAGATTTTGCGCGGACTACCGAGCTCTGAATAAGGCCACAATCCCAGACAAATATCCTATTCCCGTAATTTAGGAAATGCTAGATGAGTTAGGCAAGGCTAAGGTGTTCTCAAAGATAGATTTGAGATCCGGATACCACCAAATAAGGGTGGCAACTGAAGATGTGCACAAGACAGCTTTTAGGACACACACCGGGCATTATGAGTTTTTAGTTATGCCCTTCGGGTTAACGAATGCCCCGGCAACCTTCCAGGCTACCATGAACGAATTGTTCAGACCTCACCTGAGGAAGTTCGTGTTGGTATTTTTCGATGACATACTCATATATAGTAACAGCTGGGAGGAGCATGAGAGTCATTTGAGGGTGGTGTTTGAGCTTCTCCAACAACATTCCTTTGTTGCAAACAAGAAGAAGTGTGCTTTTGGTAAGACATCAATAGAGTACTTGGGGCATATTCTGTCGGCTGGAAGGGTTTCTATGGACCCAAACAAGATAGCTAGTGTGGTGACTTGGCCAACTCCAAAATCCATTAGGGGAGTAAGGGGATTTTTGGGGCTCACATGCTATTACAGGAAGTTCATAAAAGATTATGGGAAAATTGCTAGGCCTCTCACAGAGTTGCTTAAGAAGGAACATCAAAGGTTTGTTTGGAATGATGATGCACAAAGAGCCTTTGAACAGCTTCAGCAAGCCATGGTTTCATCACCAGTACTGACTCTACCTGATTTTACCAAGAAGTTCACCATCGAATGTGATGCCTCAGGAACCGGGGTAGGGGCTGTCTTGATGCAAGAAGACAGACCGGTGGCATATTTCAGCAAAGGTTTGGCGGGGCATGTTCTGTCCAAGTCAGCCTATGAAAAAGAGTTGATGGCACTTGTCTTAGCAGTACAACATTGGAGGCCCTACTTGCTAGGGAGTAAATTTGTTGTGAAGACTGATCATAGGAGTCTCAAACATCTCCTAACCCAACCTTTAGTTTCACCAGCCCAGCAAAATTGGGTGGCCAAGCTCATAGGGTTTGACATGGAGATTGAGTACAAGACCGGGGTTTCCAACAAAGCTGCAGATGCTCTTTCAAGGAGAGAAGAAGAGCTGTCTTGCAGGGCCATCTCTGTCCCATACCTCGCCTGCTGGGAAGAGATACAAAAGGAGATTGAAGCTGACTTAAAACTTCAAGAGATCAGGAGAAAATTAGAAAGGGGAGAAGCTATGAAACATCCTTATCAACTAATAGGGGGAAGGTTATTTCATAAGGGAAGGATTTGCATTCCGGAGGCTTCACCTTGGGTGGAAAAATTGTTGGAGGAATTTCACTCATCTCTTACAGGAGGACATTCAGGGGCCCTCAGAACATATAAAAGGCTTGCTGCAAATGTTTTCTGGCACAACATGTTCAAGGTAGTACAGAGGTTTGTAGCCGAGTGTCTTGTTTGCCAAAAGAATAAGTATGAAACCTTGCATCCAGCTGGCCTTCTGCAGCCCTTACCTATTCTACAAAGGGTATGGGAAGACGTCTCTATGGACTTTATCGGGGGACTTCCCAAATCTTCAGGATATGATTGCATCATGGTGGTAGTGGATAGGCTGTCAAAATATGGGCATTTCCTCTATTAAAGCATCCTTACACTGCCCGAAATGTTGCTGAATTGTTTGCTAAAGAGATAATCAGATTGCATGGAGTGCCAAGGTCCATAGTCAGTGATAGAGATCCCATTTTCCTGAGCAGTTTCTGGAGAGAGCTATTTGAGAAAAATGGCACAAAGCTCCGTATGAGCACGGCTTACCATCCAGAGAAAGACGGTCAAACAGAGGTGTTGAACAGATGCTTGGAAACCTATTTGAGGTGCTATTCTTCAGAGCAACCAAAACAGTGGGCCAAGTGGATATGCTGGGCAGAATATTGGTACAACACTAATTTTCAAGGGGCAGCTGGAAAAACCCCTTTCGAAGGAGTCTATGGGACAGAGCCTCCAACTTTAAAGCAATATTTACCAGGAGAGTTCTTAGTTGCTGCTGTAGCGGAAGAGTTTTGGAATAGAGATGAAATTCTAAGACAACTTAAGTACAATCTAGACCGAGCCCAGAAGAGAATGGTGGAGGCAGCAAATAAAAAGAGAAGAGATGTGGAGTTCAAAGAAGGGGAGCTGGTCTTCTTAAAATTAAGGCCTCATAGGCAGAATTCAGTCCAAAACCGAGTGAATCAAAAGCTGGCAAGCAAGTATTTTGGCCCCTTTCAGATTTTGAGAAAAGTGGGAATGGTAGCTTATGAGCTCAAGCTTCCTGCCACCTCCCGAGTGCATCCAGTCTTCCATGTCTCCCTCTTGAAGAGGGTGGTGGGCAATCACAAGGTGGATACTGAACTTCCTACTGATATGATTATGGAAGAAGAAGAATACAAGCCAGAGGAAATTCTGGAAGTCAAGAAGCTGGCCAGAAATGAAAAAGCTTGCCATAAGGTGTTGATCAAGTGGGAGAACAGGCCAAGAGATGAATCAACCTGGATGACTGGCGAGGAGTTTAAGCAACAATTTTCTCACTCCAACCTTGTGGACAAGGTTTGTGAAGAGGGTGGTATTGTTAAGGTTGGGGGTTATATTGTGTACACTAAAAAAAAGAAAGGTCTTAAGCCAAACACAGCCTAAAGGCTGTTACGGGAGAGGGGTAGAATTGTCTAGTTGAATATCATGTAATGGGGCTGGTTGTCAGAAGTTGTTAGAGAAAAGAATGATGAATGGTGAGTCACCCTGAGGCAGGGAGTATAAATAGTAATCTTACCCTAAGTGGAAGGTATCCACAGAATTAAGAGTGTAATCGGGCAGTGCCTTGGGGCTCCTTGGAAGATGTGCTTCCATTGAGTTGTTTATGAGTTTTCTCCATCAATGAAACAGTAGTTTTTTTGGCTACTTTTGCAGAACTCTTATTTCCTTCTACTTTTCTCTCTTGTTTCCTATTTCTCATTCTCCCTTTCCAACAAAAACAAGCACTAAGAAATGGAGGTAGTATAATTTATTACTCTATATTTGAGATTTGTTTTTTACTTGGGAGTTAACCATGAACTTTGGCATTCTTATCAGCTTCATATTGCCATAATATACAATTTCTACTCAATCATGAAGGTTAATATGACATTAAAAAAATTCAGTCTCACTTTGCAGTGATTTTCAATCAAAGAAGTTGAGATGTTTTGTTAATAGTATCTCTTTGTTGTATTATGGAAGAAAAGGTTATGTACTTTGATGGTTGCTTCTATCTCTCACGTCTTTTCCTTAGTTACTAAAACATTGACCTCTTTTGGTAGTGATTTTCAAAGAACATCTTCCAGAATAATCAGCTTACTGCCTATTAGAGATTTGCCAGTAACAATTAACTGATGATGTGGATTCTGCCCATGGTTTGCATTCCTATTTAATTGTTTGGTGGAATTTTATGTTCTGGGATTCCTAGGAATTTTATGGTTCCATTTTTCAACCTATTAATTAAGATATGGTCCTATGGATAATAGTTATAAAGGATATGGGAAACCTAAGTGTTACATCTGCTTTCATTTTATGACTATTCTAGGTGGCTGCTGTTGGAACATAAAGCAAATATCAGATCATTTCTTAATTGTTGCTTCAAATCTAAAAGGCACTTATAACAAAAAGATTATAATAATCCAAATGAATCACTGATAAGAAAAGCAACACCTTCAAAGAAGAAAATATATACAGGAAAACACCTTTATCTACTATGAGTTTCAAATTTGGAACTCATTAGAATGGATGCTCTTTTGACATCTGATTAGTATTAAGATTATCTAGTTATTGTGCTTATTTGCCTAAACAAAAAGTGTGTATAAGATTAATTAGGCGGCAAATACTTGTTCTGAAATCAGAATCCTCATCACTTAAGTACACACTATGTTTAAATAGGATATGAGCAGGGATGGTAGTGGAATGTACTTTTGTGCTATGCTCTTGGTATAATTTTATTTATTTTCTGGGGCTGGAAAGTAGGGCATTTTGTACGCATACTAATCAAATGGGTGAATGTGAAATAATAAGGAAGACGATAAAACGTATAAATCATTTTGAAGGCTCAGTACATTTTGTACTTGCCTTGCCTTTCTTGTGTTCTTGGCATATTATATACCATTTTGGGAGTTAAATTTTTTTCGTTTATAGAGGCAGTGGGTGGTAGGTTACGATGATAGATAAACTATGTAAATTTAGATGGTCTTCAATGCTTTTCCTATACTATGAAAAATTCCTTTACACCTAGTCTTTCGCTCTCAACCTCTTGACTTTTTGACCATTCACACTTCTGAAAAACTCTACAATGGTCTACCTCTCAAGGGCTAGATCAGTTTATTGGTGCAGGTTCCTTTTTCCCAACTGTTCTCTTGTTTATTGAGTATGGGTTAGCAGTTGCATCCTCAACATACTGCCTCACCTTTTGCTTCTTTGACCACTCAGTAGCACAGGTAATGATCTAAACTAGCTTTTTTTACCATACTTTTCCTCTGTGCTGAGCAAATCATGACATGTTAAATGCTGTTAACCTTCATGCAGAATGTAGTTCTCCTGATTCACTTTTTCTCGGGTCTTATTCTAATGGTGATCTCATTTGTAATGGGTCTCATAGAAGCAACAGCTAGTGCAAATTCCTATCTCAAGGTTTGATACAAATAGTGCTCAGTAAATGCTGTACTGTATTACTCTGTATATGTTTTGTTATCCAAATCATGTTGCCTCTTAGCTGTGGGATGGACGTGCCTGCTCAAGCAATTAATTTCTGTAAACTTTCACTTAACACTATCACATCAAACAAGGTTATGAGACCCCTGGAGCTTTAAGCTTAAATAAGTGATGTATACTTTTCTCTGCACTAGGGTCAATACTCTCTTTGCAGAGGATTGCTCTGGCGTCGCTTAAATTCAAAGCTACGAGTCATTTTACAAGTGATCGTTATATTTCTGCCCTGGGGCTCGGATCCTTGTTTTGCATGATATTGCTATTACATTGATTGATTAAAACAAAAACATTAGCATATAGCTTACAACAATCCCAATTGTATAACCGCTCAATGTCGACTAATTGAGATAGCAGATCCCGTTAGTTAGCCCTTCCATATACGCGTCTCTCTTTTGATGTACATTAGAAGTTTTCTTTCCAGATGATCTACTGTAGCACACTCGTGATCAGTATCATTTTGACTTTATTAGAAGATGCTTTTACTTGCTGATAATGATTGTATCTCAAGATAAATGTTTTGCTTTCAGAATGTATTCAGATTATCACCGGGATTTTGCTTTGCTGATGGACTTGCCTCACTTGCTCTTGTGCGTCAAGGGATGAAAGACAAATCTAGTGATGAAATTCTTGACTGGAATGTCACTGGTGCCTCGATTTGTTATTTGGGAGTTGAGGTATGCTCTAATCACAGACTGCCTTCATAGACTGCTGTTCCTGCATGTTCTGTATAATTTTACATTATTTTGCTCATTTGCAAACAGATGCTATGCTACTAATAACCCATGGATGATGCTATGCTTGCTGCTGTAGTCCTTTTTCTGCTATGAATCTGCATGTATCAATTTTGTTGCTCGATGTTCATGTCCTTTTGTCTCGAGCAATTATAATGAATAGCACTATAATTTCGATATTTTAAACTTACCTGCTCTTTCTAGTGATATTTTGTAATAACATTGACCTGAAGCATTTTTTTCGATGAAAACTATCGTTGTGTAGGTGTTCATAAGTAGGATTGACCATACTAATTGACCTTGGGTTGATCCCTTTCACATGCTTTTGTTTCTTTGCCTTATTTTGTATTCAGGAGGACAACTTGCCCTCTGTTCATTTATTATGCTTAATTAATGAAGTCTTACTCCATACTGGAATGTTGTCAGTGGTTTCTCTGAATTATTACTTTCCTGGTGCAGAGCATCTTGTATTTTCTTCTAACTCTTGGACTTGAGTACCTTCCTCCCCGCAAGCTTACTCCTGCACTGATCAAAAGCTTTTGGAGAAGCCTGACTAACATTTATGAGAAGAGGACTGGAGATGCCTTTGAGCCTTTGTTGGGTTCATCGTCAAATGACATGGCTCTTGATATTGATGATGACGTGGATGTAAATACAGAAAGAGAAAGGGTGCTTTCTGGAACTGCAGATAATGCCATCTTATATCTGCATAATCTTCGAAAGGTACTATAGCTTGCATTGTGAAAGCATGTCTGATACTCTCTGGATTGAAGTGGACTCGTTTTAGCAATTTATGCTAATTATTGTAGGTTTATCCTGGAGAGAAGAACCAAGGTGCAAAGGTTGCTGTTCATTCATTAGCATTTGCAGTTCAGGAAGGAGAATGCTTTGGCTTTCTAGGAACTAATGGGGCTGGGAAGACGACCACTCTGTCAATGCTATCTGGTAAACTAATAATCTTGTTAAGAAACTAGTAACTTGAGGCTTGTATTATTGCTAGTTCTACATTGCAAGTGGTAGACCATAGTGGCAATCCTTTGGCCCTTTTGAACAGCTAGTTATAAATAATGACGCATGGATGTTCATTACATCATCAAGATCTGGAACTGTGTAGGATGGGTCTTGCCTTATATTATTGATTCTTGTATAATTTCATTACTACCTGCATGCTACAACAAATTATTTGATAAAAGCTTTAAAAATAGTGCCAGCATTTTTTTATTACCATGAGTTTCAACTTACAAAACCCCTCACTTAGGCAACTGTTTGAATTGAGGTTAAGTTTATTCTGGGTTGTTAAGCCTTAAAAATCGCCACTTAATGAGAGTTTACACTTTGTTAAGATTCACAGGTTACTGAGAAGCTGAGAGGTTTGGCGTCAATATAACGTTCTTCTAATAAAATTCTTCTAGTTTCATTTACCTTTCTTCACTTCACAAGTTTGGCAATGATATCATGTTTGATTTCCATGTATCAAACCATTCTATCTACTGATAGAGTTTGTAGTAACTTGCTAAAACCATAAGAATAAATCAATTGTTGTGAGACTTTAGCTTATGTGCTGTTTTACTGAAAGCACAGACCTGATTATTTCTGTATATTACTCATATTTAGTGATCACCTGTAGGAGAAGAATGTCCAACTGATGGGACTGCTTTTATTTTTGGCAATGATATACGTTCAAATCCAAAGGCTACTCGCAAACATGTATGTCTTTCTTCCTCCATGCAATAACTTCTCTTTAATACACCAAAAGCACTTTGATAAGTTGCTTTCTCAATATGCTTGGATAACAGATAGGGTATTGCCCCCAGTTTGATGCTCTTCTGGAGCATTTAACTGTTGAAGAGCATCTCGAGCTGTATGCTAGAATCCAAGGAGTTCCCGACTACAGGATCCAAGAGGTGTGTATCCGGGAATTTTATTTTGGCTGTGAACGATACAAATTAGCATATTAAATATTTATTGCAATAAGATTCCTGTAAACAGCTGTACTGAATGAAGGATTCTTCTTTGATGTATGGATTTGTTATGAAGTTTCTGTATTGTTAATCACCATAATCCTCCTAATCAGTTTTTCTTTTCATTTTCCTATGCCATTTTTTCATTTATGAAAGAAGAAAGATATATGTCATCAATTGTCTAGTTGGTATGGTTGTGATTCTTTCCAGGTTGTTATGGAGAAGATAGTAGAGTTTGACTTGTTGAAGCATGCCAATAAACCATCATATTCTCTAAGTGGAGGAAACAAGCGCAAATTATCTGTGGCAATCGCAATGATTGGAGACCCTGCTATTGTGATCCTCGATGAACCGTCAACAGGTATTCACCATAACAAAGTTCCTCGAACAAATTCCATATAGATTCTGTTATACTGGGAGGATAGATTCTCTGCCCTTAGCTTCAGATGTAGTTGGAGGTTGTCAAACCTGTTGGAAATGTCGAAAGATTTTAAGAGGATATATTATTGTACACTATTCAAACAGTTCTAAATATGATAAATGCCAATTACGAAGTTCCTTTGTCGTGTGTGTGCATCTTAATACAAACTAGACATAATTGGATTGTTGTAGCGTTTTAGCGTGCAGCACTCAAGTTATTTGTGAATGGGCCTTGAGTGCATGCTGCTTTCTGATATTTGCTCTAGGATTTCTCATCGGAGGAAAAAGTTGAAAGATAATATCAATATTGTTTTACCTTATTGTCTGACAGGTATGGATCCCATAGCGAAACGATTCATGTGGGAAGTTATATCTCAGTTATCAACACGACAAGGAAGAACAGCAGTTATACTTACTACACATAGCATGAATGAAGCTCAAGCATTATGTACAAGGATAGGAATAATGGTACACATTTTAGGGTTCATTTGGAACCTTCTTAAGTGCAGTTATTCATTTGAAATTGTTTTAATCAATTAACTTTGTTGTGGAAGGTTGGTGGTCGTCTAAAATGCATAGGGAGTCCTCAACATCTGAAGACCCGTTTTGGAAATCATCTTGAGTTAGAGGTGATCTCTCCCTTACCAACTCAATATCAAACTCCCTGGCAAAGGGAAAATGGTTGTGCTGATAACATTAAAAAAAAAATGATTTCTGCATTATTAGTTCATCTATGATGCTGACCATGGTTGGTGAGCGTTTCAGGTGAAGCCAACTGAAGTTAGCTCTGTGGAGTTGGAAACTTTGTCACGGCTTATTCAAGGGAGGCTTTCAGAAACAAGTTTTCTACCAAGAAGTATCTTAAGTGACCTAGAGACTTTCATTGGAGGTATCGAGTCTATTGTGTCAGAAACTGCATCAGTAGCAGAAGTTAGCTTGTCAAAGGAAATGATAGAGGATATAGCTCAGTGGCTTGGAAACAAGGACAGAGCGAGTTTTCTTGTTACTTCTAGCAAATTAGCGAATGGGGATCTGAGTGAACAGTTAGCAGAACAACTAATGCGTGATGGTACACTTGTTCTTTGCCTAATTTTGTCAACTATCACATTTCTGACTTGCGAATAAATAGTTGACATAATTTTTCTGTAGATGTTCAGCTTATCAATAAGATAAGAGCATAAGAAGTTTTAAGGTGATAGGAGTATTCAAACCTCTTCATATTAAATCAACACTTCATAAAAAAAAATTGTCATATAATCATGTTTGTTTTTGCATGTTATTTGCCTTTATTTTTTTCGTTCTTTGATGTCACAGGTTCATGAGAAGTTGATACTCTTTGTTGCTATGAACAAATGGAGACTGATGCTGACCCCCCATTCTCCTTGTCTGTATTGAATTTTCAGGAGATATACCATTAGCAGTTTTCTGTGAATGGTGGTTGTCAAAGGAAAAGTTCTCTATCATTGACTCTTTTGTCATGTCATCATTTCCGGGGGCCACGTTTGAAGGATGCAATGGATTAAGTGCTCGATATCGGGTGAGCTTGAATGAACATGTGTAGGTAATTTGTTTGCAGTATTATGTACTAGCCTGCCTAATTCTTGCTGTATTGCAGTTACCATTTGGAGAGGATTTATCATTGGCAGATGTTTTCGGACACGTAGAGCGAAACAGGTACATATATAAGCCATCATGATATCATTGCATTGTTGTTACTACCTAATTGATTTGGCCTCAACAACCTTCATGTTTTCCTTCAATTAGGAATCAGCTGGGTGTATCTGAATATAGCATCAGTCAGTCTACTTTGGAGACGATCTTTAATCATTTTGCAGCTGACTCCTGAGGTGAATGAAGTACCAACACAAAATCCCACACCATTTACGTGCAACTTTGTTAAATATAAATACCGTATAGTACAGAGTTTAGTCCTTGAACTAGTCTAGCCTTGTAAGTTGTAAAGCAGTAAAGCACTGTGCAGTTTATGCTGTGGGAGCTGTAAAGTGCGATCAAATACAGTCTATATATGTCATGCTTTTAAAGTTAAATTGCATTATACAGGTTCAATCCTATATAAATTAGCATATGAAGGATTCTTCATTGATGTATGGACTTAACAATATACGGCATCCAAGATGGATGCGGAGTTGGCATCTTTTAATAATAACCTCGTATAGAGATCGTTTTCTATGGACATGAACAACTCTGTTTCACCGGTCTTTCTCTTGCTTTCACTGTGACAACTCTCTGCGGCTTGAGAAATGTAACGTAATCGAGTGATTTAAAAACTTGGCTTGAGAAATGTAACGTAATCGAGTGATTTAGAAACTTGACGTGTTCATTCTCATTTACAAACCCCTTTGCTGGGGTTTGTGTGTATTTTTAAGGCTGATTTTGTTTGCACACGCAAAATAAAATTATTTTATAAATAATTTGGTAAATTTTAACATTTTATAAATATAAATTTGACAAAAATAAATCGAGAGGGCCAAATCAAATTTGATCCACTTGCTTTTTAAATCCTCAAGCCAACCTTGGGTTAGGTCCAATTCTTTCGGCCCTTTTACGTGGCCCATTAGGAGGCTTTCTTGGATACAAAAGGAAAAGATGAAAAAGAATCATCTTGGATACAAAAGGAAAAAGGTGGCAATTTTCTATTTTCTATTTAATTTTCTATTTATTATAAAATAAGTTCAAATTAAATTTAAAGTCTCGTTTCAATGAAGCTTAGATTTTCACGATTCCCCTCCTCTTTTCACTCAAATTCTTTGAATCTTTATTCAAAATTCTCTTTCAACATTCAAACATATCCTCGCACACTCACTCGTTGTTTTAGACCTTCGCCCGTCGTTTACGCGGTGCATCCTGTAGCGTTCTGGCAGAGCACGCAAATCTTTCGCGAGTATACATATTTTGCATGCAATAATTTGATGTGCACTGCTTCTATGCACACAATCTTTCTGCGTGCACTGCTATTATGTACACTTGCAAAGTGAGTGCACAAATGTCTTCTACGCAATCCGCACACGTGCACGTCCAATTGCGAAAATCGAAAAAATGCTTATACTAATGGTGAAAATACCATGTAATCTCAACTACGTAAGTCGTCTTCGGATCTTCTTTCATTATCACTCGACTTTCTTTATGCAATAAGAATATGAAGATATTTAGATTTGAATTAGGGTTGCAGACAATAAAGAATGAGAAAAGGATGAAAAATAAATATGGACTAGTTTTGTAATTCAAAAAAAAAAAAAGTGTTGATTTTAAGGATAAGATAAATAATAAATTGCATTGTTAAAGTTGAAGAAAGTCGGCCCTTGTAGATTACAAGGATAGTCAAGACAAGTTGAGTAGACCCCGAAGGGTAATCTCGTGATTAGACCTTGAAAGGTAATTTCGTGGGTGTAGACCACTAGGGTAATCACCATCGACTATTTAAAACATAATACGATTTCTTGGATAATGGCAAACGAGTTACTCGAGGTGCAAGCTTTCCTCCAACGATTATTGCCCCTATTCCATGCCGAGTACGCAATACTACCACGACACATGAATGAGCATGACTTGTCGATGCACCCTACTACATATCTAGTTTTGTCTGACTTCTTTACATCTAACTCGAAGCAATCTCTCAATGCAATAAACCTTGACGCATCTTACAACTCCTTTTTTGAATTGAAATAGCCTCCCTCCCTAATTTGTGCATGATTATGAACCTCATCATTATTTTGTTCAGCATGTAATGTAGCCCATTCTTTAGCATTTGTTTTTCTCTTCCACTTCTTGAATAACAGCCTCATCAACATCAAGAAATTGATAATCAATATCTTCCATTACGTCATCATGAGCAACTTGTATCTTTACCATATCTTTGACTTTTCTTTTATATTTTTCACTCCTTATTTTTCGTATATACTTTAAAGTCATAACCAATAAATCGTTTAAAAATATCTTTTCACATGACTTTTATTTATTTATTTTTTCAATTTTCGTTTTCAGATTTTAATTCTTTCAATTTAATAAGTCATTTCTAAAAACATTGCAAATTTAAATTCAAATAATTAAGCAATAAAATAATAAAAATTAAAATTGCATATATACCAAAAATACATGATTTACAATTTGCTAGAAGAGTGTGGTTCAAATGAAATGAACTAGCCTATCCTTGAGAACTTGGAACTAACTAGAGTTCATGAGTCCTATTTCTTGGATAATGGGTATTTTACCGGGTCTAGAAGCTTTGTATTCCAACCTCTTTGACAAGGAACTATTTGCTCAAGGAAGCTCATGACGGTTGAGGCCATTTCGGCATAACCAAGACGTTAGAAGCACTTCGTGAACATTTTTTTATTGGCCATACATGGTTCGAGATGAAAACAAGTATTGCAAGGGTTGCGCGTCGAGCCAAACTACCAAGGCTCGGTGTAATCTGCACGGTCTCTACATGCCCCTAACTATCCAAGAAGCCATGTGGGAAGATCTCTCCATGGATTTATTACGGGACTTCCAAGGTCGAGGCGAGCTAAGGATTGTATTTTTATAGTCGTGGACCGTTTCTCCAAAATGGCCCACTTTATTGCATGCAAAGGGACCAATAATGCGATCGAAATCGCTAATTTATTTTTGAGCATGTAGTAATGTTGTATGGTGTCCCTAAAACTATCATTAGTGATAAGGATACCAAATTCTGTAGCCACTTTTGGAGAACGCTTTGGGGGAATCTAGGTACACAACTACTTATTTATATGCTTGATGGTCAAACTGAAGTGACTAGTCAGACTTTAGGCACCCTTCTCCGGACGTGCTCAAATCTAATGTAACACCCCCTACCTACCCTAGAGGTATTACCGACAGTAACCCCGATTAATACTAAACCGAAGCTACCCAAGACTTTAAACTGACTGAACAAACTAAAAATCCAAAAGTTGGATTCATTTAACTCATAACCAGAAAATAATAAAACGTTGCAAAAGAACTTAATCTTTATTACCTCAACCTTACAAAGTTTAAGAAGACATTACAACGAAATAAATACAAATGTTCTTAAAACAACATTAGCTTTTATGACAAGATGATAGAACAATCTTCTATCTGAACAAAACCTTTAGTATGTAAACTCTTAGCTTCTTTAACTTTATAGTGGCCCATCCATAAACTTCGCTCAAATACAACTTCTGGAAACTTTTCTTCAACTTCTTGATCCACTTCTCAAAACAACATCCAAGAAATACCTGATGTGTCATATACAACGGTGGACACTAGCCGACCATGCAATTGAATAAAGTGGTAGGGTTAGTCTAATGAAAGACTAAGCAAGTGGAGAAATTGACTAGTTCTTATGGTAGTGACTAAACATATTGGCATCGAAATCCGAATAACAATCGGTCGATGATCCAACAGTTAGCAGTCCCATAGATGATAAGAATGAGGCATGCATATTAAAGAGATAGGACACCACAACTAGTGGTTCCTTTATGAAACATGAACAATTGTTGGGAACTCATATTAATCACATAACATTTTAAAAAGCCTCCATCGACTAATCAAATTGACTTAATCAAAGTTTGATTAAGAATCATTCATAACCGGGAGTAAGAATGGTTATCGAATAGATCAACCATTCGGGTATATTAATGTGCCTAACACACTTATCTTATATTACTTTCAAACTTTTCACAAACAAGTTGACATCTTTTAATCGGCTCGAACTACTGTCGATGGAACACAATACTATCGAGGTCAGAGGGCATGTTTCATCCTTGAACAACGAATAGTACGAATCCCAATGATGGAGAGATTATAGGGCATGTTTCATCCATAATCCTCTACCAACACTTATTAATAAATGCACTTAGCTAGAGTGCATAGTCGTCCCTCAAGCGTAGAGCGGGCCATGGTCATGACCTTAGTATTAGGGGATCAATATTGATAATGCCTAATATGAGTTTTAAAGAGATGCTTCCGAGACTAAGCTCACATCCCTGAACTAAACTAATCTATATCAATGCCTCAGCTTGAGACAACTAAACCAAACAAGGTCACACACACAACGGACCTAAGTCCAGTTCTAGCACGAAATTGAATAATAACAATATGGTCATTATTTCGAACAAAACAACAACCTATCATATTTTTATTAATCACACAAGTTGTTCCCAATGCAAATACTAAATGGGATTCAATTCCTCATTTAATAACAATAATGTAAGAGAGAACCGTCCACTTGCCTTAGAAGGCGCGTGCTCAACGTCCTTAGCAATTCAACAGTAATCTTTATCACCGTTCTGTCAAATATAACAAAAGATTTCTCAACAAAGAGCTCATAGAAACACTTCTTAGTTGTATAATCAACTCCTACAACTTCCTAATCGATAAACGATTCGATTTTCGTATATCGATTTATAATTAATCCTTAGTTATCATGCTTTAAGGAGCCATCTTGGTGAAATTATAACTAATTATCCGCTTCACTTTTGAAATAGTTTTCTAAATAAAAATTGTTCATTAGCAACCGTTCTTAAATGTGACCAAACCTTGGATCATTCTGATTAACAACGAATCCCGAGTAATTATCCGAAGTCCTTTAACTACCAATAGGTGTCAAAACTTGTATTCGCTATAACTGAAGATCCAGACGTCCGTTTTGTGAGCGGTTTGAACCTGTGGGACCGTATCAACGTCAAAATTATAAAAACCATAAATTTAATTAGCAAATCGGAACCGAAAGATCCTTACGGTGGCTCCGCAACCAAACCGCTAATTAATTTCGATCGTAATTACCTTCACTTGAGCCCATGGCTTGTTTGGCTCGATAGTGGCTCGATCCCCGAGACCAAGGGTGGCTGGGTATTTCCTGGCGGATGCTCTCGCAGTGGGTGGTTGTCGGAGTGACTGGTGGTCGCCGGCGATGACGTACGACGAGGCAATGGTACGACGGCGGTAGCGAATTCTTCTCCCGCGTCCACGTTCCGTCCTGCTCCAGTCCGACACCGTCCTGGTTCTTTCTCTGGCTCGGTTCCAGCAGTATGAGCCCAAAGGGAGGAAGAATAAGATGAGGTGGAGGAGATAAGGAGGTGGCTGGGCAAGGAGGAGAAGTGCAACAGTGAAGAATTGCTCGCCGCGTCCGCCGTCGTTCCAAATCTCTCTCGAACTCTCTCTTTCTCTGATTCTTATCCAAATCACCTAAAGCTGGAAAGAATAAAACAGCCGCCATTCACCTAGTGGTTCAGATAAACGGTCGAGTTGATGCCGCCGTTCACACACCCCAAGTTATATGGAGGATATTCTTATACTATAAAAATTGATATTGATATTTAAGAGTTGATGTGGACGTGGTTGATCCGATATAGAGATGAAATGATGTTACTGAATGAGAATCGATGAGTTGGGATTGAACTAATATTGATCTAAAAGATGAGTGAGGTAATACTAAAGTGAACTGATATACTATTATTATACGTTGTATGACTTTAAGTATTATTATGTGCGTTTTATGATTATAAGTATTGTTGTGCGTTTGTCTGTTGTTGTGAATATACTTTATGTGAACTATTCTATTACTATTCTTACTATGTAATTTAATAAATTGATTTTGCTGCTGCATATTGTGTTTACCATTTGGTGCATGTTAGAATTGCTAGCTAACCCTTCGGGGACTTGTTTTTTTAGTTTCAGGTAAGCACAAGAATTCCATGATAGAACCTCGACAAAATGATAGTACGAGTGGTTGGAAGCAGTGTCATTAGGATTGGGTTTAGTTTGATGAAATTGTGGTTACTTATCTCATATATTATGTATAATGTTTACTTTTGTTGAGGAAAAGATAGTATGAGGTCAATAAAGTGTTCACAAGTAGTGTTGTAGTTTTTGTCAATTGGGAATTCATGCATGTTTTTCATACATTGGTTTATAAATATAGGTTGGATGTTTTCTTTGTATTTTCTCGTCGTGCCCGAGTTGTAAGATCGAGTGAACTCGTTGTCAGGTTAGCTCAGGTGGACCCATGTCTGGTCTACAACCGAGTAGTGCCCCAGTGAAAAACCGGGGTGTTACATATTTCACCTCAAGTAAATGTGTCTACCTTTGCATAGACACTAAAGACATTCATGTCAATGAAGTTTGATGTCTATAGAGGAACTGATAAGTCAACCACAATCACTACTAGTTCTTCTACGTGGGAATATTTGAGAAGAGTTATGTAAGGATAGAAGGTCAAGGCAAGACGAAATTGAAGGAAGGAAG
Organism: Fallopia convolvulus; assembly: GCA_964016875.1. NCBI lineage: Eukaryota > Viridiplantae > Streptophyta > Magnoliopsida > Caryophyllales > Polygonaceae > Fallopia > Fallopia convolvulus. The sequence goes on from OZ024720.1 coordinate 41,625,497, forward strand.
GAATTTTCGTAGAGCAAAGCATTCCGAAGATGGTGCACCAACTCTTCCATTTTAAGCCAAGAAAATCATCATCATATGAGTTGTCTTGGGGAAATATACTTATATTTTCAATACGTCTTTCAACCCTTTTATAATATGGGCTTTATTTTCCGCTACTAGATTCTTTGTAAAATAACTACCAATGTAATGAATGAATGTCCTTCTTAATGAATAAAATTATGCTTTAGTCATTTATCCTTTAATTATGTCTTACTTTATAATTTAAAGCCTTGGGTGACTTTGGATAGTAAAATCCGAGGTCACTGGCGGTAATACCCATCGTTACAAAATAGGGGTGTTACATTTAACCCTAGAAAAAATACTAGGCAACTATAAAATACTACTTAAAAAATACTTTTGTGTCCATGAAGTATATGATATACTATGATATCTAGTGTACTATGAGTCTATGACATATGATATATTGATATATGATATACTATGATGTATGATATATCTAGTGTACTATGATATACTACCTATAATATACCTTGATTGGGAATTGCATTTATCGGAAATTCCGACAACAGTCCATTGATTTTCATTCTTTTGGTGTATGTTTAGATGATGGGATTAGATAGGAAATTTTTGGGAGGAAAATTGTTGGAAGTAATTTTTGATTGTTTGGTTGCAATTTTATGTGAGAATTGATGGGATTTCATAAGAAAATTTGGAGGAAAATAATGGGATACTAAATCTCACAAATTAGTGGAATTTGATGGAAAAATAGAAATACATGCTTTAAATAAGAAAAATAAAAACAAAATCTTACTCACATTTTCGGATCAAAACCTAGTTGTATCCAAAGAAAACATTAAAATCAAATCCTTTACATTCTCATATCTAATTTTTTTTCCTCTTTCCTTCCTCTTAATGCTACTCCCTTGGTTTAAAAATATAAGATGTTTTAGCAAATTTAATCAAAATTAAGAAACCCTATAAAGTTAACTAATTATCCTTGATTAATTAATCCTATAAAAGAGAAAATGCTACGTAGTATTACCTTAATTAAGGGGAGTAATCGATATCTCTTACTTCATGAATTGCCCTTGATAAAAGTGTTCTTAGTAAAAATGAAAAATTTGCTCTTAAATAAATTTGCAGTTAAATTTATATATATATATATATATATATATATATAAGCATTTGCAGTTGAATTTTGGATTGTGTGGCATTATGAAATTATTTTGGATTAGACGCTGAATTTTTGAGATTAATCTTAGACCTAAGGTGAAGGTATGATTGGAGAGATATAGCTGATTAATTTTTAAAAATTATGGTGTTTTATTAAAGGGTAAATATGGAAAAAGAATGACAAAAAATTGAAGAAAATCAAATATTTTTTAATATAAAAATAGGGCTACAACATCCTAAATTTTGAAAGAGGGAGTATTAGTTTTGCGGTAAAATAGAATTGAATATTTAGGAACTGTTGACGTTTAGGGGTTTTAGGTCAAATCTGATTCTCATAGGCATCCCATTGGCCTTAAGAGTTAAGAATTAAATCGCTTCAATAGAAATGGCAGAAAAATAAGAAACACAAAGTGAAAAAGTACAAATTGTGGAATAATAGATCGATACTCGAAAATATGTTAATAGTGGAAGAAAGAAGTTGATTTCTATAATTATAATCACTAAAAAAAAAGCAACAGATGATGGGAGATGAAGTAACGAAGAGTATCTAATAACCAATTCACATATGAACCTCAACAATGTGAACTTCTGTAATCTGATCAGGCATTTGATCCAACTCCAAAGTGACCAAGCCTGAACCCAAATCGTAACTAAAGCCAACCTCCCTCGAACCAACGGTGCACCGTGTGGGCTTAGTAGACGAATGGGCACCCAACGTCCCACACCCTTTCACCTTCATGCAGACCTTCATCCCCGACTCGATGATGATGTCATAGCTTAGACCCACAATGGCTGCGCCGCCATTGTACATTTTAATGAGCCCAAGTGGTGCAAAGCCAAACCCAGTTGCTAGAACTCTAATTGGTACGATGTTGAACGCTCTGTACTCGAGGACCTTGAGTGACACGGGCAGGGTTGCATCGCGAGCAAGGGTGATCAGCTCACCTGTGTTGTGACAGTATACGGCACAATCCCCGTTCCACTCGTCTGGATTCGTGGAGGCCTCGGTGATGAGGTGGACATCTTGGGCCTTGACGGCGGTAGTACAGATGATGGCTTCGGTGGTGCTCCTTCCACCATGGTTCCACGTGTTTTTGTGCTCAGTGCTACTCCAGGCTGCTCCTTGGCAATTGTAGACACCTAACACTCCGGTGTACTTGTTCATATTCCATATCTTTAATAAGCTGCAAATTAAGGGCAAATTAGCTAAACGGGAATTTATGATCGATCTGCTAGGATGGATTATTGAGTGGATTTAATTATTACCTGACACCATCACGGGCTGGGTCGCTGAACAAGCAATCCTTAGTCGGGCGGCCAGGTAGCCTGGCTCTAAGAATCGATCCGTCAGGCAGGACAAGCTTCTTCAGCAGGTCAAAGTTGTGCTTCTCAGGTGCATCACTGTGGTGCAAACAAATCTGTGACCAGTTGCTTCTCATTGTTCTTACAAAGCAAGCAAGCAAACAAATAAGAGTTATATAAACTGGATTAATCACACACATACCTTACATAAATAGGTCCACCGCTAATAGCCCTTGCTGAGCCATGGTACTCAGCCGCAGGGTGCTGAGAATGGAACATGTCCCAATCGGGAAGCATAAACTCTCCCAAGAACACACTGTTGTAGGCCACTGATGCAATGTGAATGGTATGTGACACTGGATCTCTTGGATAGAAATCATCTGATGCCCTCACAATTGCCGTTTGTTTTGAGCTATTTAATCGCATCGATCATGTCAGAATTTTAATAAGTAAATAAAAAAAAACAAAGCTGCTTTTGCAATAAAGCAATGGTTAGTAATTCAAACGTTGCTGCTACTTACCAGTACAACGCGTCTGTGTTGTGGCTCATGCACGCGATGCATCCATTGTCGGGAAAGTTCCTAGCAACGGATGCATCAAGTGCCCGGTGGTACTGCTTAGTGAGCTCTACCCCGCCCCCCAATCCCGCCCCAAGAGTCTCCAGGATGCACTGCACATCCACCTTCACCCCATCAATCCCGTTAGCTGCAAGATAACTATGCAAGTCATTGTAGAACTTGAAGACGCTCTTGGGGTTGACCAGCCCTAAACCCTGCACAGCCATGGCGTCCGTCTTCCATGAAGGCTCATTCTCCACCACTCCCTTGGAAACCGACGGATACTTCATCAAAGACCCGTACTCTTCCATTCCCTCCACCCCAGGGCGGACTCCTCCCCAGTACGCGGTAATGGCGTGCCACACGTAAACGTACTTCAATCCAAAGTTCTCCTTTGCTATACTAGAAATATTCTTGATCCCCAGACTAGGGTTGTCCCTTTTCCGGAACTTTTGGTTCTCCTTGATTCCTGTCAACCGGGCAAGGGCAGCTGGTTCTTGCTCTTTACTGCCTTGATCCACCCCAACTGATTGCCACCCGTCGTCAATGATGACGAATTTGGGAGGGGTCCCACAGGAGGACAGGCTGGCAAGGCCTGCTTCTACGCCTTCCTGGGTGACTTGTTGGTAGAAAGCATCCCAAGTGCACCACCCAAAGTAGTCAACAGTGCCAGGGAGCTGCTTCTCATGCCTCTGCCGGAATGTATTGAGATGTAGCTTGATAGCAGTGACGGCGTCTGTGACGGTGGAGAACGGATCTGTTCCTGCACTCACAAACAACGAGTGGGCGAAACTGGAGGCCTTCATGTCCGAATCACCGCTCTCCAAGCAAAGCTCTAGCTCGTCGTGCGAGTTACCCTGCCAAAGAAAGTACAGCAACATCTATTTGTTTGCATATCTATTCATAGAAGTACAAACTTCATCATAGTATATATGTATTTCAAATCCAACAAATGTGGTATTTTTTATATTCCACAAGCAACCAACAGCAGATATATCCTTGAATCTTAATTTGTCACTTTGCTACCACAACTGCAGCCCAAATCAAAATAATCTTTATGAAGAAGTTAATATTAACACAAACGACTTTAATTATCACCACATAAACAACTTTAATCATTAAATTGTTGATCTATCATTATGTGTCGTAGAAAATAAAACATCAAAGGTTTCTACGCAGAAAAAGCATTTTTACACTAGAAATTAAAAGCAAAGCGTAAGTATTTAACTTGATGGATCCATATGTGGGTAAAAAATAATTTGATGGAAGTTTAAGGGCTAAATTATATAAAGATTGAGTTTAAGAGGTTGAATGATGTTCAAATTATAAGAGTGTTAGAGATCGTGTTTTTTTTTTTTGGGCTACATTTATATTATAAACTTCAAGTAATAATCTATAACTAAAATGGCTAAAACTCCACGTTTTATACCTGAAGGCAAGCTCTAAAAGGGCCGTCGACCAGTGGAAGAAAAACAGTGTAGATGATTGGGTTGGATTCTTCCCCACCGTCGGATTCAACATGGGAACAATTCTTGCTCTCAACCAATAGGAACTGAGTCTCGAAGGGGATCTCACGCCCCGAATCTCCCATCTTCTGTGCCATCCACCATAGCTTAAACCGGAAGCACGCCAAGAACCTGACGTCACAAAGCTTTCCCAATGGCGTCACATGCCGAGATGCCGCCTCTTCGAACTCGGCGCCAATGAAAACCCCATCTACCTGCCCCGCCGCCGCCGTGGCTGTCTCTATAATATTCTCCGGTACCCCCGAAAGGATCGTCCTGCCCTTCACTACCAGTTTCCGATCGGAAATCCTCACCGCCGGCGTGATCGTCATCTTCGACGAGCTTACTCTTCCTTTTTCCTCCTTCGCTTCACTCCTCTGTCAACGAAGCCATATAACGGAAAGAGAATTTCTAAAAGTAAATCGAGATTTCCATTTTTCGTGAGATCTGACTTCGCATTCAATTGTAAAATTCTTTACATTGCTATTCTTGTATACCATATCGCACGGCTTGATCCAAATTTACACACACACAAACAACACTAGATCGATACATGAACTCTCACATCAAGAAATCAATCGTACCTTAAAATCCTTCACAGAAAAAGGATGATTGGTGGAGAAACAAACCAGGTTCCTGCGAGATCGGAAGTATGCAAAACACCGCAAAAATGTGATGTTAATCGCAGTTACAAATGGAAAAGAATAAAACGAAAATCGAGCTTGTAGCAATTTAGAGAGAGGAAGTACCAAAAACAAGAGTGTTTAGCTTTGAACTATTCGGATTTGGAATTGGATTTGGATTGCAGCGAAAGACAGAGCAATAATTCGATGAAGAGAGGCTGCACTTGTGCACGATCGACCTCCGCTTGTACCGGAAGAATGTGAGTGTTGAATTAGTGTTTGAAAGGCGAGGTTGAGAGGAATTTATAGTCTGCACGTAAGAGCATAGAAGAGTTTTACTACCAGCCATCGTCGTGTATTCTCTCTTATCTCGTGACTTTGCGAGGAAGGAGAAAGTAAACTATTAAATAAATACGAAATAGCTTCTATTCGCTGGGAAGTTTCAAAATCCAACGGTGAACAGAGGGCTTACGTAATTGTGGGAGGAAAAATCGACGCTCAAGATGCCGTACAAGTTGCGAGCCAATCTGTGGCTTCCACGTTTAACCATATCTATAATCTAAAAAAAATTATTAAACCACACATGTTATTTTTACATTGGTCCACACTATTTTTTAAAAACTAATCTTTTGCATAGTTTTTTACATCATATATGTATAGTTTGTAAAAATATCCTTATCTATATCAATTTTTAAAAATTATTTTTTGAAATGATTGTTTTTTTAGATAAGAGATATTTTGTAAAAATATTTTTAAGTAAGTCAATTTAATCAAAATTTAAAAAAATACAAATAAATAAAACAATAAGTCTATAAAATCCCGTGCAGGTAGACCTGGCAAAATATGACCCGAACAGAAAAACCGACCCGACCCGTCCGAAATTTTTTGGGTTATAACCCGAAAAAATTAACCCGAAACCCGATTTTAACCGAACCCGATGACCCGAGAAATTTCTGGGTCAAACCCGACCGGGTTTGGTTCAACCCGTTGGGTCAAACTAAAAAGCGAGAATGGTGAAAAAAATTTCACACCAAGTCAAGTTTGGTTGCAGTCTCGTTCCTTCCTCTAATCAATAGTTGGACTTGACTCCAATTGATTGCTTGAAAAACTAATTTTCTAGATTATTAACATTAAACAAACCAATTAGTTGAAGATGTTATAAGTTAATATCTCCGAAAAAGATGTATATATATACTTCTCAAGGTTTGGGCAAACGATTAATAGTAACCAATTAAAATTATTAATAGCCAATCGATTAAAGATGTTCTAGGTTACATAAATGATTATGATTTTATCAAAGCTGAAATATATACAAAATGGGGGAATACCATACTTTCTAATAATACGTTGATTGTAAGTTTTCCTATTCTGAATTGATATATGTTTCCTAGTATATGCATACAAGAACTCTATGAGGTCATGTGTTATTTTTTCTTCATAATCAATTTTGAATCTCTTACGATTTGAACTTTGAGGTCAATCATTTCTTGTTGAAATTCTTCTGCCACCAAGCACCATGAATGTGAAATTGGGACTTGTCATTGTGCTTATTCACCCCCTTAGTCTAACACATGATTGGTTATAAAAATATTCCTTTTTTTTGAGCCAATACAAAAATGTTCCTAAAATAGTGAGATACCACTTTATGATTAAATATTAATATTAATGAATACAAAATTTGAGCGTCTTGTATCCAAAATCCAAATCCTTATATTTAGGGTCAAGTTAGATTATACTATAACTTTTTAGGTAAATAAGCGAGAATGAAAAAAAATTAACTAAAAAATAACAAATAAACTGTTAAAATAAATAGGAAAACCCAGGTTATTTAACCCGTTGACCGACCCGAACCCGCAACAAACCCGTAGTGACCCGACCTGTTTAAACCCGATAAATTTGTGACCCGAAATGACCCGACCCGAAATTGACCCGAACCCGACATACCGAAACCCGAACCCGACCCGCCCGACCCGATTGACAGGTCTACGTGCAGGGCACGAGAACTAAGACTAGTTTATTCTATCTATATTATTGTAGACAATGCCGTGTAAGACTTAAAAAATAAGAGTAGGGTTCGAGGGTTATTATATACTAAAGTGAGAAATGAGTATAATTTAAGGGTGTTGGATTAGAAAAAATGGACGAAGGAGATTTGAGGAATCCGGTTTAGTAAGAAATAAGGCGAAATGGGAGGTTTATTTTCAATGGCATGGAAAGTAATTTTAGTTAAAATATTATGATTGTCCTAAAATACCCCTCTCTTCTTCCATGTACTTTCCCCTCACCAATTTTCATATCTAAATCCGACCACCTTCATTCTACGCCATCAATAACTTGATCAGATGCTCGTTGTACTTCTTCGCATTCTCCAGCATAGATCCGAACTCGTCTACGTCCTCCTTCAATGGCCAACCGGTCTCAGAAACGTGAACTTGTACTTTTTGAACCCTAACAAGGCTAGAGCATTGCACACCGCATCGATTTGCATGAACTATATGTTATCGTAATGGAGTCCGGAGATCGATTTTGCAACACCTTGATTGGCCTCAGATAGGACAAAATCAGGCAGGATACGCTTCAAATTCGCCTTGTACGCGAAGAAACGCGCATAGCAAGAACGAAGATCCGGTTTTCACATGAAAATTCAAGATCTGAGAGATGAGTTCAGAGAGGTCCTGACCAATGCTGTTAAATTTTAAAACTTCAAAGCTCTGAAGCTTTAAACCAAAGAGTTGTAGTGGTTGTGGTGGATCCAATTCAGAGCATACCTACTTTGAAGATGGAAACTTGACTCTATTTTTAAATAAAATAGCATTGCGATAAAGAAATTCATGATGAGGGGCGATGGGAATATCTTGCTCTCATGTTTAATCAATTCTTACAACATGGTGAAAGAGATGGCATTAGCCTGAATTTGATCTTTACTCTTTCTTTCTTCTCCAACATGCTCATTAAATCTCCTTTCCATGAGGACATCCTTTGTTTGTTAATTAAGCCATTCTTCATTTATGATTTGAACTTGTTTCCATTTAGGTAAGTTGTGCTTTAGATCCATCATTACAATGGTGGATTGGATTTGGATATCATTGTAAGATGACACATTGAAGGTTTCCAAGGAATAAACAAGTTGGTTGCCCATATATTCTTTAAGCCTTCAAATATTGCAGCACATAGTGTGTGACGTTTAACATATGAGGCTTGAATTTTGCAGTTCTTCTTCCTCTTTGTATATGCAACACTAGATATTTAATTTACCTTCTATTTTTCTTCTAAGATAGTTATTCCACCTCATTATGATTCTGGAACAACTATCGAGGATTTTCTAGTTTTTCTAAAATTATGATTTCCTACTTGTTTGAATCTTGTAAATAGATTGCCTTGAAATTTTGCATTAGAGAAGTCTGATTTGCAAAGTATAATTATTGTTTTATGCTTGTCTGGTTTTGTACATGGGAAAGGCAGGTTAACTTGGGACCTAAAGTATGGAATTCAGGAGTCGAATCATAGGCTTTCATTTGGAGGATGGAAGAAGTTCAGGTTGGATAATCATTTGGAAATTGGCGACATTTATGCATTCAAGATGATTGATGGCAAGCAAAAGGAGTATGAAGTTTCTATGTTCCGCCTAAATTAAATGGTAGTTAAATTATAAACATGTGTTGGTGTTATGGTTGCGTTTGCATCCTTGGTTCTGTGGGTTTTTGGTTATTGTAAAAGGAATTATGGGAAGCAACTTTGTGATGTTTTTTTTGGTAACTATACATTAGCTAGTAAGATCCTGAACTCAATTTTTGGGGTCCACAGTATGCTAGTTGAGTCAGTGTTATGTGCTTTTATATAACAACATATGTAGTGTTTTGTTATGGGTCTGTTTAGTTAGAATATAGTAATTCATATTTACAACTAGTTTAGAGTGTTGGTCTTTAATTAAATTGCTCTTGTTCATAGGCCGCCTAATTGTTTAAAGGACAATTCCTCCTATTATACCATTTTCTTTGGGATATCACTGAATTTCATGACACCATTTTGTATCCTTTCCCATTTATTACTAATTAAACCTTTTATTTCTCACATTTATTCACTTCCATATCAAATTGTGGTCTATAATACCCTTTAGATAGCGAAACCTACAAGGAGTCACTGGTTGTCAAATTCATTTTGTTCACTAACCTAGCATCAACCTTAAAATTAGTTGAAAATATTATTTATTTGGTTTTTATTTTTTCAGTTATGATGCCGAATTAAGTTGCTGAAATATACAATTTGACAGTGATAAATAATATATTTGATAGCATATTAGCTCAAATGGTAGATCAATGTGGTGGATAATTAAAACAAAAGGGCACGATGACAGGCATAATAAATTTGGCAACTTTTTAATTCAAGGGACAAAAATATCCCCAATCCCCAAACGTCCCACCTCCTATCTCTCGACATCCATGGCCGCGCTAAACGACGCCCTAAATTCCCAATCTGCGTCTAGAACTACGACGTTTGAATCTTGGAATCCTCCTTCTCTTTCACTTCCGTCCAAGAATGTCGCGATCGTCTCCTCCAAGCCCTCAGTCTCTCATTCGATCCCACTCTCTCGCCACAAGCCTTCCATTTCCAATGATGGCATTGATTTCGATCGATCTGCATCTCCTGCTCACTTGATGAAGTATTTTCACAGTCGTTATACCTAACAAAGAAACCTTAACTTTAACAAACTCAATAGCGCGGTAAGTAAGGGCCTATCCCACAAAGACTCATGTAAATGTGTTTTTACTTGCATGCTAAGTAAAGTAAACAAAAGGGGGTTGTTGAATGATTACTCAACTCTAGAATGCAAAAACTAAGCAAAAACAAGAATGCAATTATGATTCTATTGATGAAATATGAGAAAGGCATGTTTAAGTAGGTTAAATCCATCATATATGTGCTTATTGATTATTGATTCTCTTAATTCTCGCTTCACTTGAATAATCTATTATGAATTATGATCCAAAATTCAAGTTTAGTTGTAGAACTAACAGTTTAGCAACCCTAATCTTCAAACAACCTAGAAGAACTTCTAGATTCAGTTAAACAACAGCTTTACCATTCAAGTATCGATAGAAACAAACACTTAAAGCAAATGGTCATTCAAGTTCTTTGTGATTTTATTCCCTTCTACAACAAAATAGCCCAAACGGGTAACTACAAAAAAACGCGCATTTAGCGACCATAAATAGGTCGCTAAATGCAAAATATGGTCGCTAAATGCATGTAGCGACCATATCGTGGTCACTAAATGTGGTTGCTAAAAGGCCGGTCGCTAACCACTTGGAGACCATGTGGTCGTTGAATGTAGCGACCATGGCGACCAGCATCTCACGATCATATGGTCGCCACATACAGACCATAGTAGCCCATGGTCTCCAACACTATGGCGACCATGTGGCGATCACATCGACCACGCGGTTGCCATTATTGGCGACCATTTGGTCGCTAATTGGGGCCAAACCGTGGCGACCAGTTGGTCGTCAAATAGTAATCGGTCGCGAATGGGCGACCATATGGTCGCTAAAATCATTAATAAATCGCACGACCCTTGCTGTTATCTGTGAGCAAAGCGCCCGATTGTGCGCCTTGGAGTGCACGATCATGTTTCCGATTAGTGACCATATGGTCGCCAATTTATTTGTTTTTTTTAAATAATTACGAATTAATTTAAATAATTCATATTAATTCATTAATTTACATAATTTACATAAATTCATTAATTTACATAATTCACATTAATTTACATAAATTTAAATAAATTACAATATTTACAAAAAACCCTAATCTAGCCGGCTTCGCCGGAGCCGTCAGCGTCCTGGTCATTCCCGTCGGGAATGGGCGGGCAGGACCCACGGGCCTGCGGGTCGAAGCCTCCACTTCGCATCCGCTGCATGAACGCCTCAATCTCAAGCATCATACTCTGTAAGTCCACCACGGTTGGCGTAAGGGAGACGTTTTGTTGCGTTAGTTCCGCCACCCGAGGAGTTGGGAGATGCGGCGCCGTCAATCGCTTGCCATAAAACTCGGAGGCGGTGTTGCCAAGGCCGAAGACGGCGCCTCCCGGGCCCACCCCCCACCGGCCATCAGAAAGGCATCACACTCGTCTTGAAAGGACTGCGGGGTGCCCGATACCGAGGACCTCTAGGAGAGGATCTCATTGGTCCGAGCCTAACAAAATATGTAAATAATATAAATAAAAATAATTATATACGAAATTGAATAAGACGTAAAATAATTAAAACTTACCGCGATGAAGGCCGACCGCTCGTCTATAAAATGTCCATTGACACCTTACGTGTGCGCCTCGATGAGAAGCTCGAGAAGCATAATGCGGTGACGCCGTTGTTCTTCCTATGAAATTCATCAAGCGTGTTACGAACTATTAAAAATAAGTAACTTAATTTAAGTTTAATTAAATTTAAATAACATACGTACCATTCGACGCATGGTGTCGAGGTGGGACCTCGAACCGCTACTGTGGTTCGCCGGATTGACATTCCGAATTTGCTTCTGGCGCGCACACTTGGCTTTGAACGCCTCCGTGGACCAATGCGTCGTCTTTCAGTTCTCCCAAGTGGTGAACTCGATGAAATTCGGCTTCATCCCGGCACGACGGTGCGTCCTGATCAAGTCTTCGTATCTCTTCTTGGCTCTCTTCTCCCACAACAACCGGACCGACTCGACGTCCATACCCGACTGGGAGGGATCCCATCATAAGTGTGTCTAATAAAATCCGAAAAACTATTTATTAAAAAAAGTAATTAATTAATGCGGAATTTGTAAAAAAAAGCAAATTAAATAAAATTTACCCTCCAAGACTCAAGCCAAGGAGTCTTTATTGCGGCGGAGGCAAAGTCGAACTCCGACGCCTTATCGTTGGGTTGGCCTTGTATGATCTATGTCGACCACCGCAACACCATGCCCAACGGCTGCAAGCTCGAAAAACGTGTTATAACATATTAAAAGGTAAAATAAGAATTAAAAACAAGCAATGTCTTAGAGGATTTGTACGTACCACCCGCCGACAATGTAAAGATCCCAAACGATCCTGACGAGGACGCGGGTGTAGCGGCCCTGGACTCCTTCGCTGGGTGTGTCAGTGTGGGTCACCTCGGACGAGATCTCCTCGTCGGTCTCTCGGACGAGCCCGACTCGTCCGAACAATGGGTTAGCGACCTTATGGTCGTAATATGGTCGCTAACCAAAAAATTTGGATTAAGCGCCCAATTTTCAAATGGTCGTAATATGGTCGCTAACCCAAAATATTGGATTAAGCGCCCAATTTTTCATATTTCCCCCCAATTATTCAGAAATGGCAGCATAAATTTCGGTTTCGCGACCATATGGTTGCCAAAATGGAAAAAAAAATTGAACTGCACGCTGCGAATTGTCGTCTTCGGGTGAAATTTTAATGTTAGCGACCAGATGGTCGCTAAAATCATTAAGAAATCGCACAGCCCTTGCCTCTCTCTGAGAACGAAGCGTACGATCGTGCACTACAAGTGCACGATGTTGTTCATTTGCGACCATATGGCCGCGATCTCTAATATAGCTACCATATGGTCGCTATTGTGGAGACATTATATGTAAACAAACACTTTCTACCAACAATAATTGGCTCGAGGACTCAAATGGGACAAAACGAACGAGTTCATTGCTTCCACACAACCAAGTTACAAACAACTTCATTACAACTTACGTACGAATAACACTTGCTTTTTGTAAAGCAAAAACATTAACAAACAACTTACTGAATTACAAATTAGATGACAAACATTATTTATTTTTATGAAGCAACAACCCTAATATCAGCTCCTTTGAGCACCCGAAGTTGTGCAGCTGTTTCGCTGGCCTCAATGCGGTCTGTGATGTCTTTTCCATTCAAGAAAAAAATGGCGAAATCCCAGTGGTGCTCCCCGCCAGATGACCTCCAACCATCCGTCGAAACTCTTAATGGGCGATATGGTTTGGTGCTCCATTCTGTTTTGTTGATCTCCCTATCCCCACGCACATGCACGATTGAGAAATGGATCAGTTTTGGAGCAAAGGCGGTCGTGCGCCTGGAACACGTTCTCCTTTGATGAGCCATTGATCGGATGAATTGGAGATGGAATCGAAGCTTTAGGTGAGGGTTTGATTTTGGAGTTGGAGATGAGCAGGATGGAAGACTAATGCATGTTGGAAATGAGGAGATGAAGTCTCCTTTTATGGTTGGAAATGGAGATGAGGATGGAAGACTTGTGATGTGCATGCATGCCTCTTGTCATCAATCTAGCTAGTAAATGGTAATAGTGTCCGAATAGTATTATCAACATAGTAATCGAAAATAGTGAACCCGAATAGTATTATCCTAATAGTATTATCAGCATAGTAATATGAAATAGTGAATCCGAATAGTATTATCTAATAGAATTTTGAGCAAAGTGATAGAAAATAGTAAATCGAAATATTAAATGATAATAATGTTATCATAAAAGTCAATGAAAATAGAATAATAGTATACTGATTACATATCTCCCTCATCTGTATTCGTCTCAGTTTCAAACTCCCCCTCGAACGTTTCACTAGACCTATCAGTGTGTTCCTTAACGACATGATCCTCTCCGTTTTAGTCATTTAGCGAACCAAGTGGATAATTCACTTGTGTGTCGTCGATAACTCGTGGAAGGGAAGAATCATGTTGAAATGCATCTTCAACGACAACGCCCCTGGAACCACTCTCATGAGGGTCTATGCACGTACCTTCATTGGGCCACACACGTGACTTCACTTTACAAACTGCTCTCCATTCATCATCTGCACGCCTTATCTTTGGGTAATCGAGGAAATAAACTTGAGTGGCTTGATGTGCTAATATGTAATGATCTTTTGTTCTCAACATTTTAAGTCGATGAACATTGACAAGCTTTAGGTGAGGGTGAATGCATGTTCCTCCACGACTTCTAGTGTCCAACCATGAACAATTAAAGACAATAGGGAGCATTACTGTTGGAGATATGTAATTCAGCTCAATGATTTCCTCTAGCACACCATAGATGTCCTCCTCGTCGGTGCCGAAGCTTTGTCCTAGAACACAAACTCCACTACTCTCAGTGACCCTGGTTGATAAGTGTTCCCTCGTGTGGAATCGATAACCATTCACAAAATAACCACGATATGTCCTCACTTTTTTAGAGGGTCTACGAGCAAGTGTTGTAATGTTGGGATTTGAAACTGTCGGACTGTCAGCATGCAATATGAAATCAACATATATATAATATATACAATTTGAAATCAACAAATATACAATTTGAAATTAAATTGAAATTAATTTAGGAAATCCTTACATGGGAGTAGAACTAAAGGCGAAAGTGTCTTTTCAAAATGTTTTGCTCTTCAACATCGATTATTGTTGGATTTGACGGTCGCACGAAGTTTGTCAAATATTACCTACAAAACAGTAATTGAATGAAATACATAGTTATATACCCTAAACCCCTACTTTATTCAAATCAACATATATACAATATTAATTAGTTGAGATTATAGAAACGTACTCAATATAGGGTTCCACTTCAACTGAATACCACATTTAGGAGTGACATTTACATAGACATTTCATCGAACACTTGGTGTGCAATGTTAGATCATAAGTCATTTTAAAGGAAAAAGGAGAAAAAACAAGTGACCATTAAAGACATCTAGGCAAAAGAATCAAGAATGAGGATAGTATCAAGCAAATAAGCACATTCTACACTAAAAAATCAAGAACAATCGAATAACAGCATAAATTCAAACCTAAAAACTAAATGCCGCATTTAGGAGTGACATTTACATGGATATTTCATCGAACACTTGACGTACAATGTTAGATCACAAGTCATTTTAAAGGCAAAATGAGAAAAAACAAGTGATCTTTAAAGACATAGAGGCATAAGCACAATGAACGAGGATCGTATCAAGCCAATATGCACATTCTGCACTACAAAATCAAGAAGTATCGAATAAAAGCTTAAATTCGAACCTAGAAATTGAATACCACATTTAAGAGTGACATTTACATGGACATTTCATCGAATACTTGGCGTGCAATGTTAGATCACAAGTCATTTTCAAGGCAAAATGAGAAAAAACACTTATCTTTAAAGACATCTAGGCATAAGCACAAAGAATGAAGATAATATCAAGCCAATAAGCACATTCTGCACTACTAACTCAAGACGTATCGAATAAAAGCATAAATTCGAACCTAGAAACCGAATGCCACATTTAGGAGTGACATTTACATGGACATTTCATGGAACACTTGGCGTACAATATTAGATCATAAATCATTTTAAAGGAAAAATGAGAAAAAACAAGTGAACTTTAAAGACATCTAGGCATAAGAATCAAGAATGAGGATAATATCAAGCAAATAAGAACATTCTACACTACAAAATCAAGAACAATCAAATAAAAACATTAATTAAAACCTAGAAACTGAATGCCACATTTGGGAGTGACATCTGGATGGACAATTCATTGAACACTTGGCGTGCAATGTTAGATCACAAGTCATATTAAAGGCAAAAGGAGAAAAAACAAGTGAACTTTAAAGACATCTAGGCATAAGCACAATGAATGAAGATAGTATCAACTAAATAAGCACATTCTGCAGTAAAAAATCAAGACGTATCGAATAAAAGCAAAAATTGGTACCTAGAAACCGAATGCCACATTTAGGATTGACATTTACATTGACATTTCATCGAACACTTGGCGTGCAATGTTATATCAGAAGTCATTATAAAGGAAAAAGGGGAAAAAACAAGTCATCATTTAAGACATGTAGGCATAAGAACAAAGAATGAGGATAGTATCAAGCCAATAAGCACATTCTGTACTACAAAATCAAAACGTTTCGAATAAAAGCATAAACTTGAACCTAGAAACCGAATGCCACATTTAGGAGTGACATTTACATTGACATTTCATCGAACACCTGGCGTGCAATGTTAGATCATAAGTGATTTTAAAGGCAAAAGGAGAAAAAACAGGTGAACTTTAAAGACATCTAGGCATAAGAATCAAGAATGAGGATAGTATCAAGCAAATAAGCACATTCTACACTACAAAATCAAGAACAATCGAAGAAACTAAATGCCGCATTTAGGCGTGACTTTACATGGACATTTCATCGAACACTTGGCGTGCAATGTTAGATCACAAGTCATTTTAAAGGCAAAAGGAGAAAAAAAAAGTAAACTTTAAAGACATCTAGGCATAAGCACAAAGAATGAGGATTGTATCACGCCAATAAGCACATTCTGCACTACAAAATCAAGACGTATCGAATAAAAGCATAAATTCGAACCTAGAAACCGAATGCCACATTTAGGAGTGACATTTAAATGGACATTTCATCGAAAACTTGGCGTTCAATGTTAGATCACAAGTCATTTTAAACCCAAAAGGAGAAAAAGCATGTGAACATTAAAGACATCTAGCTATAAGAATCAAGAATGAGGATAATATCAAGAAAATAAGCACATTCTGCACTACAAAATCATGAACAATCGAATAAAATCATAAATTCGAACCTAGAAACTAAATGTCGCATTTAGGACTGACATTTAGATGGACATTTCATCGAACACTTGGCGTGCAATGTTAGATCAAAAGTCATTTTAAAGGCAAAAGGAGAAAAAACAGGTGAACTTCAAAAACAAGTAGGCATAAAAATCAAGAATGAGGATCGTATCAAGCCAATAAGCACATTCTGCATTACAAAATCAAGAAATATAGAATAAAATCATAAATTCGAACCTAGAAACCGCATGCCACATTTAGGAGTGTCATTTGCATTGACATTTCATGGAACACTTGGCGTGCAATGTCAGATAACAAGTTATTTAAAGGCAAAAGTAGAAAAAACAAGTGAACTTGAAATACATCTAGGCATAAGAATCAAGAATGAGGATACTATCAAGCAAATATGCACATTCTATACTACAAAATCAAGAACAATCGAATAACAGCATAAATTCGAACATATGACGTGCAATGTTAGATCACAACTTAATTTAAAGGGAACAAGGAGAAAAACAAGTGATCTTTAAATATATCTAGGGATAAGCACAAACGAAGGAGGATAGTATCAATCCAATATGCACATTCTGCACTACAAAATCTAGACGTATCGAATAAAATCTTAAATTCGAACATAGAAACTGAATACCACATTTAGGAGTGACATTTACATGGATATTTAAGCGAACACTTGGCGTGCAATGTAAGACCACAAGTCATTTTTAAGGCAAAAGGAGAAAAAACAAGTGATCTTTAAAGACATCTAGGCATAAGCACAAAGAATGAGGATACTATCAAGCCAATAAGCACATTTGACACTACTAACACAAGACGTATCGAATAAAAGCATAAATTCGAACCTAGAAACCAAATGCCACATTTAGGAGTGACATTTAGTTGGACATTTCATTGAACATTTGGCGTACAATATTAGATCACAAATCATTTTAAAGGAAAAATGGGAAAAAATAAGTGAACTTAAAGACATCTAGGCATAATAATCAAGAATGAGGATAGTATCAAGCAAATAAGAACATTCTACACTACAAAAAGAAGAACAATCGAATAAAAGCACTAATTCGAACCTAGAAACCAAATGCCACATTTAGGAGTTACATTTACATGGACATTTCATCGAACACTTGGCGTGCAATGTTTGATCACAAGTCATTTTAAAGCCAAAAGGAGTAAAAACATGTGAACATTAAAGAGATCTAGGCATAAGAATCAAGAATGAGGATAGTATCAAGAAAATAAGCACATTCTTCACTACAAAATCATGAACAATCAAATAAAAGCATAAATTCGAACCTAGAAACTAAATATCGCATTTAGGAATGGCATTTAGATGGACATTTCATCGAGCACTTGGAGTGCAATGCTAGATCACAAGTCATTTCAAAGGAAAAAGGAGAAAAAATAAGTCATCATTAAAGACATCTAGGCATAAGCACAAAGAATGAGGATAGTATCAAGCCAATAAGCACATTCTACATTACAAAATCTAGACGTATCGAATAAAAGCATAAATTCGAACCTAGAAACCGCATGCCACATTTAGTAGTGTCATTTACATGGACATTTCATCCAACACTTGGCGTGCAATGTTAGATCACAAGTCATTTTAAAGGGAAAAGGAGAAAAAACTGGTGATCTTTAAAGACATCTAGGCATAAGAATCAAGAATGAGGATAATATCAAGCAAATAAGCACATTTTGCACTACAAAATCTAGAACAATCGAATAAAAACATAAATTCGAATGTAGAAACTAAATGTCGCATTTAGGAGTGACATTTACATGGACATTTCATCGAACGCTTGGCGTGCAATGTTAGATCAAAAGTCATTTTAAAGGAAAAAGGAGAAAAAACAGGTGTACTTCAAAAACAAGTAGGCATAAGAATCAAGAATGAGGATCGTATCAAGCCAATAAGCACATTCTGCATTACAAAATCAAGACATATAGAATAAAATCATAAATTCGAACCTAGAAACCGCATGCCACATTTAGGAGTGTCATTTGCATGGACATTTCATGGAACACTTGGCGTGCAATGTCAGATAACAAGTCATTTTAAAGGCAAAAGTAGAAAAAACAAGTGAACTTGAAAGACATCTAGGCATAAGAATCAAGAATGAGGATACTATCAAGCAAATACGCACATTCTATACTACAAAATCAAGAACAATCGAATAACATAAATTTGAATATTATACCTAAATGTTGTATTTAGGAGTGACATTTACATGGACATTTCATCGAACATATGGCGTGCAATGTTAGATCACAACTTACTTTAAAGGGAACAAGGAGAAAAAACAAGTGATCTTTAAAGATATGTAGGGATAAGCACAAACGAAGGAGGATAGTATCAAGCCAATATGCATATTCTGCACTACAAAATCTAGACGTATCGAATAAAATCTTAAATTCGAACTTAGAAACTGAATACCACATATAGGAGTGACATTTACATGGATATTTCATCGAACACTTGGCGTGCAATGTAAGACCACAAGTCATTTTTAAGGCAAAAGGAGAAAAAACAAGTGATCTTTAAAGACATCTAGGCATAAGCACAAAGAATGAGGATACTATCAAGCCAATAAGCACATTTGACACTACTAACACAAGACGTATCGAATAAAAGCTTAAATTCGAACCTAGAAACCAAATGCCACATTTAGGAGTGACATTTAGTTGGACATTTCATTGAACATTTGGCGTACAATATTAGATCACAAATCATTTTAAAGGAAAAATGGGAAAAAATAAGTGAACTTAAAGACATCTAGGCATAATAATCAAGAATGATGATAGTATCAAGCAAATAAGAACATTCTACACTACAAAAAGAAGAACAGTCGAATAAAAGCATTAATTCGAACCTAGAAACCGAATGCCACATTTAGGAGTTACATTTACATGGACATTTCTATCGAACACTTGGCGTACAATATTAGATCAAAAATCATTTTAAAGGAAAAAATGGGAAAAAAATAAGTGAACTTAAAGACATCTAGGCACAAAAATCAAGAATGAGGATAGTATCAAGCAAATAAGAACATTCTACACTACAAAAAGAAGAACAGTCGAATAAAAGCATTAATTCGAACCTAGAAACCGAATGGCACATTTAGGAGTTACATTTACATGGACATTTCATCGAACACTTGGCGTGCAATGTTTGCTCACAAGTCATTTTAAAGCCAAAAGGAGTAAAAACATGTGAACATTAAAGAGATCTAGGCATAAGAATCAAGAATGAGGATAGTATCAAGAAAATGAGCATATTCTGCACTACAAAATAATGAACAATCGAATAAAAGCATAAATTCGAACCTAGAAACTATATGTCGCATTTAGGACTGACATTTAGATGGATATTTCATCGAACACTTGGCCTGCAATGTTAGATCAAAAGTCACTTTAAAGTCAAAAGGAGAAAAAACAGGTGAACTTCAAAGACAAGTAGGCATAAGAATCAAGAATGAGGATACTATCAAGCAAATATGCACATTCTACACTACAAAATCAAGAACAATCGAATAACTACATAAATTTGAATATTATAACTAAATGCCGTATTTAGGAGTGACATTTACATGGACATTTCATCGAACATATGGCGTGCAATGTTAGATCACAAATTACTTTAAAGGGAACAAGGAGAAAAAACAAGTGATCTTTAAAGATATGTAGGGATAAGCACAAACGAAGGAGGATAGTATCAAGCCAATATGCATATTCTGCACTATAAAATCTAGACGTATCGAATAAAATCTTAAATTCGAACTTAGAAACTGAATACCACATATAGGAGTGACATTTACATGGATATTTCAGCGAACACTTGGCGTGCAATGTAAGACTACAAGTCATTTTTAAGGCAAAAGGAGAAAAAACAAGTGATCTTTAAAGACATCTAGGCATAAGCACAAAGAATGAGGATACTATCAAGCCAATAAGCACATTCGACACTACTAACTCAAGACGTATCGAATAAAAGCATAAATTCAAACCTAGAAACCGAATGCCACATTTAGGAGTGACATTTAGTTGGATACTTCATTGAACATTTGGCGTACAATATTATATCACAAATCATTTTTAAGGAAAAATGGGAAAAAATAAGTGAACTTAAAGACATCTAGGCATAATAATCAAGAATGAGGATAGTATCAAGCAAATAAGAACATTCTACACTACAAAAAGAAGAACAGTCGAATAAAAGCATTAATTCGAACCTAGAAACCGAATGCCACATTTAGGA
Organism: Fallopia convolvulus; assembly: GCA_964016875.1. Lineage (NCBI taxonomy): Eukaryota > Viridiplantae > Streptophyta > Magnoliopsida > Caryophyllales > Polygonaceae > Fallopia > Fallopia convolvulus. Next base: position 41,646,507 of record OZ024720.1, read on the forward strand.
GTTACATTTACATGGACATTTCATCGAACACTTGGCGTGCAATGTTTGATCACAAGTCATTTTAATGCCAAAAGGAGTAAAAACATGTGAACATTAAAGAGATCTAGGCATAAGAATCAGGAATGAGGATAGTATCAAGAAAATAAGCACATTCTTCACTACAAAATCATGAACAATCAAATAAAAGCATAAATTCGAACCTAGAAACTAAATGCCGCATTTAGGATTGACATTTAGATGGACATTTCATCGATCACTTGGAGTGCAATGCTAGATCAAAAGTCGTTTCAAAGGAAAAAGGAGAAAAAATAAGTCATCATTAAAGACATCTAGGCATAAGCACAAAGAATGAGGATAGAATCAAGCCAATAAGCACATTCTACATTACAAAATCTAGACGTATCGAATAAAAGCATAAATTCGAACCTAGAAAGCGCATGCCACATTTAGTAGTGTCATTTACATGGACATTTCATCCAACACTTGGCGTGCAATGTTAGATCACAAGTCATTTTAAAGGGAAAAGGAGAAAAAATAAGTCATCATTGTAGACTTTTAGGCATAAGCACAAAGAATGAGGATAGTATCAAGCCAATAAGCACATTCTGCACTACAAAATAAAAATGTATCGTATAAAAGCATAAATTCGAACTTAGAAACCCAATGCCACATTTAGGAGTGACATTTACATGGACATTTCATTGAACACTTGGCATGCAATGTTAGATCACAAGTCATTTTAAAGGCAAAAGGAGAAAAAACAGGTGATCTTTAAAGACATCTAGGCATAAGAATCAAGAATGAGGATAATATCAAGCAAATAAGCACATTTTGCACTACAAAATCAAGAACAATCGAATAAAAACATAAATTCGAATGTAGAAACTAAATGTCGCATTTAGGAGTGACATTTACATGGACATTTCATCGAACGCTTGGCGTGCAATGTTAGATCAAAAGTCATTTTAAAGGCAAAAGGAGAAAAAACAGGTGTACGTCAAAAACAAGTAGGCATAAAAATCAAGAATGAGGATCGTATCAAGCCAATAAGCACATTCTGCATTACAAAATCTAGACATAGAGAATAAAATCATAAATTCGAACCTAGAAACCGCATGCCACATTTAGGAGTGTCATTTGCATGGACATTTCATGGAACACTGGGCGTGCAATGTCAGATAGCAAGTCATTTTAAAGGCAAAAGTAGAAAAAACAAGTGAACTTGAAAGACATCTAGGCATAAGAATCAAGAATGAGGATACTATCAAGCAAATATGCACATTCTATACTACAAAATCAAGAACAATCGAATAACATAAATTTGAATATTATACCTAAATGCTGTATTTAGGAGTGACATTTACATGGACATTTCATCGAACATATGGCGTGCAATGTTAGATCACAACTTACTTTAAAGGGAACAAGGAGAAAAAACAAGTGATCTTTAAAGATATCTAGGGATAAGCACAAACGAAGGAGGATAGTATCAAGCCAATATGCATATTCTGCACTACAAAATCTAGACGTATCGAATAAAATCTTAAATTCGAACTTAGAAACTGAATACCACATATAGGAGTGACATTTACATGGATATTTAAGCGAACACTTGGCGTGCAATGTAAGACCACAAGTCATTTTTAAGGCAAAAGGAGAAAAAACAAGTGATCTTTAAAGACATCTAGGCATAAGCACAAAGAATGAGGATACTATCAAGCCAATAAGCACATTCGACACTACTAACTCAAGACGTATCGAATAAAAGCTTAAATTCGAACCTAGAAACCGAATGCCACATTTAGGAGTGACATTTTTTTGGACATTTCATGAACATTTGGCGTACAATATTAGATCACAAATCATTTTAAAGGAAAAATGGGAAAAAATAAGTGAACTTAAAGACAACTAGGCATAATAATCAAGAATGAGGATAGTATCAAGCAAATAAGAACATTCTACACTACAAAAAGAAGAACAGTCGAATAAAAGCATTAATTCGAACCTAGAAACCGAATGCCACATTTAGGAGTTACATTTACATGGACATTTCTATCGAACACTTGGCGTGCAATGTTTGATCACAAGTCATTTTAAAGCCAAAAGGAGTAAAAACATGTGAACATTAAAGAGATCTAGGCATAAGAATCAAGAATGAGGATAGTATCAAGAAAATGAGCATATTCTGCACTACAAAATAATGAACAATCGAATAAAAGCATAAATTCGAACCTAGAAACTATATGTCGCATTTAGGACTGACATTTAGATGGACATTTCATCGAACACTTGGTGTGCAATGTTAGATCAAAAGTCACTTTAAAGTCAAAAGGAGAAAAAACAGGTGAACTTCAAAGACAAGTAGGCATAAGAATCAAGAATGAGGATACTATCAAGCAAATATGCACATTCTACACTACAAAATCAAGAACAATCGAATAACTACATAAATTTGAATATTATAACTAAATGCCGTATTTAGGAGTGACATTTACATGGACATTTCATCGAACATATGGCGTGCAATGTTAGATCACAAATTACTTTAAAGGGAACAAGGAGAAAAAACAAGTGATCTTTAAAGATATGTAGGGATAAGCACAAACGAAGGAGGATAGTATCAAGCCAATATGCATATTCTGCACTACAAAATCTAGACGTATCGAATAAAATCTTAAATTCGAACTTAGAAACTGAATACCACATATAGGAGTGACATTTACATGGATATTTCAGCGAACACTTGGCGTGCAATGTAAGACTACAAGTCATTTTTAAGGCAAAAGGAGAAAAAACAAGTGATCTTTAAAGACATCTAGGCATAAGCACAAAGAATGACGATACTATCAAGCCAATAAGCACATTCGACACTACTAACTCAAGACGTATCGAATAAAAGCATAAATTCGAACCTAGAAACCGAATGCCACATTTAGGAGTGACATTTAGTTGGACACTTCATTGAACATTTGGCGTACAATATTATATCACAAATCATTTTTAAGGAAAAATGGGAAAAAATAAGTGAACTTAAAGACATCTAGGCATAATAATAAAAAATGAGGATAGTATCAAGCAAATAAGAACATTCTACACTACAAAAAGAAGAACAGTCGAATAAAAGCATTAATTCGAACCTAGAAACCGAATGGCACATTTAGGAGTTACATTTACATGGACATTTCATCGAACACTTGGCGTGCAATGTTTGATCACAAGTCATTTTAATGCCAAAAGGAGTAAAAACATGTGAACATTAAAGAGATCTAGGCATAAGAATCAGGAATGAGGATAGTATCAAGAAAATAAGCACATTCTTCACTACAAAATCATGAACAATCAAATAAAAGCATAAATTCGAACCTAGAAACTAAATGCCGCATTTAGGATTGACATTTAGATGGACATTTCATCGATCACTTGGAGTGCAATGCTAGATCAAAAGTCGTTTCAAAGGAAAAAGGAGAAAAAATAAGTCATCATTAAAGACATCTAGGCATAAGCACAAAGAATGAGGATAGAATCAAGCCAATAAGCACATTCTACATTACAAAATCTAGACGTTTCGAATAAAAGCATAAATTCGAACCTAGAAATCGCATGCCACATTTAGTAGTGTCATTTACATGGACATTTCATCCAACACTTGGCGTGCAATGTTAGATCACAAGTCATTTTAAAGGGAAAAGGAGAAAAAATAAGTCGTCATTGTAGACTTTTAGGCATAAGCACAAAGAATGAGGATAGTATCAAGCCAATAAGCACATTCTGCACTACAAAATCAAAATGTATCGTATAAAAGCATAAATTCGAACTTAGAAACCCAATGCTACATTTAGGAGTGACATTTACATGGACATTTCATTGAACACTTGGCATGCAATGTTAGATCACAAGTCATTTTAAAGGCAAAAGGAGAAAAAACAGGTGATCTTTAAAGACATCTAGGCATAAGAATCAAGAATGAGGATAATATCAAGCAAATAAGCACATTTTGCACTACAAAATCAAGAACAATCAAATAAAAACATAAATTCGAACCTAGAAACTAAATGTCGCATTTAGGAGTGACATTTACATGGACATTTCATCGAACGCTTGGCGTGCAATCTTAGATAAAAGGAGAAAAAACAAGTGATTTTTAAAGACATCTAGGCATAAGCACAAAAATGAGGATATTATCATGCCAATAAGCACATTCTGCATTACAAAATCAAGACGTATCGAATAAAAGAATAAATTCGAACCTAGTAACCGCAAGCCACATTTAGGAATGTCATTTACATGGACATTTCATCCAACACTTGGCGTGCAATGTTAGATCACAAGTCATTTTAAAGGCAAAAGGAGAAAAAACAAGTGATCTTTAAAGACATCTAGGCATAAGCACAAAAATGAGGATATTATCAAGCCAATAAGCACATTCTGCATTACAAAATCAAGACATATAGAATAAAATCATAAATTAGATCCTAGAAACCACATGCCACATTTAGGAGTGTCATTTGCATGGACATTTCATGGAACACTTGGCGTGCAATGTCAGATAACAAGTCATTTTAAAGGCAAAAGTAGAAAAAACAAGTGAACTTGAAAGACATCTAGGCATAAGAATCAAGAATGAGGATACTATCAAGCAAATATGCACATTCAATACTACAAAATCAAGAACAATCGAATAACAACATAAATTCGAACATAGAAACTAAATGACGTGTTTAGGAGTTACATTTACATGGACATTTCATTGAACATATGGCGAGCAATGTTAGATCACAACTTAATTTAAAGGGAACAAGGAGAAAAAACCAGTGATCTTTAAATATATCTAGGGATAAGAACAAACGAAGGAGGATAGTATCAATCCAATATACACATTCTGCACTACAAAATCTAGACTTATCGAATAAAATCTTAAATTCGAACATAGAAACTGAATACCACATTTAGGAGTGACATTTACATGGATATTTCAGCGAACACTTGGCGTGCAATGTAAGACCACAAGTCATTTTTAAGGCAAAAGGAGAAAAAACAAGTGATCTTTAAAGACATCTAGGCATAAGCACAAAGAATGAGGATACTATCAAGCCAATAAGCACATTCGACACTACTAACTCAAGACGTATCGAATAAAAGCATAATTTCGAACCTAGAAACTGAATGCCACATTTAGGAGTGACATTTAGTTGGACATTTCATTGAACATTTGGCGTACAATATTAGATCAAAAATCATTTTAAAGGAAAAAATGGGAAAAAAATAAGTGAACTTAAAGACATCTAGGCACAAAAATCAAGAATGAGGATAGTATCAAGCAAATAAGAACATTCTACCCTACAAAAAGAAGAACAGTCGAATAAAAGCATTAATTCGAACCTAGAAACCGAATGCCACATTTAGGAGTTACATTTACATGGACATTTCATCGAACACTTGGCGTGCAATGTTTGATCACAAGTCATTTTAAAGCCAAAAGGAGTAAAAACATGTGAACATTGAAGAGATCTAGGCATAAGAATCAAGAATGAGGATAGTATCAAGAAAATAAGCACATTCTTCACTACAAAATCATGAACAATCAAATAAAAGCATAAATTCGAACCTAGAAACTAAATGCCGCATTTAGGACTGACATTTAGATGGATATTTCATCGAGCACTTGGAGTGCAATGCTAGATCACAAGTCATTTTAAAGGAAAAAGGAGAAAAAATAAGTCATCATTAAAGACATCTAGGAATAAGCACAAAGAATGAGGATAGTATCAAGCCAATAAGCACATTCTACATTACAAAATCTAGACGTATCGAATAAAAGCATAAATTCGAACCTAGAAACCGCATGCCACATTTAGTAGTGTCTTTTACATGGACATTTCATCCAACACTTGGCGTGCAATGTTAGATCACAAGTCATTTTAAAGGCAAAAGGAGAAAAAATAAGTCATCATTGTAGACTTCTAGGCATAAGCACAAAGAATGAGGATAGTATCAAGCCAATAAGCACATTCTACACTACAAAATCAAGAGGTATCGTATAAAAGCATAAATTCGAACTAAGAAACCCAATGCCACATTTAGGAGTGACATTTACATGGACATTTCATTGAACACTTGGCATGCAATGTTAGATCACAAGTCATTTTAAAGGCAAAAGGAGAAAAAACAGGTGATCTTTAAAGACATCTAGGCATAAGAATCAAGAATGAGGATAATATCAAGCAAATAAGCACATTTTGCACTACAAAATCAAGAACAATCGAATAAAAACATAAATTCGAACCTAGAAACTAAATGCCGCCTTTAGGAGTGACATTTACATGGACATTTCATCGAACACTTGGCGTGCAATGTTAGATCACAAGTCATTTTAACGGCAAAAGGAGAAAAAACAAGTAAACTTTAAAGACATCTAGCCATAAGCACAAAGAATGAAGATATTATCAAGCCAATAAGCACATTTTGCGTTACAAAATCAAGACGTATCGAATAAAAGCATAAATTCGAACCTAGAAACCGCATGCCACATTTAGGAGTGTCATTTACATGGACATTTCATCCAACACTTGGCGTGCAATGTTAGATCACAAGTCATTTTAAAGGGAAAAGAAGAAAAAACAAGTGAACTACAAAGACATCTAGGCATAATGATCAAGAATGAGGATAGTATCAAGCAAATAAGCACATTCTATACTACAAAATCAAGAACAATCGAATACAACATAAATTCGAACCTAGAAACTAAATGTCGCATTTAGGAGTGACATTTACATGGACATTTCATCGAACGCTTGGCGTGCAATCTTAGATCACATGTCATTTTAAAGGAAAAAGGAGAAAAAACAAGTGATCTTTAAAGACATCTAGGCATAAGCACAAAAATAAGGATATTATCAAGCCAATAAGCACATTCTACATTACAAAATCAAGACGTATCGAATAAAAGCATAAATTCGAACCTAGAAACCGCATGCCAAATTTAGGAGTGTCATTTACATGGACATTTCATCCAACACTTGGCGTGCAATGTTAGATCACAAGTCATTTTAAAGGCAAAAAGAGAAAAAACAAGTGAACTACAAAGACATCTAGGCATAAAAATCAAGAATGAGGATAGTATCAAGCAAATAAGCACATTCTATACTACAAAATCAAGAACAATCGAATACAACATAAATTCGAACCTAGAAACTAAATGCCGCTTTTAGGAATGACATTTAGATGTACATTTCATCGAGCACTTAGCGTGCAATGTTAGATCAAAAGTCATTTTAAAGGCAAAAGGGAAAAAAAAGTGATCCTTAAAGACATCTAGGCATAAGAACAAATAATGAAGATACTATCAAGCCAATAAGCACATTCTGCACTACTAACTCAAGACGTATCGAATAAAAGCATAAATTCGAACCTAGAAACCGAATGCCACATTTAGGAATGACAATGACATGGACATTTCATGGAACACTTGGCGTACAATATTAGATCATAAATCATTTTAAAGGCAAAATGAGAAAAAACAAGTGAACTTTAAAGACATCTAGGCATAAGAATCAAGAATGAGGATAATATCAAGCAAATAAGAACATTCTACACTACAAAATAAATACCAATCGAATAAAAGCATTAATTCGAACCTAGAAACCGAATTCCACATTTAGGAGTGACATTTGGATGGACAGTTCATCGAACACTTGGCGTGCAATGTTAGATCACAAGTCATTTTAAACGCAAAAGGAGAAAAAACAAGTGAACTTTAAAGACATCTAGGCATGAGCACAATGAATGAGGATAGTATCAACCAAATAAGCACATTCTGCACTACAAAATCAAGACGTACGTATCGAATAAAAGCATAAATTGGTACCTAGAAACCGAATGCCACATTTAGGAGTGACTTTTACATTGACATTTCATCGAACACTTGGCGTGCAATGTTATATCAGAATTCATTTTAAAGGCAAAAGGAGAAAAAACAAGTCATCATTAAAGACATCTAGACATAAGAACAAAGAATGAGGATAGTATCAAGCCAATAAGAACTTTCTGTACTACAAAATCAAAACGTTTCGAATAAAAGCATAAACTCGAACCTAGAAACCGAAAACCACATTTAAGAGTGACATCTACATTGACATTTCATCGAACACCTGGCGTGCAATGTTAGATCATAAGTCATTTTAAAGGCAAAAAGAGAAAAAAACAAGTGAACTTTAAAGACATCTAGGCATAAGAATCAAGAATGAGGATAGTATCAAGCAAATAAGCACATTCTATACTACAAAATCATGAACAATCGAATAACAACATAAATTCGAACCTAGAAACTAAATGCCGCCTTTAGGAGTGACATTTACATGGACATTTCATCGAACACTTGGCGTGCAATGTTAGATCACAAGTCATTTTAACGGCAAAAGGAGAAAAAACAAGTAAACTTTAAAGACATCTAGCCATAAGCACAAAGAATGAGGATATTATCAAGCCAATAAGCACATTTTGCGTTACAAAATCAAGACGTATCGAATTAAAGCATAAATTCGAACCTAGAAACCGCATGCCACATTTAGGAGTGTCATTTACATGGACATTTCATCCAACACTTGGCGTGCAATGTTAGATCACAAGTCATTTTAAAGGCAAAAGAAGAAAAAACAAGTGAACTACAAAGACATCTAGGCATAATGATCAAGAATGAGGATAGTATCAAGCAAATAAGCATATTCTACACTACAAAATCAAGAACAATCGAATAACAACATAAATTCGAACCTAGAAACTAAATGCCGCATTTAGGACTGATATTTAGATGGACATTTCATCGAGCAACTGGCGTGCAATGTTAGATCAAAAGTCATTTTAAAGGCAACATGGGAAAAATCAAGTGATCTTTAAAGACATCTAGGCATAAGCACAAAGAATGATGATACTATCAAGCCAATAAGCACATTCTGAACTACTCACTCAAGACGTATCGAAAAAAGCATAAATTTGAACCTAGAAACCGAATTCCACATTTAGGATTGACATTTACATGGACATTTCATGGAACCCTTGGCGTACAATATTAGACCATAAATCATTTTAAAGGCAAAAAGAGAAAAAACAAGTGAACTTTAAAGACATCTAGGCATAAGAATCAAGAATGAGGATAGTATCAAGCAAATAAGAACATTCTACACTACAAAATAAAGAACAATCAAATAAAAGATGTAATTCGAACCTAGAAATTGAATGCCACATTTGGGATTGACATTTGGATGGACAATTCATCGAACACTTGACGTGCAATGTTAGATCACAAGTCATTTTAAAGGCAAAAGAAGACAAAACAAGTGAACTTTAAAGACATCTAGGCATGAGCACAATGAATGAGGATAGTATCAACCAAATAAGCACATTCTGCACTACAAAATCAATTCGTACGTATCGAATAAAAGCATAAATTGGTACCTAGAAACCGAATGCCACATTTAGGAGTGACAGTTACATTGACATTTCATCGAACACTTGGCGTGCAATGTTATATTAGAAGTCATTTTAAAAGGCAAAAGGAGAAAAAACAAGTCATGATTAAAGGCATCTAGGCATAAGAACAAAGAATGAGGATAGTATCAAGCCAATAAGCACATTTTGCACTACAAAATCAAAACGTTTCGAATAAAAGCATAAACTCGAACCTAGAAACCGAAAGCCACATTTAGGAGTGACATTTAGATTGACATTTCATCGAACACCTGGCGTCTAATGTTAGATCATAAGTCATTTTAAAGGCAAAAGGAGAAAAAACAAGTGAACGTTAAAGACATCTAGGCATAAGAATCAAGAATGAGGATAGTATCAAGCAAATAAGCACATTCTATACTACAAAATCAAGAACAATCGAATAACAGCATAAATTCAAACCTAGAAAATAAATGCCGCATTTAGGAGTGACATTGACATCGACATTTAATCGAACACTTGGGGTGCAATGTTAGATCACAAGTCATTTTAAAGGCAAAAGGAGAAAAAACAAGTAAACTTTAAAGACATCTAGACATAAGAAAAAAGAATGAGGATTGTGTCAAGCCAATGAGCACATTCTGCACTACAAAATCAAGACGTATCGAATAAAAGCATAAATTCGAACCTAGAAACCGAATGCCACATTTAGGAGTGACATTTACATGGACATTTCATCGAACACTTGGTGTGCAATGTTAGATCACAAGTCATTTTTAAAGCCAAAAGGAGAAAAAACATGTGAACATTAACGACATCTAGCCATAAGAATAAAAAATGAGGATAATATCAAGAAAATAAGCACATTCTGCACTACAAAATCATGAACAATCGAATAAAAGCATTAATTCGAACCTAGAAACTAAATGTCGCATTTCGGACTGACATTTAGATGGACATTTCATCGAACACTTGACGTGCAACGTTAGATCTAAAGTCATTTTAAAGGCAAAAGGAGAAAAAACATGTGTACTTCAAAGACAAATAGGCATAAGAATCAAGAATGAGGATCGTATCAAGCCAATTAGCACATTCTGCATTATAAAATCAAGACATATCGAATAAAATCATAAATTCAAACCTAGAAACCGAATGCCACATTAAGGAGTGTCATTTTCAAGGACATTTCATCGAACACTTGGCGTGCAATGCTAGATAACAAGTCATTTTAAAGGTAAAAGGAGAAAAAACAAGTGAACTTCAAAGACATCTAGGCATAAGAATCAAGGATGAGGATACTATCAAGCAAATATGCACATTCTACACTACAAAATCAATAACAATCAAATAACAACATAAATTCGAACCTAGAAACTAAATGCTGTATTTAGGAGTGACATTTACGTGGACATTTCATCGAACATATGACGTGCAATGTTAGATCACAACTTACTTTAAAGGGAACAATGAGAAAAAACAAGTGATCTTTAAAGATATCTCGGCATAAGCACAAACGAAGGAGGACAGTATCATGCAACTATGCACATTCTGCACTACAAAATCTAGACGTATCGAACACTTGGCATGCAATGTTAGACCACAAGTCATTTTTAAGGCAAAAGGGGAAAAAACAAGTGATCTTTAAAGACATCTAGGCATAAGCACAAAGAATGAGGATACTATCAAGCCAATAAGCACATTCGGCACTACTAACTCAAGACGTATCGAATAAAAGCATAAATTCGAACCTAGAAACCGCATGCCACATTTAGGAGTGACATTCACTTGGACATTTCATTGAACATTTGGCGTACAATATTAGATCACAAATCATTTTAAAGGCAAAATGGGAAAAAATAAGTGAACTTAAAGACATCTAAGCATAATAATCAAGAATGAGGATAGTATCAAGCAAATAAGAACATTCTACACTACAAAATGAAGAACAATCGAATAAAAGCATTAATTCAAACCTAGAAAATGAATGCCACATTTAGGAGTGACATTTACATGGACATTTCATCGAACACTTGGCGTGCAATGTTTGATCACAAGTCATTTTAAAGCCAAAAGGAGAAAAACATGTGAACATTAAAGACATCTAGGCATAAGAATCAAGAATGAGGATAGTATCAAGAAAATAAGCACATTCTTCACTACAAAATCATGAACAATCGAATAAAAGCATAAATTCGAACCTAGAAATTAAATGCCGCATTTAGGACTGACATTGTAGACTTCTAGGCATAAGAACAAAGAATGAGGATAATATCAAGACAATAAGCACATTCTACACTACAAAATCAAGACGTATCAAATAAAAGCGTAAATTCGAACATAAAAACCGAATGCCACATTTAGGAGTAACATTTACATGGACATTTCATTGAACACTTGGCGTGCAATGTTAGATCACAAGTCATTTTAAAGGCAAAAGGAGAAAAAATAAGTCATCATTGTAGACTTCTAGGCATAAGCACAAAGAATGAGGATAGTATCAAGCCAATAAGCACATTCTGCACTACAAAATCAAGACATATCGTATAAAAGCTTAAATTCGAACTTAGAAACCCAATGCAAAATTTAGGAGTGACATTTACATGGACATTTCATTGAACACTTGGCATGCAATGTTAGATCACAATTCATTTTAAAGGCAAAAGGAGAAAAAACAAGTGATCTTTAATGACATCTAGGCATATGGATCAAGAATGAGGATAGTATCAAGCAAATAAGCACATTCTGCACTACAAAATCAAGAACAATCGAATAAAAACATAAATTCGAACCTAAAAACTAAATGGCGCATTTACGAGTGACATTTACATGGACATTTCATCAAACGCTTAGCGTGCAATGTTAGATCACAAGTCATTTTAAAGGCAAAAGGAGAAAAAACAAGTGATCTTTAAAGACATCTAGGTATAAGAACAAAGAATGAGGATATTATCAAGCCAATAAGCACATTCTACATTACAAAATCAAGACGTATCGAATAAAAGCATAAATTCGAACCTAGAAACCGCATGCCACATTTAGGAGTGTCATTTACATGGATATTTCATCCAAAACTTGGCGTGCAATGTTAGATCACAAGTCATTTTAAAGGCAAAAGGAGAAAAAACAAGTGAACTACAATGACATCTAGACATAAGAATCAAGAATGAGGATAGTATCATGCAAATAAGCACATTCTACACTACAAAATCAAGAACAATCGAATAACAACATAAATTCGAACCTAGAAACTAAATGCCGCATTTAGAACTGACATTTAGATGGACATTTCATCGAGCACTTGGCGTGCAATGTTAGATCAAAAGTCATTTTAAAGTTAAAACGGGAAAAAACAAGTGAACTTCAAATACAACTAGGCATAAGAATAAAAAATGAGGATAGTATGAAACCAATAAGCACATTCTGCATTACAAATTCAAGACATATCGAATAAAAGCATAAATTCGAGTCTTGAAACCGCATGCCACATTTAGGAGTGTCATTTACATGGACATTTCATCCAACACTTGGCGTGCAATGTTAGATTACCAGTCATTTTAAAGGCAAAAGGAGAAAAAAACAAGTTAACTACTAAGACATGTAGGCATAAGAATCAAGAATGAGGATAGTATCAAGCAAATAAGCACATTCTGCACTACAAAATCAAGAACAATCGAATAACAACATAAATTAGAACCTAGAAACTAAATGCCGCATTTAGGAGTGACATTTACACGGAAATTTCATCGAACACTTGGCGTGCAATGTTAAATCACAAGTCATCTTAAAGGCAAAAGGAGAAAAAACAAGTGAACTTGAAAGACATCTTGGCAAAAGAATCAACAATGAGGATAGTATCTAGCAAATAAGCACATTTTGCAGTACAAAATCAAGAACAATCGAATAAAAGCATAAATTGATTTGTCAATAAAAATGTCTTCTTCCTCCTACAGCAGCCTTGCATGTTATGTTCATCAACCATGGGGCTTGTCCAATATTATGTTTTGCACCCATTAATCACCAAATCAGGCTTATTATATATGGAAACGATCCACTTCTCATACACAATCTATTTATGCTCTTAATTTCACAATCGAATCCCCTTTTTTTTGCAATTTGTCTTTATAACGTTTTAGGGCTCAAATCAATTAGCTTTAAATTGATTTGTCAATCAAATGAATTAAGGCTAGGGAAGGTTTTGATTGATTTTGGGCGTTAATTTCGACCCTTTTCCCCTATAAATACAGACCGAAATCGGTCTCCCTCGTATCACAAAAATTTACCAACACCTAAGCTTTGTTCGGTGTTCTTCCAATTCGTATCACAGTCGAACCCTTGTGCCCATCAGTAAGATCTACTTTCTTTTTCATTTTCAGTTGAAACTGTAATTCCATCGTGCATATCTTGTTTTAAATTATCCACGTTCAAAATTTCTGAATTTCAGTGTTGGGTCTTTATCACATGCGTACATGTAGATAGATAAATGGGCTGAGTTCCTTCTATTTCAATCTCTGTACATCCACCCATATTTATAAACATAAAGCATTCATGTTTTGTTAAATTTTTTTTATTTGTATTTCTATTTTTTTTTGTTACGGTACTCAAATTAAATGATAACTAATATTAATAATCAAACTTTTCATTTCTATGAACTCATCAGGAATAATTTAAGATTATATTTACTTTTCTATAATATTATAAGTCAAACTTATACACTAAATATTGAAATATATACTTATGGTATTATGTTTGAAGAATAAGGTTTTAGGAGTACATTTATTGAAAAATCTAATTTATGAAATTTTAATTAGTAAATTAATTAATAATTTTAAGAATAAAATATTGAGTAAGATTGTGATTGAAAAATACAGTACATGCATGTAAAATAAATGGAGAATATTTTTATACATAATATAAGATATTTAAGATCATACTCTATAAAACATGAAAAGTTATAATGTTCATAACTTTAAGATTAATCGGGAATCATCTTAATAACTTAGAAGTTTATAAAATTATGAAATCCGAATTTAAATCATAATAACTATTTCAAAGGAGAAAGAGGATCAAAATAAATTAATACAATTTATTTTGTACTCTTGTTTGAAACAGGAACAAGTTTGTTTCCGCATGACTCCAATTCATCGAATCCTCGTACCGTTCGCCTGCTAACAAGGAAAGTGGTGGTTCCCTCTCATATTTTTGTCATGAATACTTTTATTCATGTTTGCATGTTGTGTTGGGAACGCTTGTTTGAATCAAATGAACTTAGGTTATTATAGAAATAATGACCATGTTGAAATGTATAAATGAATTAGGGTTTATTATGCATAGATATAATGACCCCATGGTAGCTTATTGTTATTATTCTATTATGCGCTAGAACTTATACTTAGGTTGCAATGTTTGTGCACCTGTTTGTTTCACGTTCTCATTTGGAGATTCGTTGTTTTGGACTAGTGTAGAATTAGGGGTGGGGGTTCATTAACCCCAGAACACCTCTTTATAATATTTTGCATTAGGATGGACCTAGACCCTAATGCTGGTCATGACCCTTCTCTCTCAACCGTTTTGAGGAGTGTTTGGAATCTAGCTAATGCCATATATCTTATGGCATATCGCGTTGCCGTCTTAAAAGCTACCAACTTGAATGCAATGTTTTGTAATTAACTAAGATAAGTACTAGTGCACACCTATTAAAACGTGTTGAGGGTGGTGACTACAACTTGGAAAACCACTCTGGCTCCCGGCTTTGATTAATCCTTCTTTCCAATCTGAATTCGGACAACACGTATTCAGTGAGGTTGGTTGTACATTTGATAAGTCGACGGAGGCTTTTCAAAATATTGGTTGATAACTAAAGTTCCCAACATAACCTTTCTCATTCTAAAGGAACCATAGTTTTGTGGTGTCCTAATCTCTTTTCATCATATTTCTCATTGCAAATATCTTCATTTTAAAAAATGAAGTCCAGTCCTGGCGCACAAGGAAGGAAAAGAAAAGGAGGGGTATCACACCGGTGTAAAGTAAAAGAAATTTCATTAGACTCAGAGATTGCATTTGCTGGTCTTTAACTGGCTTTACAAAACAGGCTTTTATCACAGCCTTGATCACAGGGATGGGAAAAGTACCGGTCGGGACCCCAAAAAAAGAGATCACCATCGGGACCGGTACCGCTACCCCCTGTAAAGTCAAAACTTTCAAACTAGCCTGCTGGATCTCAAACTGGAGAAATATAACTCTCCATGACTGGGAACTCACAATCGATAGAGAGGCTTTCCACTGAAAGTCCAGAAGTCTCCCCCTAGGCTCGATACTGCTTTGCCTGCTCTCGGGCTATCACCTTTTTTAATTAACAGCCTAGCCTGGTTGTGCTCTCTTTGGAGGTCTATAATTTTGTCTTCTCCATATTACTATATCTCTAGAGTCAATAATTTTATATGAGGAACTACTGAACTCAATCACTTGCTGTCATGTTTTGCCCTTGACCCGACTAAGACTGAGACGGCCAATAAAGATCTTGATTGCTTTGAGCCTTTTTTATAGTCTATATTCGTGTTGGCCTTCGTCAAAGATGCGTAATTTTCTATTTTTAAATATATTTTGGGGGAGGGCAATCCGCTGATCTACGACCACCCTCTGCTCTATCATCCGCATTCCATTTAGGAGTTAAGAATGGGAGTGGAATAGAATTACAATAAATATGAAATTCCATTTGAAAAAGTAGCAACTAGACACTACCAAACAGGCGATATTAAAGAAGAAGCTAAAGTAGAGGGTCGGAGGGTGGTCGTAGATCATCTGAAAGCGAAATTTTGGACTAGAAAAGTGGAAGTAGATCAGATTCTCTTAGAGAGGTCGAAGAAGGCCACAAGTTGAAGCAGCCGACCCTTTGGTCATTCGGTTGACTCCTTGCTTTCAGTTCGTGAAATTATTTGGGTTATACCATCGACCGGCTTTCATTCGGAGACCGATAGTCATAATGCAACTAAAATCACAAGAACTTCACATAAAATTCCACTTGCGTAGTCTTTCATTAGACTGACCGACCGCTTTATTTCTTTTGCATGGTCGGCTGGTGTCAACAGTCCCTATACGGAACATCAGGGAGTAAAGGAGTGGTGATTAGAGATTGAAGCAGTTGAAGACCTTTCAAGTTTCTTTTGAAAACTCGTTTATAGTTTTAAGGTCGAGATCCTTGGTCAATAAGGACCGTCTTCAAGAATTTTACTTCCGCTTTGTTTAAGGATTTTTAATCTCATTTTATTTGCAAGTATTTGGATTACTCAAGATTGTGAAAGTTAGACATTTTGTTTTAATATTTATTGAATTATCATTATTATTTAAATCTTGAATACCGTGAAAGCCTTGGGTTGCTTTGAAGTGTAAACTCCAAGGTCACTAGCGGTAATATCTCCGAGGGACAAACGTGGGTGTTACAATTTCATCGGACACTTGGTGTGCAATGTTAGATCACAAGTCATTTTAAGGCAAAAGGAGAAAAAACAAGTTTTCATTAAAGATATCTAGGCATAGCACAAGGAATGAGAATAGTATCAAGCCAATAAGCACATTCTGCACTACAAAATCAAGACGTTTCGAATAAAAGCATAAATTCGACATTTCATCGAACACTTGGCGTGAAATGTTAGATCACAAATCATTTTAAAGGCAAAAGGACAAAAAAAAAGTAAAATCTAAAGACATCTATGCATAAGCATAAAGAATGAGGATAGTATAAAGCCAAAACATGGACAGCAATGTTAGATCATAAGTCATTTTAAAGGCAACAGGAGAAAAAATAAGTGAAATTTAAAGACATCTAGGCATAAGCACAAAGAATGAGAATAGTATCAAGCCAATAAGCACATTCTACACTAAAAAATCAAGACGTTTCGAATTAAAGCATAAATTCGAGTCAATAAACAGAATGCCACATTTAGGAGTGACATTTACATGGACATTTCATCGAACACTTGGCGTACAATATTAGATCACAAGTCATTTTAAAGGCCAAATGAAAAAAAACAAGTGAACTTTAAAGACATCTAGGCATAAGCATCAAGAATGAGGATAGTATCAAGCCAATAAGAACAATCTACACTACAAAATAAGGAAAAATCGAATAAAAGCATAAATTCGAACCTAGAAAATGAATGCCACATTTAGGAGTGACATTTACATGGATATTTCATCGAACACTTGGCGTGCAATGTTAGATCACAAGTCATTTTAAACGCAAAAGGAGAAAAGCAAGTCATAATTAAAGACATCTAGGCACAAGTACAAAGAATGAGGATAGTATCAAGCCAATAAGCACATTCTGCACTACAAAATCAAGACGTTTCGAATAAAAGCATAAATTATGTAATATTCGGCAAAATTTTGGATAATTTAATGTTTCTAGAAATTCGTGTTGGGATTGCTTAGCTATTAATTAATCTCGGGAAGACTTTAATGTAATAACTGCGATTCTTAAGGATATTTTTTGAATTTTTCTCGGATATCCTTTTAACCTCTTTGTTCGTTATAATGCTTAATCCAATATTTTTGTTGGAGATTAAATCCTAGAAAATTTAAGGTGATATCCTAATATCATAAAGAAATGATTTTATGGATCGGTGTGAAGTCTAGGATTTTTCGGTTGAAAAAGTGTATTTATTGGATAAGCCGTCTTTTTAATTATGTAGTGTAAAGGATTGTAAATACGAAACGGAAGCCTTAAAAATTTAAGGTAGCGTGATAAAATCATGGAAAATTGGTTTTATTAGTCTACATAATTTACGGGACGTTTTCTGTTTAGTTTGTTTTTCCACCCGAGGTACATAATTTTACCGCTTTAACGCGATTCCAGTTCCGAGACGGGTTTGGTTTTGTAAACCGCCTCTCATTTGCTTACTAAGGAAGGAATTGGGTAAATGAATTCTTTCTCCACGTCATATCTTCTGCCTAGTCAAAGTCTATCAAATATTTTCAAAACAGAGGAATTCGAGAGCGAGCAAGGACGGAACGACGACGGACTTGGGAGCACTTCACCGCTGGCAAGTTCCTCACCTCTTCCTCCTCCTGCACCTTTCTTCTTCTTCCTCTCTGGGTCTTGTTGGATGTTGTTGCTGCAAAGGAATCAGAACCGAGAGTATTTAGTACGGAACGACGGATTGGGAGAAAGAGTCTTCACCACCACCCGCCTTCTCTGCCCCATCCACCACCAACTCCTCCACCTCTCATCTTCTTCCTCTAATTCATTTCTTTTGGCTGCTACTATAGACCAAAACCAGCGAGAGAATCAGGTCGGAACGTCGGACGGGGAGATAGAATTCAAGTCCTTACCGCCGGTCTCTTCTTTGCCTCGCCAAGCGACGTCGCCGGCGATCGGTAGCTCCTCCGACCACCACCCACCGCAAGGGTTACTCCCGGGCAACGCCTAGCCACCCTAGAGCTCGGGGATCGAGCCTTTAACGAGCCAAGCGAGCCATGGGCTCGAGTGAAGGTATATACGATCGAAATTAATTAGCGGGTTGATTACGGAGCCACTGTAAGGGCCTTTTGGTTCCACTTTGCTAATTAAATTTATGGTTTTTATAATCTTGACGTTGATACGGTCTCACTGGTTCAAACCACTCGAGAAACGGACGTCAGGATATTCAGTTATAGCGAATACAAGTTTTGGATACCGATTGACAGGTAAAGGACTTCGGATAATTACTCGGGATTCGTTGTTAATTCATTTGATCCGAGATTTGGTCACGTTTAAGAACTGTTGCTAATGAACAATTTTTATTTAGAAAATTCCTCCAAGATGGCTCCTTAATGCATGATAACTAAGGATTTATTATATATCGGTATTCGGAAATTAAATTGTTTATCGATTAGGAAGTTGTAGGAGTTGAGAATACAACTAAGAAGTGTTTCTGTGAGCTCGTTCCTGAGAAATCCTTTTGATATATTTGTCAGAAGGATGATAAAGATTATTGTTGAATTGCTAAGGACGTTGAGCACGCCTTTTAAGGCAAGTGGACGGTTCTCTCTTGCATTATGGTTATTAAATGAGGAATCGAATCCCATTTAATATTTGTGTTGGGAACAACTTGTGTGCTTATAAAAAATGATAGGTTGTTATATTTGTTAGAAATAATGACCATGTTGTTTATTCAGTTTTGCGGTAGAGCTGGATTTAGGTCCGTTATGTGTGACCTTGTATGTTGTCTCACGCTTAGACATTGTTGTTGATTAAGGTGATTTCAGGGAGGGGAACGTGGTTCCATATCCTCTCTTTGAAACAATATTACATTAGGAGGGGCCTAATCTTAATGGTGGGTCATGACTCTTCCCCTGCTCTTCGTGTGAGAGGGGTGATGCACACTCTAGCTAAGTGCAATTGGCACGGTGTAGTGTAGACGACAGGGTAATAGGCCTCTCTGATCTCTACCTCACCATATGCAAATGAAAGATCAAGGATAGCTTAAGTCCTGTGATCTTGGTATAGGGTAGATGACCATGGATGAAATACTCCGATCTCGACAATACCAGAATATTTCGGCAGTAGTTCGAGCCGCTTAAAAGCCACCAACTTGGTTGTGAAAAGTTTTGAAAGTAATATAAGATAAGTGCGTTAGCCACATTAATATACCTGAATGGTTCATCTAGTCGGAAGGCCATTCTTGCTTCCGGTTATGAATGATTCTTAATCAAACTTTGATTAAGTTAATCTGAATAGTCGATGGAGGCTTTTCAAAATGTTATGTGATTAATTTGAGTTCCCAACAATTGTTTATGCTTCTTATGAAAACCACAAGCAGTGGTGTTCTCTCTCTTGTTTATGCAAGTCTCCTTCTTATTCTCTATAAGACTGCTGACTGTTGGATCATAATCCGAGTCTAATCGGATTTGGATGCCAATATGTTTAGTTACAACCATAAGAACCAAGTTAGATTCTCCGCTTGCTAGTCTTTCATTAGACTAACCCGTCCATTTTCTTTTCTTTTATATGGTCAGCTGGTGTCCACCGTTGGTTTACGACACATCGGATTCTTCTTGGATGTTGATTCAAGAGGCGGATTCAGAGGTCTGAAGCTCCAGAAGTTAAAGAAAGGTTTCCAATGGCTATACTTGAGTGAAGATCATGGTTGAACTACTTCAAAGCGAAGCTGAATTTCAGAAATAAGAACTAAAGTAAGACTTGATGAAGATTTTGTTTAAATAGAAGATTGTTCTATTTATTTACTAATTCTTTTTAAGTTAAGGCTTGTATAAGACCTTTATTCTCTTTTCCGATATAAAGTTTTATTTAATTTTGTTAGGTTTTAAATGGTTTCATTTACCTTGTTCTAGTAAGTTCTGTCAGGTTAAAGCCTTGGGTAACTCTGGTTTAGTCCTAATCGGGGTTACTGGCGGTAATACCTCCAGGGTAGGAAGGGGGTGTTACACTTAAAAGAATATATTCTTGGAAAAGCGTGCTCGAATTAAGTGATATTTGGATGTAAATGGGTAATTTTGACATGTCTTGAAAAACGTGTCTGGGTTATTTCGCTTGTAAGTAAGCTCGGATAAGTTTGTTTCTTAGTTTTTAAGCAATCCCGTTTCTTAGTGGAATAAAGATAGACTTGTAAAAGTTTTGTTCTTATCCGTTTTCATAGATATTCGTGCCATGTTATCTTATCTTCTAGATTTGTGTTCCAAGTATATCTTTCTCCCTCAATATTCGTGCTATATCTTCTAGATTTGTGTGCCATGATCATTATCTATTATACAAACTGAATTGAATTTGTCTTCTTCCATTTCTCCTGTATAAAGCCATGTCTTCCCTTCCATTTTTCGCCTCCCTCTCTTCCTCTCGTTGTCATGCTCCTTCATGACCTTCTTGCTTGTTGTTGGTTGCCCCTTCCATCGGAAGACAAGGGGTGTCTTTTTCCTCCTCTTTGGTGAGTTGTTCTTTCTTGTTGGATGGTGTGAGTTGTGGGTATAGTAAGGAATTTTTTATGGATGAATTTATGGTGAATTTTGATGTTGGAAGATGGTGTAGAAAAGTGGATTGGTAAAGTGTAGTTCTAAGCTTAAAGGCGTGAGTTATAGACTCAATAAAGGGGTTGAGTTTTGGTGAACGTTCTTATTAGTTTTAATGTCTTTAGATGGGTTGTTTGCTAGTAACTTCGAGTAAGAGGTTGATTGTGGGTTCAAAGTTTATGTACATGTGAGTTGTTGGGTTAAATTATCAAAGGGTTAGAGAGACTTCGGGTTTTAAACCTTTATCGTATTCTTTTGAGTCTCAAACTTCATGTTATTTACAAGACCTTATATCATGGTTTAGGAAATCATTTCGACAAGTCCTTGTTCCATTCAAGAGTTTGAATTCCCAGTCAAGAGGTAAGTCGCCTAGACTTACTTAGTTATCAATTTTGATATGTGCTAGATGTGTAGATATGATGTGTAGAGCTGTATTTTGGGATTCATTCCTATTATTTTATATGTCTATTTGAAAGTAATTCGTTATTTTGGAAAATATAATAGATGAATATTATATTGTATTTTATTCGGATTTCTAAACATTGGCATCTAACCAATACGACTATGATTAGGGATAGTCGGGAAGGCGGAGACATCCCTAACTTAGTTGTATGTCAAGGAGGGCCCCTTCAAAATTATAATAAAATGGTTTGACGAGTGCTCCTGAAGAGGCTTGACTAGGGGTAAGAAGTTGAATGATGAGGGTGTGAGTGGTTCGGATAAAGGGTGGAGGCCGCCGTCCACTACCCCACTTAAGGCTGGAGGATGCCATGCTTGTTAGATAAATGATATTGCTGAATGAGAATTGGTGAGTTGTGTTTGAACTATTACTGAGGTGGAAAGCGATTGAGGTGATACAAAAGTGAAATGATGTGCTAATATTATTACGTGTTGTATGAATATAATAATTATTATTACGTGTTTTATGACTATAATTATTATTATTACGTGCTATATGAATATAAGTTGTTGAGTGTGTTGTCTGCCTTCATGAATAATGTATATGAAATGCTATATTATTACTATCTTGGTTATAATTTATTAAATTGATTTTACTACTACATGTGGTGTTTACTATTTAGTGCATATTCGAATTGGTAACTGACCCTTCGGGGACTTGTTTTTTTTAGTTTTAGGTAAAAACATGAGAATCAAGTTGGAACCTCGGCAAAATGATGGTACGAGTCGTTGGTAGCCGTGTCATTAGGGTTGGGTTTGGTTGGATGAAATGGTGGTTACTCATCTTTTATATTATGTATAATGTTTGCTTTTGTTGAGGAAAGGATAGTATGAGGTCAATAAAGTGTTCACAAGTAGTATTGTAGTTTATGTTAATTGGGAATTCATGAATGTTTTCCATACATTGATTTTATAAATATAGGTTGGATGTGTTCTTTGTATTTACTCGTCGTACTCGAGTTGTAAGATCCACATGAACTTGTTGTCATGTTAGCTCATGTGGACCCATGTGTGGTCTACTACCGAGTAGTGCCCCGGTATAAAGTCGGGGTGTTACAAATTGGTATCAGAGCCAAGTTCACAACAAGGGTACATGGAACTGACCAACAAGTGCACTCGAGGTCCAACTTAAAATAAAAACCGGACAATGATTTTAATGTTTTCTAATGGGTAGCCATTTTACATGTATGTGGGTAAATGACAAGCAACGACTTCGCCGCCATCAATCGAGTACCTCATGTAAAATAGTAAGTTAAGTTGCTAACTTTAGATAAAAGTAGATTATAATTGTAAGAGTGTTGTTTGGAGCTAGCTACACAGACTGGAGCTGAAACAGATAAAGATAGTAAAAGAGGAACCATGGTCAAGTCATGTTAGTGCCAAGTTGAGGTTAAAAGAGGGACACATGTTGGAGAACCACAAAATGTTCTTTTCGAGAAGAGTAATAAGTTGGTTATATGTTTTCTCATGAATATTTGGTATTGGTCTAATAGGTGATCAAGTGAATAAACCCAGTGTAAAAGGGTAAAAGAAGTTGTTAAAACAAGAGGGGTAAGGTAATTCTAGAGCGAATTCTTCTTAAGCACTTAAGATTCCAGACAAATGGTGGTCATATTTTAGGAAATGAACTGAGGATGCAGAGTGGAGAATAGGAAGAGAAGTAGTTAAACTTCTTTGAATAAAACAACTGAACATTAAAGACATCTAGGCATAAGAATCAAGAATGAGGATAGTATCAAGTCAATAAGCACATTCTGCACTACAAAATCAAGACGTATCAAATAAAAGTATAAATTCGAACCTAGAAATCGTATGCCACATTTAGGAGTGACATTTACATGAACATTTCATCGAACACTTGGCGTGCAATGTTAGATCACAAGTCATTTTAAAGGCAAAAGGAGAAAAAAATTGATTTTTAAACACATCTAGGCATAAGCATAAAGAATGAGGATAGTATCAAGCCAATAATCACATTATGCACTACAAAATCAAGACGTATTGAATAAAAACATAAATTCGAACCTAGAAACCGAATGCCACATTTAGGAGTGACATTTACATGGACATTTCATCAAACACTTGGCTTGCAATGTTAGATCACAAGTCAATTTTAAGGGAAAAGGAGAAAAAACAAGTCATTATTAAAGACATCTAGGCATAAGCACAAGGAATGAGGATAGTATCAAGCCAATAAGCACATTCTGCACTACAAAATCAAGACATTTCGAATAAAAGCATAATCTCAACCCTAGAAATCGAATGCCACATTTAGGAGTGACATTTACATGGACATTTTATCGAACATTTGGCGTGCAATGTTAGATCACCAGTCATTTTAAAGGCAAAAGGAGAAAAAAATTGATTTTTAAAGACATCTAGGCATAAGCATAAAGAATGAGGATAGTACCAAGCCAATAATCACATTATGCACTACAAAATCAAGACGTATCGAATAAAAGCATAAATTCAAACCTAGAAACTGAATGCCACATTTATGAGCGATATTTACATGGACATTTCATCAAACACTTGGCATGCAATGTTAGATGACAAGTCATTTTAAAGGCAAAAGGAGAAAAAACAAGTCATCATTAAAGACATCTAGGCATAAGCATAAGGAATGAGGATAGTATCAAGCCAATAAGCACATTCTGCACAACATAATCAAGACGTTTCGAATAAAAGCATGAACTCGACCGTAGAAATCGAATGCCACATTTAGGAGTTACATTTACATGGACAATTCATCGAACATTTGGCGTGCAATGTTAGATCACAAGTCATTTTAAAGGCAAGAGAAGAAAAAACAAGTGAACTTGAAAGACATTTAGGCATAAGAATCAAGAATGAGGATAGTATAAAGCAAATAAGCACATTCTGCACTGCAAAATAAAGACAAATCGAATAATAGCATAAATTCGAACTTAGAAACTAAATGTTGCATTTAGTAGTGACATTTATATGAACATCTCATCGAACATTTGGCGTGCAATGTTAGATCACAAGTCATTTTAATGGAAAAAGGAGAAAAAACAAGTGATCTTTAAAGACATCTAGGCATAAGCACAAAGAATGAGGATAGTATCAACCCAATAAGCACATTCTGCAATACAAAATCAAGACGTATCGAAAAAAAGCATAAATTCGAACCAAGAAACCGAATGCCACATTTAGGAGTGACATTTACATGGACATTTCATCGGACACTTGACGTGCAATGTTAGATCACAAGTCAATTTTAAGGGAAAAGGAGAAAAAAGAAGTGAACTTTAAAGACATCTAGGCATAAGAATCAAGAATGAGGATAGTATCAAGCAAATAAGCACATTTTGCACTATAAAATCAAGAACAATCGAATAATAGCATAAATTCGAATGTAGAAACTAAATGTAGCATTTAGGAGTGTCATTTACATGGACATCTCATCGAACATTTGGCGTGCAACGTTAGATCACAAGTCATTTTAAAGGCAAAAGGAGAAAAATAAGTGATCTTTAAAGACATCTAGGCATAAGCACAAAGAATGAGGGTAGTATCAACCAATAAAGCACATTCTGAACTACAAAATCAAGAGGTATCGAATAAAAGCATAAATTCGAACCTAGAAACCGAATGCCACATTTCGGAGTAACATTTACATGGACATTTCAACAAACACTTGGCTTGCAATGTTAGATCACAAGTCATTTTAAAGGTAAAAGGAGAAAAAACAAGTCATCATTAAAAACATCTAGGCATAAGCACAAGGAATGAGGATAGTATCGAGCTAATAAGCACATTTTGCACTACAAAATCAAGACGTTTCGATTAAAAGCACAAACTCGAACCTAGAAACTAAATGTTGCATTTAGGAGTGACATTTACATGGACATCTCATCGAACACTTGGCGTGCAATGTTAGATCACAAGTCATTTTAAAGGCAAAAGGAGAAAAAACAAATGATCTTTAAAGACATCTAGGCATAAGTACAAAGAATGAGGATCGTATCAAGCCAATAAGCACATTCTGCACTAAAAAATCATCACGTAACGAATAAAAGCATAAATTCGAACCTAGAAACCGAATGCCACATTTAGGAGTGACATTTACATGGACATTTCATCGGACACTTGACGTGCAATGTTAGATCACAAGTCAATTTTAAGGGAAAAGGAGAAAAAACAAGTCATTATTAAAGACATCTAGGCATAAGCACAAGGAATGAGGGTAGTATCAAGCCAATAAGCACATTCTGCACTACAAAATCAAGACATTTCGAATAAAAGCATAATCTCAACCCTAGAAATCGAATGCCACATTTAGGAGTGACATTTACATGGACATTTCATCGAACATTTGGCGTGCAATGTTAGATCACCAGTCATTTTAAAGGCAAAAGGAGAAAAAAATTGATTTTTAAAGACATCTAGGCATAAGCATAAAGAATGAGGATAGTACCAAGCCAATAATCACATTATGCACTACAAAATCAAGACGTATCGAATAAAAGCATAAATTCAAACCTAGAAACTGAATGCCACATTTATGAGCGATATTTACATGGACATTTCATCAAACACTTGGCATGCAATGTTAGATGACAAGTCATTTTAAAGGCAAAAGGAGAAAAAACAAGTGATCTTTAAAGACATCTAGGCATAAGCACAAAGAATGAGGATAGTATCACCCCAATAAGCACATTCTGCAATACAAAATCATCACGTAACGAATAAAAGCATAATTTCGAACCTAGAAACCGAATGCCACATTTACGAGTGACATTTACATGGACATTTCATCGGACACTTGGCGTGCAATGTTGGATCACAAGTAATTTTAAGGGCAAAAGGAGAAAAAAAGTGATCTTTAAAGACATCTAGGCATAAGAATAGAGAATGAAGATAGTATCAAGCCAATAATCACATTATGCACTACAAAATCAAGACGTATCGAATAAAAGCATAAATTCGAACCTAGAAACCGAATGCAACATTTAGGAGTGTCATTTACATGGACATCTCATCGAACATTTGGCGTGCAATGTTAGATCACAAGTCATTTTAAAGGCAAAAGGAGAAAAATAAGTGATCTTTAAAGACATCTAGGCATAAGCACAAAGAATGAGGATAGTATCAACCAATAAAGCACATTCTGAACTACAAAATCAAGAGGTATCGAATAAAAGCATAAATTCGAACCTAGAAACCGAATGCCACATTTCGGAGTAACATTTACATGGACATTTCAACAAACACTTGGCTTGCAATGTTAGATCACAAGTCATTTTAAAGGTAAAAGGAGAAAAAGCAAGTCATCATTAAAAACATCTAGGCATAAGCACAAGGAATGAGGATAGTATCGAGCTAATAAGCACATTTTGCACTACAAAATCAAGACGTTTCGATTAAAAGCACAAACTCGAACCTAGAAACCGAATGCAACATTTAGGAGTGACATTTACATGAAAAAACAAGTGAACTTGAAAGACATCTAGGCATAAGAATCAAGAATGAGGATAGTATCAAGCAAAAAAGAACATTCTTCAGTATAAAATCATGAACAATCGAAAAAAAAATATAAATTCGAACACAGAAACTAAATGCTGCATTTAGGAGTGACATATACATAGACATCTCATCGAACACTTGACGTGCAATGTTAGATCACAAGTCAATTTAGAGGCAAAAGGAGAAAAACCAAGTGATCTTTAAAGACATCTAGGCATAAGCACAAAGAATGAGGATAATATCAACCAAATAAGCACATTCTGCACTACAAAATCAAGACGTATCGAATAAAAGCATAAATTCGAAACTAGAAACCGAATGCCACATTTCGGAGTAACATTTACATGGACATTTCAACAAACACTTGGCTTGCAATGTTAGATAACAAGTCATTTTAAAGGTAAAAGGAGAAAAAGCAAGTCATCATTAAAAACATCTAGGCATAAGCACAAGGAATGAGGATAGTATCGAGCTAATAAGCACATTCTGCACTACAAAATCAAGACGTTTCGATTAAAAGCACAAACTCGAACCTAGAAACCGAATGCAACATTTAGGAGTGACATTTACATGAAAAAACAAGTGAACTTGAAAGACATCTAGGCATAAGAATCAAGAATGAGGATAGTATAAAGCAAAAAAGAACATTCTTCAGTATAAAATCATGAACAATCGAAAAAAAAGTATAAATTCGAACATAGAAACTAAATGCTTCATTTAGGAGTGACATATACATAGACATCTCATCGAACACTTGACGTGCAATGTTAGATCACAAGTCAATTTAGAGGCAAAAGGAGAAAAACCAAGTGATCTTTAAAGACATCTAGGCATAAGCACAAAGAATGAGGATAATATCAACCAAATAAGCACATTCTGCACTACAAAATCAAGACGTATCGAATAAAAGCATAAATTCGAAACTAGAAACCGAATGCCACATTTAGGAGTGACATTGACATGGACATTTCATTGGACACTTGGCCTGCAATGTTAGATCACAAGTCAATTTTAAGGGAAAAGGAGAAAAAGCAAGTGAACTTTAAAGACATCTAGGCATAAGAATCAAGAATGAGGATAGTATCAAGCAAATAAACACATTCTGCAAAACAAAATCCAGAACAATCGAATAATAGCATAAATTCGAACTTAGAAACTAAATGCTGCATTTAGGAGTGACATTTACATGGACGTCTCTTCGAACACTTGGCGTGCAATGTTAGATCACAAGTCATTTTAAAGGCAAACGGAGAAAAAACAAGTGATCTTTAAAGACATCTAGGCATAAGTACAAAGAATGAGGATCGTATCAAGCCAATAAGCACATTCTGCACTAAAAAATCATCACGTAACGAATAAAAGCATAATTTCGAACCTAGAAACCGAATGCCACATTTACGAGTGACATTTACATGGACATTTCATCGGACACTTGGCGTGCAATGTTAGATCACAAGTAATTTTAAGGGCAAAAGGAGAAAACAAGTGATCTTTAAAGACATCTAGGCATAACCATAGAGAATGAAGATAGTATCAAGCCAATAATCACATTATGCACTACAAAATCAAGACGTATCGAATAAAAGCATAAATTCGAACCTAGAAACCGAATGCAACATTTAGGAGTGACATTTACATGGACATTTCATCAAACACTTGGCTTGCAATGTTAGATCACAAGTCATTTTAAAGGTAATAGGAGAAAAAACAAGTCATCATTAAAGACATCTAGGCATAAGCACAAGGAATGTGCCAATATCAAGCCTATAAGCACATTCTGCACTACAAAATCAAGACGTTTCGAATAAAATCTTAAACTCGAACCTAGAAATCGAATGCCACATTTTGCAGTGACATTTACATGGACATTTCATCGAACACTTAGCGTGTAATGTTAGATCAGAAGTCATTTTAAAGGCAAAAGGAGAAAAAACAAGTGAACTTGAAAGACATCTAGGCATAAGAATAAAAAATTAGGATAGTATGAAGCAAATAAGCACATTCTACACTACAAAATCAAGAGCAATAAAATAATAGCATAAATTCGAACTTAGAAACTAAATGTTGCATTTAGGAGTGACATTTACATGGACATCTTATCGAACATTTGGCGTGCAATGTTAGATCACAAGTCATTTTAAGGCAATAGGAGAAAAAACAAGTGATCTTTAAAGACATATAGGCATAAGCATAGAGAATGTGGATAGTATCAACCCAATAAGCACATTCTGCTCTACAAAATGAAGACGTATCGAATAAAAGCATAAATTCGAACCTAGAAACCGAATTCCACATTTAGAAGTGACATTTACATGGATATCGCATCGAACACTTGGCGTGCAATGTTAGATCATAAGTCATTTTAAAGGCAAAAGGAGAAAAATCAAGTGATCTTTAAAGACATCTAGGCATAAGCACAAAGAATGAGGATAATATCAACCAAATAAGCACATTATGCACTATAAAATCAAGATGTATCGAATAAAAGCATAAATTCGAACCTAGAAACATCTCATTGAACACTTGACGTGCAATGTTAGATCACAAGTAACTTTAAAGGCAAAAGGAGAAAAAACAAGTTATCTTTAATGACATCTAGGCATAAGCACAAAGAATGAGGACAATATCAAGCCAATAAGCACATTTTGCACTACAAAATCAAGACATTTCGAATAAAAGCATAAATTCGAACCTAGAAACTGAATGCCACATTTACGAGTGACATTTACATCGACATTTCATCGAACACTTGGCGTGCAATGTTAGATCAAAAGTCATTTTAAAGGCAAAAGGAGAAAAAAATTGATCTTTAAAGACATCTAGGCATAAGCATAAAGAATGAGGATAGTATCAAGCTAATAAGCACATTATGCACTACAAAATCAAGATGTATCGAATAAAAGCATAAATTCGAACCTAGAAACCAAATTGCACATTTAGGTTTGACATTTACATGGACATTTCATCAACACTTGGCTTGCTATGCTAGATCACAAGTCATTTTAAAGGTAAAAGGAGAAAAAACAAGTCATCAATAAAGACATCTATGCATAAGCACAAGGAATGAGGATAGTATCAAGCCAATAAGCACATACTACACTACAAAAATAAGACGTTTCGAATAAAATCATAAACTCGAACCTAGAAATCGAATGCCACATTTATAAGTGATATTTACATGGACATTTCATCGAACACTAGGCATAGGAATCAAGAATGAGGATAGTATCAATCAAATAAGCACATTCTGCACTACAAAATGAAGAACAATCGAATAATAGCATAAATTCGAAATTAGAAACTAAATGTTGCATTTAGGAGTGACATTTGCATGGACATCTCATCGAACATTTGGCGTGCCATGATAGATCACAAGTAATTTTAAGGCAGAAGGAGAAAAAACAAGTGATCTTTAAAGACATCTAGGCATAAGCACAAAGAATGAGGATAGTATCAACCAAATAAGCACATTATGAACTACAAAATCAAGACGTATCGGATAAAAGCATAAATTCGAACCTAGAAACTGAATGCCTTATTTAGGAGTAACATTTACATGGACATTTCACCGGACACTTGGCGTGCAATGTCAGATCACAAGTAAATTTTAAGGGAAAAGGAGAAAAAACAAGTGAACTTTAAAGACATCTAGGCATAGGAATCAAGAATGAGGATAGTATCAAACAAATAAGCACATTCTGCACTACAAAATCGAGAACAATCAAATAATAGCATAAATTCGAACTTAGAAACTAAATGCTGCATTTAGGAGTGACATTTACATGGACATCTCATCGACCACTTGGCGTGCAATGTTAGATCATAAGTCATTTTAAAGGAAAAAGGAGAAAAAACAACTGATCTTTAAAGACATCTAGGCATAAGCATAAAATACGAGTATAATATCAACCCAATAAGCACATTCTACACTACAAAATCAAGAAGTGTCGAATAAAAATATAAATTCGAACTTAGAAACCGAATGCCACATTTAGGAGTGACATTTACATAGACATTTCATCGGACACTTGGCGTGCAATGTTAGATCACAAGTCATTTTATAGGCAAAAGGAGAAAAAACAAGTCATCATTAAAGACATCTAGGCATTAGCACAAGGAATGAGGATAGTATCAAGCCAATAATCACTTCTACACTACAAAATCATCACGTAACGAATAAAAGCATAAATTCGAACCTAGAAACCGAATGCCACATTTACGAGTGACATTTACATGGACATCTCATCGAACACTTGGCGTGCAATGTTAGATCACAAGTCATTTTAAAGGCAAAAGGAGAAAAAACAAGTGATCTTTAAAGACATCTGAAATAAGTACAAAGAATGAGGATCGTATCAAGCCAATAAGCACATTCTGCACTAAAAAATCATCACGTAACGAATAAAAGTATAATTTCGAACCTAGAAACCGAATGCCACATTTACGAGTGACATTTACATGGACATTTCATCGGACACTTGGCGTGCAATGTTGGATCACAAGTAATTTTAAGGGCAAAAGGAGAAAAAAAGTGATCTTTAAAGACATCTAGGCATAAGCATAGAGAATGAAGATAGTATCAAGCCAATAATCACATTATGCACTACAAAATCAAGACGTATCGAATAAAAGCATAAATTCGAACCTAGAAACCGAATGCAACATTTAGGAGTGACATTTACATGGACATTTCATCAAACACTTGGCTTGCAATGTTAGATCACAAGTCATTTTAAAGGTAAAATGAGAAAACACAAGTCATCATTAAAGACATCTAGGCATTAGCACGAGGAATGATGATAGTATCAAGCCAATAAGCCCATTCTACACTACAAAATCAAGACGTTTTGAATAAAAGCATAAATTCGAACCTAGAAACCGAATGCCACATTTAGGAGTGACATTTACATGGACATTGAATCGAACAATTGGCGTGCATTGTTCGATCACAAGTTTTTTTAAAGGCAAAATGAGGAAAACAAGTCATCATTAAAGACATCTAGGCATACGCACAAAGAATAAGGATAGTATCAAGCCGATAAGCACATTTAGCACTACAAAATCAAGACGTTTCGAATAAAAGCATAAATTCGATCCTAGAAACCGAATGCCACACTTGGCGTGCAATGTTAGATCACAAGTCATTTTAAAGGCAAAAGGAGAAAAACAAGTGATCTTTAAAGACATCTAGGTATAAGCACAAAGAATGAGGATACTATCAAGCCAATATGCTCATTCTGCACTACAAAATGAAGACGTATCGCATAAAAGCTTAAATTCGAACCTAGAAGTCGAACGCCACATTTAGGAGTGCCTTTTACATGGGCATTTTCATCGAACACTTGGCGTGCAATGTTATATCACAAATCACTTTAAAGACTAACAGAGAAAAAACATGTGAACTTTGAAAACATCTAGGCATACGAATAAAGAATGAGTATAGTATCAAGCAAATAAGCCCATTCTGGACTACAAAATCAAGAACAACCGAATAAAAGCATAAATTCGAACCTAAAAACTAAATGCCGAATTTAAGAGTGACATTTACATGGACATTTAAACAAACTCTTTGCGTGTAATGTTAGATCACAAGTCATTTTAAAAGCAAAAGGAGAAAAACCAAGTGATCTTTAAAGACATCTAGGCATAAGCACAAAGAATGAGGATAATATCAACTAAATAAGCACATTATGCACTATAAAATCAAGACGTATCGAATAAAAGCATAAATTCGAACCTAGAAACATCTCATTGAACACTTGACGTGCAATGTTAGATCACAAGTAACTTTAAAGGCAAAAGGAGAAAAAACAAGTGATCTTTAAAGACATCTAGGCATAAGCACAAAGAATGAGGACAATATCAAGCCAATAAGCACATTCTGCACTACAAAATCAAGACATTTCGAATAAAAGCATAAATTCGAACCTAGAAACCGAATGCCACATTTACGAGTGACATTTACATGGACATTTCATCGAACACTTGGCGTGCAATGTTAGATCACAAGTCATTTTAAAGGCAAAAGGAGAAAAAAATTGATCTTTAAAGACATCTAGGCATAAGCATAATGAATGAGTATAGTATCAAGCTAATAAGCACATTATGCACTACAAAATCAAGATGTATCGAATAAAAGCATAAATTCGAACCTAGAAACCGAATTCCACATTTAGGTTTGACATTTACATGGACATTTCATCAACACTTGGCTTGCAATGCTAGATCACAAGTCATTTTAAAGGTAAAAGGAGAAAAAACAAGTCATCAATAAAGACATCTAGGCATAAGCACAAGGAATGAAGATAGTATCAAGCCAATAAGCACATACTACACTACAAAAACAAGACGTTTCGAATAAAATCATAAACTCGAAATGAAGACGTATCGAATAAAAGCTTAAATTCGAACCTAGAAGTCGAACGCCACATTTAGGAGTGCCTTTTACATGGACATTTTCATCGAACACTTGGCGTGCAATGTTATATCACAAATCACTTTAAAGACTAACGGAGAAAAAACATGTGAACTTTGAAAATATCTAGGCATACGAATCAAGAATGAGTATAGTATCAAGCAAATAAGCCCATTTTGGACTACAAAATCAAGAACAACCGAATAAAAGCATAAATTCGAACCTAAAAACTAAATGCCGATTTTAAGAGTGACATTTACATGGACATTTAAGCAAACTCTTTGCGTGTAATGTTAGATCACAAGTCATTTTAAAAGCAAAAGGAGAAAAAACAAGTGATCTTAAAGACATCTAGGCATAAG
Source organism: Fallopia convolvulus (assembly GCA_964016875.1). NCBI lineage: Eukaryota > Viridiplantae > Streptophyta > Magnoliopsida > Caryophyllales > Polygonaceae > Fallopia > Fallopia convolvulus. Next base: position 41,680,674 of record OZ024720.1, read on the forward strand.
CACAAAGATTGAGGATAGTATCAAGCCAATAAGCAAATTCTGCACTACAAAATCAAGACGTTTCGATTAAAAGCATAAACTCGAACCTAGAAACCGAATGCAACATTTAGGAGTGACATTTACATGGATATTTCATCGAACACTTGGCGTGCAATGTTAGATCACAAGTCATTCTAAAGGCAAGAGGAGAAAAAACAAGTGAACTTGAAAGACATTTAGGCATAAGAATCAAGAATGAAGATAGCATCAAGCAAAAAAGAACATTCTTCAGTATAAAATCAAATACAATCAAAAAAAAATATAAATTCGAACATAGAAACTAAATGCGCATTTAGGAGTGACATATACATAGACATCTCATCGAACACTTGACGTGCAATGTTAGTTCACAAGTCAATTTAAAGGCAAAAGGAGAAAAACCAAGTGATCTTTAAAGACATCTAGGCATAAGCACAAAGAATGAGGATAGTATGAAGCCAATATGCTCATTCTACACCACAAAATCAAGACGTATCGAAAAAAAGCTTAAATTCAAACCTAGATGTCGAACTCCACATTTAGGAGTGCCATTTACATGGACATTTCATCGGTCACTTGGCGTGCTATGTTAGATCACAAATCATTTTAAGGATGAAAGAAGAAAAAACAAGTGAACTTGGAAGACATCTAGGCATTCCGCACAAAGAATGAGCATAGTATCAAGCCGATAACCACATTCTGCACTACAAAATCAAGACGTCGAATAAAAGCATAAATTCGATCCTAGAAACCGAATGCCACATTTAGGAGTGACATTTACATGGACATTTCATCGGACACTTGGCGTGCAATGTTAGATCACAAGTCATTTTAAAGGCAAAAGGAGAAAAACAAGTGATCTTTAAAGACATCTAGGCATAAACACAAAGAATGAGGATACTATCAAGCCAATATGCTCATTCTGCACTACAAAATGAAGACGTATCGAATAAAAGCTTAAATTCAAACCTAGAAGTCGAACGCCACATTTAGGAGTGCCATTTACATGGACATTTTCATCGAACACTTGTTGTGCAATGTTATATCACAAATCATTTAATGACTGACGAAGAAAAAACATGTGAAGTTTGAAAACATCTAGGCATACGAATCAAGAATGAGTATACTATCAAGCAAATAAGCCCATTCTGGAATACAAAATCAAGAACAACCGAATAAAAGCATAAATTCGAACCTAAAAACTAAATGCCGAATTTAAGAGTGACATTTACATTGAAATTTCATCGGACACTTGGCGTGCAATGTTAGATCACAAGTCATTTTAAAGGCAGAAGGAGAAAAAACAAGTCATCATTAAAGACATCTAGGCATTAGCACGTGGAATAAGGATAGTATCAAGCCAATAAGCACTTTCTGCACTACAAAATCAAGAAGTTTTGAATAAAAGCATAAATTAGAATCTAGATACCGAATGCCACATTTAGGAGAGATATTTACATGGACATTTCATCGAACACTAGGCGAACAATGTTAGATCACAAGTCATTTTAAAGGAAAATCGATAAGACACAAGTGATCTTTAAAGACATCTAGGCTTAAGCACAAAGAATGAGGATAGTATCAAGCCAATATGCTCATTCTGCACTACAAAATCAAGACGTATCGAATAAAAGCTTAAATTCGAACCTAGAAGTCAAACGCCACATTTAGGAGTGCCATTTACATGGACATTTCATCGGACACTTGGCGTGCTATGTTAGATCACAAATCATTTTAAAGACGAAAGGAGAAAAAACAAGTGAACTTGGAAGACATCTAGGCATACGAATCAAGAATGAGGATAGTATCAAGCAAATAAGCACATTCTGCACTACAAAATCAAGAACAACCGAATAATGCATAAATTAGAACCTAAAAACTAAATGCCTCATTTAGGAGTGACATTTACATGGACATCTCATCGAACACTTGGTGTGCAATTTTAGATCACAAGTCATTTTAAAGGCAAAAGGAGAGAAAACAAGTGAACTTTTAAGACATCTAGACATAAGAATCAAGAATGAGGAAAATATAAAGTAAATAAGCACATTCTGCAATACAAAATCAAGAATAATCGAATAAAAGCATAAATTCAAACGTAGAAACTAAATGCTGCATTTAGGAGTGACATTTACATGGACATCTCATCAAACACTTGGCGTGCAATGTTAGATCACAAGTCATTTTAAAGGCAAATGGAGAAAAAACAAGTGATCACTAATGACATCTAGGCAAAATCAAGACGTATCGAATAAAAGCATAAATTCGAACCTAGAAACCGAATGCCACAATTAGGAGTGACACTTACATGGACATTTCATCGGAGAATTGGCGTGCAATATTAGATCACAAGTCATTTTAAAGGCAAAAGGAGAAATACCAAGTCATCATTAAAGACTTCTTGGCTTGAGAACAAGGAACGAGGATAGTTTCAAGGCAATAAGCACATTCTGCACTACAAAATCAAGATGTTTTGAATAAAAGCATAAATTCGAACCTAGAAACCGAATGCCACATTTACGAGTGACAATTACATGGACATTTCATTGAACATTTTGCGTGCAATGTTAGATCACAAGTCAATTTTAAGGGAAAAGGAGAAAAAACAAGTGAACTTTAAAGACATCTAGGCATAAGAATCAAGAATGAGGATAGTATCAAGCAAATAAGCACATTCTGCACTACAAGATCAAGTACATTCGAATAAGAGCATAAATTCAAACTTAGAAACTAAATGCTGCATTTAGGAGTGACATTTACATGGACATCTCATCGAACATTTGGCGTGCAATGTTAGATCACAAGTCAGTTTAAAGGCAAAAGGAGAAAAAACAAGTGATCTTTAAAGACATCTAGGCATAAGCACAAAGATTGAGGATAGTATCAACCAAATAAGCACATTCTACACTACATAATTAAGATGTATCGAATAAAAGCATAAATTCGAACCTAGAAACCGAATGTCACATTTAGGAGTGAAATTTACATGGACATTTCATTGGACACTTGGCGTGCAATGTTAGATCACAAGTCATTTTAAAGGCAAAAGGAGAAAAAACAAGTCATCATTAAAGACATCTAGGCATTAGCACAAGGAATGAGGATAGTATCAAGCCAATAATCACTTCTACACTACAAAATCATCACGTAACGAATAAAAGCATAAATTCGAACCTAGAAACCGAATGCCACATTTACGAGTGACATTTACATGGACATTTCATCGGACACTTGGCGTGCAATGCTAGATCACAAGTAATTTGAAAGGCAAAAGGAGAAAAAAATTGATCTTTAAAGACATCTAGGCATAAGCATAAAGAATGAGGGTAGTATCAAGACAATAAGAACATTATGCACTACAAAAGGAGACCGAATGCCACATTTAGGAGTGACATTTACATGGATATTTCGTCAAACACTTGGCTTGCAATGTTAGATCACAAGGCATTTTAAAGGCAAAAGGAGAAAAAACAAGTGAACTTTAAAGACATCTAGGCATAGGAATCAAGAATGAGGATAATATCAAGCAAATAAGCACATTCTGCACTACAAAATCAAGAACAATCGAATAATAGCATAAATTTGAACTTAGAAACTAAATGCTGCATTTAGGAGTGACATTTACATGGACATCTCATCGAACACTTGGCGTGCAATGTTAGATCACAAGTCAGTTTAAAGGCAAAAGGAGAATAAACAAGTGATCTTTAAAGACATCTAGACATAAGCACAAAGAATGAGGATAGTATCAACCAAATAAGCACATTCTACACTACATAATTATGATGTATTGAATAAAAGCGTAAATTCGAACCTAGAAACCGAATGCCACATTTACGAGTGAAATTTACATGGACATTTCATTGGACACTTGGCGTGCAATGTTAGATCACAAGTCAATTTTAAGGGAAATGGAGAAAAAACAAGTGAACTTTAAAGACATCTAGGCATAAGAATCAAGAATGAGGATAGTATCAAGCAAATAAGCACATTCTGCACTACAAGATCAAGAACATTCGAATAAGAGCATAAATTCGAACTTAGAAACTAAATGCTGCATTTAGGAGTGACATTTACATGGACATCTCATCGAACACTTGGCGTGCAATGTTAGATCACAAGTCAGTTTAAAGGCAAAAGGAGAATAAACAAGTGATCTTTAAAGACATCTAGGCATAAGCACAAAGAATGAGGATAGTATCAACCAAATAAGCACATTCTACACTAAATAATTAAGATGTATCGAATAAAAGCGTAAATTCGAACCTACAAACCGAATGTCACATTTAGGAGTGAAATTTACATGGACATTTCATTGGACACTTGGCGTGCAATGTTAGATCACAAGTCATTTTATAGGCAAAAGGAGAAAAAACAAGTCATCATTAAAGACATCTAGGCATTAGCACAAGGAATGAGGACAATATCAAGCCAATAATCACTTCTACACTACAAAATCATCACGTAACGAATAAAAGAATAAATTCAAACCTAGAAACCGAATGCCACATTTACGAGTGACATTTACATGGACATTTCATCGGACACATGGCGTGCAATGTTAGATCAAAAGTAATTTGAAAGGCAAAAGGAGAAAAAAATTGATCTTTAAAGACATCTAGGCATAAGCATAAAGAATGAGGATAGTATCAAGCCAATAAGAACATTATGCACTACAAAATCAAGACGTATCGAATAAAAGCATAAATTCGAACCTAGAAACCGAATGCCACATTTAGGAGTGACATTTACATGGAGATTTCGTCAAACACTTGGCTTGCAATGTTAGATCACAAGTCATTTTAAAGGCAAAAGGAGAAAAAACAAGTGAACTTTAAGGACATCTAGGCATAGGAATCAAGGATGAGGACAGTATCAAGCAAATAAGCACATTCTGCACTACAAAATCAAGAACAATCGAATAATAGCATAAATTTGAACTTAGAAACTAAATGCTGCATTTAGGAGTGACATTTACATGGACATCGTATCGAACACTTTGCGTTGAATGTTAGATCATAAGTCATTTTAAAGGGAAAAGGAGAAAAAACAAGTGATCTTTAAAGACATCTAGGTATAAGCATAAAGAATGAGGATAGTATCAAGCCAATAAGCACATTATTCACTACAAAATCAAGACGTATCGAATAAAACCATAAATTTGAACCTAGAAACCGAATGCCACATTTGGAGTAACATTTACATGGAAATTTCATCGAACACTTGGCGTGCAATGTTAGATCACAAGTCATTTTAAAGGCAAAATAAGAAAAAACAAGTGATCATTAATGACATCTAGGCATAAGGACAAAGAATGAGGATATTATCACGCCAATAAGCACATTCTGCACTACAAAATCAAGACGTATCGAATAAAAGCATAAATTCGAACCTAGAAACCGAATGCCACAATTAGGAGTGACACTTACATGGACATTTCATCGGAGAATTGGCGTGCAATGTTAGATCACAAGTCATTTTAAAGGCAAAAGGAGAAATACCAAGTCATCATTAAAGACTTCTAGGCTTAAGAACAAGGAACGAGGATAGTATCAAGGCAATAAGCACATTTTGCAATACAAAATCTAGACGTTTTGAATAAAAGCATAAATTCGAACCTAGAAACCGAATGCCACATTTACGAGTGACATTTACATGGACATTTTATTGAACACTTTGCGTGCAATGTTAGATCACAAGTCAATTTTAAGGGAAATGGAGAAAAAACAAGTGAACTTTAAAGACATCTAGGCATAAGAATCAAGAATGAGGATAGTATCAATCAAATAAGCACATTCTGCACTACAAGATCAAGAACATTCGAATAAGAGCATAAATTCGAACTTAGAAACTAAATGCTGCATTTAGGAGTGACATTTACATGGACATCTCATCGAACACTTGGCGTGCAATGTTAGATCACAAGTCAGTTTAAAGGCAAAAGGAGAATAAACAAGTGATCTTTAAAGACATATAAGTATAAGCACAAAGAATGAGGATAGTATCAACCAAATAAGCACATTCTACACTACGTAATTAAGATGTTTCGAATAAAAGCATAAATTCGAACCTAGAAACCGAATGTCACATTTAGGAGTGAAATTTACATGGACATTTCATTGGATACTTGGCGTGCAATGTTAGATCACAAATCATTTTAAAGGCAAAAGGAGAAAAACAAGTCATCATTAAAGACATCAAGGCATTAGCACAAGGAATGAGGATAGTATCAAGCCAATAATCACTTCTAAACTACAAAATCATCACGTAACGAATAAAAGCATAAATTCGAACCTAGAAACCGAATGCTACATTTACGAGTGACATTTACATGGACATTTCATCGGATACTTGGCGTGCAATGTTAGATCACAAGTAATTTGAAAGGCAAAAGGAGAAAAAAAATTGATCTTTAAAGACATCTAGGCATAAGCATAAAGAATGAGGATAATATCAAGCCAATAAGAACATTATGCACTACAAAATCAAGACGTATCGAATAAAAGCATAAATTCGAACCTAGAAACCGAATGCCACATTTAGGAGTGACATTTACATGGACATTTCGTCAAACACTTGGCTTGCAATGTTAGATCACAAGTTATTTTAAAGGCAAAAGGAGAAAAAACAAATGAACTTTAAGGACATCTAGGCATAGGATCAAGAATGAGGATAGTATCAAGCAAATAAGCACATTCTGCACTACAAAATCAAGAACAATCGAATAATAGCATAAATTTGTACTTAGAAACTAAATGCTGCATTTAGGAGTGACATTTACATGGACATCGCATCGAACACTTGGCGTTGGATGTTAGATCATAAGTCATTTTAAAGGCAAAAGAAGAAAAAACAAGTGATCTTCAAAGACATCTAGGTATAAGCATAAAGAATGAGGATAGTATCAAGCCAATAAGCATATTATGCACTACAAAATCAAGACGTATCGAATAAAACCATAAATTTGAACCTAGAAACCGAATGCCAAATTTTGGAGTAACATTTACATGGAAATTTCATCGGACACTTAGTTGGCAATGTTAGATCACAAGTCATTTTAAAGGCAAAAGAAGAAAAAACAAGTCATCATTAAAGACATCTAGGCATTAGCACGTGGAATGAGGATAGTATCAAGCCAATAAGCACATTCTGCACTACAAAATCAAGAAGTTTCGAATAAAAGCATAAATTCGAACCTAGAAACCGAATGCCACATTTACGAGTGACATTTACATGGACATTCATCGAACACTTGGCGTGCAATGTTAGATCTCAAGTCATTTTAAAGGCAAAAGGAGAAAAAACAAGTGAACTTGAAAGACATCTAGGCATAAGAATCAAGAATGAGGATAGTATCAAGCAAATAAGCACATTCTGCACTACAAAATCAAGAACAATCGAATAATAGCATAAATTCGTACTTAGAAACTAAATGTTGCATTTAGGAGTGACATTTACATGGACATCTCATCGAACATTTGGCGTGCAATGTTAGATCACATGTCATTTGAAGGCAAAAGGAGGAAAAACAAGTGATCCTTAAAGACATCTAGGCATAAGCACAAAGAATGAGGATAGTATCAACCCAATAAGCACATTCTGCACTACAAAATGAAGACGTATCGAATAAAAGCATAAATTCGAACCTAGAAACAAATTCCACATTTAGAAGTGACATTTACATGGACATTTCATCGGACACTTGGCATGCAATGTTGGATCACAAGTCAATTTTAAGGGAAAACGAGAAAAAACAAGTGAACTTTAAAGACATCTAGGCATAAGAATCAATTATGAGGATAGTATCAAGCAAATAAGCACATTCTGCACTACAAAATCAAGAACTATCGAATAATAGCATACATTCGAACTTAGAAACTAAATGCTGCATTTAGGAGTGACATTACATGGACATCGCATCGAACACTTGGCGTGCAATGTTAGATCATAAGTCATTTTAAAGGTAATAGGAGAAAAAACAAGTGATCTTTAAAGACATCTAGGCATAAGCATAAACAATGAGGATAGTATCAAGCCAATAAACACATTATGCACTACAAAATCAAGACGTATCGAATAAAAGCATAAATTCGAACCTAGAAACCGAATGCCACAATTAGGAGTGACACTTACATGGACATTTCGTCGGATACTTGGCGTTCAATGTTAGATCACAAGACATTTTAAAGGCAAAAGGAGAAAAAAGAAGTCATCATTAAAGACATCTAGGCTTAAGCACAAGGAATTAGGATAGTATCAAGCCAATAAGCACATTCTACACTACAAAATCAAGATGTTTCGAATAAAAGCATAAATTCGAACCTAGATATTGAATGCCACATTTTGCGAGTGACATTTATATGGACATTTCGTCGAACAGTTGGCGTTCAACGTTAGATCACAAGTCATTTTTAAGGCAAAAGGAGAAAAAAGAATTGAACTTTAAATATATCTAGGCATAAGCACAATGAATGAGGATAGTATCAAGCCAATAACCACATTTTGCACTACAAAATCAAGACGTATCGAATAAAAGAATAAATTCGAACCTAGAAACCGAATGCCACATTTACGAGAGACATTTACATGGACATTTCATTGAACACTTTGCGTGCAATTTTAGATCAAAAGTCAATTTTAAGGGAAAAGGAGAAAAAACAAGTGAACTTTAAAGACTTCTAGGCATAAGAATCAAGAATGAGGATAGTATCAAGCAAATAAGCATATTCTGCACTAAAAAATCAAGAACAATCGAATAATAGCATAAATTCGAACTTAGAAACTAAATGGTGCATTTAGGAGTGACATTTACATGGACATCGCATCGAACACTTGGCGTTGGATGTTAGATCATAAGTCATTTTAAAGGCAAAAGGAGAAAAAACAAGTGATCTTTAAAGACATCTAGGTATAAGCATAAAGAATGAGGATAGTATCAAGCCAATAAGCACATTATGCACTAGAAAATCAAGACGTATCGAATAAAACCATAAATTTGAACCTAGAAACCGAATGCCAGATTTTGGAGTAACATTTACATGGAAATTTCATCGGACACTTGGTGTGCAATGTTAGATCACAAGTCATTTTAAAGGCAAAAGGAGAAAAAACAAGTCATCATTAAAGACATCTAGGCATTAACACGTGGAATGAGGATAGTATCAAGCCAATAAGCACATTCTGCACTACAAAATCAAGATGTTTCGAATAAAAGCATAAATTCGAACCTAGAAACCGAATGCCACATTTACGAGTGACATTTACATGGACATTCATCGAACACTTGGCGTGCAATGTTAGATCTCAAGTCATTTTAAAGGCAAAAGGAGAAAAAACAAGTGAACTTGAAAGACATCTAGGCATAAGAATCAAGAATGAGGATAGTATCAAGCAAATAAGCACATTCTGCACTACAAAATTAAGAACAATCGAATAAAAGCATAAATTCGAACCTAGAAACCGAATGCTACATTTACGAGTGACATTTACATGGACATTTCATCGGACACTTGGCGTGCAATGTTAGATCACAAGTAATTTGAAAGGCAAAAGGAGAAAAAAATTGATCTTTAAAGACATCTAGGCATAAGCATAAAGAATGAGGATAATATCAAGCCAATAAGAACATTATGCACTACAAAATCAAGACGTATCGAATAAAAGCATAAATTCGAACCTAGAAACCGAATGCCACATTTAGGAGTGACATTTACATGGACATTTCGTCAAACACTTGGCTTGCAATGTTAGATCACAAGTTATTTTAAAGGCAAAAGGTGAAAAAACAAATGAACTTTAAGGACATCTAGGCATAGGATCAAGAATGAGGATAGTATCAAGCAAATAAGCACATTCTGCACTACAAAATCAAGAACAATCGAATAATAGCATAAATTTGTACTTAGAAACTAAATGTTGCATTTAGGAGTGACATTTACATGGACATCGCATCGAACACTTGGCGTTGGATGTTAGATCATAAGTCATTTTAAAGGCAAAAGGAGAAAAAACAAGTGATCTTTAAAGACATCTAGGTATAAGCATAAAGAATGAGGATAGTATCAAGCCAATAAGCACATTATACACTACAAAATCAAGACGTATCGAATAAAACCATAAATTTGAACCTAGAAACCGAATGCCAGATTTTGGGGTAACATTTACATGGAAATTTCATCGGACACTTGGTGTGCAATGTTAGATCACAAGTCATTTTAAAGGCAAAAGGAGAAAAAACAAGTCATCATTAAAGACATCTAGGCATTAACACGTGGAATGAGGATAGTATCAAGCCAATAAGCACATTCTGCACTACAAAATCAAGAAGTTTCGAATAAAAGCATAAATTCGAACCTAGAAACCGAATGCCACATTTACGAGTGACATTTACATGGACATTCATCGAACACTTGGCGTGCAATGTTAGATCTCAAGTCATTTTAAAGGCAAAAGGAGAAAAAACAAGTGAACTTGAAAGACATCTAGGCATAAGAATCAAGAATGAGAATAGTATCAAGCAAATAAGCACATTCTGCACTACAAAATCAAGAACAATCGAATAAAAGCATAAATTCGAGCCTAGAAACCGAATGCTACATTTACGAGTGACATACATGGACATTTCATCGGACACTTGGCGTGCAATGTTAGATCACAAGTAATTTGAAAGGCAAAAGGAGAAAAAAATTGATCTTTAAAGACATCTAGGCATAACCATAAAGAATGAGGATAATATCAAGCCAATAAGAACATTATGCACTACAAAATCAAGACGTATCGAATAAAAGCATAAATTCGAACCTAGAAACCGAATGCCACATTTAGGAGTGACATTTACATGGACATTTCGTCAAACACTTGGCTTGCAATGTTAGATCACAAGTTATTTTAAAGGCAAAAGGAGAAAAAACAAATGAACTTTAAGGACATCTAGGCATAGGATCAAGAATGAGGATAGTATCAAGCAAATAAGCACATTCTGCACTACAAAATCAAGAACAATCGAATAATAGCATAAATTTGTACTTAGAAACTAAATGCTGCATTTAGGAGTGACATTTACATGGACATCGCATCGAACACTTGGCGTTGGATGTTAGATCATAAGTCATTTTAAAGGCAAAAGGAGAAAAAACAAGTGATCTTTAAAGACATCTAGGTATAAGCATAAAGAATGAGGATAGTATCAAGCCAATAAGCACATTATGCACTACAAAATCAAGACGTATCGAATAAAACCATAAATTTGAACCTAGAAACCGAATGCCACATTTTGGAGTAACATTTACATGGAAATTTCATCGGACACTTGGTGTGCAATGTTAGATCACAAGTCATTTTAAAGGCAAAAGGAGAAAAAACAAGTCATCATTAAAGACATTTTGGAGGATATTATCAAGCAAATAAGCACATTCTGCACTACAAAATCAAGAACAATCGAATAAAAGCATAAATTCGAACCTAGAAACTAAATGCCGCATTTAGGAGTGACATTTAAATGGACATTTCACGAACAGTTGGCGTGCAATAATAGATCACAAGTTATTTTTAAGGGAAAAGGAGAAGAAATAAGTTATCTTCAAAGACATCTAGGCATAAGCACAAAGAATGAGGATAATATCAACCCAATATGCATATTCTGCACTACAAAATGAAGACGTATCGCATAAAAGTATAAATTCGAACCTAGAAACCGAATGCCACATTAAGGAGTGACTTTACATGGACATTTCATCGAACACTTGGAGTGCAATGTTATATCACAAGTAATTTTGAAGGCAAAACGTGAAAAAACAAGTGAACTTTAAAGACATCTAGGCATAAGCACAAAGAATGAGGATAGTATCAAGCAAATAAGCACATTCTGCATTACAAAATCAAGAACAATCGAATAAAAGCATAAATTCGAACCTAGAAAACGAATGTCACATTTAGGAGTGACATTTACAAGGAGATTTCATCGAACACTTGTCGTGCAATGTTAGATCACAAGTCATTTTAAAAGCAAAAGAAGACAAAAACAAGTGATCTTCAAAGACATCTAGGCATAAACACAAAGAATGAGGATGGTATAAGGCAAATAAGTACATTCTGCACTACAAAATAAAGAGGTACCGAATAAAAGCATTAATTCGAACCTAGAAACAGAATGCCACATTTACGAGTGACATTTACGGTGACATTTCATCAAACACTTGGCGTGCAATGTTGGATCAGTAGTCATTTCATTGGCAAATGGAGTAAAAAAGTTAACTTTAAAGATATCTAGGCTTACGAATCAAGAAACCGGATAGTATCCACAAAATAAGCACAATTTGCGGTACAAAGTCAAGAGCAATCGAATAAAAGCATAAATTCGAACCTAGAAACTGAATGTCGCATTTAGGCGTGACTTTACGTGGACATTTCATCGAACACTTGGCGTGCAATGTTAGATCACAAGTCATTTTAAAGGCAAAAGGAGAAAAAACAAGTTATCTTTAAAGACATTTAGGTAAAAACACAAAGAATGAGGATAGTATCAAGCCAATAAGCACATTCTACACTAGAAAATAAAGATGTATCGAATAAAAGCATAAATTCGAACCTAGAAATTAAATGCCGCATTTAGGAGTGACTTTACATTGACAATTCATCGAACACTTTAAAGACATCTAGACATAAGAGTCAAGAATGAGGATAGTATCAAGCAAATAAGCACATTCTGAACTACAAAATGAAGATGCATCGAAAAAATGCATTAATTCAAACCTAGAAACCGAATGCCACATTTAGGAGTGACATTTAAATGGACATTTCATTGAGCACTTGGCGTGCAATTCTGGATCACAAGTTATTTTAAAGGCAAAAGGAGAAAAAACAAGTGATCTTTAAAGACATCTAGGCATAAGCACAAAGAATGAGGATAATATCAAGCTAATAAGCACATCATGCACTACAAAATCAAGACGTATCGAATAAAAGCATAAATTTGAACCTAGAAACCAAATGCCACATTTAGGAGTGACATTTACACGGACATTTCATCGAACGCTTGGCGTGTTATGTTAGATCACAAGTCATTTTAAAGGCAAAAGGAGAAAAAAAACTAGTGAACTTTAAAGACATCTAATTATAAGAATAGAGAACGAGGAAAGTATCAAGCATATAAGCACATTCTGCACTTCAAAATAAAGAACAATCGAATAAAAGCATAAATTCGAACCTAGAAACTAAATGCCGCATTTAGGAGTGACATTTACATGGACATTTCATCGAACATTTGGCGTGAAAAGTTAGATCATAATTCATTTTAAAGGCAAAAGGAGAAAAACAAGTGATCTTTAAAGACATCTAGGCAAAAGCACCAAAAATGAGGATAGTATCAAGCCAATAAGCATATTTTGGGCTACAAAATAAAGACGTATCGAATAAAAGCATAAATTCGATCCTAGAAACTGAATGCCACATTTAGGAGTGACATTTACATTGATATTTGATCGAACACTTGGCGTGCAATGTTAGATCATATGTCATTTTAAAAGCAAAAGGAGAAAAAACAAGTGAACTTAAAGACATCTCGGCATAACCACAAAGAATGAGAATAGAACAAGCCAATAAGCACATTCTGTACTACAAAATCAAGACCGATCGAGTAAAAGCATATATTCGAACCTAGAAACCGAATGCCACAATTAGGAGTAATGTTTACATGGACATTTAATCGAACACTTGGCGTGCAATGTTAGATTACAAGTCATTTGAAAGGACAAAGGAGAAAAAACAAGGGATCATTAAGGACATCTACGCATAAGCACAAAAACTGAGAGTAGTTTCAAGCCAATAAGCACATTATGCACTACAAAATAAATACGTGTCAAATAAAAGCATAAATTCGACTCTAGAAACCGAATGCCACATTTAGGATTGCTATTTACATGGACATTTCATCAAACACTTAGCGTGCATTGTTAGATCACAAGTCATTTTAAAGATAAAAGGAGAAAAAATAAGTAAACTTTAAAAACATCTAGGAATAAGCATAAAGAATGAGGATTATATCATTCCAATAAGCATAATTTTCACTACAAAATCAAGACCGATCGAATATGAGCATAAATTCAAACCTAGAAACCAAATGCAACAGTTAAGAGTGACTTTTACATGGGCATTTCATCAAACACTTGGCGTACAATGTTATATCACGTCATTTTAAAGACAAAAGGAGAAAAAACAAGTGAACTTTAAAGACATCTATGCATAAGCATAAAGAATGAGGATACTATCAAGCCAATAAGCACTTTCTCCACTACAAAATCAAGACGTATTGAATAAGAGCATAAATTCGAACATAGAAACCGAATCCCACAATTAGGAGTAACATTTACATGCACATTTCATCGAACCCTTGGTGTGCAATGTTAGATCACAAGTCATTGTAAAGGTGAAAGGAGAAAAAACAAGTGATCTTTAAAGACATCTAGGCATAATCACAAAGAATGAGGATAGTGTCAAGCCAATAAGCACATTCTGCACTACAAAATCAAGACGTATCGCATAAAAGCATAAATTTGAACCAGGAAAACGAATGCCACAATTAGGAGTGACATTTACATGGACATTTCATCGAACACTTGGCGTGCAATGTTAGATCACAAGTCATTTTAAGGGAAAAGGCGAAAAAACAAGTGATCTTTAAAGACAGCTATACATAAGTATAAGGAATGAGGATAGTATCAAACCAAAGAGCACATTCAACACTACAAAATCAAGAACAATCGAATAAAAGCATAAATTTGAACCTTGAAACAAAATGCCACATTTAGGAGTGACTTTTACATGGACATTTCATCAAACACTTGGCGTACAATGTTAGATCACGTCATTTTAAAGACAAAAGGAGAAATAACAAGTGAACATAAAAGGCATCTAGGCATAAGCATAGAGAATGAGGATAGTATCAAGCCAATAAGCACATTCTGCACTACAAAATCAAGACCGATCGAATAAGAGCATAAATTCAAACCTAGAAATCGAATGCCACAATTAGAAGTTACATTTACATGGACATTTCATCGAACACTTGGAATGCAATGTTAGATCACAAGTCATTGTAATGGCAAATGAGGAAAAAACAAGTGATCTTTAAAGACATCTAGGCATAAGAATAAAGAATCAGGATAGTATCAAGCCAATAAGCACATTCTGCACTACAAAATCAAGACCGATCGAATAAGAGCACAAATTCAAATCTATAATTCGAATGCCACAATTAGGAGTTACATTTACATGGACATTTCAACGAACACTTGGTATACAATGTTAGATCCCGCTGTTTTAAAGGCAAAAGGAGAAAAAAAAAGAGAACTTTAAAGACATCTTGGCATAAGCATAAAGAATGAGGATAGTATCAAGCCAATAAGCATAATTTTCACAACAAAATCAAGACCGATCGAATATGAGCATAAATTCAAACCTAGAAACCAAATGCCACTGTTAGGAGTGACATTTAGATGGACATTTGATCAAACGCTTGGTGTGCAATGTTAGATCACAAGTCATTGTAGAGGTGAAAGGAGGATAATCAAGCGAATAAGCACATTCTACACTACAAAATCAAGAGAAACCGAATAGGAGCATAAATTAAAACCTAGAATTTGAATGCCACAATTAGGAGTGACATTTACATGGACATTTCATGGATCACATGGCGTCCAATGTTTGATCACAAGTCATTTTAATGGCAAAAAGGAGAAAAAACAAGTGATCTTTAAAGACAGCTAGACATAAGCATAAAGAATGTGGATAGTATCAAGCCAATAAACACATTTTGCACTACAAAATCAAGACTGATCGAATAAGAGCATAAATTCAAACCTAGAAACCGAATGGCACATTTAGGAGTGACATTTTCATGGACATTTCATCGAACACTTAGCGTACAATGTTAGATTAAAAGTCATTTTAAGAGCAAAATGAGAAAAAAACAAGTGATCATTAAAGACATCTAGGCATAAGCACAAAGAGTGAGGAAAGAATCAAACCAATAGGCAATTTCTGCACTACAAAATCAAGACGTATCGAATAAAAGCATAAATTCGAACCTAGAAACAGAATGCCACATTTAGGCGTGACATTTACATGGACATTTCATCGACCACTAGGCGTGTAATGTTAGATCACAAGTATTTTTAAAGGCAAAAGGAGACAAAACAAGTGAACTTTGAAGACCTCTAGGCATAATCATAGAGAATGAGGATAGTACGTATCAAGCCAATAAACACATTCTGCACAACAAAATCAAGACCGATCGAATAAGAACATAAATTCGACCCTAGAAACCGAATACCACATTTTAGAGTGACATTTACATGGACATTTCGTTGAACACTTGGCATGCAATGTTAGATCACAATTCATTTTAAAGGCAAAAGGAGAAAAAACAAGTGATCTTTAAAGACATCTAGACATAAGCATAAAGAATGAGGATAGTATCAAGCCAATAAGCACATTCTGCATTACAAAATCAAGACCGATCGAATAAGAGCATAAATTCAAACCTAGAGACCGAATGGCACAATTAGGAGTGACATTTACATGAACATTTCATCGAACACTTAGCGTGCAATGTTAGATCAAGTCATTTTAAAGGCAAAAACAGAAAAAACAAGTGATCATTAAAGACATCTAGGCATAGGCACAAAGAATCAGGAAAGTATCAAACAAATAAGCAATTTCAGCACTACAAAATGAAGACGTATTGATACGTTGGTTTTAGTACAGCGTAATCATGTATTTTTATTAGGATTTTCTGAGTGTTTTAGGCTAGATTAGGTCATTATCTATAATATCAGCAGAAGCCTAGAGTTGATGATTTGGAAGACAGAAATCCTAAATTCGAAGTTGAAGTTCAAGGAGTAAAGATCCGCACCCTCGGATCAGATCCGAGCCCGCGGTGCGGAGGTAGAAGCCAACCATCCGAGGGCGAGGAAGGCTGGATCCGCGACCGCGGATTATATCCGCGCTCACGGATCGTTGGGGTTCCGCGGCCGAGGCAAGAGAGAAGATCCGCGCCCGCGGATTGAATCCGCGCTCGCGGATCGAGGATTTCAGCGCCGCCTTCGTTTCGTCTTTATTTTATCTTTTGTATTTTTATATTTTTATATTTTCGGACTTGTTTTCTACTATTTAAGGTTTGTTTCGAATTTCACTTTAGGGTTTCGAATTTCACTTTAGAGACAAGTTCTAGCATATTTTCAGTATTATGAAGAACTAATATCCCTTTGGAGTTTGTTTAATCAAGGAAGCCTTTTTATGTATTTCGTGAGATTCTGGTAACTTTTCTATCCCTTGGTTAATATCAAAACTCTTGTGCTTAATTTATGATTATCAATTAATTTCTCTTGGTGCGCAACTTGTTGAATTTGATTGATATTCAATTGTTTGGATTTGTTTGATTGTTGTCTGTGAAATCTTATTTATCCTTGAAACAACTCTTTTCTAGGACCGTGGACTAGAATTGAGAAGAGTATTTGATTGTTATTTTATGCATGAGACTCGTAGCTTGATTGCATGATTTAATATCCTTCTATCCTTAATATTTTGTATGATTTGAATTAAGCGTTCTTGTTCATATCATCTTTTCGCTTGGACCGTGGACAAGCGGATATCTTTTATAAGGATTGGAATTAACTAGGGAATTAATAGAAAAGTGGATGAATCAATGATAGAATGATTAAAAAGGTGGAATTGATTGAATGAACTCTGCTTTCTTCCAATTGATTTAATCCCAATAATATTTGTTTGTTTTGTTAATTTGCCTGAACTTCCAAAAACCCCCGTCTTTGCTTTTGCTGATTGATCAGAATCCCGATTCTCTTGGGTTCGACCCCTTGCTTGTTTGCTATACTAGTTAGTAGTTTAGGGTTATTTATCTTTGATCTTGGCAACAACGATTTTAGCCGAGTCAAATTTTGGCGCCGTTGCCGGGGAATCGGTTTTTAATTTTCTGTTTAATCGGCGTTTCTGACGAATCCTTTCCCTCGGAATTTTTCCGAGCCCACGGAAAATCCGCTCCCTCGGAATTTTTCCGAGCCCGCGGATCGATTCGTCCAGATCCCCCGAATTGGTAAGAACCTATCTTATGGTTCTTACCCGGTCTACTGATAATTCGCCTGTTGTTCCGTTTGATCCAGAAATTAACAGGACTCTGAGACAGTTGAGACGTCAGGTTCAGGCTCAAGTGCTAGGCATACAGTTTGATCCAGTTTCATCTTCTTCTTCTTCATCTGATTCAGAGGTTGAAGAGCAGCTAGTAACCATGGCAGATCGCACTATTAGGCAACTAACTGCGCCTAATTTAGAGCAACAACAACTTGGTCTTCAGTTTCCCGCCCTGGGAGAAGGAGTGAAATTTGAGTTTAAATCTGGTCTTCTCCATTATTTGCCTAAGTTCCATGGGCTGAGTGGGGAGGATCCGAATAAACACCTTGCAGAGTTCCATTCTGTTTGCATGGGAATGAAGCCAGCTGATGTAACTGAAGATCAGCTAATGTTGAGGGCTTTTCAATTTTCCTTGGCTGATTCAGCTAAGGAATGGTATCTATACTTAACACCTGATACGATTACTACATGGGCTCAGATGAAGGGTGTTTTTCTGGAGAAATATTTCCCTATTGCCAAGCAAACGTCTATCAAGAAGCAGCTGAGCAGTCTGGAACAGGGAGATGATGAGAATCTGTATGAGTACTATGAGCGTTACAAGAGACTCATAGCCAGTTGTCCTTACCATGTCTATTCTGATAAAGACCTGATTTGCTATATTATTGAAGGTCTTTGTGATGCTGATAGGCGCCTGATGAATGCTTCCTGTGGAGGTTCTTATGAGAATCTCACTCCTAGGCAAGCGTTTGAGAAGTTGGAGACTCTAGTAGAGCAAAGCAGAAATCAGAGAAAGAGATCCAACAGTAGGTCTGTTCATTCTATTAATGACTCCCTGAATGCTGAAGTAAGGGAGTTGAAAGCTTTGATGAAGCAACTGTTGGCGGGCAATGGAGCTTCAAGTTCTAGGGCTTGTGAAATCTGTGGAGAATCTAGCCATCCTTCTGATGCATGCCCTATCATGCAAGAGCCAGCAGCTGATGTGAATGCTATAGGGAACTATGAACAGAGGCCCCGGAATGATCCATATTCAAATACCTACAACCCGGGGTGGGCAAATCATCCTAACTTTAGGTGGAATCAACAACCTCAACAACCTTTTCCACCACAGGGAGGTCAACCCAACTATGTTACCAAGCCTAATTATGTGCCAAGGCCCCAGGCTCCTCAAGAAAATCTAGCCATTATCAATCAGCTTATGAAGGAAAATCAAGAGACTAAGGCTGCAATGAAGAGTTTGAAAATTCAGTTAAGTCAGATTGCAACCACTCTGAACCGGCTAGAAGCTAAGGACTCGGGAAAATTGCCATCTCAGCCCATTAACCCGAGAGAGAATGTGAGTGCAATGACATTAAGGAGTGGGAAAGAGCTAGATATTGAAATTTCGGCCAGCGGAAACCAGCCGAGTTCACAGGAGGACAGTTCTGATCGCGACGCAGAAATCGAGGAAATTACGAAATCCGCGACCACGGAACAATTCCGCGCCCGCGGATCATCCGAGACCGCGGAACCCAATCCGAGCTCGCAGATCACCCCCCTGGCAGAATCTGATGGCTATATCAGACCTTCGTTTCCCCCCATGGCTTCACAAAAGCCAGCTCCACCGTTTCCTTAGGCACTAAAGGACACCAGCAGGCCAACCAATGACAAGGAAATTTTCGAAACCTTCTCCAAGTGTGAGGTAAATGTTCCTTTACTTAAACTTGTTCAAAGTATTCCTCGGTTTGCTAAATTTCTGAAAGAATTATGTACTATAAAGAGGAAACAAAAAGAAAAGGGACAGGTTAAGAAAATTAATCTTGTGGAAAATACTGAAAATGTGTCTTCCATGCTTCAAAGGCAATTGCCTAAGAAGTATGGGGATCCAGGGAGGTTTACTGTTCCCGTTACAATTGGTGAGGCTAAAATTGAGCATTCTATGCTTGATTTAGGTGCATCCATTAATGTCATGCCACTTAGCATCTATGAGAAGTTAGACCTAGGGCCATTACAGGATTCTAATATTACTATTGAACTAGCTGACCACTCTAAAGCGCATCCGAAAGGATTTTTGGAAGATATCTTAGTGCAGGTGGATGGTTTAATTTTTCCGACGGACTTTTATGTCCTAGAGATCGGTAAGGGGAGATACGACCCAGTTTTGCTGTTGGGTCGTCCATTTATTAAGACGGCGAGCGCCGTATTGATGTTTCAAAGGGCCTATTATCTATGGCACATGAAGGAAAAAGGGTCCAGCTTCAGATTGATGATGATCCATTCTGAGCATAAGGACGTCGGGCCAAACGACGTTAAACAAAGGCGCTGCTCGGGAGGCAACCCAAGGTAAGTTTTTCTTCCCTTTTATTTTTATCTTTTTAATTTAGTTTTAGTTTTAGTATTCGTTTTGTTTTTGTCGGGCTAATTTACAGATACCATTTTTCCCATCAAAAGAAACCAGTCCGAGAGGAGTTGGAGCCCGCGGCTCGATCCGCGACCCCGGATTTGATCCCAGACCGCGGCAAATTCCACGACCACGGATATGATCTGAGATCGCGGATCGGCCTGATTTTTATCAATTATTCACAAAAAAAAATAATAAAAGAATAATAAAAAGAATAAAAATAAAAGGCTTTCGGGTGAAACCCCCGAAATAAAAGGCTTTCAGGTGAAACCCCTGAAATAAAAAGGTTTTCGGGTGAAACCCCCGAAAACCCCCGAACCAGTACCAAACCGAACCCGAAAAGAAAATAAAAAAAAATATTTCACCTACCCCACCTACCCTTCTCAATATCATAATTCCCTCCTCACCAAACACTCCCTTACAACAAACACTCCATTATCAACCACCACCAACCTTCAACCACCAAATTACCACACCCGCGGCCACCCTCACCATCCGCGACCCAGAGATCCGCGACCTCGGTGTCATTCCGCGCCCGCGGATTCGTGTGCAACCCGGTTCACCATTGTTGGAGTCGAAGTTTGGTGTGGATTTAAGTTTTGGAGCACAATCGAACTAGATCTACATCGGTTAGTACTCGAATCTTGTTTCTAGAGTTTGATTTTTGTTGTTTGGAGTAGATTTGGGGTTGTTTGAGACGAATTGTGTTGAGTTGTGTGGGTCGCAATTCGCCATTGACGACGAGCTCCAGATCTAAAAATTTCCAGATCCGCGCCCGAGGTACAATTCCGCGCCCGCGGATTTTCTTTGCCTGTCCGCTCTCTCGGAAATCTTCCGCGCCCGCGGATTTCTTTTGTCCAGTCCGCGCCTTATTTGCTGTTCGAGGCCGCGGATTTCAGTAACTTGGTAATTTTCTTGCTCAGCTCTGTATTATTTATTCAGCTATGGCATATTACGGTTTACAGCATCTGAGTGAGGGACAGAGAGAGCTTTGGGATAAGTATGAGGATAGGGAGTTTGTCAGTACTAAATTTTTTGATTTCCCTACATTGATTAATTTGGGACTTAGAGAGTGTACAGAGCAGTTACTGGCGACTGGGGGTTTGGGTAATTTCTCTACTCTAGCTATGCCTACTTATAAGGGTCTTGCTATGGAGTTTCTGACCACTTTCCGCTTTGTTGACGGGGTCTTGAGTTTTCATGCTTCTGATAGATTATGTAGTTTGACCCGTGAGGAGGCCTGTCTTATTTTTGGGATCACTTCACCACCTACGGATGGGTGGACGAGCATACTGTCTGATTCCACTATTTATGATTTTTGGTATACGCTTACTGGCTCCCCTTTTAACACTCGTTCTGGGGAGCTTAACAGTAAGATTCCCCATACCTGTGTCCGTCTGTGTCACAAGGTTCTGGCCATGGCATTTTTCGCTCAGGGAGAGCCAAACAAGCATCCTGCTCGAGATTTGAGGATTATTAGATGCTTGTTTCCTTTTCCGTCTCACTGCCCGGATTGGTTCGGATTATTTATTCAGTTTGCTGAGAAGTATCCAGATAAGAGGGGGTCGATTGGATTGGGTGGTATGGTTACTCTTTTAGCCACCAGATTTGTTTCTAGAGAGCAGATTGAGGCACAGTTTAGCCGGCATTTGACTGATGGGTACAGATACACTCACCAGGCTTTAGTTAGGGCTAATTGTTTGAGAGGGTCAGTTGATGACGGGTGGACTTGGTTGCATGGGCATCCTGCTACAGCTTATCTGCGTCTACCTGCACATTTACAGTATGGTGATACTGTGTATTCTTTTCATCTGCAGCCTAATGTAGACGTTCCTGCAGAGGAGTTTGTTGGCGATGAGTATGAGGTTGATGGTGTTGGTTGGGATGAGCAGGCTGATGCATTTCGTGCTAGATTTTATTCTGAGCCTTCTGGATGGGCTCCTGCTCAACAGACTACAGTTGGTTGGGGTGCACCTCCCCTTGCTACTCGTGCATCCACTTCTGCTTCTACTTCTGCTTCCTCCAGCTTGTCGTGGAAAAATGGTATGAGTTTTGAGGATCGTATGTTGAGTGGGATGCAACACTTATCTATTCGTCAAGATGCCATGTCTGCTCGTCAGGATGCTATGGATCGCTCATTGGAGGCATTTTATGAGCATCAGAGGCAGGCAACTGTTTTCTGGCAGACACAATGGCCCGGTTATCCATCATTCCCTCCACCAGATCAGCAGTGAGTCTTCTGATTCCTTCTTCTGTACTTTGGTCTTTATTTCTTAGCTTCATTGGGGACAATGAAGGGTTTAAGTATGGGTGAAGGGATTCACTGCTATATTTGTATTATATGTACAATTGCATTCTATTTCTGTCATAATTATAAAAAAAAAAAATTAAAAAAATTAAAAAAAAATAATTAAAAAAGCCATAAAAAATATGAAAAAGGCATATAAAATCCTGGGATGAGTTGAAAACCCGAAAGGGCAGCTCAGGTAATAAGCAGGTAACCCGGACCAGCATTAGGCTGGGGTAATATGAGGTTAATGAGAGATGTGAGTATTTGTGAGCACACCTAAGAAAAATGAAAAGAGTGATTAGGTGAAAACCCGAAAGGGCGCCTAAGTAGAATGAGTGGTAAAATCAGAGTGTTTAGGATCATATTCTACTTTGGGGTCTGGGGATTACATTTTAGATGTTGGGTAGATCCTAGGTTGCTCTACACTTTTTGGAGCTTGAGTGTTATATCTTGTATTTGTGAGATTTTTCATATTTCCCTTTACTTCCTGTGGATCTTTGATAGGATTGATTGTTAGATTTATTTTGAGCTTACTCGAGGACGAGCAAGATCTAAGTATGGGGGAATTTGATACGCTTGTTTTAGTACAGCGTAATTCTGTATTTTTATTAGGATTTTCTGAGTGTTTTAGGCTAGATTAGGTGATTATCTGTAATATCAGCAGAAGCCTACAGTTGAAGATTTGGAAGACAGAAATCCAAAATTCGAAGTTGAAGTTCAAGGAGTCAAGATCCGCGCCCTCGGATCAGATCCGAGCCCGCGGTGCGGAGGTAGAAGCAAACCATCCGAGGGCGAGGAAGGCTGGATCCGCGACCGCGGATTATTTCCGCGCTCGCGGATCGTTGGAGTTCCGCGGCCGAGGCAAGAGAGAAGATCCGCACCCGCGGATTGAATCCGCGCTCGCGGATCGAGGATTTCAGCGCCACCTTCGTTTCGTCTTTATTTTATCTTTTGTATTTTTATATTTTTATATTTTCGGACCAGTTTTCTACTATTTAAGGTTTGTTTCGAATTTCACTTTAGGGTTTCGAATTTCACTTTAGAGACAAGTTCTAGCATATTTTCAGTATTATGAAGAACTAATATCCCTTTGGAGTTTGTATAATCAAGGAAGCCTTTTTATGTATTTCGTGAGATTCTGGTAACTTTTCTATCCCTTGATTAATATCAAAACTCTTGTGCTTAATTTATGATTATCAATTGATTTCTCTTGGTGTGCAACTTGTTGAATTTGATTGATATTCTATTGTTTGGATTTGTTTGATTGTTGTCTGTGCAATCTTATTTATCCTTGAAACAACTCTTTTCTAGGACCGTGGACTAGAATTGAGAAGAGTATTTGATTGTTATTTTATGCATGAGACTCGTAGCTTGATTGCATGATTTAGTATCCTTCTATCCTTAATATTTTGTATGACTTGAATTAAGCGTTCTTGTTCATATCATCTTTTCGCTTGGACCGTGGACAAGCGGATATCTTTTATAAGGATTGGAATTAACTAGGGAATTAATAGAAAAGTGGATGAATCAATGATAGAACGATTAAAAAGGTGGAATTGATTGAATGAACTCTGCTTTCTTCCAATTGATTTAATCCCAATAATATTTGTTTGTTTTGTTTGTTTGCCTGAACTTCCAAAAACCCTTGTCTTTGCTTTTGCTGATTGATCAGAATCCCGATTCTCTTGGGTTCGACCCCTTGCTTACTTGCTATACTAGTTAGTAGTTTAGGGTTATTTATCTTTGATCTTGGCAACAACGATTTTAGCCGAGTCACGTATCGAATAAAAGCATAATTTCGAACATAGAAAACAAATGCCACATTTAGGAGTGCTATTTACATGGACATTTCATCCAACACTTACCGTGCAATGTTAGATCACAAGTCATTTAAAAGACAAAAGGAGAAAAAATAAGTGAACTTTAAAAACATGTAGGCATAAGCATAAAGAATGAGGATAGTATCAATCCAATAAGCACTTTCTGCACTACAAAAGCAAGATAAATCAAAAAAGAGCATAAATTCGATCCTAGAAACCGAATTCCACATCTAGGAGTGACATTTACATGGGCATTTCATCGAACACTTGGCGTACAATGTTCGATCACGTCATTTTAAAGGCAAAAGAAGAAAAAAAAGAGGGAACTTTCAAGACATCTTGACATAAGCATAAAGAATGAGGATAGTATCAAGCCAATAAGCACATTATGCACTATAAAATCAAGACGTATCGAATAAGAGCATAAACTTGACCTACAAACCGAATGCCATAATTAGGAGTGACATTTATAAGGACATTTCATCGAACACTTGGCGTGCAATGTTAGATCACAAGTCATTCTAAACGCAAAAGGAGAAAAAAAACAAGTGATCATTAAAGATATCTAGGAATAAGCACAAAAAATGAGGATAGTATCAAGCCAATAGGCACATTCTGCACTACAAAATCAAGACGTATCGAATAAAAACATAAATTTGAACCTAGAAAACGAATGCCACATTCAGGAGTGCAATTCACATGGACATTTCATCGAACACTTGGCGTGCAATGTTAGATCACAAGTCATTTTAAAGACAAAAGGTGAAAAAATAAGTGAACTTTAAAGACATCTAGGCATAAGCGTAAAGAATGAGGATAGTATCAAGCCAATAAGCACATTATGCCCTCAAAAATCAAGAACAATCTAATAAGAGCATAAATTCGATCTTAGAAACCGAATTCCACATTTGGAAGTTAAATTTACGTGGACATATCATCGAACACTTGGCGTGCAATGTTAGATCACGTCATTTTAAAGGCAAACGGAGAAAAAACAAGTGAACTTTAAAGACATCTAGGCATAAGCAAAAAGAATGAGGATAGTATCAAGTCAATAAGCACATTCTGCACTACAAAATCAAGACCGATTGAATAAGAGCATAAATTTGAACACAGAAACCGAATGCCACAATTAGGAGTGACATTTATGACACAAATCAAGGGAGGATCCAAGCGAATGATTCGTTGAAGACGAAAGGAGGACAAAGACCAAGACCTTTACTAAGGTCCTGATCATTTAAATTTAAGAAGGTGTTCATGGATCTGATATTATCCTTTGATTATGTTCATCAATAGCGTCCAAGGCCACCAAGGTAGAGGATGAAGTTTTGAAAGTTCGAAAAGTTGTGAAACCCGTCAAATTTAAAACAATGCTCAGTAAATTGGTCATAACTTGGGCTAGAAAATTGATCTCAAGTCCGTTCAAATGGCGTTGGATAGATAATTAAAAGATCTAGAACTTTGTAGTTTACTTCGAATGAAGAATCTACAGAAAAGAGGCACAAATTGCGATTTAGTGAGAGTTGTTCAAGTCTTACGCGAATCTTATCTCTAACATTAATTCTATCTATAGCTAGATATTATATTTATGCATAATTTCGGCCATAGGCTTATGTTAGTTGGCTGAAATATATCTTGCTTTTTTATTATTATTTATATCTTTTTGAGTTTTAGGATTAGTTTTTTTAGATAGGAGTTTTAGGAATATATTAGGTTATCCTGTCAGACAAGCAAAATGTCCATCATACCTCTCTAGAGATGGCCACCTTTTTACTTGTTCTCCAAGGAGACTCTTTTGTATTCCCTTTAAATAGCTTTGTTATTAATTCAATAAAATTCAGCCTGAATTAGACCAACTAAACCAACTATTGTGTTAAAGCAATTTCGATTATAATCATCACCAATTCGTTCTTGTTTCAATTCAAATTTGAGTTGTTAATTTCATCAATTAAGTTAGTTCTAGTTTGGTTGTTAAAGATCAAACCTAGTTCATCAATTGAATTTATCGTTAGATCCAATTCAATTGAACTATCTCTTTGGTCATCTTAACTCTTCAAATCAGTTTCATTCTTATTCATATTTCAGTTTCTTGTTCATCAAGTTATTAACTTTGAAGGAAAATCAGGTTGGAAAGAGAATTAATTGTCAAGATCGGGCCAAAACAACACCGAATTGTCATCATCGAGCAATCGAGGAGATAATTCCGTATCAATTTATATGAAAAATTAAATCGAACACTTGGCGTGCAATGTTAGATTAATTACAACTCTTTTTAAAGGCAAAAGAAGAAAAAAAACAACTGATCGTTAAATACCTCTAGGCATAAGCACAAAGAATGAGGATAGTATCAAGCCAATAAGCACATTGTGCAGTACAAAATCAAGACGTATCGAATTAGAGCATAAATTCGAACCTAGAAACCGAATGCCACAATTAGAAGTGACATTTACATGGACATTTCATCGAACACTTGACGTCCAATATTAGATCACAAGTTATTGTAAAGGGGAAATGAGAAAAAACAAGTGATCTTTACAGACATCTAGGCATAAGCACAAAGAATGAGGATAGTGTCAAACCAATAAGCATAATCTGCAGTACAATATCAAGACGTATCGAATAAAACCATAAAATCGAACCTAGAAACAAAATGCCACATTTAGTAGTGACAATTAAATGGACATTTCAACAAACAATTGGCGTGCAATGTTAGATTCTAACATTTTAAAGGCAAAAGGAGAAAAAAACAAGTGAACTTTGAAGACATCTACACATAAGTATAAAGAATGAGGATAGTACGTGTCAAGCCAATAAGCATATTGTGCACAACAAAATCAAGACCGATCGAATAAGAACATAAATTCGATCCTAGAAACCGAATGCCAGAATTAGGAGTGACATTTACATGGATATTTCATCGAAAACATGGCGTGCAATGTTAGATCAAATGTCTTTTTAATGGCAAAAGGAGAAAAAAACAACTGATCGTTAAATACCTCTAGGCATAAGCATAAAGAATGAGGATAGTATCAAGCCAATAAGCACATTGTGCAATACAAATTCAAGACGTATCGAATAAGAGCATAAATTCGAACCTAGAAACCAAATGCCACAATTAGAAGTGACATTTACATGGACATTTCATCGAACACTTGACGTCCAATATTAGATCACTAGTTATTGTAGAGGGGAAATGAGAACAAAAAACAAGTGATCTTTAAATACATCAAGGCATAAGCAAAAAGAATGAGAATAGTGTCAAGCCAATAAGCATAATCTGTAGTACAAAATCTAGACGTATTGAATAAAACCATAAATTCGAACCTAGAAACATAATGCCAGATTTAGGAGTGACATTTACATGGAAATTTCATCGAACACTTGCCGTGCAATGTTAGATTACAATTCTTTTTAAAGGCAAAAGGAGAAAAAAACAATTGAACATAGAAGACATATAGGCATAAGCATAAAGAATGAGGATAGTACGTATCAAGCCAATAACAACATTGTGCACAACCAAATCAAGACCGATAGAATAAAAACATAAATTCGACCCAAGAAACCGAATGCCACAATTAGGACTGACATATACATGGACATTTCATCGAATACTTGGCGTGCAATGTTAGAGCACAACTCATTTTAAGGGCAAAAGGGGAAAAACAAGTGATTTTTAAACACATCTATCCATAAGTATAGAGAATAAGGATATTATCAACCCAATAAGCACATTCTACACCACAAAATCAAAAACAATCGAATAAAAGCCTATATTCGAACCTAGAAACCAAATGCCACATTTAGGAGTGACATATACATGGGCATTTCATCAAACACTTGGCGTACAATGTTAGATCACGGCATTTTAAAGGCAAAAGGAGAAACAATAAGTGAACTTTAAAGACATCTAGACATAAGCATAAAGAATGAGGATAGTATCATGCCAATAAGCACATTCTGCAATATAAAATCAAGATCGGTCGAATAAGAGCATAAATTCGAATCTAGAAACTGAATGCCACAATTGGGCGTGACATTTACATGGACATTTAATCGAACACTTGGCGTGCTATGTTATATCACAAGTCATTGTAAAGGCGAAATGAGAAAAAACAAGTGATCTTTACAGACATCTAGGCATAAGCACAAAGAATGAGGATAGTGTCAAACCAATAAGCATAATCTGCAGTACAATATCAAGACGTATCGAATAAAACCATAAATTCGAACCTAGAAACAAAATGCCACATTTAGTAGTGACATTTAAATGGACATTTCAACAAACAATTGGCGTGCAATGTTAGATTCTAACATTTTAAAGGCAAAAGGAGAAAAAAACAAGTGAACTTTGAAGACATCTACACATAAGTATAAAGAATGAGGATAGTACGTGTCAAGCCAATAAGCATATTGTGCACAACAAAATCAAGACCGATCGAATAAGAACATAAATTCGATCCTAGAAACCGAATGCCAGAATTAGGAGTGACATTTACATGGATATTTCATCGAAAACATGGCGTGCAATGTTAGATCAAATGTCTTTTTAATGGCAAAAGGAGAAAAAAACAACTGATCGTTAAATACCTCTAGGCATAAGCATAAAGAATGAGGATAGTATCAAGCCAATAAGCACATTGTGCAATACAAATTCAAGACGTATCGAATAAGAGCATAAATTCGAACCTAGAAACCAAATGCCACAATTAGAAGTGACATTTACATGGACATTTCATCGAACACTTGACGTCCAATATTAGATCACTAGTTATTGTAGAGGGGAAATGAGAACAAAAAACAAGTGATCTTTAAATACATCAAGGCATAAGCAAAAAGAATGAGAATAGTGTCAAGCCAATAAGCATAATCTGTAGTACAAAATCTAGACGTATTGAATAAAACCATAAATTCGAACCTAGAAACATAATGCCAGATTTAGGAGTGACATTTACATGGAAATTTCATCGAACACTTGGCGTGCAATGTTAGATCACAATTCTTTTTAAAGGCAAAAGGAGAAAAAAACAATTGAACATAGAAGACATATAGGCATAAGCATAAAGAATGAGGATAGTACGTATCAAGCCAATAACAACATTGTGCACAACAAAATCAAGACCGATAGAATAAAAAAATAAATTCAACCCAAGAAACCGAATGCCACAATTAGGACTGACATTTACATGGACATTTCATTGAACACTTGGCGTGCAATGTTAGATCACAACTCATTTTAAGGGCAAAAGGGGAAAAACAAGTGATCTTTAAAGACATCGATCCATAAGTATAAAGAATAAGGATATTATCAACCCAATAAGCACATTCTACACTACAAAATCAAGAACAATCGAATAAAAGCCTAAATTCGAACCTAGAAACCAAATGCCACATTTAGGAGTGACATATACATGGGCATTTCATCAAACACTTGGCGTATAATGTTAGATCACGACATTTTAAAGGCAAAAGGAGAAACAACAAGTGAACTTTAAAGACATCTAGGCATAAGCATAAAGAATGAGGATAGTATCATGCCAATAAGCACATTCTGCACTATAAAATCAAGACCGATCGAATAAGAGCATAAATTCGAATCTAGAAACTGAATGCCACAATTGGGCGTGACATTTACATGGACATTTAATCGAACACTTGGCATGCAATGTTAGATCACAAGTCATTTTAAAAGAAAAAAGGACAAAAAAAAGTGATCATTAAAGAAATCTAGGCATAATCACAAAGAATGAGGATAATATCAAGTCAATAGGAACATTCTGCACTACAAAATCATGATGTATCGAATAAAAGCGTAAATTCGAACCTAGAAAACCTATGCCACATTCAAGAGTGCTATTTACATGGACATTTCATCGAACAATTGGCGTGCAATGTTAGATCACAAGTCATTTTAATGACAAAAGGAGAAAAAATAAGTGAACCTTAAAGACATCTAGACATAAGCATAAAGAATGAGGATAGTATCAAGCTAATAAGCACATTCTGCCCTACAAAATCAAGAACAATCGAATAAGAGCATAAATTCGATCCTAGAAACCAAATTCCACCTTTAGGAGTTAAATTTACACGGACATAACATTGAACACTTGGCTTGCAATGTTAGATCACATCATTTTAAAGGGAAAAGGAGAAAAAGCAAGTGAACTTTAAAGACATCTAGGCATAAGCAAAAAGAATGAGGATAGTATCAAGCCAATAAGCACATTCTACACTACAAAATCATGACTTATCGAATGAGAGCATAAATTCGAACCTATACACCGAATGCTAAAATTAAGAGTGACATTTACATGGACATTTCAACAAACAATTGGCGTGCAATGTTAGATTCTAACATTTTAAAGGCAAAAGGAGAAAAAAACAAGTGAACTTTGAAGACATCTACACATAAGTATAAAGAATGAGGATAGTACGTGTCAAGCCAATAAGCATATTGTGCACAACAAAATCAAGACCGATCGAATAAGAACATAAATTCGATCCTAGAAACCGAATGCCAGAATTAGGAGTGACATTTACATGGATATTTCATCGAAAACATGGCGTGCAATGTTAGATCAAATGTCTTTTTAATGGCAAAAGGAGAAAAAAACAACTGATCGTTAAATACCTCTAGGCATAAGCATAAAGAATGAGGATAGTATCAAGCCAATAAGCACATTGTGCAATACAAATTCAAGACGTATCGAATAAGAGCATAAATTCGAACCTAGAAACCAAATGCCACAATTAGAAGTGACATTTACATGGACATTTCATCGAACACTTGACGTCCAATATTAGATCACTAGTTATTGTAGAGGGGAAATGAGAAAAAAAAACAAGTGATCTTTAAATACATCAAGGCATAAGCAAAAAGAATGAGAATAGTGTCAAGCCAATAAGCATAATCTGTAGTACAAAATCTAGACGTATTGAATAAAACCATAAATTCGAACCTAGAAACATAATGCCAGATTTAGGAGTGACATTTACATGGAAATTTCATCGAACACTTGGCGTGCAATGTTAGATCACAATTCTTTTTAAAGGCAAAAGGAGAAAAAAACAATTGAACATAGAAGACATATAGGCATAAGCATAAAGAATGAGGATAGTACGTATCAAGCCAATAACAACATTGTGCACAACAAAATCAAGACCGATAGAATAAAAACATAAATTCGACCCAAGAAACCGAATGCCACAATTAGGACTGACATATACATGGACATTTCATCGAATACTTGGCGTGCAATGTTAGAGCAAACTCATTTTAAGGGCAAAAGGGGAAAAACAAGTGATTTTTAAACACATCTATCCATAAGTATAGAGAATAAGGATATTATCAACCCAATAAGCACATTCTACACTACAAAATCAAAAACAATCGAATAAAAGCCTAAATTCGAACCTAGAAACCAAATGCCACATTTAGGAGTGACATATACATGGGCATTTCATCAAACACTTGGCGTACAATGTTAGATCACGGCATTTTAAAGGCAAAAGGAGAAACAATAAGTAAACTTTAAAGACATCTAGACATAAGCATAAAGAATGAGGATAGTATCATGCCAATAAGCACATTCTGCAATATAAAATCAAGATCGGTCGAATAAGAGCATAAATTCGAATCTAGAAACTGAATGCCACAATTGGGCGT
Organism: Fallopia convolvulus; assembly: GCA_964016875.1. NCBI lineage: Eukaryota > Viridiplantae > Streptophyta > Magnoliopsida > Caryophyllales > Polygonaceae > Fallopia > Fallopia convolvulus. The sequence goes on from OZ024720.1 coordinate 41,712,983, forward strand.
GACATTTACATGGACATTTAATCGAACACTTGGCGTGCTATGTTATATCACAAGTCATTGTAAAGGCGAAATGAGAAAAAACAAGTGATCTTTACAGACATCTAGGCATAAGCACAAAGAATGAGGATTGTGTCAAACCAATAAGCATAATTTGTAGTACAATATCAAGACGTATCGAATAAAACCATAAATTCGAACCTAGAAACAAAATGCCACATTTAGTAGTGACATTTAAATGGACATTTCAACAAACAATTGGCGTGCAATGTTAGATTCTAACATTTTAAAGGCAAAAGGAGAAAAAAACAAGTGAACTTTGAAGACATCTACACATAAGCATAAAGAATGAGGATAGTACGTGTCAAGCCAATAAGCATATTGTGCACAACAAAATCAAGACCGATCGAATAAGAACATAAATTCGATCCTAGAAACCGAATGCCAGAATTAGGAGTGACATTTACATGGATATTTCATCGAAAACATGGCGTGCAATGTTAGATCAAATGTCTTTTTAATGGCAAAAGGAGAAAAAAACAACTGATCGTTAAATACCTCTAGGCATAAGCATAAAGAATGAGGATAGTATCAAGCCAATAAGCACATTGTGCAATACAAATTCAAGACGTATCGAATAAGAGCATAAATTCGAAACTAGAAACCAAATGCCACAATTAGAAGTGACATTTACATGGACATTTCATGGAACACTTGACGTCCAATATTAGATCACTAGTTATTGTAGAGGGGAAATGAGAAAAAAAAACAAGTGATCTTTAAATACATCAAGGCATAAGCAAAAAGAATGAGAATAGTGTCAAGCCAATAAGCATAATCTGTAGTACAAAATCTAGACGTATTGAATAAAACCATAAATTCGAACCTAGAAACATAATGCCAGATTTAGGAGTGACATTTACATGGAAATTTCATCGAACACTTGGCGTGCAATGTTAGATCACAATTCTTTTTAAAGGCAAAAGGAGAAAAAAACAATTGAACATAGAAGACATATAGGCATAAGCATAAAGAATGAGGATAGTACGTATCAAGCCAATAACAACATTGTGCACAACAAAATCAAGACCGATAGAATAAAAACATAAATTCGACCCAAGAAACCGAATACCACAATTAGGACTGACATATACATGGACATTTCATCGAATACTTGGCGTGCAATGTTAGAGCAAACTCATTTTAAGGGCAAAAGGGGAAAAACAAGTGATTTTTAAACACATCTATCCATAAGTATAGAGAATAAGGATATTATCAACCCAATAAGCACATTCTACACTACAAAATCAAAAACAATCGAATAAAAGCCTAAATTCGAACCTAGAAACCAAATGCCACATTTAGGAGTGACATATACATGGGCATTTCATCAAACACTTGGCGTACAATGTTAGATCACGGCATTTTAAAGGCAAAAGGAGAAACAATAAGTAAACTTTAAAGACATCTAGACATAAGCATAAAGAATGAGGATAGTATCATGCCAATAAGCACATTCTGCAATATAAAATCAAGATCGGTCGAATAAGAGCATAAATTCGAATCTAGAAACTGAATGCCACAATTGGGCGTGACATTTACATGGACATTTAATCGAACACTTGGCGTGCTATGTTATATCACAAGTCATTGTAAAGGCGAAATGAGAAAAAACAAGTGATCTTTACAGACATCTAGGCATAAGCACAAAGAATGAGGATTGTGTCAAACCAATAAGCATAATTTGCAGTACAATATCAAGACGTATCGAATAAAACCATAAATTCGAACCTAGAAACAAAATGCCACATTTAGTAGTGACATTTAAATGGACATTTCAACAAACAATTGGCGTGCAATGTTAGATTCTAACATTTTAAAGGCAAAAGGAGAAAAAAACAAGTGAACTTAGAAGACATCTACACATAAGTATAAAGAATGAGGATAGTACGTGTCAAGCCAATAAGCATATTGTGCACAACAAAATCAAGACCGATCGAATAAGAACATAAATTCGATCCTAGAAACCGAATGCCAGAATTAGGAGTGACATTTACATGGATATTTCATCGAAAACATGGCGTGCAATGTTAGATCAAATGTCTTTTTAATGGCAAAAGGAGAAAAAAACAACTGATCGTTAAATACCTCTAGGCATAAGCATAAAGAATGAGGATAGTATCAAGCCAATAAGCACATTGTGCAATACAAATTCAAGACGTATCGAATAAGAGCATAAATTCGAACCTAGAAACCAAATGCCACAATTAGAAGTGACATTTACATGGACATTTCATCGAACACTTGACGTCCAATATTAGATCACTAGTTATTGTAGAGGGGAAATGAGAAAAAAAAACAAGTGATCTTTAAATACATCAAGGCATAAGCAAAAAGAATGAGAATAGTGTCAAGCCAATAAGCATAATCTGTAGTACAAAATCTAGACATATTGAATAAAACCATAAATTCGAACCTAGAAACATAATGCCAGATTTAGGAGTGACATTTACATGGAAATTTCATCGAACACTTGGCGTGCAATGTTAGATCACAATTCTTTTTAAAGGCAAAAGGAGAAAAAAACAATTGAACATAGAAGACATATAGGCATAAGCATAAAGAATGAGGATAGTACGTATCAAGCCAATAACAACATTGTGCACAACAAAATCAAGACCGATAGAATAAAAAAATAAATTCAACCCAAGAAACCGAATGCCACAATTAGGACTGACATTTACATGGACATTTCATTGAACACTTGGCGTGCAATGTTAGATCACAACTCATTTTAAGGGCAAAAGGGGAAAAACAAGTGATCTTTAAAGACATCGATCCATAAGTATAAAGAATAAGGATATTATCAACCCAATAAGCACATTCTACACTACAAAATCAAGAACAATCGAATAAAAGCCTAAATTCGAACCTAGAAACCAAATGCCACATTTAGGAGTGACATATACATGGGCATTTCATCAAACACTTGGCGTATAATGTTAGATCACGACATTTTAAAGGCAAAAGGAGAAACAACAAGTGAACTTTAAAGACATCTAGGCATAAGCATAAAGAATGAGGATAGTATCATGCCAATAAGCACATTCTGCACTACAAAATCAAGACCGATCGAATAAGAGCATAAATTCGAATCTAGAAACTGAATGCCACAATTGGGCGTGACATTTACATGGACATTTAATCGAACACTTGGCATGCAATGTTAGATCACAAGTCATTTTAAAAGAAAAAAGGACAAAAAAAAGTGATCATTAAAGAAATCTAGGCATAATCACAAAGAATGAGGATAATATCAAGTCAATAGGAACATTCTGCACTACAAAATCATGATGTATCGAATAAAAGCGTAAATTCGAACCTAGAAAACCTATGCCACATTCAAGAGTGCTATTTACATGGACATTTCATCGAACAATTGGCGTGCAATGTTAGATCACAAGTCATTTTAATGACAAAAGGAGAAAAAATAAGTGAACCTTAAAGACATCTAGACATAAGCATAAAGAATGAGGATAGTATCAAGCTAATAAGCACATTCTGCCCTACAAAATCAAGAACAATCGAATAAGAGCATAAATTCGATCCTAGAAACCAAATTCCACCTTTAGGAGTTAAATTTACACGGACATAACATTGAACACTTGGCTTGCAATGTTAGATCACATCATTTTAAAGGGAAAAGGAGAAAAAGCAAGTGAACTTTAAAGACATCTAGGCATAAGCAAAAAGAATGAGGATAGTATCAAGCCAATAAGCACATTCTACACTACAAAATCATGACTTATCGAATGAGAGCATAAATTCGAACCTATACACCGAATGCTAAAATTAAGAGTGACATTTACATGGACATTTCATCGAACACTTGGCGTGCAATGCTATATCACAAGTCAATGTAAAGGCGAAATGAGAAAAAACAAGTGATCTTTAAAGACATCTAGGCATAAGCACAAAGAATGATGATAGTGTCAAGCCAATAAGCATAATCTGCAGTACAATATCAAGACGTATTTAATAAAACCATAAATTCGAACCTAGAAACAAAATGCCACATTTAGTAGTGACATTTAAATGGACATTTCATCAAACCATTGGCGTGCAATGTTAGATTACAATTCATTTTAAAGGCAAAAGGAGAAAAAAAAGAAGTGAACTTTGAAGACATCTACGCATAAGCATAAAGAATGAGGATAGTACGTGTCAAGCCAATAAGCATATTGTGCTCAACAAAATCAAGACCGATTGAATAAGAACATAAATTCGATCCTAGAAACCAAATGCCAGAATTAGGAGTGACATTTACATGGATATTTCATCGAAAACATGGCGTGCAATGTTAGATCAAAAGTCTTTTTAAGGGCAAAAGGAGAAAAAACAAGTGATGTTTAAAGACATCTATACATAAGTACAAAGAATAAGGATACTATCAACCCAATAAGCACATTCTACACTAATCAATAACAGTCAAATAAAAGCCTAAATTCGAACCTAGAAACCAAATGCCACATTTAGGACTGACATATAAATGGACATTTCATCAAACACATGACGTACGATGTTAGATCACGTCATTTTAAAGACAAAATGATAAACAAGAGAACATTAAAGACATCTAGGCATAAGCATACAGAATGAGGATAGTATCAGGCCAATAAGCACATTCTGCCCTACAAAATCAAGAACAATCGAATAAGTGCATAAAATCGAATCTAGAAACCGAATCCTACAATTAGGAGTGACATTTACATGGACATTTCATCGAACACTTGGAGTGCAATGTTAGATCACAAGTCATTTTAAATGCAAAAGGAGAAAAAACAAGTGATCATTTAAGAAATCTAGGCATAAGCACAAAGAATGATGATAGTATCAAGACAATAGGCATTCGAACTTCATATGCCACATTCAAGAGTGCAATTTACATGGACATTTCATCGAACAATTAACGTGCAATGTTAGATCACAAGTCATTTTAAAGAAAAAAGGAGAAAAAATATGTGAACTTTAAAGACATCTAGACATAAGCATAAAGAATGAGGATAGTATCAAGCCAATAAGCACATTCTGCACTACAAAATCAAGAACAATCGAATAAGAGCATAAATTCGATCCTAGAAACCAAATTCCACATTTAGGAATTAAATTGACATGGACATATTTGTTAGATCACGTCATTTTAAGGAGAAAAGGAGAAAAATCAAGTTAACTTTAAAGACATCTAGGTATAAACAAAAAGAATGAGGATAGTATCAAGCCAATAAGCACATTCTACATTACAAAATCATAAAGAATCAAATAAGAGCATAAATTCAAATCTGTAAATCGAATGCCACAATTAGGAGTGATATTTACATGGACATTTCATCGAACACTTGGCGTGCAATGTTAGATCACAAGTCAATGTAAAGGCGAAATTAAAAAAAAACAAGTGATCTTTAAAGACATCTAGGAATACGCACAAAGAATGAGGATAGTATCAAGCCAATAAGTATAATCTGCAGTACAAAATGAAGACGTATCGAATAAAGCCATAAATTCGAACCTAGAAACAAAATGCCACATTTAGGAGTGACATTACATAGACATTTCATCAAACAATTGGCGTGCAATGTTAGATCACAATTCATTTTAAAGGCAAAAGAAGAAAAAACAAGTGAACTTTGAAGACATCTACGTATAAGAATAAAGAATGAGGATAGTACGTATCAAGCCAATAAGCACATTGTGCACAACAAAATCAAGACCAATCGAATAAGAACATAAATTCGTTCCTAAAAACCGAATGCCACAATTAGGATTTGACATTTACATGGACATTTTATCGAAAACATGGTGTGCAATGTTAGATCAAAAGTCATTTTAAGGGCAAAATGAGAAAAAACAAGTGATCTTTAAAGACATCGATACATAGGTATAAAGAATGAGGATATTATCAACCCAATAAGCACATTCTACACTACAAAATCAAGAACAATCGAATAAAAGCCTAAATTCGAACCTAAAAACCAAATGCCACATTTAGGAGTGACATAGACATGGGCATTTCATCAAGCACTTGGCTTACAATGTTAGTTCATGTCATTTTAAAGGCAAAAGGGGAAACAACAAGTGAACATTAAAGACATCCAAGCATAAGCATAAAGAATGAGGATAGTATCACGCTAATAAGGACATTCTGCACTACAATATCAAGACCGGTCGTATAAGAGCAAAAATTCGAATCTAGAAACCGAATCCCACAATTAGGAGTGACATTTACATGGACATTTAATCGAACACTTGGCGTGCAATGTTAGATCACAAGTCATTTTAAAGACAAAAAGAGAAAAAAGAAGTCATCATTAAAGAAATCTAGGCATAAGCACAAAGAATGATGATAGTATCAAGCCAATAGACACATTCTGCATTACAAAATCAAGACGTACCGAATAAAAGCATAAATTCGAACCTAGAAAACCTATGCCACATTCAGGAGTGCTATTTACATGGACATTTCATCGAACAATTAACGTGCAATGTTAGATCACGTCATTTTAAAGAAGTTCACTTGGATCTTGCAACTCAGGCACGACGAGAAAACATGAATAAAACATCCAACCTATTTTTATAAAATCCAAGTACAGAAAACATGCATGAAACCCAAACAACCTAACTTACAACACCACTTAGAAATATTTCCTTAACATAGCACTACCCTTTCTTTACCAAAACAACACATTATTCAAAATATACCAACAAGTAAACCATCATTCTCCCAAACGAACCCAATCTAATGACACGACATTCAATGACCTGTTCCATTCGTTCAGCCGAGGTTCCATCATGGGTCCCTTGTCTTTACCTGAAACTAAAAAAAAACATGTTCCCGAAGGGTCAGCTACCATTATATTCCAAATTAGAATCCATACGGTATTAGTAAGACGTTTAAAAACCAATGAAGTACCTAACACACACACAAGCAAGGTTCGCATGATTATAACATATATCGGTTCTAAATCCATACTTACTTTCCATAGATCATAAACACAAACCACATATCAAACTTCCATACACATACATGATGAGGTATTTTCAGTGGTCGTTATACCTATCAAAGAATCCTTAACTTTACCAAACTCAGTAGAGCGGCAAGTAAGGGTCGAACCCACAGAGACTCGTGTAAATGTGTTATTGCTTAAGTGCAAAGTAACTAATATGGGGGTTTATTGATTGAAAATCTAAACTACTATGCAAATTGAAAACTAACTATGAATGCAAATATGATTGAGTTTAACAAGTATGAGAAAAGCATGTTCAACTAATTAGATCCATCATGATATTGCTTTATTGATCATCGATTCTCTTGATTCTCTCCTCACTTGAATAATCTATTGTGGATAATGATCCTACTAAGGACTAAAACCCAAACTTCATATTTAGTTGATAGACCAACCAGTTCTAACAACCCTAATTATCTAATAACCTAGAAGACCTTCTAGATTCAATTAAATAACAACATGAAGATTCAAGTTATCAATAGAAACAAACACTTAGAGCAACCAGACATCTAAGTGATTTGTGAATTTATTCCCTACTTTAATCAACTTGTCCAACCGGTACTAAATTAATTAAAGTCTGCTCTTGATCAGATTAACTCCGACCGGTAATTAATCAGATTCAGTTGTAAATTAACCTAGAAATTCTATTAGGTAGCTAATCTAACAAAACCCTAGAATAATTCTGATTCAATTAAGCACATGGAATAATTTCTATTCAACTTCGTTGAGAATCAATTAAATCTCACAATCATACACAAATCATGACTTCACTAATTAGTCAAACACAAGGGAAGTTAGCAATGCATAATTGAATAAAAATCAAACTTACAAAGGTTCAAAGGTTCTACCTTGAGAGAAAACCCTAGCCTCCAAAAGTTGATCAAAAGTTATTCTAAAAATAAACTAACATAAGGTTTATATATGTCTCTCAAATAACCCTTAAACAACTATATCTTAAGCATACTCGGATATGATATAACCCTAGCCCAAAAGTCAAGCCCAAAACTTCCCCGCGTAGAAAACACCGATTGCTCGGTTTGCATGAGGATTGCGCGGCCGAGCAATTGTCATCCCGCGCAATCATCCCTCAGTTGGGATTGCTCGGGATAGCATCTGAATTGCGCGGCCGAGCAATTGTCATCCCGCGCAATTACTCTCGGTTCAGCATTCAGGTGACACTTCAGAGGCTGTTTTGACCCACTTGGAGTTGGAATTTGGACTCGGAGTAAAAACTTGAATTGTATCTCTTTGAATTAGATTTCCATTGATACCAAATTGAGCCTCATCCGAGCACTATAGCTCCCAAACCAAGCATTGCAAGATAGAGGTGTTGAAACAAGAATTCCAATGCATAGCCCGGGTTTAAGCGTTCTTTTCACACAAGCTCTTGGGCGTTAACTCTTCTAATCTTCACTTGTATCACTCTAAGCTTCATCAAACTCCACCACAATCATCTAAGATCCATCCCGTCCATGCTTGTTTACCTAAAGATCTGCAAAACCGAACAAAACAAGCGCAACTACCCAAAAACATAAGATCCTAGAAACTAAGCTAAAACCAACTAAAACTAAATAAAACATATGCAAAATAAACATAAATATGTATCCTAAACACTACCTAAATGCAAGCTATCAAATTCCCCCATGCTTAACCCTTTCTTGTCCTCAAGCAAGACATAAATCCAAATCACACCATAGAAATGCAATCTTACATCCATTTCAAATCAAACAAACATTTCTCATGTAATTAAAAACTCAACCAAGACTTCTCAGCATGCATTATAACTAGCAAAAAGTAAAGACCATTCATTCATCCTAGACCTCACCAAGGAAATTGTGTTTTGCACTCAACACTCAAGTGTATAAAGGGTATGTGTTTCACTCAAAATCAACCAATGAAAACTAGACTACCATATGCTTGCATCAGAGTTCTAAATCTCCACCGCTGGGGATCAAATACATAACAAAAATCATGAGGTCCTTTTCCGGCTTGTAATGGGGCCAAGGTAAAGAGAAATTTGGAAGGGATAATATTTGGCATGTGGTGCTAAATCCGGGATAAAGAACTAATCCTAGACCAAAATTCAACACTTTCATTTTCTCAACTTCTTCCAACTTCCACTCTACCAACTCATTACATTTATATTTGAACACTTTGCTTCTTCTTTTATTTCTTCTTTCTTTTGCCTCTTTTCAAATCTTTCTTGCTTTGCTAATGAAGACTAATAACATTTAAGCACTTTTGCTTTTGCTTATTTTGCAACAAACTTCATCTTCATTTTTTTTTCAACTTTGAACACAAGAGTTTATTTCCTGTTTTTCTACCTTTTTCATTCAATTCCCCCATACTTATACATAACTCACACAATACAACCAAAACCTAAAGTCCTAAATCCCGGATTATGGGTCAAGCTTATTAGGCTAGGAAAATTTTGTGGAGCTATCAAAAATAGGCTTAAAGCCTAAAAGAACAGGGTGTCAAAAACATGGATCTTGTAGGGTAGGAAGGGAAATAATAGGCTGTAAAGAAACATTGCCTCAATCACTTTAATGTCATGCATTCAATCATATAAAGCAGCCTCAAAATAGAGTATTAACGCAAGTTCTAGAGCTAGATAATCATGGTGATACACTCAAGCATGTAGAGAACAAATATATCATGAAAGGCCAAAAATCAAATCTCACAAGGCTAATTGTTGTCTAGAACTTCAGAATGAATCAAATACTCAAGCTTACATGCTCCATCCTATAATCAAGTCATTTAATCAATGATCATGCTTATATCATATCAACTTCAGTAAATCATGCAAATCATGGGTTAGAACTTATACTTAACTTAGAAACACAAGTGGAATCAAACAATGGGGAAATAAGAACCTAAATGCAATATTTTTTGTATTTTTCAAATTTTTCTGATTTTTTTTTCATTTTTCAAGATTTTAATCAATGCATGCAGAAATCCAAATATGACCTAATCTAATGAAACTACATGAAATGCACAAGTAATCCCCTTCCCTCATGCTTAAAACATACTTTGTCCCCAAAGTATAGTAAAAAGAAAAGGAAAGAGAAAAACTCACAAAGAAACTAGCTATCTGGGTAATGCGGCAGGATATCCGACGGTGGTGGTGAAGGCTTCTTCGGGTTATCAGTCTTCAGACCTAGGATATCTAACACATACACAAAACTACCTAAAAAGCAAAAGATTATAACTGAAAAACAAAACTACTCTAAACCTTGGGTTGTCTCCCAAGAAGCGCTTGTTTAATGTCATTAGTTTGACCCTTAGCATAAATTGACAAGATTAGACATTGTCAATACCCTTAGCAACTTGTCAAATCCCTGTGCACACATCTCAAAAAAATATAAGTAATACCATGATAAATTAAAGATGCATAATATAACTTTCAAAGATCGTTTTTAACTTATCAAACATGTGTGCCCAGTTGGCATGATATGGCATTTGTTCAAATAAATTCAGCAGAAGTGGTGGCGTTAGAAAATACTTACAATATGGTTTGAAGTACTTGCAATCACTACCACTTTCTTCAAAGATAAACTCCATGTATTTTTCACCTTCCACCTTGTGTTGTAGACTTGGATCCTCATCTTGGAACTCCATAAGCTCTTGATGTGAGAAGGTGGGGAAACTGAAGCATGGGATGTCAAGGCCTAACATCGGGTGCACCATGACAACAGGAACCTTAACAGGTATATCATGTTGATTTTCTCCCTCATTGCTATCTACTTCATCAGCAAAGAAGTCATCTTGGTCGACAAAAGAGTCTTCTTCCAAAACCGTAAAACCCTCAAGCAATTTACTCCACGTGAGTGAAGATGACTCAGGCTCCCTAGGCTCTGTAAGAATCTCTATGCCTGCACAAACTTCTCTTGGCTTTGTGATAATTTGCTCAACCTGCCTTATAGGTGTGACTTCATATTGGGCATCAAATTCATGTTCATAACTCACATCAAGTGTAGTAGATTGCTCCTCAACTTGAATCTGAGTGTCTGATTCATGATCGTTTGACTCCAATGTGATTTCACCACTCCTTCCACATAACTAAAAAGGGCATGAGTTTGTGGAATGAAAACATGAAGAACATGACTCACAGTGCTCCTTGATTGTAGTATCCGCCCGTATGGAGAGATCCTTGATTATATCCTCAAGAGACGTATCAACCGGCTGGGGTGGCTGGGAAGATGACTCAACCAAAAAGCTATGATGACTCATGAAACATAAGAAATCCCAGCATTCCTTAGATCCCATAAATAAAAGCCTCTCATTGCTCATGTAGTCAGCCAATCCCCTTGTCTCAAGATTCATACATTGGATAACTCCCATGTTTACTTCTCTATCACTGTACTGTAAACCCCAATCACCTAGTTCAAACACATGGTCTTGAAATCTTGAAAAATAGTCATGGAAATGTTCAACCTGCAGTTGTCTACAATCGAACAAAGCCATGGATCAGTATCACGGGTGTTATGAACCGTAAGATAGGTTCACAACACCAAGAAGAGCACAAAAATAAAAACACAAATAGCGACGAGTCCCCGGCAACGGCGTCAAATTTGATGAGGTATTTTCAGTGGTCGTTATACCTATCAAAGAATCCTTAACTTTACCAAACTCAGTAGTGCGGCAAGTAAGGGTCGAACCCACAGAGACTCGTGTAAATGTGTTATTGCTTAAGTGCAAAGTAACAAATATGGGGGTTTATTGATTGAAAATCTAAACTACTATGCAAATTGAGAACTAACTATGAATGCAAATATGATTGAGTTTAACAAGTATGAGAAAAGCATGTTCAACTAATTAGATCCATCATGATATTGCTTTTTTGATCATCGATTCTCTTGATTCTCTCCTCACTTGAATAATCTATTGTGGATAATGATCCTACTAAGGACTAAAACCCAAACTTCATATTTAGTTGATAGACCAACCAGTTCTAACAACCCTAATTATCTAATAACCTAGAAGACCTTCTAGATTCAATTAAATAACAACATGAAGATTCAAGTTATCAATAGAAACAAACACTTAGAGCAACCAGACATCTAAGTGACTTGTGAATTTATTCCCTACTTTAATCAACTTGTCCAACCGGTACTAAATTAATTAAAGTCTACTCTTGATCAGATTAACTCCGACCGATAATTAATCAGATTCAGTTGTAAATTAACCTAGAAATTCTATTAGGTAGCTAATCTAACAAAACCCTAGAATAATTCTGATTCAATTAAGCACATGGAATAATTTCTATTCAACTTCGTTGAGAATCAATTAAATCTCACAATCATACACAAATCATGACTTCACTAATTAGTCAAACACAAGGGAAGTTAGCAATGCATAATTGAATAAAAATCAAACTTACAAAGGTTCAAAGGTTCTTCCTTGAGAGAAAATCCTAGCCTCCAAAAGTTGATCAAAAGTTATTCTAAAAATAAACTAACAAAAGTTGATCAACTTTTGATCAAAAGTTGATCAAAAGTTGATCAAGCTATCAATACATACATATAAGTCCAAGCAGAACAATACAACCATTCTCTCACCGTTCCATTCCATGGCGCTCTTCAACCCTACGCCCCAAGTGCCGAGGCGCGATCTCCCACCCATCACAACTCCATCCTTCTAACCCCGGGCAAGCCTCCTCGGGAGCACTTGCCCAAAACACAAATTGCTTTACTTTTGAAGGGGCACGATTCTCTGTCACATAACCATACGTAGCTGTCACTTCAACCTAGAGGACTACGCACATGGCCATGTCGAGAACGGTACTAACACAGAGAAAATATTCAAAAGCTTCATATTCGATGAAAGCTCGATGAAATCCTTTTCACACATATCATACACAAGTAAACCTTGAAGACGGAATCTCGAAGCCAAGAAACACTAACTAACACGCAAAGTGGGCCCCGATCTAAGACATATAGTTTGTCTCTTCCCCTCGTCTCTGGTCACGACCTAAGACCACACCCCTTTATACATATATATACCCCAATGAAAAATAATGGCTTTTTAACTCTTAAAAACTCTAACCCTAAAAACAACAAAAAGCCAGGATGCTTTATAAATTCTTTTGTATAACTCCAAATCCTTTAAAACTTGACAAGAATATACTAGATATATAAGAGAACATTTTCCAGTTCAAAACTTTCTGAAAAACTGGATCAAAGCTCTCCATAATATCATTACAAAGCAAAACCCTAAAATTACTCTGAAATCTTTTACCGAATATAAATCCACTATCGAAAACGTCCTCTGAGAATTATAAATCGATTAATTTTCAAATCAAAATCAATTGTAAAGCCAGATCTGGAAAAATTAGTTCGGATCAAGTAAACCGCTAATGAATTAAAACTTACCAAACAACGTCTGAACTCCAAAATCCGACCCGACAGAAGAACCCTGCATCGGGACTAAGCCCCCCTCTCCTTCTCTCTCTCTCTTGGTTTCTCTATATTTATCAAAGGCATATATACAACTTACAAAGGAAGATGAAGTTGATATATATTTTAACGAAAGTCGGTTTATATTTGTAAAACTTATGCTTTCCACCCTTAAATCTCTTTTACTACAAACTTTACCCTAAAATTATTATTAATTACTTTTAAGTTAAAAACTTTTCAAAATATAACTATTTAAATAAAAAATTAAAAATTAAATACTTTTATATATCCGAGAATACTTATAAGCAAAGTAATCCCAACACGAAATTCAAAGAGCGTAAAAAATAGAATAATAAAAAAATATCGAAATATTCCCGAATATTACATTTTTCATCGAACAATTGGTGTGCAATGTTAGATCACAAGTCATTTTAAAGGCGAAAGGAGAAAAACAACAACTGAACTTTGAAGACGTCTACGCATAAGCATAGAGAATGACGATAGTACGTATCAAGCCAATAAGCACATTGTGCACAACAAAATCAAGACCGATCGAATAAGAACATAAATTCGATTCTAGAAACCGAATGCCATAATTAGCAGTGACACTTACATGGACATTTCATCGAAAACTTGGCGTGCAATGTTAGATCAAAAGTCATTTTAAGGGCAAAAGGAGAAAAAACAAGTGATATTTAAAGACATCTATACATAAGTATATAGAATGAGGATATTATCAACCCAATAAGCACATTCTACATTAAAAAATCAAGAACGATCGAATAAAAGCCTAAATTTGAACCTAGAAACCAAATGCCACATTTAGGAGTGACATATACATGAACATTTCATCAAACACTTGGCGTACAATGTTAGATCACGTCATTACAGACATCTAGACATAAGCATAAAGAATGAGGGTAGTATCACGCCAATAAGCACATTCTTCACTACAAAATCAAGACCAATCGAATAAGAGCATAAATTCGAATCTAGAAACCGAATCTCACTATTAGGAGTGACATTTACATGGACATTTCATCGAACACTTGGCGTGCAATGTTAGATCACAATTCATTTTAAAGGAAAAAGGAGAAAAAACAAGTGATCATTAAAGAAATCTAGGCATAACCAGAAAGAATGAGGAGAGTATCAAGCCAATAGGCACATTCTGCACTACAAAATCAAGACGTATCGCATAAAAGCATAAATTCGGACCTAGAAAAACAATGCCACATTCAGGAGTGCTATATACATGGACATTTCATCGAACAATTGACGTGCAATGTTAGATCACAAGTCATTTTAAAGAAGAAAGGAGAAAAAATATGTGAACTTTAAAGACATCTAGACATAAGCATAAAGAATGAGGATAGTATCAAGCCAATAAGCACATTCTGCACTACAAAATCAAGAACAATCGAATAAGAGCATAAATTTGATCCTATAAACCGAATTCCACATTTAGGAGTTAAATTTACAAGGACATATCATCCAACACTTGACGTGCAATGTTAGATCACGTCATTTTAAAGGAAAAAGGAGAAAAAACAAGTGAACTTTAAAGACATCTAGGCATTAGCACAAAGAATGAGGAGAGTATCAAGCCAATAATCACATTCTGCAATAAAAAATCAAGACATATCGAATAATAGCATAAATTCGAACCTAGAAACAAAATTCCACATTTTGGAGTGACATTTACATTGACATTTCATCAAACCCTTGGCATGCAATGTTAGATCACAAGTCATTTTAAAGGAAAAAGGAGAAAAAACAAGTGAAATTTGAAGACATATAGGCATAAGCATAAAGAATGAGGATAAAACGTATCAAGCCAATAAGCACATTCTGCACAACAAAATCAAGACCGATCAAATAAGAACATAAATTCGACCCTAGAAACCGAATTCCACATTTAGGAGTGACATTTACATGGACATTTCATCGAACACTTGGCGTGAAATGTTAGATCGTAAGTCATTTTAAAGGCAAAAGGAGAAAAAACAAGTGATCTTTAAAGACATCTAGACAAAAGCATAAAGAATGAGGATAGAATCAAGCCAATAAACACATTCTGCACTACAACATCAAGAACAATCGAATAAAAGGATAAATTCGAACCTAGAAACTAAATGCCACATTTAGGAGTTTCATTTACATGGACATTTCATCGAACACTTCGCGTACAATGTTAGATCACAAGTCATTCATCGAACACTCGGATAATTATTTTAATTTAATATTTTTCGAAATTCGTGTTGGGATTGCTTAGCTATTAAGTGATCTCGGGGAGACCTTAAATAATATATGCTTGGAAAAGCATGTTCGAATTACGTGATATTTTGATGTAAATGGGTAATTTTGATGTCTCGAAAAACGTGTCTTGGTTACTTCGTTCGTAAGTAAGATCAAATAAGTTTGTTTCAGAGTTTTTAAGTAATCCCATTTCTTAGTGGAATAAAGATAGACGTGTAAAAGTTTTGATCTTATCCGTATTCATAGATATTCGTGCATGTTATCTTATCTTCTAGATTTGTGTTCCATGCTTTTCTTTCTTCCTCAATATTCGTGCTTTATCTTCTAGATTTGTGTGCCATGATCTTTTTCTCTTATACAAGCTGAATTGAATTTATTTTCTTCCATTTCTCCTATATAAAGCCATGTCTTCCCTTCCATTTTTCGCCTCCATCTCTTCCTCTCGTTGCCATGCTCCTTCACGACCTTCTTGCTTGTTGTTGGTTGCCCCTTCCATCGAAAGACAAGGCGCGTCCTTTTCCTCCTCTTTGGTGAGTTGTTCTTTCTTGTTGGATGGTGTGAGTTGTGGGTATAGTAAGGAAGTTTTGATGGATGGATTTATGGTGAATTTTGATGTTGAAAGATGGTGTAGAAAAATGGAATGGTGAGGTGTAGTTCTATGCTTAAAGGCGTGAGTTATGGACTCAATAATGGGGTTGAGTTTTGGTGAACATTCTTATCAGTTTTAATGTCCTTAGATGGGTTGTTTTGGAGTAACTTCGAGTAAGAGGCTGATTATGGTTTCGAAGTTTATGTCATATGAGTTGTCGGGTTAAATTATCAAAGGGTTAGAGAGATTTCGAGTTTTAAACCTTTATCGTATTCTTTTGAGTCTCAGACTTTATGTTGTTTAAAAGACATTATATTATTGTTTAGGAAATATTCTTACACGTCCATGTGCCATTCAAGAGTTGGAATTTCAAGTGAAGAGGTAAGTCGTTTACGACTTCCTCAGTTTCTGTTCAATTCTTGTTAGTTTTCGTGTCGTGCTCGTAGGAAAAACTGTTTACTTGTGTGTGATATGTGTGTAAATGGATTTCAAAGTGTTTTCATCTTATGAGAAGGTTGTAAACGTTTTCTCTATGTTGGTACCGTTCTCGACATGGCCATGTGTGTAGTCCTCTGGGTTGAAGTGACGGCTACGAATGGTTCATGTGATAGAGAATCGTGCCCCTTCAAAAGAAAATCTACTTGTGTTTTGGGTTGTGCTCCAGTGGAAGCTGACCCGGGGTTAGAAGGATGAAATTGTGAAGGGTGGGAGGTCGCGCCTCTGCACCTGGGGCGTAGGGTTGGTAAGCGCCATGGAATGGAATGGAAAGCGGATGGTTGTATTGTTGTGTTTGGACTTATGTGTATGAGTGTGTGTATGTGTGTATGTGTGGTTTGTTTGTTTGTGTATGTGTGATGTGTGGTTTGTATGTGTAATCATTGGGAAGTTAAGTATGGATTTAGAATCGATATGTGTTGTATTCCTTGAACTTTACAGGTGTGTGTGTTAGGAAATTTATTGGTTTTAAATGTCTTACTAGTATTGTATGATATCTAGCTTGGATTCGAATAGTAGTTGACCCTTCGGGGACATGTTTTTTAGTTACAAGTAAGGACAAGTGACCCATGATGAAACCTCGGCAGAATGACGGTACGAGTCGTTGAAGGCCATGTCATTAGGGTTGGATTTTGTTGGTAGTGGTTACTTACATTGCATCTTTTTATTTAATGTGTAGTTTTGGGTAAAGAAAGGATATTGATTTGCTATAGAGTTTTTACAAGTAGTATTGTAAGTTATGTTGGTTGGGTGTCATGCATGTTTTCCATACTTTGACTTGTTAAATACAAACTGGACGTTTTCTTTATATTTTCTCATCGTGTCCAAGTTGCAAGATCCAAATGAACTTATTGTCAGACTAGCCTAGGTAGTACCCGCAATGGTCTACTACAGAGTAGCACCCCTATGTAAGACGGGGTGTTACAAATTGGTATCAGAGCCAGGTTAACAATAAGGGCACTTGGAACTGACCAACAAGTGTACTCGAGGTCCAGCTTAAGATAAAAACTGGCCATTGATTTTAAAGTTTTAATGGGTAGTCATATTGCATCTACGTGGGTAAATGAAACGCCGCGACTTCGCCGCCATCAGTCAAGGATCTTATGTAGAATAGTAAGTTAAGTTGCTAAATTTAGTTAAAAGCAGATTCTGATTGTAAGAGTTTCGTTTGGAGATAGCTCCACAGACTAGAGCTAAAGCTGATAAAGATGGTAAACGAGGAATCATGGTCAAAAGAGATTCTTGTAGTTGGAGAACCATGGAATGTTTCTTTTCAAAAAGAGTAATATGTTGGTGGTATGTTTTCTAATGAATATTGGGTATTGGTCTAATGATCAAGTGTTTGAACCCAATGTAAAAGGTAAAAGAAGGGCTTAAAATAGGAAGGGTAAGGTAATTGTGGAGCAGATTCTGCTTAAGCACTTAAGATTCAAGATTGATGGTGGTCATATTTGAGTCAAGAATGACGATGAAGATGGATGATGATCGAATAGAGAAAACATGAGCATTGTTTTAGGATATGAACCGAGGATGCAAGGTGGAGAATAGAAAGAGAAGTAGTTAAACTTCTTTGGAACTGATTATAGGTAGTGTATGAGATATGATAAGGTCAAAGACTTCACAAGGCTGAGCTATACAGTGATTGCATACATGGACAGCATGATTAAGATAATGTAAGTGTTAACTTTGATGTCATCTGCTGCAAAGTCATTTAAGGAAAGGTAGAAGAGGAAGGACTCGGTATCGTCTAGGGCATGAACTAGTATTGGAAACATCCCCGTCAAAGTGGTTAACTAACACGTTGAGACAACTTTACAGATATGTCAATAAAGGAATGACATTGGGTGTGCTATTGTGGGGAGTGGAAGATGGAAAACTCTAGGATAAAGATACTTCTATTGTAGGAAGAGTTTGTGGACTAGTAATGGTGCCATAGTATGCAGTACCACTAGATATTGATGTTGTTATCGAGCCATCTAGGTGGGATTTCTTCTGGATTTGAGGGGCACGAGAGTTGCGCCTAATTAGAATGCTATTGTGGGGCATCTAGGTTAGTTTGGGGAATTGTAGAGTGAACCGAGATCGAAGGTAGTTGACTGTATGTCAAAGAAGTAGGGTCAAAGGATTTAGATTAGTAAAGAGTGCGACAAAGACTCCCAAGTTGTACAATGATGGATATATGGGATACTAGTGATCTGCCTTTCAAGAGGACAAAGAAAGACTACACATCTAGAATATACCTGATGTTTGTAAGTTGTGAATGTTATTATGGGATTAGCTTTAAGGATTACCACCTTAGTGTGGGGGAAGATTATAATAGTGAAGTGGAGTTGGGAATGAGACCAATATCAAAAGTTCTGAGTCGTATAGACCCAAGGAAGGATATTTCCTATGATGGTGTATTGATTACAGAGAGTTGAATTAAGTGATTATTATGACCAAGAACACATTGTCCTATAATGATGACTTGTTGGACCAATTGCAAGGGGCCATGGTGTTTTAAAAAGTGGATTGGAGATCAGGTTATCGCTAGTTGAAGAAAAGACATTCCTAAGATGTTTTTTTCGCAAGATATGAGCATTACAAATGTGTAGTGATGTTGTTTGGATGGACCAATGCACTATAGTGGTTATGGTGTGATGAACTAGGTGTTCATTGACTACTTGGATAGGTTCATGGTGATTTTTATTGATAACATTCTGATTTACTCTCAGAGTCCAAAGGGTCACGTTGAGCATCTTAGACTAGTATAAGGAGTATTGAGACAACAAGTTTCCAAATGATACAAGTAGGATTTCTGATAATCAGAACTTACTTTACTAGGACATGTCATGTCCACAAAAGGAGTTAAAGTGGACATTGATGATATAAGTTAAGTTGCAAAAAAAAAAGAGAAAGGGAATAATATAGTGATGTCTCAAGGGTAGAGCTCGATGGTGTGCTGATGCAAAGGGATAAAGTTAGTGTTTTTGCTTCTAGACAATTGAAGACAAATGAGTTAAATTTATTAAAGCATGATCTAGAATTAGTAGTAGTGGTGCATGCTTAGAAGATTGGTGTCATTGTTAGCAAGGAAATACATGCAAAGTGATGATAGATTAGAAATGTTATATCTTTCTGCAGTAGGAACTCAGTAAGAGGCAGCAAAGATGGCTTGAGTTGTAGAGGATTATAATTTAGAGATATGCCCAATATGCAAGATTTTTGATGGGGTTGAGTCATGGAGATATATCTGATTTTTCAAAAGGAGTCGATGGTACTTTGATATTTAATGGTCAAATTTGTGTTCCTTGAGATGAGGAATTAAGGCACAAGATTTTGCAGAAAGCACATGTTACACTATCCTCAATTAAACTTGGAGAAAGTATAATTTACTTGGATTCGAGACTACATTATTGGTGGAATGATAGGAAGCCGGAATGTATTTAGAAAGGTAGCTAAGTGTTAAGTTGTTAGTAAATGAAGGTCAAGCCTAGAGATCAGGTAGACAATTGCGATTACTTTTCATTCCAGAATGATAGAGGGAAAATATCTCCATGAATTATTGTCATTGGGCTAAAGAATAACAGAGTTTAAGATGATGTTTGGGTTGTTGCGGATAAATGGACTAGGATTGTTTGTTTCTTGCCAATCATAGGGATCTGGCTAGTATACAAGATAGTGGAAGTTTTCTACATTATAAGGTTGTTTGAGGTACCTAAAATAAATGTACTCTATTGTGATGAATATGTTATTTCTAGATGTTGGCAACATTGGCATGATGCAATGGATATGAGTTTGCATTTAACGTGTCAGCATATCATCGGTAGACAGAATGTTAGATTATAAGAAGATTCAGATTGTAAAGGATATATTAAGGTCTTGTGTGTTGGATTGGTGATGTAAACGGTCTGATTACTTGAAAACTGGCAAAGCCTGCTTACCATACTTATTGGTAATCCTTGATACAAATGGCACCGTATGAGGTTTTGTATGGCCACAAGTGTAGAACGTCATTGTATTAGGATGACCCATTAGATTTGATAGAGAAAGTGGTTAAAATTTGAGAGAGTATGATACTTGAACATAATTCTTAGCAATCTTAGGTAGATAGGGGGTCGACCATTAAACATGTGAAGTAGAAGTAATACTGTAGTAAAAAGGGTTGCCTACTCGTGAAGTTAAAAGTTTTGGGATGAGAGGGAAGTTGAGTCCTTGGTACATCCGGCCATTTGAGATTCTGGAAAGGGTAAGTGAGGTGGCCTACAAGCTAGCATTACCACCAACCTTGGATGGAAGCAATTGAAGGACACTCTGGTTACAGTTATGTGAGAATTAAAGCTTCACATAAGGTTCATAAGAGAGCAAGGGTTGGTTTACCATGATTGAGGGTAAGGAAAATTTGAGTGGAGTTGAAATTTCTTCAGGACCACAAAGACCAAGAGTTCCGAAGGAAGAAGTAAGTAGGCTAGTGTCATAACAATGGAGCACAATGTTGAAAACTTATACCAAATGGTTTAGTATAAGGAGAAAAGCAAGTGAAAATGAGAAAGGGAAATGTCAGGAAATGGATCAAATTTTAGTCGATGTTAGGGGTTCATGGCTATGTTAGTAGAGCTATTAGAGAGTTGCAAGTTATTGATTGCGAAAGGGATATGCATAGGATATACTTTATAGAAAGAGATTTAGCCTAGTAGTAAAACTAATAGGGACATGAGGATCAAGAGATAAATGGCTTTATGAGTAATTTGGACAAGGATGATGGTAAGGAAAGATTAATCCAAGGTGAGTTAGGGATATTATCCTATATGTAAGGAGAAGTTAGCCTGTTAACATGAGTTGAGTGGTTTAATGTGAAGAGTACGGTTTAGTTGAGACATGTCCTTCAAGAATCTTGTAGTGTAGGTTTTTCCTAGATAGCTAAGTCAAATGAGCATTGGAATATATCTTCATGAAGAAAATTGCGGAGTAAAGAAATGTCGATGATATTAATTCAGTGGACTCAACGAGGAGTTGAGACGGCCGCTTGGGAGATCGATATGAGAATATGATAAAGCTATCCAAAGTTGTAGTCGAGTTGAGACGGCCGCTAGGCTCTCACTTGTGTGCGAGAGCCTAGCTTATAGATGATAACTAACTGTGTGCTATGTTTGACTTGACTTTGTGTGCTTGACTTGTTTGATAGTTGTTGTTTTTGATGTACTAAGGGTATGATCTGCGTGTTGTTTTACTCGTGTGAAGGATTTTTAAGTAATGTTATGAGTTGTTTTCCTATATCTCGGGAAGTTTCGGGACGAAACTTTCTCTAAGGGAGTAGGATGTAATACTCGGATAATTTTGATAATTTAATATTTCTCGATATTCGTGTTGGGATTAAATAGCTACTAAGTACTCGGGGAGACCTTAAATAATATATGCTTGGAAAAGCGTGCTCGAATTAAGTGATACTTGGATGTAAATGTGTAATTTTGATGTGTCTCGAAAAACGTGTCTGGGTTACTTCGCTTGAAAGTAAGCGCGGATAAGATTGTTTCTTAGTTTTTAAGTAATCTCGTTTCTTAGTGGAATAAAGATAGACTTGTAAAAGTTTTGATCTTATCCGTTTTCATGGATATTCGTGCCATGTTATCTTATCTTCTAGATTTGTGTTCCATGCTTATCTTTCTTCCTCAATATTCGTTTTATATCTTCTAGATTTGTGTGTCATGATCTTTATCTCTTATACAAGCTGAATTGAATTTGTCTTCTACCATTTCTCCTATATAAAGCCATGTCTTCCCTTCCATTTTTTGCCTCCCTCTCTTCCTCTCGTTGTCATGCTCCTTCATGACTTCTTGTTTGTTGTGGGTCGCCCCTTCTATCGGAAGACAAGGCGCGCACTTGTTTTTTCTCCTTTTGCTTTTAAAATGACTTGTGATCAATCATTGCAAGCCAAGTGTTCGATGAAATGTCCATGTAAATGTCACTCCAAATTGTGGCATTCGGTTTCAAGGTTCGAATTTATGTTTTTATTCAATTGTTCTTGATTTTGAAGTGTAGAATGTCATTATTTGCTTGATACTATCCTTATTCTTGGTTCTTATTCCTAGACATCTTTAAAGTTCACTTTTTTTTTCTCCTTTTGCCGTTAAAATTAATTGTGAATGTCACTTCTAAATGTGCATTCGGTTTCTAGGTTCAAATTTATGCTTTTATTCGATTGTTCTTGATTTTGTAGTGCAGAATGTGCTTATTGGCTTGATATCCTCATTCTTGATTCTTATGCCTAGTTGTCTTTATAGTTCACTTGTTTTTTTCTCCTTTTGCCTTTAAAATTACTTGTGATCTAATATTGTGTTGGATCGTAAACGTTAGCAAAGAGCTTGGGAACTGGCAATTAAGCTGTTCCCAAGGCAGCGAAAGTAAACAATTCACAAGTAATAAAAACAGTAAAGAACACAGTTCCCTTATAGAGGAACCCCACTACAACCAACTAGTTTTACGGGTAAACCTCTACCTCCGCTTGGAGGATTTTGAATGACTTACTTATATTAATTGCTTTGTTCCTTAGTTACACAGCCGGATTCACACTTCTTTGTTCCTACGAGTTCTTCCTAACTCTAGCAACACTAGCAAATCCTCTCAACTGAGTTCCTAAGCTCACAATAGCAAAACATAAGTAACTCAAACCTTAAACTGACTTCTCAGTTCCCTTGCTCCTGGGAACTTCAACTTCACCGTCGTCGAGATCACACACTCGCCGGCGGGGACTTCTCTTCCTTTTCTTTCTTTTCTCTGGTGTGGGTGTTTGTGAGTTCTGGGAGAAGTGCTCACTCCGAGTACTATTCATTTGGCTTTATAGTCCATTGAGCTTGGGCAGTCGCATCTTTCGTTTGTGTCCAAAATGCCCTTTGCTTGATGCCCAAGTTGTACTTTCTTCACATGTGACTTTGCTTTGAACTAGGTCAACTTCTTGGATCAATCGGACCGTTGGATGAAGCGTGACAGTCTGATCCTCAGACTGTTCCTTCGGGCTGTCTGAGACAGAATCTCGCGATCTGCGCTGAGCGATCGTTGTCCTCACATGTGAGTTCCCATCTCATGGGAACTATCTTCTTCAGAGTTCCATTGATGGAAACTCTTCATCGTTTTAAGCTTGTGTTCTCTTGATTGTTTTTGGGAGTTCCCACTTCATGGGAACTTTCCTCTTCAGAGTTCCCTTGATGGAAGCTCTTCATTATGGTCTGCAGTGGCTTTTGGTCATTCATAGGAGTTCTTGGCTGTACATGTGTTCCTTAGAAATACTTGAACAAACCACATTAGTTCCCTATGGTGTTTGTCATTATCAAAACCGAAGAGAATTACATCGTTGATCCGTTGTTTAGAACTAGAGGTCCCAACAACGTCCCAACAATTTCCCTCTTTTTGATGATGACAAACCCATCACAAAATATGCAAGTATTTCAATGAATGATATGCTGATGAGTTCCTAAGTATGATTTTGGGAAGTCACTTTTAGTGAAACACTTAGATTTAGGGAACCACTTCTGGTGAGACACATAGTTCCTATTAAGTTTTTTATGCAATTGTTCCCCCTTAGTTTATGCGTGGTCTGTGATAACTTAAACTTTTAACTCATCTCGCATTTTTTGTCTTTCCCCCTTTTGACATCATCGAAAACAAGCAAAGCAATAATAGGAAAGAAGGGAACACGCAATCAAAATAAAGATCATTTCATTACTTAAGATAATATATACAATGGGAACTCAAGTACAATTTGTGGTCATTTTTGGATTAAAGGGGAGAAGAAGGGAGAGATCATGGGTCTTGAGGGAACAGGGCGTCACAGAGGCGCTTAAGGACTTGTGTAAGCTTTTCTTGTCCTCTGGCCAACGCTGCTTGGTCCCTGGCAATCTGGTCGAGGCTGTTGGCAATGCGGAGCAACACTAGAGAGTTCCCCTCTTGTGTACCAGACTCTAGTGGAGCCGCCTCCTCTACGGGCTCAGAGTGACTCATCTTCTGGACAACTGAAATGTCCAATTCCCTTCCAAGCTCGATTTCGTCTTTAGAGGCATCGTAGAGACCCTCTTTTTGTAGGAGCTTCTTGATCAGCCCAGAATAGGGAAGGGAGTGGGACTTGGAAGCCATGCACTTCTCCATGTGCCCAAGGATGATTCAGGGAAGGTTTATGGGCTTCTTGAGGAGGAAGTAGTAGAGGATGATGGCATCAGGGATGTTGACGACCAGACGCTTCTCTTGGCGTGGGATCACCACGTTGATGATGAATTGGTGAGCGAGCTTGGCGACCAAGGACAGATGGTGCGTCGAGAGCACTTTAGAGGGAACCCGACCCTCAAAGATTGTGTTGCACACCTCGACGCTATTGAAGTCGCCCCAGAGCTTGCTGGGCAACTCACTGAGCCCTTGTCCGGGGACCTGGAGTTGAAGGCGAATTGTCGACGTTGTAAAAATAAACTCGTCGCCTTCATGGGAGAGAGTTCCCTTAGTGCAGTCGTTTGTGATAGTGAAGTTGTTGTAAAACTGACGCACTTGTGAGGGATCTACGCTCACAGTCTCTTGGAAGAGTCTCTCCCAGCCCGGGGCCTTGATCGGGTCCCACAGTTCCCCTAGGCCATTTTCATTCAGCACGTCTTCTGAAACGATGAGTGGAGGAAGGAGCTTCCTGCGCTCATCCACATGGTGCTTTGTGGAAGAGGTCCCCTTCCCCTTCTTTTTTGTGATTTTGGACGTGTTCCCCCTAGAGACCATGCGAGGTCCTTTCTGCTGAGGGGGTGCAGCCGCTTCAATCATAAGCACGCGGTCCCTTGGCGGTTGGTAACTTGTGGACACCACCATTTGGTGTCCAGGTGTTGGGATCCGTGTTGGCTCCTTAGCAATTGGAGCTTCTTCTTCTCCTTCGACCTCATCTTGGGAGGTCCCTTCTTCCTCGGAGGAGCTCGAACTTGAGCCCTCCGCGTCATCTTCAGGATGACTTGTTGTTGCCTTGATGTCTCTTTATTTGGTGGTGTTTTCATATGTGATTTCCTTTGTAAATATGTTTCTTTTTCCCCTTTTCTTGCGTGTTTTGTTCCTTTTTAGCTTAGTTCCCGTATTTCTATGAGATTCGGAGACTACGCGCATTTTATGTGTTTTGTAGGTAAATTGGCGTGAATCAAGGATCTATTTGAAGGAGGGTCGAGACATGGAGCAAAGGCCGAGCTAAAGGAGGAAAGAGAGGAGCAAGCCATGAAGAAGAACAAGAGAAGCCAACAAGAAGAAGGTGGAACGAGGTCCGGACCGAGTTACAACCAAGCCGGGCCCGACTTGAGAGTTTCCTACCTCGGACCGACATGCACAGTAACTCGGGCCCGAGGTCCTCCGTGTCGGTCCGAGTCGGTCACCGAACTACTTGGGCTCCAAGGCACGGATTTGTGGACTTCCACTTTTGCCCCTCATCTAATCTATAAAAGGCCCTCTTGTCTTCTAATTTGGGGTTCCCTCACACACACACAAAAGGGTTCCCACACTTGGCAAAGAACCAAGAGTATACTTGGAGAGCAAGGAGAAAGGAGAGGAGGAGGAAGAGAGATAGAATCGGCCAAGAGAGAGGAAGACTTGATAGGTTTGGTTGATTAGCTTTGCTTTGCTTTGTTTTGGTTTTGTGGATTTGGAAATACTTGATTGGAATTTGTGGATTGCTTTTGATTTGAATGAAACTTTGCTTGGTTTTGAGATTGATGATGTTGATTGCTTTCCCTTTTGATTTATTTGCTTTCTTTGTTTGCCACATGGAGTAGATCTCCTTGATCTTGGGTTATGGGGGAAAACCCTAGCTAGGTTTGGGCTAGAAACCCCAATTCCATAGCCTTGAGTGTTTGATCTAAGGAAACCACTCTACATAGAGCTACAATTCCTTGCGAAAGTTTGGAATCAAGGCTTGAGATTGGCAAAGTAGCGAAAGTGAACATGTGTCAATCTCAAGATCTTGCTTCGAAGGGGATTTCCCCAAGGATCGAGGTGTAGAAGTGGTTGGAACGAGGGCGAAAGCACTCGATCCTAGTCCGATCATCACTCATTGCTTGAATTGGGGTGGAAAAGCCTTAATCTACTAGAGGAGGAACCCAAAAGACCAAGATCTACTTTTAATCCTTGAAAGTTCGACAACCCCAGCTACCTCGGGCCCGACTTAACCAGTGTCGGTCCCGACTTCCTCTTGTCGCCAACCTCGGGCCAGACGTGACCTCAGTGTCGGTCCCGTTTGTTTTCTTTGTTTTCCTTTGTTTTACGCTCTCCTTTCTAGCTTTTTAGTATCTAGGCACATCCATCGAGTAGACTTCCCGAGTGTTCGACACCCACCACGTGCTACAACGGGGTCGGGTTATAAATTGTATCTCTAGACCCTCGCACAACCGAGAGGCGATCAAAAGATTGGCGCCGTTGCCGGGGAAGTCTAAGTGCATTGAGTGCCAATTTGGTGAGTTTCTTGTGTTTTGGTAGTGATTTGGGTGAGGGAATAGCCCAAACCCTTTGTTTGTTTTTGATTTGTTTTGGTTTGTGTCTTGGTTTCGTAGGTGTATGCTAGCTCGTTCCTCCCGAGGAACACTTGAGCTTGAGTTTGTGAGTGATCCGGAAAGTATTCTCAAGGAAGCCCGAAGAAGGAAAAGGATGGCGAATCAAGCTCTCCAAGTTGATGAGGAGTTGGCTCAACTTAGGGCCGAAATGGCTAGATTGAAACTTGAGAGGAACAATCAAGAGGAGATGGCAAGAAGAGAACGGGAGCAACGGATGAGAGCCGAGGCTCAACTCAACGCTCTACCCCGGAATCCACGCCAATACATGCATCCGGAATTGAGGGTACCCGAACCGGCTATTGTTCTTCCCGAGGTTGCCAAGAATTTTGAGATCAAGACGCAATTCATTACCCTCATCAAGCGTGATCAATTCGAGGGCCGTCCACATGAGTGTCCCATAGAGAACGTCAAACGCTTTGTGGACATGTGTGAGACGATCTCTACCGACGAGGAGATATTGGAGTATGTGCTTCTAAAGGCGTTCAAATGGTCACTTGGGGGCAAGGCCACGCATTGGCTCGAGAGCCAAGCTCCTAGGTCAATCACAACTTGGAAGACACTCTATGATGCTTTCTTGATGAAGTTCTTCCCTCCCTCAAAGACAACCGAGCTAAGAAGGAAGATTGCAAGCTTTCAACAAGGTCCGAATGAGCCTCTCTTCGAAGCATGGGACCGTTTCAAGGAGATGTTGCGCCAATGTCCTACTCATGGCCAACAACCATATGTGCTTCAAGACATCTTTTTCCAAGGCATCAATCCGGTAACGAAGGACAAGCTCAATCTCCACACCGATTATGGTTTCATAGACTTGACACCGGATCAAGCTTGGGAGCTACTTGACAAGCTATCCGATTATGAGGCCATGTATGGGGTGAGTCAAGCTAGCAAAGAGGTGAAAGTTCAAGGTGAAGGTGCAAGGAAGTTATATGATCCAAAGGGAGAAGACATTGATAGGGATGTGAAGCTCCAATTCCTTGAAGGTGAAGTGAGCAAGCTTAAGAGGCAAGTCCACTACTACAAGCAAAATGCTAGAGCTTGTGAGGAGTGTGGATCCTTTGCACATGCTACACAAGTTTGTCCAAATGAGAGCCAAGTGCGCTTGGCCGAACGAATTGAGGAGGCAAACTATGTTCGAGGAAATTTCGGTGGAAGAGGCAACTTCAACAATGGTGTTAATGGTCGGTGGAACAACGGTCAAGCTCAAGGCTACAACAACAACTTCAACCAAAATGAGCCAAGGGCGCCACCACCACCATATAGGCCACCGGGATTCAATGAGCTACAATCATTTGCTCAAGAGATGAGAGACGGGTTGAAGGAGATGAGGACCCAATTCAATGAGTTTGGTGCATGGAGGAGGCAAGTCGACAATCAATTTGCCCAAATTGCGACTCAAGCCCCGAGAGAGAATGGGAGACTTCTGGGCCGACCCGAGGAGAACCCTCGAGCTCAAAACAATCAAAATGAAGTCCGGGCAATTGGATTGACAAGTGGACCAAACCTACCCGAGCCACACATGCCTAAGAAGAATGAAGAGAGTCAGACCAACTTACCCAGAAAGTCGGGTGCGACGTTCCAAGTCGACCCAACAAGAAGATCGACTCCTTTACCCCGGACCGAGGTTGAGATCAACTCGGGCCCGACGTACCCAGACCTCGATCCGACTCCTCTGCCTAGGACCGAGACTCACAACATCGGGCCCGACATGGTGCCTAAGTCGGTCCAACCAGGAAATGTTGCAAGTGAAGTGGGGAAATCCAAGGAGGTTGATCCGAGCAAGATTCAAAGTGCAACAATTCTTCCATATCCCTCGAAGAAGCCGAAAGATGTTGT
Source organism: Fallopia convolvulus (assembly GCA_964016875.1). NCBI lineage: Eukaryota > Viridiplantae > Streptophyta > Magnoliopsida > Caryophyllales > Polygonaceae > Fallopia > Fallopia convolvulus. The sequence continues at coordinate 41,742,144 of OZ024720.1, forward strand.
TGAGAACAAGTTCAAGAGGTTTCTCAAACTCTTGTAAGGCTTGAACATCTCTATCCCGTTCACCGATGCATTGAGCGAGATGCCATCTTATGCCAAGTTTTTAAAGGAGATTTTGAGCAAGAAGAGGTCGATAGTTGAAATGCAAGATGAGATCAAGACCTTGGAGTTACCGCAAAAGCTAGGAGATCCCGGTCGTTTTGCTATCACCATTGGTGTGGGGTCTCAAAACTTCCAAGCCTTATGTGACCTTGGGGCAAGTGTTTCGGTGATGCCCGCTAGCATTTGGAGAAGAGCAAATTTGGGTGAAATGGAGCCGGCCGATATGTCCCTAACTATGGCCGACGGTTCCATCATCAAGGCTAAGGGAATATTGGATGACGTTCCGGTGCGAGTTGGAAAGTACTTTGTCCCCGATGATTTCGTGATCTTGGACATGCATGAGGACCCCTTGGTCCCAATAATCTTAGGAAGACCATTCTTAGCTATGGCGGGGGCAAGGTTTGATGTCAAGAACGACAAGGTTTCCTTTGAGATTGGGGAGGAAAAGGTCGATTTTCACTTCAACAAAGCTTTGAATGAGCCGGACGCCTTGGCCATCCTTAAACTTGAAGAGAGTGCCAAGAGAAAAGGTGAAGAAGTGGATGTTGCTAGAGAGGTCGTTGTGTTGAGAAGTGATGAAGGCTTCAATGAACATATACAAGTAAGGGAGTTGTTGGAGCAATTTAAGGATCCAAATGAGTCAACAATCAATGCTAGCCCAAGAAGAGATGAAGAGTATCCTTACTTATATCCTTTTGATATTGGTGATGACCACAATTCTTCCCAAACTTTTGATTCCTACATTTGTTTAAGTGATTTGAACGATGACTTAGGGGACTCCTACATTTGCCTTAGTGATTTGAAAGATGAATTGGTAGAATCCCCTAGGAATTCTTTGGATAACTTTGGTGTAGGAAAAGAAAAACATGATGGAGCAAGTAAGGAGGAGAAATCTTATCCGTCGGAGGAGTATGATGAGAGAGGCCCGAGATCGGAGAGCCATGCCTATATAAACCATCGTTGGTGGTTTTATGGGTATGTAGGCAATGGGAATGGGCATAACAATGGAAGGCAATTCACCGTGTTTCACCCGCCATAAGGTTGAGGTTAGGAAGTCAAGCTAGTGACTCTAAACGAGCGCTTCTCGGGAGGCAACCCGAGCTAGTAGCTTTATTTTCGTAATCTTAGTTTGATTTTTCTTAGTTTATCCTAGCTTTTCTCTAACCAATCTCTATCTAGTGTTTTGTGGATTCATGGTGTCGTGCATTCTTCAAAGTTGTGTAGGATTTGAGGTGAAATATTTAAATGGAAATATGGGAAAGAAGTTGCAAGAGGACGGAGTAAAATTGGTGACCCGAATACTCCCACATCGAGCCCAGGTAAGTCGGGCCCGACATAGGAACGTCGGTCCATGAAGTCGATCCTACCCGATTTGACTAGTTGGAATGCCAATTTTGCCCTTGACCTAATTTGTCCCCTTCCCCCATTAAATACCACCCCCACCTACCTATCATCTTCATATCAACCACCATTCCCAAAATACAACCCTTCTCCCTCAAAAACTCCCAAAGTCGGTCGCCCCCTTCCTCACCATACTCGATCCACATCCTTCCTACTTCATCTCATTCCAACCACAAAACGACCTCCCTAACCCTATTCCGAGTAGAAATTTCTAGTTCAATATAGTCCTTCATCCCCCATCTAGATCTAGATTGAGGAAATTTGAGTTCTAAGTTGCTTATTTGTTTAAAAGTTCAATACTCTTCGAATTCGGTATGTGTTACTCGATCTCTACTTATTTCTTTGAAAATTTTGTTCTTTAAATGCATAGATTGAGTAATGCCATGTTTGATTGAGAGCTTGAGCTTGAGCATCAATGGTGGATTTGCATGATTTGTGAAATTAAGCTTTAAAGTTGTTTATGCATGCTTAGATCCATTTACAACTTCGATTAGGGATGTTTGATGGTTGAATTTGAAATTTAAGTGCATAATAGAGTGATTTGGGTTGATTTGAGGTTAGAGTCGAAGCATGAACTAGGTCGAGATCGACGTGCCCAGGAGAGTCGGGCCCGAGGTGTGGAAGTCGGTCCAACAAGTCGGACCGAGGTTGAGTAAGTCGGGCCCGACATAGGTTGGAAGTCGATCCATGTTGTTTTTGCTCTCTTCTTGTGATATCATGTGGATTCATGTGTTTCATTGTTGGCTATAGCCTAATCATGATGTAGAATGATCATTTGCTTAGCCATTGTTAGAAGATGTCCATGATGATTTATGTTGGATTGAGATGGATGTGTGTCTAGAGACTAAGTATGGGGTTCCCTTTGTGTTGAAGTGTTGTTGTGTGTTGATGAGTGCTTTTGTTGAGTTGTATGGAGTTTATCTTGGACCCTTTTGTTTGGTTGGATGTGTGTAGGTACCATGGAGACTAGAGCTTCATCATCCCATGCGGAAAGGCCAAGGAAGAAGTCCAAGAAGTCAAGGAAAGAGCCAAAGTTGGATGATGTCTATTTGGAGGATGATGAGCAAGTGGAGAGTTATGCAAAATATATGGAGCTTGAGCATCACACAAGGTGGCTTGATTGGGAATCCGTGAGGAAGATGGACATGGATCAAGCCCTTCCAAGGTGCTACTCCCACATCGGTCTCAATGGGATGCTAAGGTGGGACAACACCCACTACCCCGCCCTCACCTCGGAATTCATGGCCACATTCGAGTGCACTTATGATAATGTGGAGGATGAGGAAGGGGCGATCACTTTCCGATTGGGCAATGAGGACCACAATCTCACTCTTAGGGATTTGGCTACCTACTTCGGGTTTCCATGCCCAAGAGAAGAGACCGGCGTCAACAATGAGAAGGGGAACCAAGTGTGGCGTCATGTGGCCGGAAAGAGCGAGATGAAAAAAGGCGCCTCCACGGCCGAGATTGCTAGCCCTCTTTTTCGGGTCATGGTGCGAGTTTTGGGGTGTGCAATCTATGCTCGTCATGAGTTGAGCAAGCCGATGAAGGAAGAGATCATGTTGCTCCATGAGATGCTCTTCAACACCGAGAAGCCCATGAACCTTGCATGGGAGTGGGTCAAGATGGTGCGAGACTTCCAAAGCTCCTCTTGGATCTACTTCGGCGGGATGATAGCAAGGCTCGCCATGCGTCTAGGGGTTGATCTCAACAAGTATTCTCCGGCTCCGAATGGTGTTGAGTTCATGAACATGAAGTATTTCAAGAAGGCGAACATCATCAAGGAGAAGCTCTACATGATTTCCTTGGCCCCTCACTCAAACTATGACGGTGTGTCGATCCGGTTGGTGCACAACCTCTATGATCTTTCTCGGTATCAAAATTGGTACCAAGTGTGGCCCGGCAAGCCACACTCATTTGGTGACCCCGAAGGTGCAAGAGAGGGGCGGCGACAACAACCTCAACACATTCGGTTTACCTCCCCTCCATCTTCACCGGATTCCGACCAAGACAACTTTGTGTTTGCACCTCGTGGGGAAGACATGGAAGTCGATCAAGAGCAAAATGAAGAAGATGAGCGCTTCCAAGGTTTGATGGCCAACCTCCGAGCCACGCACCAAGCTCCAACACTGGCGGACCGAAGTACACACCAAGTCGGGCCCGACTTCCCTCAACGTCGGTCCAGTTCATTCCATGGTGGTGAGGTCCCGAGGCATTATGAGCGTGGAGAAGGGAGCGGTGCAAGGCGAGAGCAAGCTCAAGGTGGTGGTTATGAAGGCTATGCCCAATGGTACGGTCCGGGAATGGTGTTTCCCGAGCAACAACAAACCGTGGACATGTCCTTCTTGGCCAACCAAATGGCTCATCTCCAACTTCAACAAGAGAATGTTCTCCAAGAGGTCCATCAAGTGAATCTCCAACAACAACAAATGTACCAACATCAACAACAAATGTACCAACAACAACAACAAATGCTTCAACAACAAAGTGCTTTCCAAGCTAGCCAACAAGAGATGAACCGAGCCCTCGGCTACACTAGACGAGAGGTGGAAGAGCTTAGGGAGGTGGAAGACCAAAGGTGGCGGGTCCAAGATAGCTTCAACACGTGGATGAGGGGGAACTTCCCTTCCCGTGAGGACCAATGGACACGCCCGGAGCCTCAACTCCAACCACCACCACAAGACTTCTACCAAGAGCAAGTGTATGAGAGGGAGCGGCAAGCAAGGCTCCAAAGAGGACGTAGACGTGACAACCCCTTCGATTGATCCTATACATGCCATTGAAGAATAAGTTCTAGGATGAGTTCTTATGCAACTAAGTATGAGTGACCCTTGTGAGATTTATTTCTGGCCATTTTAGGGATGCTTGTTCATATTTTCATATCCCTCATTTTTCTTGTGTGATTAGCTCATTCATGCTTAGTAAAACTTGCTATTCCGGTGTTTATCTATTTTCCTAGACCGTCATGAGATTTGTCCTAGCATTGTCACATTGATTTTGAACTTCATTCTTCTAGTCACATAAATGTTCCATATCCTACGATGAAGTTAATCCTTTGTTTGTGGCCCCGTTCTAGCCTAAGCCTTTGTTTGAAACTCCTCAAAAATATTATTCCTAGCCTTAGATGACTTGACCCTTATGGGATTGGACTTTAGAAGAGAGGTTTGGATTGTATTTGAAGAGTTGAGATTCTCTTGGGTTTAAGGGCAAAGAATGGTGTTATGAATCATGTGGGTAGTGCATCTTTGTTGTACAAAAACGAAAAAGAAAGAAAAGAAAGAAAGAAAATGTTGGAAATGTAAAGTGGAATGAAGGAAAAGGGCCTAAGTGAAGAAAAAGGGTCCGACCGAGTTACAAGCCACATCGGGCCCGATGTCATAAGAAAGTCGGTCCAAATGTAGAAAGTATGGAAAATCCAACAAAAAGCCTAAGAGCAAAGATGAAGTGGAATGTTAAGTGAAATTTTGGGTTGAAAGGAAAAATGTTAAGTCTTTTGGGTGAGTGTGAAAGTAATTGTGGAATTTTGGTGAAGTTGGTGAGAGTTTAGGTTGTTCAATCCCCATTATAAGCACCACAAGACCAAATAATTCCCACCTGCAGAAATACCAAAAGCCCCATTACAACCCGACCGAATGGAACCTCTTTGAGGACCTCCATTGAGCCAAGTTCGAAATTCTTTGTGTACTTTGTATTAGGCATCTCTAGGTGGAGGAATTGGTGATATTAGCTTCAAAAGTAAAGTCCTTACTTGCATGAATTTTGAGCTTGAGTGTTCATTGCTAAACCCAAACACATGATGAGTGATACACATTCACATATCCCTAAAGTGAGGCTTAGTTGCATTGACTCTATTCCTTGGAACACTTAATCATATGTGATGATGTAATCTTGCTTGAATATCAATCACTTGTGCTTAAAATGTGTTTTCATACGAGGCTTTACTTGAAGATTATGTTTCGGTCTTGCTTACATTGTTATTGCTTGAGGACAAGCAAGTTTAAGTATGGGGTATTTTGATGTCTCTTTATTTGGTGGTGTTTTCATATGTGATTTCCTTTGTAAATATGTTTCTTTTTCCCCATTTCTTGCGTGTTTTGTTCCTTTTTGGCTTAGTTCCTGTATTTCTATGAGATTCGGAGACTACGCGCATTTTATGTGTTTTGTAGGTAAATTGGCGTGAATCAAGGATCTATTTGAAGGAGGGTCGAGACATGGAGCAAAGGCCGAGCTAAAGGAGGAAAGAGAGGAGCAAGCCATGAAGAAGAACAAGAGAAGCCAACAAGAAGAAGGTGGAACGAGGTCCGGACCGAGTTGCAACCAAGCCGGGCCCGACTTGAGAGTTTCCTACCTCGGACCGACATGCACAGTAACTCGGGCCCGAGGTCCTTTGTGTCGGTCACCGAACTACTTGGGCTCCAAGGCACGAATTTGTGGACTTCCACTTTTGCCCCTCATCTAATCTATAAAAGGCCCTGTTGTCTTCTAATTTGGGGTTCCCTCACACACACACAAAAGGGTTCCCACACCTGGCAAGGAAGAGGATACTTGGAGAGCAAGGAGAAAGGAGAGGAGGAGGAAGAGAGAGAGAATCGGCCAAGAGAGAGGAAGACTTGATAGGTTTGGTTGATTAGCTTTGCTTTGCTTTGTTTTGGTCTTGTGGATTTGGAAATACTTGATTGGAATTTGTGGATTGCTTTTGATTTGAATGAAACTTTGCTTGGTTTTGAGATTGATGATGTTGATTGCTTTCCCTTTTGATTTATTTGCTTTCTTTGTTTGCCACATGGAGTAGATCTCCTTGATCTTGGGTTATGGGGGAAAACCCTAGCTAGGTTTGGGCTAGAAACCCCAATTCCATAGCCTTGAGTGTTTGATCTAAGGAAACCACTCTACATAGAGCTACAATTCCTTGCGAAAGTTGGGAATCAAGGCTTGAGATTGGCAAAGTAGCGAAAGTGAACATGTGTCAATCTCAAGATCTTGCTTCGAAGGGGATTTCCCCAAGGATCGAGGTGTAGAAGTGGTTGGAACGAGGGTGAAAGCACTCGATCCTAGTCCGATCATCACTCATTGCTTGAATTGGGGTGGAAAAGCCTTAATCTACTAGAGGAGGAACCCAAAAGACCAAGATCTACTTTTAATCCTTGAAAGTTCGACAACCCCAGCTACCTCGGGCCCGACTTAACCAGTGTCGGTCCCGACTTCCTCTTGTCGCCAACCTCGGGCCCGACGTGACCTCAGTGTTGGTCCCGTTTGTTTTCTTTGTTTTCCTTTGTTTTACGCTTCCTTTCTAGCTTTTTAGTATCTAGGCACATAGATCGAGTAGACTTCCCGAGTGTTCGACACCCACCACGTGCTACAACGGGGTCGGGTTATAAATTGTATCTCTAGACCCTCGCACAACCGAGAGGCGATCATGCCTCAGCACCTCCAGCTTGTGCGAGGTCCCTTCTCTCCGTGGGCTCTTCAGGAGCCACCTTTTCTGGGGTCTTTGTCCCTTGGGAGACTGTGTGCTCAAAGGGGCCCCGATTGAGCTCTTCCTCGATTGCCTTGAGCTGGGCTTCCTCCTCCAGAGTTCCCATGATGATATGAGGAGGGTCCTTGGTCATTTTACCGATGACCACAGAGAGAGGAAGATCGTCGTCGTGTGAGGTGAGAGCGACGGTATTTTTGGATGGTGAGGGAGAGGGGAGTTTGGTGGTGGTGGGGGATGTGATGGAAGAGGGGAGAGTAGAAGAAGGAAGAGGGGTGGAGAGTTGTGTTGAAGGGGGAGGAAGGGATCTGGTGACTTGGGGAGTAGAGATCCCCGAAGTAGAAATGGGAGAGGTGGAGATGTGTTTTGGTGAAGAGGGAGGAGAAGGAGTTTTGTGAGGTGAAGGTGGAGTTGGAGATCCCGTAATGATGGGAACGGGAGGAAGTTAAGAAGGTTGGGGAGGTGGAGTTCCCTTGGAGGTGGGAACTGAAGGAGGTGGTGGAGGGGAAGTCGGTTGTTTTGTGAGAGTTCCCGTGGAGGTGGGAACTGAGGGAGGTGGTGGAGGGGGAGTTGGTCGTTTTGTGGGAGGAGGTTTCGGAGGTCCCTTGATTAGAGGAGTAGGGATGGAGGAGGAAGAGGGGAGTAGACTCTGGGGTTCAGATATCCCATCGTCGGAAGGGAAAGGAAAAGGAGGTTTGGGAGCACAGGAACTCTCCTTGGAGCAGTTCAGGTATTCCTCAAACTTGTAGAAAGGCTTCTTTCTAGGCTCCGAGAATTCAGAGGCCTTAGAGTGTTTACGCTTTTTGGATTTGGAGGGGTCGTGGGAATGTTTGGATTTTTTGGGTTTTGAGGGATCTTTGGAGGAGTGGCGGCGTTTGGATGAATGGCGGTGTTTGGATTTTCGGGGTTTCTCGTTGATGGAAGGGCGAGCGTCTCCGTAATTGTCAACAATGATGACTCCGGAGGAGGTGTTGGTGGTTGAAGGAGGGAGAGGAAGAGATTCGGAAGAGGAAGAAGTCCAGGTGACAGTTTCGTCGGCTGGAGGAGGAGGAGGGGGCAGGAAGGGGCTTACTTGATTGTATAGCCCTTGGATAAGAACATCCTTCATGGTTGGGTCTGTTTCTTGCTCAATCTCTTTTAGTTGAGAGATGAAAAGGATGCGAGGATTGGCATGTACCCACGCTTTGATCTAGGTGAAGGTGTGTTGAGGGGCCATTTTGTAAGAAGTTGGGAGGTTTTGGAGGTTTCTCGAAAAAGAGAGTGAAAGGGATGTGGAGAAGACGAAAGACAGAGGTGGAAGATGGAATAAGCATCCAAAAATGGCAAAGAAGGGTTTTAAAGGAAAGAGGAAATGAAGGGTAGAAAGGGAAGTGGAATAATCTCGATAACCGTTGCCCAATGAACGTGGGGCGTCGTTTCAACTTCTCTAGCACGTCTCTGGACACGCGTCACGATCTCTTGGGAAGTCCTTTTCAAATTTTGAATACTTGGCCTTTAACGCTTCAGAGCCTCTGACACAAAAGTCCGCTTCCCAAGTGACGGTTTTCTTTGTAGATGAGTCAGCGTTCCCTTTGTAGATGCATCAGTTCCCATGATCTTACCAAGGTCAGGGAGAGTGAAGTGGTTAAGGGAACTTCACACTCATCCTTTTTTGGGGCTAGGGAACTCAAAGGGAACCAGACAATTTTCGACTTGAAAATGGAAATAGTTTGGCTCATGAGACGTGTTTGTCTGGTCCCTAGCTTAGGGTTGGTTATATGATCAACCGTCATAGTGGCTTGTAAAGTGGGATAAAGGGAACTCTGGTTGATCACTTATGGCCGAAAGAAATAAGGTTCCCTTGTACACATTTGTCTCTAGACTTATCATGGCATAGTGAAAGCAATAAATCCAAGTTCCCTATCATGCAATCTTAGATAGACTAGTCAGGCATTGAGAGAGAGACAAACAGGTACTTGTTTAGTTTAGAGTTATCATCCCTAGAAGCATTCGAAAACGCTGGTAGGGACGTCTGTCTAAAGCTTTGGTAAGAATGTCCGCAATTTTCTCTTCAATTCTACAGTGTTCCATCGAGATGTTCCCACTTTCAACATTGTCACGTAGAAAGTGATGCATTATATCAATATGCTTAGTTCTAGAGTGATGCATAGGATTTTTGGAAATGTTTATGGCACTAGTGTTATCACAAAGTATGGGAACTGGGCCAAAAGACATACCGTAATCCTGGAGTTGTGACTTAAGCCATAGAACTTGGGAACAGCACGATGCGGCAGCCACATATTTGGCTTCAGCTGTGGAGAGTGCCACTGAGTTTTCTTTTTAGATCCCCACGAGACTAAGCATGACCCTAGGAACTGAGAAGTTGTGTTCTAGCCATGTCCTCCAGAGTTCTGTTCTTTCTCTCGACCACTCCATTTTGTTGAGGAGTGCAAGGAGCTGAGAAGTTGTGAGAGATCCCATTTTTCTCACAGAAGTTTAGGAATTCTGAGTTTTGAAACTCAGTTCCGTGATCAGATCTGATTGCTTTCAGTTTTAGCCCCAAGCTTACTTCTGTCCTTTTGATGAAGGGCTCAAATTCTTCAAATGCTTGTGATTTTGCCTTCAAGAAAATAACCCTGGTGAATCTTGAAAAATCATCAATTAAAACATACATGTACCTTTTTCCACCGTAGCTAGCCGTTCTCATGGGACCACAGAGATCCATGTGAATTAGCTCCAGGGACCTGGTTGTGCTCACCACCTTCTTAGGTTTAAAGGAAGTCCTGGTCCGTTTCCCTCGAACACATGCTTCATACATTTTGACTCCTTCGAGATTGATCCGTGGAAGACCAATGACCAGATCCTGTAGATAAAGCTTCAGGATTTGATTTACACCAGCATATCCCAATCTTCGATGCCAGAGTTCCGTGTCATCTTGGGAACTCGCAAGGCACAACTTCATTGGTCATTCAAAGTTGGTATCCACCACATACACATTGTTGTATCTTCTTCCTCTCAGAATTACTTTGTTGGTCTTCTTGTTGATGACAAGACATTCATCTGAGTCGAAATTGACGATGTTGTTCCCTTGATCACACATCTGGGAGACACTAAACAGATTGTATCCCAGATCCTTCAACAGATTTACGTTGCTTACTTTGATAGATCTATTGAGCAACACCTCTCCTTTTCCAATAACTTCTCCCTTGTTCTTGTTGCCAAATGAGACGTGGCCTCCTTCGGCATGAGTGTGGAGTGAGATGAGGATATCCTTGTTTCCTGTCATGTGGTTCGAGCATCCGCTATCTATGAACCATGTACTGTTCCCTCTCACTGCCATCTACAAGGAAAAGTTAGTGTTTTGAGACCTTGGCAAGATGACTCTTGCCAGGTCCCTTGCAAGGGAAAACATTTTCATTCAAGATATATTCAGAAATGTTGATATCTTTAGAATTTTGAGAGTTGGAGTTCCTTTGGTGATTAGCATGACGTTTTTGTTTGTATGGGAACTCACGGTTTCTAGAGGTTTGGTCTTTCTTCTGGGACATGCATCCTTGTAGTGTCCATGAGCACCACAGTGCCAACACGTCTTATAGTATTCTCCCAGATAGTATTTTGGGTGTGGTTTCTGGATCCGGTTCCTATCCATGGTTTCTTTGTTGTACACCCGAGACCCGTTTCCTTTAGCAATTTTGACATAGATTCTATGTCCGGAGTTCCCAGTATAATAATCTCTCTCACCACAGTTTCCACTCTCTAGGACCATGATTTTCTCCTCGAGATGAGCATTCTTCGTTTCTCGCACTGGAGTTCTAAGGCCCTACACTCATGGATCTCATGTTCGCTCAGGGGTGACTTTCCGTTCTTGGAGCACTCACCTTTGTATCCTATGCCATGTCTGGCTGGGACAAACTTAATTTGGGAACTAGAGGCTTCAAGATGTTCGGGAGTCTTACTCAGGTTTTGCAAGAGGGTGTTCTCATCTTTTTCTAGAGTTTTGATTTCTCTTTCTAGATCTACGATGTGAGACACATGGGACTTGAGTTTTTCTAGAAGGGATATGCAGTTGGGACAAGGCTCAAGACCAACTAATTGAGAATTTATGTGTTCCTGTTTTTCCAACTTGTTTTGCAGTTTTATGTTATCTTTGACAAGGCTTGAAAGAATTTTCAACAACTCAGGTTTTTCATAGTTACTCAAAGAATCAAGAACAGTTTCAGTGGTTACCTTACTGGGTTGTTCACCAGTGGTTTCTCCTATGGCCATGCCACACATGTCTGGGAGTGCCCATGACTCGGGATCTTCGTCTTCATCATCGCTCCAGGTAGCGATGTAGGCCTTCTTTCCTTGCTTCCGGCTATCAGTTCCCTGTGGGCATTCCTTCGCAAAATGTCCTTTCCTATTGAACTTGTAGCAGGTCACATCTGAGAGATCCTTCTTTGTGGGCTTTCTTTGGGAACTCTGTCCCTTTCCCCAGTTCCCACTGTTCCGTTGAGACTTCCCTTTGTAGAAATTTCGAAGAGCCTTTGTTACGAGAACTAGCTCCTCATCCTCTTCTTCTTCGGAGTCTTCGTGTTGTTCTTGGGTTAATTTGAGCATTTTCTCGATCTTGAGTGCGATCCCTCGATGAGCTCGAGTTTGTTCGTTATCATCAATCTTTCTCTTCTCGTGTCCCACTAGCTTTCCAAACACTTGATGGAGCATGAGTGTTCGATTTTCTGGATTTTCCTTGAACATCGTTCTCTCATTTGCCCATTCTCCAGTCAATCCATTGAAGAGCTGTTGGACCTTCATTTTAGTGCAAAGTCCTTCAAATCGGGATTGGTAGCTATCGAAGGACTCTCCCATCTCCATTTGGAAGTTGTAGAACTCCCTTTTTGCATTCATCTGAAGATCTTCTCTGAGATCTGAGTTCCCAACGTGCATTTGTTGGATGGCTTCCCACATTTCCTTAGCTGTGTCAAGGTTTGCAACCTTGTCACAATCTTGTACACACATGGACCTCTTTAGGTACTGTTTGGCTTTGTAGTTTGCCTCCATGCACTTGTACTCGTTGGGTCCCCACTTTGAGAGGTCGTTGACTATAGCTGGATCGATTTCGAAGTCGCCTCTCTCGATGACACATCAGGCTTGGTAGTCTTGGCCACGCATCCAATCCTTCATGTCGCGTTGCCAGCTTTCAAATCTTCCTGTAATAAGCCTTGGCGGCTTACTAGTGTTGTTCCCCACCTGAGTAAGTTCTTGAGCCATTTGATACTTGCGATGCTAACACAAATCTAGAGCGCTGGCTCTGATACCAATTGTTGGATCGTAAAGGTTAGCAAAGAGCTTTGGAACTGGCAATTAAGCTGTTCCCAAGCCAGCGGAAGTAAACAATTCGCAAGTAATAAAAACAGTAAAGAACACAGTTCCCTTATAGAGGAACCCCACTACAACCAACTAGTTGTATGGGTAAACCTCTACCTCCATTTGGAGGATTTTGAATGACTTACTTATATTAATTGCTTTGTTCCTTAGTTACACAGCCGAATTCACACTTCTCTGTTCCTACGAGTTCTTCCTAACTCTAGCAACACTAGCAAATCCTCTCAACTGAGTTCCAAAGCTCACAACAGCAAAACACAAGTAACTCAAACCTTACACTGACTTCTCAGTTCCCTTGCTCCTGGGAACTTCAGCTTCACCGTCGTCGAGATCACACACTCGCCGGCGGGGACTTCTCTTCCTTTTCTTTCTTTTCTCTGGTGTGGGTGTTTGTGAGTTTTGGGAGAAGTGCTCACTTTGAGTACTATTCATTTGGCTTTATAGTCCATTGAGCTTGGGCAGTCGCATCTTTCATTTGTGTCCAAAATGCCCTTTGCTTGATGCCCAAGTTGTACTTTCTTCACATGTGACTTTGGTTTGAACTAGGTCAACTTCTTGGATCAATCGGACCGTTGGATGAAGCGTGACTGTCTGATCCTCAGACTGTTCCTTCAGGCTGTCTGAGACATAATCCCGCGATCTACGCTGAGCGGTCGTTGTCCTCACATGTGAGTTCCCATCTCATGGGAACTGTCTTCTTCAGAGTTCCCTTGATGGAAACTCTTCATCGTTGTAAGCTTGTGTTCTCTTGATTGTTTCTGGGAGTTCCCACTTCATGGGAACTTTCCTCTTCAGAGTT